>CM034145.1:1200000-2400000 GCA_019914995.1 Acanthochlamys bracteata
TGGTTATGTCTCCTGGACATTTAAAGAGAGAATGGACACAGAAATCACTGCCTTATTTATTACTCAAAAAAAGGGTCTGGTCCATCTTCCAATATTTCTTCCCTGAATCCTTGGAAGTTATTTGCTGTTATGCTTAACCGTTTTATGAGGTGCCACACAAAAGTATATGATTTGTTGTTTATGGGTAATATTTGAGGTCGTTGTTTGCATTTAATTGTTGTGATAAGTATGTTCGTCTTATGCAGGAAGCTGCGGAACCTGTTATGTTATTTTCAAGACCATTAGAACCAGATAAGCTGCTAGCTGCAGGTATTCGACATCCTCCTGACCCTCCAAATGAAAATGGCTCAATGGTGCCACCGTATCGTTTCCATGGGAGAATAGGAAGAGGAGGACGTATCATCTTTGACCGGTGGGCCCGCTTCTCCAATCTCCGATTGGGCATCCAAGCATACTTTCACCAATTCTGAAACTCCATCTGCCAAACATTGGAATCCATAACTCATTACCGTTGATTTTGAAGTGTACCATGTGACGCATTAAGAACAAGGATGAACTCTTCAGCCAAGAGAATAAACCCTGGATGCCCTCAGACGTCAATTGAGCTCTAGTTAAGAAAATACCACTGTTGTCAAGAATGGCAAGGAAAATGTTGGTCTGTATCACCATGGTGAGCAAAATGTGCTGTATGAAGGATGCTTGATAATTTATCAATGTATATCTTTATCCTCCAAACCTCTTTTGTATTTTACTTCTCATATGTGAAGCAATTCTATTCCTATCCTAATGGGTCTTACAGTTGAGCTGATTGATGCCATTTGCATAAAAAAATAAACGTTAACGCTTCATGTTGTATCACAAATCCTTTAGTTGATTCATGAAAACCAGGATAAGAGTGCATGGTCATGAAATTTATCTCTTTTGACTATAAGCAGGTTTTCACCGGGGAGAAGTTTCAAACAAAGTCAGGCAATATATCATTTTAACATTGCAGAAGTTATCAGCAAAGCTGGGAAGGTACAAGATTCTTTATACATGCCTCTTTAATGAGATCTGGAATAAAATCACCAGTATAATGCTTCTGGAGAAGTCTGCTATTCTTTTCTTTGCCTCAAAAGGGTAATAGGTACAAAAGCAACAAGCCTTCTTACCAAAACAACAACAACAACAACAAAAAAAAACAGAAAAAGTGCCTTGCTTCTTCCTCTTAGCAAGCAAACTCAGACGAGGAAAAGAATGCCCAGTATCTTGAACATTCTGGGATTCTAAGGTATCACATGGAAGAAAGGTATTCTTCAAATTCTTTAATACCCAAACTTCACTTCTCTTAGCTGACCTATTACTCCTTAAGAGGTTGTCTCAACTATGGCATCATCATCATCACCATCTTATAATGACATGGACAGCATTCAGGCAGCATGCAGCAACCTGGCACGTCGAATATTTAGGTTTCCTTTCAACATGTTTGAAGGGCTTGGAAGAGTTATTCCAAGTTTCAATCCTGAAGAAGTGCATGTTCATCATCAGCCTGACAGACTCCTTACTGTTCCTGAAGAATGGTACTTTCTAACTTTATTTGAAAGACGGTATGGGACCTCTCATCCTTTCTTCTATGCATGCCAGTTTGATGAAGTTCTCAAGATAGCGAAAAATGAGAACAAGTTTGTGTTCGTGTACCTCCATGCGCCAGACGTGGCCTTCACAGATTCTTTCTGTCAAGATACTCTATGTTCTGATCTCGTCATACAGTTTCTTGATGCAAACTTTGTTTGCTGGGGAGCGTCAGTCAGCAGAGAGGAAGCGTATAAGGTTGCTGTGGCGCTGAAGGCTACTGGTTTCCCATTTTGTGCTATTGTGGCTCCAAATTCCGGTGATACTGTTACTGTCCTTCAACAGGTACTTAGACCTCGTAAAAGGTTGTGCTCAAAGTTCCAACTGTTCAATTGAAGAAATTTTATTAAGACAAATTCTCAAACATAAAGCAGTAACAAAGATCTAGAATATGTATAGAATCAGCATAATGTAGTATCACCATCACCATGCCCAAAAAATCTTTCGAACACGACAATGAAAACCAAAGGAAGTAATCATATTTCCTTGAACAGTAGAGTACAGAAGTTCTCTATGGTAATGGTACCCAAAGTTATTTTGAGCAATTGTGTTTTTCCAGGTTGAGGGACCAGTGTCCCCGCAAGAGCTTGTGGAGATCTTGCAGAAAACACTTGAAGAGCAAGGTTCAGCTTTTAGGGCCATGAAACAACAGGAAGAAGACAGAATAAGAGAAAACAGGCAACTTAGAGAAGAACAAGATGCAGCATACCAAGCAGCACTTCAGTTGGACAGGGTAAGTAGGTAACTTATTTTAGATATTAGAGAAATGATCATGAACTAACACATAGTAACTCAAGAAGAATGAAAGATCAAGAGTGCATGAATCCTTTATCATATGAAGACATAGAAATGAGGGCAGAAAGAACTTTTCAACTTCTTACGACTTAGCAATTCCTCCAATGATATGCATTATATTCTATGGTTAGAACAATCCTTACTCATCAAAATATGGCACATAACATATCTCACACTATATTATAAATTTCAAAGGAAGCTGATTATAGCATCTTCAAAATTAAGGTTAGGCAGCCAATAAGATCATGATATGTGGAAAAGAAATATCAACAATGTCCATTTTGCCAGGAAAAGGATAGAGCCCGTGATTTACTCAGAGAGGAGGAGGCTAGATCACAAGCAGAGGCAAAGAAGGCAAAAGAGGAGGCTCTGCAAAAACTAGAGGTGCCAAAAAAGGTAGGCAGTGAGAGGATCCAGAAAATACCTGATCCAAACCATCCCAGAAGAAAAGAAGCTTCTGAGGAACTTGACAGATTTAAAAGAAGCACAGCTCCAAAGCAACCCATCAATAAACAGAAACAAACTTCAAAGGAAGCACGTGGGAAAGATGTCACTACCTCCAGAAAGATGCAGCCATATACTAAGGTGACCAGTAAATACACGTTTTTAGAAACACATAGCAGGAATGCTATAAATTGTTTTTCTGACTAAGCATTACTGAACTGTAGATACTTATCAGATTTCCAAATGGAGAAAGAATGCAACAAAATTTTCAGAACACAGATACCATCCGGTCATTATATATGTACATAGATTCACTAGACATACCAGGACTTGGAAGTTACCGACTGATATCTAACTTCCCACGAAGAGTTTATGGCTACGAACAGATGGATATGACTCTCCAAGATTCTGGCCTTCATCCTAACGCCACTCTATTCCTTGAGCTGCATTCTTAATGGGTCAAACAGCAGTGTCGCAACATGCATAATATATTTAGTTGCTGAAAATGAAATCTGTCTGTGTAATTGAGTGCAATAAGTTCCATATAAAGGATCTGATGGCTGTGAACTAAAAGCCAATAGCGTCATCAAAAGTACACCAAAACTCAAATGAAACTAAACAATGATTGTGCACAATACTGGAACTCAGACGATTAAGCTAAGAAGGTTGACATTTCAATCAAACATGAACGTTTATAATATGCAGAGAGCATCAAATGCAAGGGGAGTGATGGTGTCGTAGAACCAGGTAATGCAAAAGAAATGAAATTAGAAGGGAAAAAAGCATCCAGCTTTCCAACTCTTTCCTCCCTTTTTTATGCATAAGCATCATGTCTAATCCAGTCTCTAGAAGGCTTATTTTGTCCTGAATTTATATCAACTCCTCAAAAAAGATATACAAATTGACAGCCACTATCACAACCCTGTGCTGCAATCTTCAATCTGTACGCATAGCATTCCCTTAATTGCCAATACTGTAATCAGATTTTAAGCATAGATACAAGCATCAATGTTAACGTCAATAACAAAATCTTCTTAATTAAGCTATTGTAATTTCCTTAGTGAAGGGAGCATGCAAGTGTTTATTTGTAATGGGAAGAGGAGAACATCTAAAGCCACATTAAGTGACAACGCATAGAGTTATAAGCAAGGGTCTTTCTATTCATTATTCCTCTTTCCCAAGCATTGCTGAAAACATGGAGCAAGCACCAGAAACAGAAATTTTACCTTCTATTAAAGACCCTTATTCCCTGAAGCAGCACTTCAGTTAAAGCAAGAAATTTTCCTAATTCAAGGATATGACTGTCAATCACCTTATGAATTTTAACAGAAAACATGGTTGATGTACAAGAATGGGAAATTACATATATCGAGAAGCAAGTTACAGCATACTAAAGGAACTTGGCATGCAATTTAAAAGAACAGTGCAGAATTACAAGTTGTTAACCGACTTAAGACCATGAAACTACTGATAGAACATAAGCTTGGACTTAACATTAGAAACTAAGCATGAAGGCCAACAACAGATTCTAATAATTTCTTGTTATCAAGGCAGCCACACACCTTATCAGGATTTCCAAAGCTCTCTAAACAATTCTGAGAAACTAATATGACAAAGAGCTTGAGTGCAGAATAATGCAATGACCCAACTTCATTCCAAATGTGATAAGAAGTTTTAAGCAAAAAAGCATTCTGATATTTTGATTTGAGCAATTGATCAGCAAAAGAAAGATATTCTTGTTAGCAAGCCATCCATAAGTTTGAAAAAATAACTGTTAAGTAGTTGATTATCTTTCCATAAGAGATATTCCTTACAAAAGCATCTCGCCCTAACTTACAAAGCTTCAAAAAAAGAAGCAGGTTATTCAGGAGTGAAGTGAGATATCTACTTTGTTACTCCATACAAACTACGTTCAGAATAAGATAAGACCCTAGAAGGAAGATGTGAGAGAAGAAAATTCTATGTATTCGAATGATTATGAGAAAACTAAGCATCATGAAAAGATGCGATGATTTAGATGTACCCATGAGTGGCAAGGAAAAATGCTCGAGTTTTGAACGATATTCTGTCAAGTTTCTCTTGCTTCTGCAGGCTCGAATGGGCTTAGATATCTTATTTCAATGTCCATGCAGCTGTGTTGCTTATGAATCATTCTTAGTTGAAGGAGAACCATGCCACAGCTCAAATCAGAATAAATTGCTTTTAGTGAGGACATTCATCATTTAAAGCTTGAATCTGATCTTTAGGCCTCCACCTTTGTGAGGCACATGGCTATCTGCAATTGAGAAATTTGGATCTGAATTGACACCCATGGCTGGCCTCTTATGAGAATCAAATGGATTCAACTTTGTAAATGGTTTCTTCCTCTTATATGTTAAAGGAAACATGAGGTTTTCTCTTTCAATATCTGAAACTGGATCGATTATTGATAGTTGTTTGACTCCATTACTTTGCTCTCCTTGATGACAGTCCAACTGAAGTGGAGACTTGAAGTATGAATGATGTATATCATCTTCATATGTGACCTCTGGGTTTGCTTCAGAACTTGTGGCATACCCTCTCTCTTGGTTATGCTTTGAAGCAAGGGGGTAAAAATCAGAAGAACTTTCAGGCAATAATCTGCTGCCTGTCTCAAAATGTCGCCAATCTTTACCACTGTTGGAATACTCTCTCATACTTGGGGTTTCCCCAGCAAGTTGCCCCAGGGATTTTAGTGGGAAAGTGTCTTCTTGAGCCTCTGCAGCATGCTGTAACCTCAGATCCTTTGATATAGATGATTTCTTTCGAGAGCTTTGGCAATTTCGTATGACTCTGGAGTCACAAACAGTACTACTTTCCTTATGGTGATTACTAATAAGATCCAGCAACCCACGATCTCTCCCATTCCTGGTGGTCTGATGTAGGTAAGGAAACCTTTTCTCGGAATTATCCCAATACCAGTCGGTAGCAAATCGTGGAGGGGAAATCTTAGATGTAGAACTCAGTAGATTATGAGAACTGTCTGGTTCTACTGAGAGTATAGATCCTTTATCTGCTTGACTAGCAGGATCGATTTTGGGTTTTATCTTCAAAACACCTTTTGGTAAACGTCTTAATGATGCCAAAGTATCGTTTATTTGGGGTTGCATCATGTGGTTTTCTGGAAAATTCACTTCGAAGGGCTTTATCCTGAGAACACCTTTGGCCTTCAAATTTGAGTTCAGTGGCTGTCCAAGCAAAGGTTCTGGAGAAAGTTGAGCCTGAACCACTTTGGTATCCTCTAAACTCGTCATACTCAACATTGGCATATTTGGTACCTTTTTGTCAAATCTGCATGTTAAATCCTCGTCTACTGGAATTGCATTGAGATCCACCAGAAGTACAGGTTTCTGTTGTCTCTTACTCCAAATGCGGACCCTTTCCTGAACATTGACACTTGGCTGCAAATTATTCCACATCCTTCCCATGTCCTCAAATTTATCAGACATTTTTTCATGATATGATCGTAAAGAATGATAGTACTGTCGTCTCTGTAACAACTGCAAACATTCTATAAAACAAGATACCTTTGGAGAATACGTACCGCCTCTTAATCTTTCAAAAATGTTAGCCAACGGACTACCAAAAAACAGATTTTCACCACTTAGTAAGCCCTTCAAAGTAACCCAGAACATCTCCTGGTCCATGTCCGGTAGATAAGCAGTAAGAGAAAATCTTTCTTCCTCAGTCAAACAAGAATTCCAAGTTTCCAACGAAAGTATCTCCTTTAGGTCTGGAAGGCTATAAAGCTCATAAGGGATGTTGCAAAAGTGTCCTTGGAGCATTGCAAGCTCACAGCCGATTTCTGCAAAGTCATCTTCATCGGAATCATACTCCAAACCCTTTTGAGAAATTAACCTCACCTCTTGTCTAGTGTCAGCAGACACATGCTTAGACGTTCTAGAGCTTTGCTGCGGGTTCTCAATCTTCTGCGGCCCCTGCTGCCTAATCTTTATAACGCCCATTGGCCAAAGAGGCCCCAAGCCAAGACCGATGTGCTCATACAAGTAACTGCAATTTCCAGCATGAAACCTCAAAAGGAAACACTAAAACACCTGCACATAACTAATCAAAATATCACTAAAACATTCAAACATAAGGATAAATATGCAACAAACAAATGCAAATTTCAATCAAGTGGATGAGCAGCAGAAATAGTATCTCATTTAGCTCAATCATCAACAGAACTCAATATTGTTGTGAAGAATGACTTCATGCTCAGGACAATCACAGAGCCAAAACGACTGGCTTTTAATAATAACTTTACCTAGAATCAGAATGCTTGCACGTACAAATCAATTCCTTAAGAGTAAACTTGTATCTAAATACTATGATCCTTGTTCGTGGTTTTCTTGACAAGGAACTTTCACCAAGCTGATGCAAAGCAGTCAGGATAGGACTGTGAAGTTGTCAGTACACTTAAGTCGACAAGGTAACGATTCCTCATAAAAGCTTAACATTCTGATGGCTCCTGGGTTGTTTTCCATTATGAATATGTAATATGCAGTCAAGTAATCTAGTCTGTCATAAAATTCAACTAATCTACTGAGTTGAAAATGTCCAACTAAATGAACCGATACTCTACAACAAACAACAACCCTAATGTTGTTCATCATAACCTCATAACAAACAAAGCATCTATCAAGCTAAGCATTACAATAAGTAATGAACCGAATAGCACGACAATCAAAGAGCTTTCTCTTCCCCAAATGCTCCAACCAACACTCACATAGATACAAGAGCGTAGGGAAGTGATTCGAAGCCATGCCGTGAAACATCGATCAATTAGGAAACTGAAAAGAAAACAAAAACAATAACCATTAACATCAGTGAAGAGAAACCCAAAGACTCGGCAAACCAAATTTTCATGGAACTTTAAGAAACACAGTAATCAGCAACTTAAAGCAAGCTGGAGAACAAGCAACAAAAACTCTAACTCCAAATCTTCAAAATCTTCTCAATCCCTAGACCATCAGACCCAGAAAACAAGCTCAATCTAATCAATACTACTTCAGATTCAAAAGCAAAGCATACCTTTACAAGCTTCTCCCAACATACCCAGAAAACCCCAATTCCACAGTTTCCACTATTCAACCACACCACCTCCCAAAATCCCCAAATCGAATCAAGGACCAATGAATTATAGACCCACTGGTTCTAAAAATTCAACCTTTGAATCAATGGTAAACAGAAGAAGAAGAAGAAGAAACAAGAAAATTTTGGAGAGATCTAAAATAGGTGTCTGCTTTGCTATGCTGAAGATGGTCTCCCCTTTTTTTTTTTCTCCACACTTGAACACAGCAAGCTACTACTTTTCTTTATTTTCCCAAAAAACCAAAATTCCAACTTTTTCTTTCTATATTTTTTTTTAATTTTTACCAGAACCAGGAAACCAAGATTTAACTGAAAACTGTACAATAACAGATATTTTGTACCCTTTGTCTCTCCTTATTCAGTGAAGTTTCATTCAATTTCTTCACAAAACATTGAAAAGATCAAAACTTTTAACTTCTCTTCTGTATTACCGTGTCAACGTGAGACTAATAGAAAAACCAGTATACCTACTGCTTCCTTTAATTTTTAAAATTTCAAGATTTCAGTATGTGAATGAATGAACAGGTTGCTTTCATTTTTTGTCAAAACAGTTGGACTTTGTTTCTGTTCTAAGTATTCTTTGCTTGACAAAAATTAAGACCAATAGTTTTTTTGTTAGAATTAATTTTTTGTTGTATTACAAAAATAGAAAACTAAAAGCTGAAGATAAGAGTCAAAAATCAAAACAGTTATTATTAGAGCAACTTTAAAGCAATAATTAACGGTTGGGCAAGAGTTAAAAATAATCACTTTAGAATAATTTAAAATTTTCATATTTTTATTTATATAAATTTATTTCATAAATTTATCAGAATTTATTTTTAAGTAACTTATTCCTATTAACTTATTTTTTATATTTTCTAAACACAATTATGCTTCAAATTCTTTAAAATGAACTTAAACTGTCCTCTTAACATATGTTCTTAGAAAGTCAAGCTGTAAGTTGATTATGATTAGCGGTTGTTTAACTTAACTAGCACATTGGGACAAATAGAGAAATGAAGATATTATGTAGGTGCTTATAAAATAGAGTTTTTATAAATACTTAAAAACTTTTTTCTAAAAAGTAGTCTAATTTTTATCTAAAATATTAATGAACTTATATATATATTTTATGAAATTATTTATTATTTATTTTTTTAATAAAAAAATAAAAATTATTTTTTAAATAAAAAAATAAAATTTATTTTTTAAAATAGTACAAATATTCTCTATTTTAAAATTTCTTTCATTATATAAGTAATCTCAAACACTATCTTAATTAAAAATGAAATTTTAAGCGTCCATTAGTTATTTTTATTTCTTTTCCTAATCAATTGTAATATTTTTTTATTTCTTTTGCTTACCTTGTATTCAAGGAGTCTATAAATAAAAATGTTTCTTTTTGTTTACTAAGAAGAAATCAAGAAAGAAAAACAAAACATATATTTGTTATTTTTTTATAAACTTTGTGCTCGATAATTATATGGAACTCATAATAGTACGGAATTAACTCGAAATAATTTATAAAAAGTAAAAAAAAAACTTACCTTTTGTGCACAAAATAAAACAAATTATAATCATTTATTTTTATTTAGTCATGCATAGCATTTACATCAAAGTTTTAATTTGTTTCACTATGAGTGTGTTTTTTTGACTTTGGAATTGAATTTTTTAGAAATGAGTTATTAGAAATAGTATTATTGAAAATAATGTGTTCTTTTATATTGAAAAATGTGTTGAAAGTGATTTCTTATATTTCTTTTATAATGAAAAGTAAATTAAAAGTGACTTTTTAATTAAAAAAAAGTAATTTTTGAGCGTAAAAGAATGCACCATATAGGAAACTCTATGAAACTTGCTTAGAAGTAAATCTTCATGAAGTGAATGTATAGAAAGTAAGTAAGAAGTGAGATTTTAGAAACTAAATTTATATAACAAAAATTATTTGATATTAACTTTTTTTTTAAAAAAAATTATTTCTGATGATGCATACAAGTGAACAAGCCCCTAACTAGTGTTTAAAAAAGAAAATCTAATCAAATTTATACCGGCATATAATGCTTACAAATTTATTTCTAACAAAAGTCGTGTTCAAATACACGTAATTAAATTTCGCGAAAATAAAAAATAAAAAATAGAATATTTTAAAAAAAGAGTTCGAAGTGGAGCTCAATTTTTATATTTTAATTATTTGTTGAAGTGGATTGGAAGTAGAATTTGATTTTTTTATATTTTAATTCTCTTTAGAGTTTCTTATATAGTGATGCCGAAGTAGAGTTCTAACTTCTTATTACACATTAAAATATATAAATTGATTGAAACTCTAATTCTGACAAGAAAAATTAGAATTACGGGTATTTAGAATACCCTCTAAATGAATAATTATAAAATTCAAAGATCAAAACATTATCTAAATATTTTTTCATACATAAAGATTTAAATTCAACTTATTCAACATTATGTTGAATTTTTCCAAATTGATTGTTGTAGATAAAAGTTTTTTTTAGCTAAGAGCGTGTTTAACTAACACTCAAATTTTATTTTTTTCAAACTCACTTTTAATATAAAAATAAATAAAATTTTTAGAATAATTTTTTGTTTCAATTTTAAAACTTAATTTCAATACAAAATTAATATAAAATTTATTTTTTATTAAATATTTTAAACTTTAAATTTAATTTTTTAAATATATCTTTATAAAAGTGAGTTCATCTAAAGATAAACACAACAGAAAGAAAGGAGCTTCAATTAACGAAGGTTTAATTTTGAGACCCTTTTATGCAAAAAGAAAACTCAAAAGAAAAAGGAAAGCGCTAAGCAGGTTATGTGGCTGAATAAAAAGTTTTATTTAGAGATCATATTGAAATAAAAAGTTTTTTAATAATAAATTTATTTAAAAATTATTTTAAGAAAAGTGAATTTAATTTTTTTGATTAAAAAATAATAGAATTATAAAAAAAGTGATGATTAGTCACTGCAAGAGAACATAGGATCCTTTTCTGCATCACATAAAACAAACCAACATCTAAATTTCCAAATTTAATTTGTAGCATTCCTGTTTTGTTTCTTTGTGAAAAAAATTACAATTATTTTCAGCATTTTTAAAACTTTCTTTACAAGATAATTTCTGAAGTTTTTCTTCATAAACATGGTTTTGGATATATTCTGAAAAATTATTACTAATTGTTGGCTTAAGTTTGGTTAACTAACATAAACTCAAGACCTTTTTAATGCTTAATTACTCTTTTTAAAATTGAATTTTCAGGATTCATTCCACTGACCACAATCCACAATTTGTTAATTTAAACTTTCTTCAAACAAAAAAAAAAAAAAAAAAAAAAAAAAAACTTTGTTGACCTTCATAATATTTAAACTTTTTTTGACAAATTTGTTGACAATATTTGGCATCTCATTTTTTTAGCATCTTTTATGAACTGTTTCATTGATATTATAAGCATACAGCTTTAGTTCTCTCCAAATTCATTTTTTTTTTTCATAATGAAAGCAAGAATGAGACATAAATCTACTTAAAAGTTAAAATAAAATTAAAAAATTGCACTAACCAAATTAAAACAAAACAATTAAAAATCAAAGCGCAGCTATTTTTTTCTTCAAAATCTTTTCCCCCCACTATCTACGAATAATTAATTCTCTATCTACCCATTCTCACTAGAATAGTAGAACTTGTTCTTGTTTGTTTGTTTGTTACAAAAGATTTAATCTTGCCAACTTTTTCCTCCAAAAGGTTTAATCTTTCCAACTGTTTCCCAAAAGGATTTCATTTTTCCAAGTTTTACCTCAAAAAGATTTCGTTCTTTTAGCTACCCACTGTTGATTCATTCTACCAAAACTTCTCCTCTCAAATCTTTCTCTTTCTCTCTTTCTTTATGTTCTAACCTTCTTATTCTTGTTCTTCTTCTACTACATGGGCTCTTGCCTCTCTTCTGACACGCCGGAGCAGCCATCGCCGGCGGCTGCGACGATTATTGATGCGCCACGTGGCTTCTCCAAGTCCCAGTGTAGGAAGAACACCATCAAGAACAGAAATGTCAAGAAACAACAGAAGGAAAATAACAAGAATTCCGCCACCGGCGGTGGCGGTGGTAATAGAGGCGCTGACGTGGATCCTGTAGAGGATGAGTTGCATCGTTTGCCTGGTCGCATGTTTATGAATGGTGCTAGCGAAATTGCTTGCCTCTACACCCAACAGGGGAGAAAGGGGACTAACCAGGACGCTATGGTTGTCTGGGAGGTAAAAGTTTGAACTTTTTTTGTGATTCGAAGAAAAAGTTTGATTTTTATGCATTTTGTTACATGTTATTAAAATGCTTGGGTGGAAGATACTTTGTCCAAAAGTTTCATATTGTTAATTCTAATGTTTCCTACGCTTCACCTTGTTGGAATCTTCTGTTTCAAGAGCATGAGAGGGAAGACAACATTGAAACTTTTGATTTTTAACTGCGTTGTTTTCCTGGGTAGGCTTACTATTTCAATCTGCTTTTAAAATTTCTATAGGTTGTTTATAGCTATAGAGCTTTTGTTTTTTTTCTATGACAGCATTGTATTAGTTCCTTGTTAGATACCTGTAGACCTTATCATGTGCTCGTATGCTGGAACCTCTCATCTGTAAGGTATATCAATCCATAAAATCTTTAATTTTGTCAACCTAAGTCATCATTATATGTTATAGTGAGGCTGTTTGCAGTTCTATCAGCTAAAGTATTCTGGATTTATTTGTTTTATGCAAGTCCTTTGGATGTCAATATGAGATGGTTGGCATTTCAACTTTGAAGAGGTGGGCTAGAACTTGTTGGGATTGTTTATTGTCATATCAAAACTTTAATAAAATGTCCTGTCAAGATAAGTTCTCTTGATATTGGATTTCTCATCAATATACTTAATTATATGGTTTTCCTTTCTCAGAGTTACTAATAATGCTCATGTGGGTGTAACCCTTAATTACCATATCTTCAGTTGTATGATGTATATGCAGAGATATACTTTTTTTTTTTCAGTTAAGCTTTATGGTTGTGGAACTAGTGCCTTACATCATAGGAATTTTGAGTGCTTTTTGGGATCATTTGTATGGAGGAGTCAATCATTCCATATACGATGGTTATTTCAAAGTCTTGTATTATCTATGCATTCAATTGTTTGAATGAGGATGTTGTCACTGTCTTGTCTCTTTGGAGGTCATTTTTTTAAGGTTATCTTGTGTTCTGAATGAACAATTATTCTGAGGATAGAATTCTGGGTAAACAATGAAAGCTGGATCTGCTAAGCACTTAGGTTTTTAGTGTTGATCTAGTTTCATGACAAGTGATATAGATCATGTAGCAAACATAGTGATGCTAATCTCTCTGTGGGAGTGGATAGAACACTAAAAGTTCCTGTTTGGGCATTGAGAGGGCTTGAACGTTTAATATCTGAGGCGCTTCTTTAAACTCTTAAAGCGAGGGCTTTTGAGCGTGGTCCTAAAGACATGCTTCTCAGCACCTTGCAATATGTGGGACTTTAAATGCTATTTCCAACTAGCACTCTTGTGATAATGAATTGCTGGTCGATGAATGTATTTGGCATTCTTGTGACCAGTTTTATCCTCCACCTCTACAAATGTCCAGGGAACAGTTAGCCCATAACTGTATCCTGCTGAACTTATTTGCTGCCAAAAGTTGCAGGTATCAGAATCCAAGATACAAATGTACATTTCTCCAAGATACTTATTTGCTTCCATTTTAGGAAAATGTTGTGGTGTGTCAACTTGGCCCTTAGCTTCCTACTGGATTTGAATATGGAATACAGGTTGTAGTTACAAATTCTTCCTACAGGTCTAATGCTTTAGTAATAGATGAACTCACTCGGTATATTCAGGGATGAAGTATCGAGGTGTGTGTTATTCGTTGATGATATAGTTTTAGTTGACGAGACAAAGAATAGAATAAACTATAAATTGAATGGTGGGGAGTACTTAGAATCTAATGGTTTAAAATTAAGTAGTATCAAGACATAATACATATATTATCATTTTAGTACACATAAAATGATGATAATATTGTTATTGCCATAGAGGATTCTGCTGTATCACATAGTGATATTTTTAAATATTTATATTCGATTATTCATAACGAAGGAAGAAATGAAGAGGTGTTATGCATATGATTAAAATACGATGGATGAATGGCGAGGTGCTACTGGAAATGTGTGATAAGAAAATTCTTTTAAGGCTAAAGTGCTAGTTTTATAAACTAGTCATTCAGTCCGTAGTATTATATTATTGTGAGTACTGAACTATCAAAGGTCAAGATACACATGATATAAACGTGGCGAAAATGATAATACTAAGATAGATGCGTGGATATACTAGAATGCACAAAAAATAAAAATGTGAATATATGCTGATAAGCAGCTGTTGTGCCGATCAAGGATAAGTTAATGGAAGGTAGGCTAAAGATATTGCTATGAATAAGAGTGATGAGATTCTATTAGAACACTTTAGGAGAAGGGGTAGATCAAAATAAACTTGGCCTAATGTGGTAGCGAAGGATTTAGAGAAGTTAAATCTTTCACTGACTCTTGTGTATGATTGAACGGAGTAAATAATGGATCCATATAGCTAAACCCACTCAAGTGGATAAGGGTTTAGTTTGTTATTGTTGGTTCAAATCTTTGTCCACATATTAATCTTATGTTGACATGCATGACTGATTCCAATTCATTGTTCTTGTATGATATTGATTAATGTAAATCATACTAAATCAGTAGATACATAATTTTTTAAGATCTGTTTTATTTTATGTTTGCATTAAACTAGAGTTGATCATGTTATTAACTCGTATCCTATGTACTTTGGATTTTTGTACAAATATATTCCTTGTCACTCAACTGTACTCTTCAATGTAGAACTTCACCTCGCGAAGTGACACTGTCTTTTGCGGAATATTTGATGGCCATGGTCCATATGGACATATGGTAGCAAAGAAAGTTAGAGATGCCCTTCCTCTAAAGTTATCAGCACAATGGCGAGCTCATGCTGATAACCGTGACAACCTGCTTGAGAATGTCAGTGCTCAAGGTAGTTTGAATTCTGAAGAAACAGCATCTGTAAGCGTAGAGGATGAGTTTGGTGAGTCCCAAGATGTTGAGGAGACAGAAAATTTACCAGAATTCTACCCTGGCTTGAAGCGGTCTTTTTTCAAGGCTTTCAAACTAATGGACAAAGAACTAAAACTTCATCCAACAGTCGACTGTTTCTGTAGTGGGACAACTGCTGTTACTGTGTTAAAGCAGGTACATGACTGTTTTCAAGTCATATCTGGCTGTTACAAATCTTGCCATCCTGAAGCGAGCATTCTTTGTCTATGATAAACCATCTAAAAAGATTTTAAGATTCCTACATGACTTTTGAGATTTCCTAAATGATGCTCACACTTGCTTAATGTGTGAATCAGGGGCAACATCTTGTAATTGGAAATGTTGGAGACTCAAGAGCAGTATTAGGCACCCGTGATAAGGACAAAAAATTGGTCCCAGTGCAATTAACCGTCGACCTGAAGCCCAATCTTCCCAGTATGCATCTTCCTTTAATTAAAAAAAGAATTATGTTACTTACTGTGCTATAAACACTTTTGGAACTCTTGTATGTAGCTACATAATTATGAATACTCGAACATGCCTTGAAATGGTCCTACCTGAGGGTTGTCTAGACGATATTGGTCTTGGTTTACCAACAATACCTATAGGGTTCACGATGCTGCTGTTCCATGCTATGATACTGAGTATTAACACGTATATTGGAGTAATTTGTACTAGTTTGTGCAATACGATTTATATGGAGTAGAAGGCAGCAAGGGGGATGTGAAACTATGATAATAGTGAGAATTGAATTCCTTTTTAGTGATGGAGGTGGCGAACATGATTTTAAAGTGCATGGAAAAAGATGGGACTACTTGAATGATCTTGTTGTGAAAGTAGAATCCATTAATTCATGCAACCATTACATTGTCTTATGCTGCTTTATCACAAAGCTATGCATAGATGTGTACTTCCCTTATCTCTATGGGTTATCTGTTAATATCTTGTATTAACCTAAACAGTATTTGATGCCCTTCTGTAGGAGAAGCTGCCAGGATCCAGCGGTGCAGGGGTAGAGTTTTTGCTTTGCAAGATGAACCAGAAGTAGCTCGTGTCTGGTTACCGAACAATGATTCCCCTGGCTTAGCCATGGCTAGAGCTTTTGGGGACTTCTGTCTGAAGGATTATGGTCTGATATCTGTTCCTGAAATGTCTTATTGTCATCTTACTGAGAGAGATGAATTTATTATTCTAGCAACGGACGGGGTATGTTGCACACTTCTTAGACAATCTGTGAAACTACTTCGTTAGCTGAACTTTCTTTTTTCAGCACTCAACAAATAACATCTACAATCACACTGCATGGCCAATTTTCCTCCTTAAAAACACAAGTAACTTACAACCTTTTCTATGTGCTCACTGCTGAGCATCATGTTTTGGTTTTTTGGTCCATCAAATTCATACTTATTAGAATAGTTCTTGTGTTACACCATTATGTTCTCTAATATTTTGACATTTGCGTGTTTCACCAACCAATGATTAAAGGCTTTGTTTTAAATAGGAAGGATGTTGTGATTTTTTGAGCAATAAGTATGTGGTTCACCAAGTCAGGGTTTCATTATGTCTTACGGAGCAGCTACACGTCGTACGTGTTGGTGTCTTTAAATTTCATGTACAGTAGGAAGCATAACCTTTGTTATTCAAATATAAATTCTTCTTGATTAAATCAAAATGCTTATAGTGATACTTAAAAACCAGTAGTAACAGGATAACCTTCCTTGTGTAGATTTGGGATGTCCTCTCCAACAAGGAAGTCGTCGACATCATAGCTGCTGCGCCTACACGTGCAACAGCTGCAAGAGCTCTGGTAGATAGTGCTGTACGAGCATGGCGACAGAAATTTCCCACATCAAAGACTGACGACTGTGCTGCAGTCTGCCTATTCATCAATACCACATCATTAACTGATGAAAATCCAGAAAGTAGTTCCGTGACTGCACCACTGCAGACAAAAGAGATGAGAGAAGTAGGCTCAGCAGAGAAAAGATCAAACGAGGAAGAAAACAATGGATCGACAGCTAGTGAATCGCGTAAACCTGTACTAGAGCATTCAAATACTCTTCATGATACCGGTGAAATTGTTCTGGTATCTGAAAAACCAAAAGTAGAAAAGGTAGCAGAGAGTAGCCAATCAAAAAGGAGCTTAGCTGATTGCATATCATCAACGGATGACGAAGAATGGTCAGCTCTAGAGGGTATCACTAGAGCAAATTCATTGTTAAGCATTCCGAGATTCTTGTCTGGTGACAGAAGATCTAGTAGTCGGAGAAGATGGATATAAGAACAACTTAACATGCAATATTTCCATCAAGATTGAGCTGACTGACAACCTGAATTCACTTGCATTTTACTTTACATCACCATTTCCATTTTTCTAGCATTGCAAAAGCAAGAACTTCTGTTCAGGCTTATAGCTTTCTTGAAACAATGGGAATAGAAACCTGTAGTTGTTAATTATTATAGTGCTTTATAGAGACTGCCTTCTGAACTGGCTCCTTTAGCTGCTGTAGAAATTCTTTTGTTTGTGAGAAGCCTGTGAGAATCATGTACCTTTAGTTAGAAACTTCATGCGAAATCTTGCAGCAAACTTCGCAACGTTATGCTGAACATATCTGTTATATATCAAAGGAACTCATTAAAATTTGAACAACATGAGAAATTTTTTATTTTGGCATACGGAGAACATCTCTGAAGAAGAAGCAACTCTATGTACATGCTTCTCGTGGCTGAAGTTGATCAATCTGGAATGTCTTGAGAATCTGCAAAATCTAGCAAGCAGAAATTCTACAAATCCAAATTCTGAACTTTAAATTCCAATCAGGTCATTACGATTCGTGAACTCAACAAGCTCTTGTTCTTCTTTTCCACATGTCTATTTGATCAATTTCAGCAATATTTCCAGATATAGTAAGCTGAATGTTTCAGATGGCTAGATGGTAAAAACTATGTGTTGACCGGGCCTAAATAAGACTCATCCCAAAACTCTAGAGAAAATGGGAGATGGCGCTCAAGCCTTTATATCAACACCTACTGGGTAATCTAACATCACCCTAGCCACACATATCAGAATTCTAAATGAGACAAACTATTTTTAAAAAATATTTTCTAAAACGAAAAATTATTTATTTAATTTTAAAAAATAAGTTTTAATTTTTTTATTCAAAAAATTTAATAAAAATAAATAATAATAAAATTTTATTACAATAGATTTTTTATTTTTTAAAATTTTAAAATAAATTTTATAAAAAATTTATTAAAAAATATGAGTTGAAAATTTAAAAAACTAATGTCTGAAAATGCAACGCCAAAACAGCCCAACAGGGCTTTGGTAGAACTCACCCCATAACTCAAAAGTAATAGAAAATGATGCCCAAACTTTTTCAACATATCCATTGGCAAATAGACAATGCGAGACTAATGACGTGTTTTAAATATTCATAATTTTATTTTTTTTTGGCCAAATTTTAAATTTCAAACAGTTTATATATTTCAGTTACATAAAAAATTTATAATTTCATTTTCACATGCGAAATTTAAATTCTAATTTTTTTTATTTTCACACTTTTGAATGCTATTATATTCTTCAATTTTTAACACACTTTCAAAAACTATTAAAATACAAATATTAAGCTCTATTTTTACTTTATTTTTAAAAAAAATTATTTTTCTTTTTTTAATTTCACAAAATTTAATTACGAACGTTTAGAATAAGCACTAATTTAACACACCCGACTGCAGTATGCTGATATCTAGTGCATGCGGGGATGTGCCACCGCCAATCAGTTGGTGGTTGTCAACCCTTTCTGACAGGGAGAAGATTGCAAACGAGACCGTGCTATGAAGTCTTTCTTGATGAATGCATTATGAAGTGCGAATGGTTTCCTAGCGAAGACGCAACCCTTGAAAGCTGTTACCAAGTCTCAATTGCAATGAGAATCGAAAAACAATCTGTAATACCACAACGGAATATAGAGGGATACTTCAATGAAGCAAAAAGCAGTTTCTGTACGTTGCTTTTGCACAAAATGAATTACTATACAGCAACTTTTACAGAATACAGCATTGTTTCAATAAGTACATTCTTCCAGTGAACTTTTACCTTCCAGTTTACCTTATTTGCTGCTATATCAACAAATTTGTAGGCATAGCAATGCCTTGTGCGTGTTAACGAGTACAAATTAACACTTTGCTAATTACTATCATGATGGACAAAACGCAATGAGTATCGATTCATGTAAGCCTTTCTCCTGTCCTTGATGCTGCCTTCTTGCTGTACTCACCATCTTACGTTCAAGACTACAACATTATTCTCGTCCTTCGATGTATAGTATAAACAGCATTCTGTAAATAGTATACCGCATTGCCAAGATCGTTGTACAATCATCTTGATTTGTCTTCCTATCTCTTTCATTAGGATTTTAATGTGATCTGTAATACCAACTCATAGTGGGAACTCTTTCTGGAGAACATCAAGGTTTCTCGAATCGCAAGCTTCAAACATGTCATTGCGAGAAGCACAACTGCAATAAATACTCTTAGTAAAAGCATAATGTGTTTAAAGCATCTGCTGCTAGCTCTTTTCCAGAACTTGGCATATCTGAAACTACAATTACCATAGAACACGCACCTTAATGATATTCTCAAGTATTGCCAAGCATTATCGGCCTTGGGATTCATGGCAAGCGCTCTCACATAATAACGAATAGATTCTTCATACATGCCCTATTCAATAAATCACAAACTGTGAGTAAGCCCCTTCTGCATGTAACTTTTAACAAAGAAATGTCCAGTTGATAACAAATCTATTCAGCAAAAGCATGCCAAATGCAAAGGATTCAATTTTGCTATAACCATCATGTGAGCAAACTGTGTTATACGAGCTATTGGAATAGCCATTACAGTTAGTAGTAATACACATTGGAAATACGGCTAAAGCTTAATTTACCTTAACTTCTTGATTGCTGTTAGGTAAGCTAAAAACAAATTGAATCACATAAAGCAAATCTAAAATCGATAGCACAGTGAACAGAATTATCTATGTAAGCTTTGGAGTTCAATAAAACTCAGACATTGCAATAGAAAAACAGATAAGTTGGCTTTTCAAGCAGTTGCGGTAATATGATGAGCATTGAACCAATGAAGTATCAACCAATGACAAAATTGTGTTCCGAAAAGCTAAAGGATTGTCGCAAAACGATCAACTATAATCAAACAAAGTAGCCAGTATATCATTACGGAGAAAAAAAAATTCACTTAAAATGCATCCATCTCCCTGAATTTACTAAGCAATGCATACGGAACCGTCCTACTTCAGGCAAGATGACCATAACCATAAAAGTATTACAACACCAGGAATATACTCGAAGCATGAACTAAGCAGAAAGGACCAAGAGTTTCTGCTGTTCAAGAGGAAGAAGCGAACCTGATTCGCATAGCTAATGCCCATATTTGCCCATGCACGAACATAGTTAGGCTTCAAGTCTAGTGCCTGCAAACATGAAAAGCTTACTAAGAACTTGCACTACACAGAATTATTATAAATATTCCATTTCAGAGAAAACAGATCCATATGACAACACTTCGTAACCATTGATACAAGAATTTGTTTCAGCAAAAGAATTATTAAAAATGTTAAGAAGAGATGTCAAAGTGGAATTTGTTAGGCCTACAACAAAACAAAAAACATGGTGGTCCTAATCCACATGCAACTTCTCAGCACTTCCTTCCAATGTAGTGCCGCAAAATTAAGTAAATACTCTCTCTCTCTCTCTCAAGGTTGTTCCCCAACATTAAGCAAATACTCTGTTTGCAAGCGTGCATGTGTGCATGTGTGTCTCCCCTAGAGTTGGAAGAGGAAATAATTGGCCACTATGAACTTTTCTAAACAGCATTTGCATAGAAGCTCTCCTCTGTCTGTTCCTCCCAGAAGCATCTCATCTCAATGCAAAATAAAGTAATGAAACAGTGAAAAATATTTGAAGTATTACTCCTTAGTCCAATTATTATACAAGTTTAGTGGAAGTCTAACTCATCAGGATCCTGGTACATAAATAAAGCACACTCATCCATGAGAACTCATCAGAAATTGGCAACAGGTTGTCAAAAGTTTTAACAATCTCAAAAACAAAAATGGATCATTCCGGTGAAAGAAAAGAGGTCATAAAATTCATTAGATGTTAAGGAAAACTTTCATTGATAAACCTATAACAATTTTGGAGAATTATAAAGATGCCTGGAGAATTATAAGCCTAGTTCTGCAACAAACGTTACATTCTAAGTTTTGAGGCACTAGAAACCAAAACTCATAATAGGAGAACTTGTAAACAAACCTGTTGGTATGCAAGTATTGCATCTGCACTCTGTATGCTATTAGCTTGGGTTGCACCAAGTTTATTCCAAAGTGAGTAATCACGTGGCCTGAGTTTCAATGCAGTTTTGAAGGAATCAATGGCTTTGTCGTATTCTCTCGATAAATTGAAAAGGACGCCGAGAACTATATGGACATCAGCATCCTCAGGTGACAGCTGTGCTGCTTCATTGAATAATCTAGCAACCTGAAACCAGTCACATGCAAACACTTCAATAAGAGAAACTATCAAAAGTGAAGCTGAATGTATAAGAGAAAGGGCTTCCAGATTGTTGAAAATACTCTCTACAGTCTGAAAAAAGGATTTATCAACCAAAGGCAGAATTGCAGGAGAAAATGCGAGAATTCAAGGATAAAAAAAAAATTACTTCAAGGAGTTGTAAATACATGACATAACATGCCATACATCATCCTTTGTTTTATATTGAAAGGAATAAACTTTAGCTGTGATTTATCATCCGAGAGTGGAATGCAACCATGTTTAACTCAGGCATCAAGCTTGAACAAGGGAAATTTAACTTGACCTGAGCTGCTAAGTTATACGGTAAGTGTTCAAAAACAAGCCATGATGCAAAGCATTGATTGTCATTAAAAGTATAATCGGTGAATAAGCAAAAAATACTCTAAAACATCGTCTCATTGCAAAAGTATGAAATTGACTTACATATCCATTAGGCAGAAATATCTGTTTTCTATATATTATATCTAATCTAAAATAATAATAGGTAAAATGTAAAAGTATGGAGGCAAATATCATACATCTGCATAGTACAGAGAATTGGCTTCCTCTGGATGTGCAAGAGACCTATATTTTGCGTGATTTTGAAGCCATCCATAAAGGTACTTCAATGCTTCTGCTTGCTCCAGTTCTGCATGCAAAGATGATTGATAAAATCAAGTTAACGCAATTATGAATACTTGATGATTATACAAACTCAAAGAAAGAAGAACATGGGTATAACACCAAGTATAGTGCAAGGCTACGGTCTACAAATTTTGCAATGAAAATTTTATAGGTAAATGTAATTTTATAGTTTGGAATGAAGGTAAATTTAGATGGATGTCACTAGAAATTAAATAAACAGACCCACACAAAACAACTCCCTAGCAATTACATGAAAAGAGAAGTATGTGTACAAAAAAGTCAAATTTTACACACAAAAAAATTGGCGGCAAGTCCAATATAGCAACTCTTAAGCTTCTTACCATTTGTGTGGCTCACTCCAAGAGCAAGGAGAACTTCCAAGTTTGTTGGATCTGCCTCTCGTGCACGCATCATTGCTGCAATAGCCTGAAGAAGAGTGATTTTCAGAGCCAGTTTATAGGCTTGCATGACGATTGGTGGATTATCAACGTGCACACTATTAGTTGTAACTATATACTGCAGGAGAAAGAATCTGAGTTTTAGGGTCAGGATCAAAGTTTCAAATTAGTAACCTGTTGATCATCATCATTTTCTGCATGAGTAATTCCAAGTAGTCTCCAACCTTCAGCATTGTCAGGATGCTTAAGAACTTCAGCCTCTAAAGCCAGAACTGCTTCACTTAAAAGGCCTTTGCGGAAAAGATCTTGCCCTTCCTTCAAAGGATTGGGATGGCCAACATAAGGGTTCATATCAGAGAAGACATAAACTCCTCTAGAAGCTGTGGAATTTTGTTTGGAGGCTACTAGCTGCTCATCAAGGTACCTACCAGAAAGCAAACTTAATTATCAATAAAATGAAAAAAAGAAAGAAAGAAAGAAGCTATCATTTTACTAAGATAAAGTTTAAAAAGAAGGCAATGCCCAGTCTATAAAAGTTTGTGTATTGCAATGATTAAGATCATTAACAGTAGAAGAAGAGCAGAAATCCCTGCAAGCAAAATAATTAGGAGGACAATTCTTAACAAAGAAAGGGTAGAAACATACGCCTCTCAAAACAACAACGTGGAGGTCTACAACAAGTTATATTATAAATACTTACTTATCGTAGACATTCGCCCAATCATCACCAGAGCTTTCCCCAAAAGCTCCTTCACCAAGCTGCCGCCCAAATTCCTCTGCCCAGTCCTGCTGGTCCTGCACATTCAACTTAGAGAACTCATTCACCCACTGATCATCAACCTCTTCTTGCTGAGGTTGATTAGCGTACTCGTTTGCCCACTGTTCAGCACCATTTGAAAGCTGGAGAAATAAAAGATGGAATCAGAGAAGAAAATTCAGATACCCATCTGATATACTATGACTTGAAATCAACAATTTTCAAAGTGCTCATCAACATAAACAGGCTCCAAGAACTCAAGGCACAAGAAACATATTACACAGAATCAGGCTTATCACTTACCTTTTCACGTTGGAACTGATTAGCCCAGTTATCAGGATTGGCATTATACTGTGCTTGATATTCATCAGCCCAATCACTTGTAGAAGCTCCAGTAGATGGCTTTATTTGATTCTCGTCAACAATTAATTCCCCACGGCTCATCTTCGAAACAAACTGAAGGAACTTTGAATTCTGTGGCATAAACAACAAGAAGCACTAGCATATATCAATCCCACAAAGTTTTCTACATGCAGAACATCATAAAATAGCCAAACCACTAGCATATATCAATGCCCAAGTATCATAAGGGATCCATATAATGTCACCGACTAAGACTAAATATAATGTTCTGATTAATGGAAACAGTAACACAAGCTTTAACTGAATGATACATTGTGAAACAAGAAATCAGTGTCACCTAATGAGGCCATTTTAAAAACCACCTTTCATTTTCAATGCCATCGTGATGGGATGTATCTCTCAGCTCATTCCTACCATACGGTGAAAACGAGAGGGGCCTAGTAGTGTTGATTGTGGATAATAAACATTGCTAAATGTTGCATTTCGATATATTTTATCAGTCATAATAGCATTAAACTTATGCAGCCACATGCAAGCAGACACAATAGAATGGCTATACAGACATAAAAGAAGCACTTAAAATGTAAATTAAGAACATTATATTGCAAATAAGTGGTGAAAAGGTTAAACTCTTCTAACCTCAAGGCCATGGTACTCATAAAATAACTACCACCTTTAATTAGTAGCACCAACTTAAATTTGTAGCTAAAACGCTTAGCTGTTTGCACAAGGTTAGATATGAAGGAACACGTAGCTAAATTCCATTGAAAACAAATAACATACATCAAGCAATAACTTTTCTGGTATAGAAAGGTCCATTCTATCAAAGACAAAATGACCCAACTCAAAAAAGTCAACAACCAGGCCACATGTGTTGTTTAGAGCACTATTATAAGAATTTCAATAGTCACATTAAGGTTTGGATACCTGAAATTTTGGATCCTTATTCTGTGCTAATGTGTGAGCAAGCATGCGGGTTTGTTCAATTGCAGCTACGTTAGACATGTTCGCATCTTGTAGCCTCATTGATGTCATCTGTGATTGCTCCTGCAAATATACATATGAAATGAGTTAAATCTAGAAAAAACAAGCTTCAAATATGCATTTTTAGGAAAATTTAGGAAAATTAGATTAGACTCGATTAGACAAGAAAGAGAAACTTAGATTCACACTAATATGATGCAAGACTAGCTTATGGTCATCAAAGCAGTTGATAACAAAAGATATACAAGGTCTGATTGTGTTTCCACAGATTTCTTCGAACGTCAAAAGATGTGCAAGTACCGCTACCATGTCAGACTCATATATAATAAGAAAGACGAAAAAGGAACATTGAAAAAGGAACAACAATAGTTGAAGCATAGTAGAACGTGACAGAGCAAGTGCATTATATCTTTAATCTGGTATCTTCACTCATGGTAGATGTTTTCATTATGGATCAAATTTATCACCTATTACTAGCTATGGGGCAAACGATCTTTTCAAACTTTTCAATAATAAGCAATATTTTCCTTTCTATATTAATAATTGAACACTGAGAATGTTGCACCTGCTCAAACTCAGATGCCCAGCCATTAACACCATGTTGCTGCTCAAAAGAATGTGCCCATGCCTCAGGATTGTCATAACCCCTTCGCTGACTAAATTCAGCAGCCCAACCATCTGCAGGATGAGGTCCAGGTCTTAAGGAACTCTGCGATTCATTCCAATACTCTTCCAACTCAGAGTAAGGTCCTCGGAAAGGCCCTTTCATCCGAGTATCACTATCAATATCTAGCGAGTGCAGGAGTGCATTAACCTGAGACATTTCAGGCTATAGTTAAGAAATTTTACACTTTTATGACAAGGGTTTTTTAACAGATCTATTAAGGAATAAATTAGCATAGCCCCAAACCTGCACTCACAAACATCGTTAAGAGAAAATAGCAACATGATAGAGATATTCTACACAATGACTGTCAGTGCATAGGTTCCATACTCTTACAACTATCAGAATTCTATAGGACATACAACTCAACACTTAACCCATGACGCTGGATGCCTCAAACAGCTGCTAAGCATGTATGTGAGTGACATAAACTGAATAGTGCTCTATACCTAACGCATCCAGACAACAAAGGAGATACTTCAGATGCTAATTATCAGTTCGAGCATCTTAGTTCCCTAAATACAACTAAAAAGATCAGACAACCAACCTGCCCATTTATATATTCTTCACTTTTATCAGCAAAAATATGCCTTGCCATTATGCAGCTACGATCACGAATGCACTGTTTGTCACCTTCAGACAAACCAAGTGCAGGGAGTGGTGTGGGACGAAATGGAACACCAACACGACCACTATCCACAAAAGAACGCAAGAAAGAAGACAACACCTTTTGTGGTGGACCTGCAAAATATGAACTTAATACATTTAAGAAATTTAAACTCAACAAACATCATTCCACTAGTCGCTGCTACAAAAGTCACCCTTAAATAAGAAAAAATACGATAAATTATTATATACACTAGTTTATCTATTTGATAGAAAATAGTTGATATTAACAATGTCTAAATCAGCTGGCTATATAACCATTAGCGGGAATATTCTTTGTCAAAAACCATATTTACGTAAGATTATATAACTGTTAAGATCTCTTTACAGATTCCACAATCAGGTCTTTCTATAACATGGTCATTTTGAAGAATCTCCAATACAAATAGGGGATAAGGAGTCCATAAAATGAAAAACATAGCAAAGGGTATAATTTCACCTTCCAAAGTTGGGTGCTGGAGAGCACTGGCACCACGAGTATAAATTTGTTCAAACTCCGCAAAATGTGGTTCATTTCCTCCGATCTGAGCATGAGGAAAAACAGTAGGTCGGTGAACTTCATCCCAGGCCTCAGCAAGATGCCCATTCTCGGCTGAGTGGAAGCCCCGTAGGAATTCTGAGCCCTGGAGCGCAACAGTTAGAATTAACGAGTTCAGAATTTGGAAACAAGGTGATGTAAAGAGTATCCGGGAGAACCTGAAAGTTAGATTGTGGATAATGCTGGCTCTCATATTCTGAGCCAGGAATATTGGTCAAAGGAACTTCGGGTCTGTAATCTGAAGCACCATCTGGAACTGTGACTGAGGCTGATGGTAGTCCCTTCAAATCCTGCAACAAATGATGTTGTTAATTCTCAGGTAAGAATGTCTACAATCAAATGATTTCTTAAAAATTATTAAAACTCAACTGCACTAGCTGCTCTTAGTAACCTTCAGTTCAATTAACACATCAGTGCATAACAACAAGACAAGATTTTTAATCTGTTAAACAAATACTTCTACAGAAATGAAAGATGCAATGAATTCTACACTACCTCAAATAAACACCAAATCAGGATACACAATTCAACTAATAAGACTCGAGCTTAGCAAGCTCAATTACAAAATTCTCAAATAAATAGCAGTATTTCAACTTAAAACACAAAAAAGGTAGCAACCAAACTTCCCTACAACCAAATTAAGAGAAATAACAGCTTATTTTCAGCTTAAAACTGCACAAAATCCGAGCTGAATCATAACTCTACCTGACCAAATTCGAGTTAATTCCCTAAACATTAATCATCCCAACTTCCAATTAACTTCAACGATCCAAAAATGAAATATATATATTGAAAAACAAACGAAAAAATTGAGCTCTACTAACACAATCCTCAAACAGGCACCTAAAACAATTCAACTTCAATAATCAAATACAAACATAAAAGAAGAGCTTCATTGAAACAACCATCAAACAAAATACCTCAAAAAGCTTCAATTAAACACACAACAATTGAGCAATCCAACTTTGTATGAAACAAAAACTAGTAAAAACTGGATCAACAAACCTGTGCTTTCTGGGAAGAACCAAGGAGAACATTAGCGAGTGTTCCGAAGGGGTTAGCTGAAGAAGAAGAACCTTCTACTGCACAAGCTGCACCACCGGTGACCAGATCTCTCATAGCCATATGTGCTCGGCGGTGACCGACTCTTCTCTTCTTTTTTGTCCGACCTAAATTTGTTATTTTTATATTTTTCCTTTGTTTGATTGAAATTGTTTTATACGGAAACGAGAAGCCGTCTTCGGTAGTTGGAGTTATCTGACAAATCTTGGACCTAAATGTAGAACAAATAATATTTTCAGCCCAATAACCCGGCCCACTAACATAATACCGAAAATATTCAGAAAAACAGAATCATCATTCTATCGACTTCTTCTGCAAATATTTGTGATAACCAACTAACCAAGCGGTCCAAGCTCTTTGAAAGAAGTTTTAGTGGACCCAAACTGAAAACTTATTCTAGTATATTGAAATATTATCAGTTTCTTATAGATTAAATTCATGTTTGGCTGAAAAAATAAATTTTAAATTTTTTTATAACTTTTAAAACTTAAATCTTAATAACTTTATATAGCAATTTATCATCAGTGAAGATTATCTTAGGCTAGCTTATCTTATGTACATTAATAAACAAATTTTTCATAACCCGATTGTATTAGTCCCATTAAAATTGATTATAAAGGTTGCATTTCGTGAAATTTGGGCCAGTAGAGGGACCTTTTATGCAAATATTGCATAAAGTTCCTTAATCCGCAAATTGGAGAACATATATAAATGTCACTCTTTCTCTTTTGAAGTGTTCATCTCCGGCAATAAACCTAAACCCTTCACCGGAGAGAATCAAATCCATAAAATTACTACATTCCGATCTCCAATGTCTCCAACCCCACTGCTGCAGCAGCAATCTAGCAGTAGCGGCTTGACGTTTAAGCTTCACCCACTAGTTATACTTAATATCTCCGATCATTACACGCGCGTGAAAGTTCAATCGAATGGAGTTGGTAATACTGGTGGCGGGAGTTCATCGGTGTCCTTCAACGGTGATTGTGGTGGTGGCTGTGGATTGAGGGTTTTTGGGTGCGTCATTGGTGTGCATAGAGGGAGGACCGTGGAAATTTTTAATAGCTTTGAGTTGTTGTATAATCTGGAGACCAGCTCTCTCAATCGTGTGTTTCTCGAGAAGATGGAGCTATGTGAGTTTTTATACTTTTTATTTTCTCTTGTTATCATTATTTTAATATATGTTGAATTAATTCAAGTTTGTGAAAATTTTTTGCTATTACTACAGTTTTTGAGTTCTCATGTGAAGCTACATGAGTGTCTAATATAATTTTGTCAGGCGTTCATTAGATTAGGATGGTATTTACTATCTAGAATTGTTTTCCTGTGTAGGATTTTGTGTTTGGAGAAGAAGATTTACTAGTCAATCAGATCGGGATTGCATGAAGTTCAACTGAATCTCTTTACTTCCTTCTCTCTCCTTTCGGCATGCATTCTTGCTTCAGTGTCTTCGTTTAGGACTTCACTTCAGTGCTATGATTTCAATGCGTGTATCCTTTTTGCTAGGTCATGGTGTTAAGTATTAAGTCATTTGCATGTATTTTATAATATATATCCTTGAATAAATATCACCTATGGGTCTTCATTTCACGTTAGCTGGCTATGTGAGACACTTAAAATTGAAGAATGGTTTTCTATATTATAGTATTATTGATGGATTAAGCTTCAGAGATTTCCCCCTACCTTTTTATGTTCTTTTAAGTCTACTTAAGAGCTTTTCAAAATGTCTGTACAATTGGCTGGAGCTGGAGAACTCAGTTCTACCACCAAAAAAGTGGAAATTAGCCTGTGATCCTCAATAATGCCATTCGATATTTGCTCTAGTACCTGAACTGGTGGTAGCTCCATCACATTCCATTCATGCTGTGGGTTTCATCACAAAACCTCATGCCTTTTCAGACATTGAGGCCCACCTTATCTTGCATCTAGGGTAACATGGGGAAGCTTTGTGGGAGACTGGGAGTGATTCAGATCGTAGGGCTTAATGATATATAGTTGCCTTGTCCTGCTTATTGTTGGGTTTAGACTTTAGTTGATCTTTGATCTCTGTATTGAATCATCTTTGGTTGATAGGCATGTCTAATTTGCTGCCTTATAATTTTATTACTATTCTGTGGGGCTTCTATAATTATATGCTGCTGCAGATAAGAAGGTATTCCCGAACTTCTACATACTGGGTTGGTACTCTACAGGGAGTGATGCAGAAGAGTCTGACATTCAGATTCATAGATCCATAAGTTTGAATTTAGTTGTTTTAGAAAATGATAAAGGGGTTTCTGAGTCCCCAAGCACCTTATGCATATAAGGAACTTGAAAAGTTTCATTCTTATGATTATTTAGGACTCTTTGTGGTCTATATCACTAATCTTTGTCTGGATTTTATACGCTTGTGATATGCAAAGCTAATACCTAGGAGAAGTTGCTGATGCAAGCATTTTTCTTGATACAGTTGATGGATATAAATGAAAGCCCACTTTTTCTTCTTCTAAATCCAGCAATCAACCATGCACAAAAGGATCTGCCACTAACACTATATGAAAGTGGTAAGTTACGTTGATCTCTTCTAGACCATGCTTGACCTTTTGCTGTTTTTGTACTTATATATACTACATCCATGTGGTTCCGTGACTTTTATCGTGCTTTGAAATGAGTAACTTTTGTCTGTTAGAATGGTATGGGTATCCTTCCAAAGTCCATAGTAACCATCCAGGCAACTTCCTTTTCACTTCTGATAAAACACAGTGGTTAGAAGTTGAGTTAAAGTCTAGTATCGTTCAGACCATGTGAATTTGCTTATCCTAGTTTTTCTGGTTTTCCTATTCAACTGTTAAATTAATAAAGCTCCAGTGGAGATAAATACACCACACTTGCATTCCTGAACTGAAATGGAATTCTACTGAAATATCCTATGTTTGAATGATCGTTTATATTTTGTTGAATGTCTTACTTTGTAAGCTATGTATGTTAGTATGATGTTCATTCAGAAAAGGACCCTCTGTGTTTGGTCATATTTGTAAGACTTCTTGCTTCTTCTTGCATCTTAGGAAAAGCCACAAGTCTCCTGCTTTAATAAAATAAAAATTATCTAGGTTGTTCAGTTTTTTTCATTTATATTGGCTGTAATTTCTTTGTGATTTTATTTCTAGTCTTATGAACATTTGGCTTCTTCTGTTGCAACTGAAAGTGAAACTGAAACTATGCCTTTCACACCAGAGTTGCATGTCATTGACGGTGCTCCCCAGCTCATTTTTGTGAGATCAAGTTACACCATTGAGGTTGGTTAATAGTCATTGTATATACCCCTTTTCTGTTTAGAAGCTTTGTCATATTAATGTTTTAGCTTTCTGTTATTTACATATATTGCAAATATCAGACTGTTGAGGCAGAGAGAATTTCTGTTGACCATGTTACACACCTGAAGCCATCAGATGGGGGAACTGCTGCAACTCAGTGTAAATTTTCTGCAACGGTCCTTCCTGCTTTTACATTTATATCAAAAGTATTGTGTGATATTCATTTTATTGTTGATCTGATGTATAATAAGCATGTATTTCATTGATAGTGGCTGCTCACCTTATTGGTATCCACAGTGCTATCAAGATGCTCAACAGCAGAATCAGAGTAGTTCACCAATACCTCCTTGCCATGCAGACAGGTAGATCTTGAAATGACTCAGTGTCCTATTATTGCCTATGGGGTCTCTGTATACAGTTTCCATTTTTACTTTTGGAACTATAATCTTTTCCTTCACTATGTAACTTAATTTATACCATGAGTTCTGATACAAAATTTCTATGGGAAGGGAAACTCTCATTTTTGTAGCATAGCAGCGAAAATTTGGAAGTGAATCCATGTTCTTGAAATGCCTATATTTAATGGTGTCTAGACTTGGTGTATATTTTTGTTGTTGTATACAGGTGAGATTCCTCTAGATAATTCTTTGCTGAGGCAAGTTTCAAGCCTTCTCAGAAGATTACCTACCATGGAATCAGAAAAGTTTCAGGATGATTTCTTGATGGTAGGCTATACAGTGACCTTGTTCATCATACTTCTAAATTTTATGTACCACCTATACTATGGGTTGTGTGTGCTCTGAACTTTGTTTTTTCATGATCCCCTTTTGAGCTAGTTTCAGGTTACTGCATCATTGTTGAATATACTTTCTGAGAATAAGATTGAAAACCTTAATTAGTTCAGATTCAGTATGATTTTGCATTGGTTTCTACTTTCTAAGAATTTGCTGTTTTCATTTTCTTTTTCATTCTATATCACTTATGTTAATATTTGTTTCCGGCTTTGGTTTTAGGAATTCAATGACACGCTCCTCATGACTTACCTTGCCCTGTTCACAAACTGTACAAGGTATGCTTAAAGTTCCCTAGTGATTGTAAATTCATAACTGAAGAATATTGTACATTCCTACTCTTTGTAGTGCTATTGATGACAATATTGGTTATTGTTTTAGATAATTTTTCTGGTTAATGTTCTAGTATATCATACCTAATGGGCAGCGCCCAATCAACCTACATGGATTACTAAAACAATATGGTGACAGTACTGATAAATAAAGCAAAAGCATCCTCATCCCTACTACTGTCTTGATTGAACACTGCAGAAACCTATATCTTCAATCATATGGATCCTGCATGGTGTACTTGTATTAAGCCTCACTGATTTCTGATCAATGTTGATACTCATTGGACAATGTGAGATATGCATGCGTCAATTGGTAACTTCTACTGTAGACAGATGATGTGTGCGGCTTCCTTTACTTCCAATAATCCATGCAGTCCGAGTTTTTATTTTAGCAGAATTTTGTACCATGGATCGTGGCCTTGCCATTTGTCTTGCTTTTACTGGCATGTCTCATGCTCAAGTTTCTAAATATTTATCTCAGTTCCATAATTCTGTTCTTTCCATCATTCTATGCCCTTCTTCTAGTAGATTGAGTTCCTATCTGCCTTTTTTATCTCTCATTTGTACACATAAAGCCTTTGCTATATATGAGTTTGCTTTATAAACTAGTTTTAATTGCAGAAGTTCTTTATGTGATAAAGCATGCTCTTTTCTTGGTGCTTCATATATGAAATTGCCTTTTCTTTTGTTTCAGTACCATGAATGAGCAGGTTGACAAGTTCAATACAACCTATGACCGACATACAAGGGGAGGACAGACAACTTTAATATAAGATCGTTTCAAAGAGCGGATTTATTCATATGAACTGGCAATTGTTTTCTGTTTCCGGTAATGTATATAATAGAGATCTGATTGAGTAGACAACAGGAGGGATTTTTTCTGAAGTTAAAGAAACCGATTACATATTTGAGACGAGGCTGTTACGTATTGATCTTAGATAATTTTTTGTTATTTCTACATTTGAATGTAAGGCTCATTTCGCGTTGTTATGATTAAGGATACGACACGCCATCACAGGTCAGAATACTTCTCAAGAGATGAGCAGTGATCTACGAAGTTTTTGGCACATTGGTACTGCCTTAGAAAAGAATTAATGACATGTTTCAAATGGACGTAATAGAGTTTCGTAAAAATAAAAAGTAAATTTTTTTTTAAAAAAATAAAAGTGAAATTCAGTATTTATATTTTAATAATTTTTTAAAATATGTTGAAAAATAAAAATATAATTGTATTAAAAAATATACAAATAAAAAAATTGAAATTGAAGTTGCGCATATAAAAATAAAATTTTAAATTTTTTATATAATTAAAATATATAAATTATTTAAAATTTAAAATTTAACAGAAAAAAAAATATATGGGCGTTTGAAACACCGTTCTAAATCAAAGAGTCAGTTCATTGATTTCTCTAGTATTTGTGTCCATCCTTCTTTCATAGTCGCGAGGATGAAGCATGTCGACAAAACGGCCGATGAGTTGAATACCATTGCAGACCAGTGGTTCAGCGTACCGTGGAGAGTCTCACAAAAGAGCAGCTCCGGCCGGTTTAGATATTTTTTATAGAACAGTCAGGCAACTGCTTCTTAAGGGCTCGTTTACTGATACATTAAATCATTTTTTTTAAAACTTATTTTTAATACAAAATAAATAAATATTTTAAAATAAATTATAATTATTGAAATTTATTAAAATTTATTTTTAATATAAAATAAATATAAAAATTTATGTTTTGTTAAATATTTTAATTTTTAAACTCATTTTTAAAAAAATGATTTTGTCTCAAGATAAACACACACTAATCATCTGTTGTCAAGAAAATGAAGATCGTCCGACATCGGGCTGTCTAGCATTGCGTTTCTAAAAAACAGTTTTTTTAATTTTTATACTTTTTTATATAATTTATTTAAAATTTTTTAAAATATAAAAATTTTATATAAAATTTTTTGTATTTTATTTTTATTTTCTTTAAATAAAAAAGTATTTTTTATTTTAAAATATTTTTTAAAAACACTTTTAAACGATCTCAAAAATAAATTTTTGAATGTTGACATAAATATATATCTATATGTGTCAGATAGCTTTGAACTTGCTATTAAAAGCTAGCTTTTAAGCGGAGGATGTTCAAATCCGTATAAACAGCACAATAACAAAGCTAACAAGTAATATGAGATAGTTTAACACCCTCCCTTCAAGCGTAGTGTAAAAGGCCGAGCATAATCCTCCTCAGATAGTGTTTGAGAATATTTTTCAACTTATTTTCATTCAATCTTCTATTTCATATTTTCTAATAATTTTTTATAATATTTTTAAAAAAAATTTTTAAAACTTAAAAAGTACTAAAAAGTTATACATCATAAAATCTTATTTTACTTATTTTAATTATTTTTTAAATAAAAAAATAAACTTATTTTTTAAAAAAAATTTAAAATATTTTTTGTTTCATCAGAAAAGCTTCTTTTTAAAACACTATCAAGCATCCCCCGAGTTACTTTTAGTGCTTAGAGCTTTACTTAACTTATAAGTTGAAGAAAGTGCTAACTTTTTTATGGGGACCAATTCACACAATGCCATATTGATGGTCCTTAAAGAGAACTCACTCTTGAAAACTAGCTATCACGACAAGAATGCCCAAACCTATATAAAGATCATGGTAGTAAGCCAAACAAAAAATGTAGGACAATTAACAGTATGTATATCATCTCAGTATCCTACAAGTGAGCATGGACAACCATTTTTCAGCAAGTTAATTACAGATAATGAGGAAGTTTATTAGCTCCTGTACCTTACCAATCTCAGAAAGCCTTCATAGCAATCTCCCCCTGCGCTCCTGCAGTTCTTTCATGAACATTCCATTAAGTAGTACACTACAGCAGAAGACAAATCCCACAGTGACTGAAGATTAGGCATATTTTGTATTTGACAATGTTTGCAAGCTGTGGAGCCTTCCCAAATCTTGAGGTAGGAATATCACAGACTACAAATCAGATAAGTTGAGTTCGTGAAGAGAGGGAAAATATCCCAGTTATGTTGCAGCAGCATTAGGAAGTTCACACATTTCAGGAGTAGCTACTGAAGTAACGGGAATCTTTCCAATCCATCTGGTAGGAATATTAGAGATTGCAGATCTTGCAGGTGAAGCTGCATAAGAGAGAGGTGCATTCTCTCCCATCAGGTAGGAAACTGCTGAGGCAGATATTTTTTCCCAAACCAATCCCTTAAGGCGAGCACTCGGACAGTGGTGATCTTCGGCAATTCCCTAATGCAAATAGACACTGGACAGACCAGGTAACGAGTTTCCAACCAATCTGGTGATCTGGCATCTATGTAATTATTGATGGTTAAGTCTGTCAGTGTAGAATTCGGTCGAAGGCCGTCAATTAGCACTTCCTCTACCTCTGGAGTATCACTAGAGGCATCCTCATGCCAGTTTTTATCCCAATTCTAATGCAAAATCCCGAGGAGAGATTTATTTACCAACACTGCTGAGAAAGAATGGCCTTTAGATTGGATATAGAAAAGCTTCCAAACATAAAGCTCCAGTAGCTCATTGATGTGCTTTAGTTGTGTAACATTGCCTCCTCCCCCATATTGCGGACAGGTATGTAGATCCTATAGCCAAATCAGATCCCCAATGCAGATGGAAAAGTTTCCAACAAGAATCTGGTAGCTTCTTGAAGGCTGAGGTAAGAAAACTAAGAAGCAGAGATGACTGAGACCTCAAATATTTCCAGTAATCCTCAACATCTAGTTTCAAACTTTTCTTTTTCGTCAACACAATCTAGTTTCAAACTTAGCACCTCAAGCTCTTACTTTTTTGGAGAAGATATTCCACTATACAGGTAGAAAAAACAGAGAAGCGTAAGTGTTTTCAATCCTTAAGTGTCTAACGGTTTGGGGGATATTGGGAGGAACATTACCAAAGAAAATGAAGCATTCGATATGAGAAACATGGACTGCTAGGTCGTGAAGCAAATCGTGCATACCGAAGGTCTCATTACCAACGTGATGCTTGTCAAAGAAATATCTTCTGTTAAATCAGAAAAACATTTCTCCGCGACGTCTTCCCATTTGACCATCACGTTACTGCCTTCCGGTAGTTGGATAAAGCCTGCTGCTATCCACATACAAAAAACTCATCCTTCTGGTATTGGTGATTTTCTGGGAAAATATGCTACAGAAGGCAAAGCATGGCCACAAATGTGGCGGCAAGTGATGGTAGCCTAACTCCAGCATTGGCCAAACAGCATCTCTTCCTTGATCTACATGATTAAACTGTCTATAACATGGCGCAATTGAGAAGCCTTCTCCAATGCTTATAATCCAGCTGAAAGCGTAAGACTCCCCCAACTGTCTTGGCTGCAAGGGGAAACTCTCGTAACCTTTTAGCTATTTCTTTTCCAATTCCTTGTAACATGGGAAATTTTGCAAGATCCTTGTTGGAAAAGCACACTTTTCAAGCAGCTTCCAAAACATTCTACCTTCTAAGCATTGCAAAACAATCAGCTCCATCAAACATGGTATCATCTTACAAACTGTCAACCACAGATTTCACTCCCTTCCAAAACATAGAGATGTAAATACTTTCTCCCAGATTTCCCTATCATTGTCATCCAAACATCGTCAAGGACAGGAAAAAACTTATGGAATGACAACTTCTGAATGACCAAGCCTTGTAGTGCATCATACTAGCTAGGATGTTTTGGTTATTTCAAGCACATCAAAACCATTGTGCGAAACTCACACCCAGATCTTAAGAGTGAAACACTGTTTTATACTTTCATGACGGTAGACATGCCGAGGAGCAGTATCTTTCCACCCATAATTGGAAGAACCACTGTATCTTGTTGATAAATGAATTTCGTAAGCTTTTGCGCTACTTTCTCCATCTCTTCTTTGCGGCTAAAATTTGTAGCAGTCTGGCTTACTCACATATGTTCAAAAGCAGAATCATCATTCCATCTCCATATAGGTACTTTTTTCTGAATGCCCAGAGATTCAATGTCATCTCAATGCATGTACCATCCATTTTTGCAGCCCATCTCACATTCATTTAGGCAGATGCTTAGTCCTGGCCGATCGTTGGACAGTTCAGTAGATATTCCATTCATTTCACCTGGCAACCCGATACCGCCCAAACCAACCCACCGTAGTCCGCAAAAGTACGGGCGAGCTAGTAGATGGAGTGAATCAACTGATATTCCACGGCAACCACAGAGATCGAGTCTTCTAAGAGATCTAGTACCAAATCCACCCATTTCACCAAGAACCCTCAATGATTCACCAGTTATATAAAAGCAGTTCCTTAAACAGAGATCCCTAAGTTCACTGCAGTAGTGTGCAATTGTATGGATGCATCTGTTTGACACACCTGGCATGTAACCCAGGTCAAGTGTTGACAAAACTTTACTAATAAGACCATTGCCTTTCAATAGTGACTCAATACCTTTATCATTAATTCTCTTACAACCTCGCAGAGACAAGGACCTAACCGGGGAAAACATACTCCCAAGAACTACTAAGCCGCTTCCAGTGATGTCTGCTCCTCCAAGATCTAAGACACAGAGATTAGGGAGTTTTGACATTGAATTAATCCCAGAATCCGAAATACTTTTGCAACCTGACAAGTCAAGGACCTCCAATGTTTTACATGTGGAGAGAGACTCCAATGCCTCACTCGTCAAAAGATTGCACGAAATTAATTTCACATCCACTAGAGAGCAGGATGTATTTGCAAGATCATGAAATGCCAAATCTGAAAGGAAAGCACCATTGACCACCTCAAATCTTTTCAACTCTTTGCAGGATTCGATAATATATGCATAGCCAGCATCAGTCACTCTTGAGAAACCACCAAGTCTTAATGACTCAAGTTTATGGAAAGCTCCAGCTAAGGAGAACATGCCCATGTCATTCACCAATTTGAAAGTTGCTGGAAAGAAGTGCTTGCTCCGAGTAATTGAAAGGCGTGCAAGATCTCCACAATGAGTCAATGCCTCAAGCCCAGTGTTTGTTAAATCAATACTTGAGAATGGCTCACTTTTCAATCTATCCTCTAGGCACAACTCAGTCAAATGATGCAAATTCCGACTTATTACTTGGAGTAGAGCATCTGATATATGATCCAAGACAAGAGAAAGAGAACACAATCTAAAACTCGTTGACCTCAAAACAGGTCTTCCAGCATAAAGGTAATAAGTGGCTAAATTTGAAGCGACATTTACCCTTGAATTCTCAAGGAACAACCGTGTTTGACTCTCAGAAGTAGGTTGCAAAAGGACATCACTGACAGTCTCGGGCAACCCTATTTCGCTAATCTCCAGATTATCAAGTAAAAGTTCACTTTGAAGCTTTACCGATAAAGACTACATGTAGACAATTAAAAATCAGGTTACAAACAGGCAGATTTACTAACATCTCAGATTTGCAAACACAAATTTACAAAGTAATCCATGCAGCCTTCACCAGTGGCTAAACCTTTACTATAATATTTCTCAAATGTAGGTAAGTGTTCTTAAATAATTTGCAATTCACTGAATGCAAATCAAAAATTTCAAAAACAAGCACCAAGATTTGATTTTAACTATATATTTCATTAGACATTGCGAGACATTATGAAACTGAAGCCATTAAAGAATCATATCAAAGAAATTCTGACTTACTAGGATGATCAGTATTCGGTGCGGAAAGTCCCGTATATAAAGGAACAAGCATGGTTCATCAATATAGTAAATTGATTTCAAATAGATTTTGAAGATAAAATTTCCTGATTAGTTAATTGCAGACACTATCCTAAACAGGGACTCACTTACAAATTGATTACACCACTCAATAGCACATTAGTGATAAGGTGGTCATATTGAACTCTTCGCTAAAGTTTAAGGAACAAATAAAGCTCCATGCACCTTGGAAATAGGTAAACAAAATTTAAAATATTACCTCCAAATAACAGCAACCCTTAAGCATCTCTGATATATCTTCCTCGCATGTCCTTCGTGCAAAGCCAAGACATCGCAGTTCTAGTGCGAGCACCCTGAATCATTGCAGCAAACTATGTAATCATATTCACTAGTCTAAATGTCCGAAATGAAAAATAGTCGATAACTAAATTATTCAAGTGCAATACCCTGTCATGAGGTAGAACACAAATGTCATAGATAAACTATCTTGACAGAAATAATACTATGCATCATGAGTCGGGGTCGCAAATGTAAAATGAATAAATTACTTCTTGGTACCAAGAAGTAGCTCGAAATATATTTGAATTACATATTGACACCGATCAGTAATTCATTCATGACTGCATACACGAGTGAATTTGTGACATTTAGCATTGCTTGTGTTCAAAAAACTATCAGCCTACTACTCCACAAATAAGAAATTGTGCTCAGGTAATTGGTGGAAATGATAAGTAATAAGAGATAAACGAGATTCAGATATCATAAAATAGGTTCAGAAATCAGTGGGAAACTTTCGACATCAGGATAGGTTTACACCATCTAATCTTAAGCAGAGTAAGGTGCACAGAAGTTTGAATGAGCACCTCTTCACTTGATATTACATGATGCAATAAATATATATCAATTTGTAAAATTTGGAATATGAACAACTTAGCACCTTTTATGAAAACAACTTAAGAGGTTTTCTTGTGTTTCTGACTTTTAAGAGGTACCTCGCAAGAGCTAGGAGTCTTCGCTTATTGTTGAAAGAGATATGTGTTGATTGTTGTCAAACAGGAAAAAAGTCACTATATGTGTAACTGTATCGACAAGATTTCTCCTATTAGCTAGTTTCATCAGTCCAGATGACATGTTTACTAGCTTGAAATTATTATTAGTACTTATCTCTTAGTTAAACAAATCAGCTTCAAATTGTTTGTTAGTTATAGGAAAAGGAGTCGGTTCAAAAATGAAAATCAGCAGAAAAGTTTAAAATGCAGCTTAGTTTGCAGAGGATTTGGGTCCTCCACTGTTTAAGTCAACCATTACGGTCAGCAGTTTGCAATTAAGATTTACTAAAACAAAATGTATGGTTGTGATTATAGGAATTTAAAATGAGATTATACTGATACCCTTAAAATAACTGAACATTAATTGGACATCTTTTGATTTGTATAAGCGAACCCCAGTAGTTACTAATTATACCTGAACCCCAAATTGTAAACCTTTACAGTTGACTTGAACCATAGAGAATCCGGTTTTGTTTGGAGAAATAAATCACTAAGTTATGACCTTGTAAAATCAATTACCAAAGACAAACCTCCGAGAACAATAAGAATAGGTACCATAATATAATACTATCAATAGTCTAGCATCTTTATTCACAAGCAACAAGCTTCCTAGTGTGCTTTATTTAAATTCACCTAATGACTTGATCAAATGTTCATACAGGCATTATGCTCGTCTTGAATGCTTCAATGAGAGTTCTACATCATGAAACTTTTAATCGCATGCAAAAATTGAAAATTGCAAATACATAATCACTACTCAAATACTACAGAAGTCATTTCCAAAAAGTACAAAACATAAACTGCATGCCATTGTTTGACTAGTAAATGTTGAATCTAACCTAGATCAAGTTCAGATATAGACTCCTTCAAGCACTCCATACCTTAGCATACAGCATTTCTTCCCAATAGCAATGAAAACGTACGCAGAAAAAATGCTGCACTTCTGCAACACTAGCTCTTGCAGATTTTCTTTCACAAAAACATCTATCGCAGAATCATCAAGCCTACTGCAATCCATGGTAAGACTCTGAACAAATCTATTACTAGAGAGAAGTAATTGCAACGTCTCTAAACTAGGAGCAAAACCCTGCATCAAAATCCACATACTATCATCATAAATGCAACAAACACAATGTAATAACCAACATTTTCACAGCATCTAGAGAAATCAAACTATACCAGTGCATTAGAATTAACTCCAACCAAGATACAAACTTTAAAGATAAAACACACGCACGACTATACGTACAACTATTTCTATCACGCATAACAGAGAGTTCTCTTAAACATGTTTCGAGGAAAGTTACATCTGAGAGAACGAATACGGCAAAACATCAAACAGTTCTGTATACCAAAGAGAGTTGAGATAGGTTTCCAGTATAAAGATTACAACTTTTTCATTGGAAATGAAACAATTCACAAAATCAAAACAGTTTTCTTGCATCTAAGAAAGAAGGTTTTGGAATTTTTGAAAGATCAACAATACTAACGAAACAAATAGAGAAACTTTCCAACTGGGTATCTCTTAAATATAATAAAAGAAAGTAATAAATAAACAAAATTTTGAAGAAATTACCGAGAGATCGAGAACGAGAATCGAAGAAAGAGCGAGAGAAGCTGAAGCACGGAGAGATCGAGAAACAGCAGCTGAAGAACAAAGAGATTCCAAGTCTAAACGCGATAGAATCTGGACAAGAATTTCTTCTGGAATCTTCTCGAACGCTGCTGCTGCTCCTCCTCCTCTTCCGCCGTTACCGCAGCCGCTATCGGCGCCGTGCAGCCGCCGCCACCGCTGCTGTTGGAACTCTTCCATTTTTGAGAAGTAGATTATTTCTGCTAAAGCCAAATTTTGGGGGTCGTAATTATACAGGACTGTAATTTCACTTTCACCCTACAAATATTAGTTTGGCAATTGCGATTTTTTCTGGTTTAATTTCATTCTTCTTTTTTTGCTAATGTTATAGAAATCCAAAGCTTGCTATATACAAAGTTTTAAAATTATTCTCCAACATTGATTAAATAAAATTCTACATATTTTTTTACTTTTACCTTTTACTTTTTTGGTTTAGCTTACCAAAAAATAATTTTATATTTTTTAATATATAGTTTATAAATATTTAAAAAATTTATGTAAAAAATTAAAAATATAAAAAAATTTTACGTACTGAAATTTCTTTATTTTCATTTTTATTTCTTTTTAAAAAGAAAAAAACTTATTTTTTAGAAAAAATAAAAGTATTTTTTATTCTAAAAAATTTCACTTTATAAATATTCTCAAATGTCATGTATTGTACTTCTTTCAATTGATCTAATAACATTCTACGTATTTTCGGACTGCGTTTGGTTTTCCATTTCTTTGACCGAATTTTTTAATTTTTAATTTATATTTTTTTATATATATTTTATAAATATTAAAAAAATTATTTAAAAATTTAAAAAATATAGAAAACTTCTACATAATGAAATCTTTTTATTATATAATTTATTATTTTTTAAAAAAACAAAAATATGTTTTATTTTAAAAAAATTTTATTTTATAAAGAATCCAGACGCACACTTAATTATTTATTTGAAATGACAAGTTTCTTATAGGAACGTAGAAAAACCTGTATATGTTCATGCAATATCATTGATGATTCCACTGCATTCCAATAGTAAAGGTGCTGAGTGTATTAGAATAAGTTTTTAGAAATAAATTATTAAAAATAATATTCTTAAAAATAAGTTAATTTTTATTTTTTTAATTCAAAGTGAGTTAAAAGTAAATTATTTATTGTTTTATTATTTTTTATTAAATAAAATATTAAAAATAGATAGAAGTGAGTTTTTGGTTGAAAATCATACTCTGAAAAGTAAAATTACACAAATTTTTTTTTAAATTAAAAAAAACTTTTAAAGCCAAAATTTGTTTTAATCATTCTTAAACCCCCCTAAATATTGTTTTGTAACTGTGAGCTCTTTGATGTTTACTGAGTGTTTATTCAAAACTACTTTTTTTAGAATAAAACAATTTTTTTAATTTTTTTAAAATACAATTTAGTTTTTATCTAAACAATATAATAATAAAATAAATAAATTTTATCCCCAACAAAGTGAACAGAAAACACGGGAAGGAGTTTCTTTCTATCTTTCTTTTGCTTTTTTTTTGTTTTCATTTTCCAAGAACAACAACAGCATGTTGTTTCAGGCTTGCGGACTTTGAATTGAAACACAAGAACTCCATTACCTTCTTTACATTATCTTCTTTTTGTTGTTTTTTATATTCTCTTTCTAATTTATAATCTGGGTAATTTTTACAGTCCAGTCTCCATCATTGGTCTTAACTATTATTGTGGGGGGTTTTGTGATCCGATTACCTTGTTTTGAAAATTTTCCTAATCTGGGTATATGTTGTTGTTCAAATTTTTTAAAAAAATATCTTTTAGGTGTTTGTGAAATGGTTTTAGATCAATTTGTTTTTAGATCGATTTTTTGTTTTTTTTGTTTGATTTGCCGTAAAAGTTTGAACTTTTGCTGAGTTATACAAGAAAGGTAGCAGCTTTGCTGTTCACTTGAACAATTAATCTTGGAGCTGAAATCTTAAGGTAATGGTTGAAAACATTTCACCAATCTATATTATTTTGTTTCCATTTGGTAATTTCAGAAACAAATTTGTTGAAATTAGTGTGCCTTTTTTTGTTAAGATTGCGTTTGATTTGGAGTAATTGTTTATGGCTGGGAGGGATGAAAATGTTACCTTGAGGGGTGACTGGCGCCCAAATCCCAGTCCAAGAACAATGATCAATTCATACTTTGGTGATGGATTCAATTCAAGATCAATCTCAGACATTTTAGCTGAAGATGACTTTCAGTTTTCCAACACTCCCTCTACGCAAGCAGTTGCTTTTAAGACCCCGAGGTTGAATGTACGGAGTGGCCTTGCAGAGAGGGCTGCCAAGGCCGGTTTCTATGCTCCGACGATAAATACGTCTCGATTTATACGGGGGAGCTTGGAGTCTGGGTCTTTGGATGTTAGATCACCTTATTTGACAATACCACCAGGGCTTAGTCCAACCACGTTGTTGGATTCGCCGGTTTTTATCTCGAATTCTGTGGTATATGTTTCTTCTTCTTGTCTGGATTACAGTTCTGTGCTCTGCTAGTCTTATTACTGGAAAATAGAATAGAAACGAAGTAGAATGTTGCCAGTGATGACATGGGTATTTGAGATTTTAGTCATATGATTTTACTTCCTTTTCCTGATTCGTAATGTTTCTAGGAGCAGCAACAACAATAAGGAAGCCTTGTTGCAATGAGTAGGTGGGTTACATCGATCTTATATCATTATTGTACTCTAGGTAAAGCAACATGCTCGGTCATACCATAAACATATAAATTATTTTGCACGATAGCCGAATCAAGTCTTCTTAGATCTCCCTACCCTTTTCATCAACAAGCATTGCCAATGATTCACATCTGCAAACTGGTGGATCCATAGGTTTTCGTTTTATATGGCCAAACCATTTTAAATGGGTTTCTCCTATTTTCTTTTAATTGGTGCTACTCTGACTTTTTCTCTGGTGATTTTATTTTTATCTTATCTTTAATTTGTATATCCTCTTATCATCCGCAACATATGCATCTTCGCAACACCTAATTTCTAAACACGTTGAGATTTTACTGCTAACATTCTACTCTATAAAGCATTGCCGGCCTCACAGTTGTTATATAGAAATTTTCCTTCAGTTTCAACAGTATCCTCCAATCACATAAAATACTAGAAGCGCCTCTTCATTTCTGTCATCGCACTTGTATTCTGTGTGTTAAATTCCTATCTAATTCTCCATCCCACTTGGTTCATAATGTTTTTATTGATGAAAATGTTTATGGTTTTATTATCTTTCAAAGTTTTTGTCTATCATCATTTTACTTCTTTTGATATGCTCAAACTTTGCAATGGTTTTTGATTTATTATGTTATAAGGTTTTGTGATACATGATACCTTCTATAAATTTGGACATGTATCTGTTATATGTTTTCATGAGAATCGATTAACCTGACAACTAGCATTAATTTTGATGGGTTAATCTGAATCCATGTCTGTGAGAATCAGACCACTTTATCGTAAAGGAAAAGAACCGAATACTGAAAAAGTTTGTGGATAAGTTTGCGGTATGTTAGCTTGAGATGTACCTTCTCTTTTGTTTTCCCCTTTACATGCGAAACACTTGGTGTATCTTTGACTTGCGTATAACTGGTTGAGGAGACACGGGTTTATTGTTGTGATACTTTAATGTTTAAATATTTGGTGAAATTGTAAATTAACCTAAAAATGAGCCGCTTTTGGCATATCATTGCAATTAATATCGTGACACTTTAATTCAGGCTCACCCTTCTCCAACAACGGGCAAATTTTTTTTCAAGCAGTGTGGCATAGGTAAAACAGGTGGTGTTCCTGAGGAAACTAAAGACAATACCGTTGAACATATTGGTCCTGAATCGTTTGTTTTCAAGCCTCATCCAGGATCAAGCTCTTTGTGTTTACCAAGTGAAGAAAATAAGGTAATGCTTTGTATTTTTCCATTTAAGTATGAATGTGACATACATTTACTGCTTATCTTTGACAGAAGGGTATGAGAAACTGATCCCTGATTGGCTCCGAGTTTGATTATGTAGCTTGTTCGAGAATAGTGATGCAATAACGTCTTCCCAATTTGTATTCTAAAGTATAGTTCTGGCAGTTGGTGGCTATGCTCTCTACTGATTATTCTTGTGCATGTTAAGATGTCTTGCGCATCTATTTTCTTTCAGTGCATCCTTTTAGACTGTTATAACTTGGTTTCATTTAATAAAAGATCAGACAATCATAGTCTATTAATTTATCACTATTCCAATTATGCCTGTAGACTTTCCGTTGATGGAAAAAAATTTGTCAAGTGTTTCCTCTGATTTTTTAGATACAAGGTTAATCATCATTTCACGTCATATTTTTCTGCTTCTAGCTTAACCGACTTTTAAACCTTGTGGAAATGCATTCCTTCTATCTAAGCTCATTTTGCTTGATATACAATGGCTTTATTAATTTTGCTTCCTGATTTATGGTGACTTGTATGTAACTATCATTTAGTATCAAGGAATACAGTCGCCCAAAGATCAGTGTTACATTTGAAAGTGGATGTGTAATTGTTCAAAGCCTAGGTAGATTTGTTATCAATGTAAGTTTCTTTTGGTATATCACTGCTTTTAAAAATGGTAATTCTACTTCATCCAGGTTGCCTCAACTGATAAACAGCTGCCTTTACCAAATATAGAGGTCTCTGTTCAGTCAGAAAATCCTGGTTCAGCAGATATCAAACCCCCACAAAATTTTAGGACTCCGACTGGATTTTCTGAATTTGCACTGAAAAAAGATGTTGATGATGATGTGCTGTTCAGGCAGAGGAGGTGTGATTCTTTTGGGGAAACTGAGCAGTCCTTGCCGCCTGAGGATCAGCAGGGTGCTGATGGTGAGCCGAAAGGTGAATTCTCTTCTGTGGCTGTTGGGACTCCAGCTGAGGATGGCTATAACTGGAGAAAGTATGGACAAAAACAAGTAAAAGGTAGTGAATTTCCAAGGAGCTACTACAAGTGCACACATCCAAACTGCCCTGTTAAGAAAAAGGTCGAACGCTCTCATGAAGGCCATATAACAGAGATAATCTACAAAGGAGCTCATAACCACCCGAAGCCTCCACCCAGTCGCCGATCTGGCGTATCTCCTAACCCTTTCGATGACATGCAGCCTGATGGCTCAGAAAACCCAGATTCTCATGTTGGTTCTGAGAGCAAGCCTTTTTGGACAAATGCACTGGAATGGAGGAATGATGGAATTGATGCGACTTCAATAACTGCTGGTTACACTAATCCATCTGCTGAGGTTCAGGGTCAACAAGGCCCTTGCTTTGCATCTGCAGTTGCTGTCGGGATATCTTCTACGTTATCAAATGATGAAGATGAGGGTGATCGAGCTACTCAAGGCAGCGCCTCCCTAGGTACCGAGGTTGAGGGTGATGAAACGGAATCAAAAAGAAGGTTCCATCAGCTGTCTATGTTTTCCTCTTTCAATTTTATGATAGTTGTCTCCTCTTCCCTGTCTTACCAATTTGCAAATATCCTGTTCAAATTGATGTTCTTCACTGCTAAAGTTTTCGATCAGCTAATAATTATTCCAGGAGGTTTTTATTTACTTGATAAGCAAACAGTCTTTTACTATGTGAGAAAGGTAAGGTTATTTAGATGTTTCTGTTAGCAATACTTACAGCCTTTACAATTCGATATAGTGAAAAGGCAGTTTTGTTTGCCTATCCTAGTGGTGGATCAACACGGTTTGTTACTTACATGATAGAGGCATTTAGTTAGAAGTAATTAAGTAAAAAAGATCTAGACCGTTGAGAATTGCCTTACAAGCACCCTTGAACTCATAGTTTGCTTTTGTTTGCCTTATGACATGTTTCAGGAAGTTAGATTGTTGTCAGATGGATATGAGTGCAGCTTCAAGAGCAATCCGTGAACCTAGAGTGGTAGTTCAGACGACAAGTGAGGTTGACATCCTTGATGATGGATATCGCTGGCGCAAGTATGGACAGAAAGTTGTTAAAGGAAATCCAAACCCAAGGTATGCATCTTGGCATTTATTCTCCGAGTAGCTCGTTGAAAGGCGATACATAACTTAGCTTATAATACTGCTTCAATTGATGCTCAATAAGTTGTTTCTGAACCTATATATAAAGATTTAGGCTCCCAGTTTATTGAAACTGGCCATGCACTTGATGTAAATAAGTATACTTAGGAGCATAGTAGCACGAAGTAGACACACTCTACTTTCATTAGCAATAGTTGCCACTCGAAGATAATGGTATATTTGTATGAATAAGGAATTTTGTGGATGGAAGTTATATGCATGTGCTGGACTAATAATTTCTCCATGCTACCTAGCTATCATGTTAGAGTAGAGATAGTGAATTATTCTTGGCTGCTGGTTTTAAGTATATGCAGACTTTGTAAGTTTGGCTTCTTTTACTGGTTAGTATTGTTTGCATATGCATATGAGCACATGTATAAATCTTTAGAGCGAATGCTTGAATGTTAATATACATGCATACTTTGTTAGTTATGCATTTGTTGAATTTATGCATACCTTCTTTGATCAGATTTCTATGTAGTGGAAAGTCTTGATGTTGTTGTAGGTATTATCAAACTAGGACTCAATATTTAACGTGTACGTTTGGGGCAGCACTTACTATCAGTAAGTTGCTGAAACAAGTTTGTGTGCTGCTACGTGACAGGAGTTACTACAAGTGTACACACCCAGGTTGCACTGTGAGGAAGCATGTTGAGAGGGCATCTCATGATCTCAAGTCTGTCATTACTACCTATGAGGGAAAGCACAATCATGAAGTCCCTGTTGCAAGAAACAGTGGTCATTCCAGCTCTGATCAAGCTACAAATACACCAGTAGCCTATTGCCCCCAATCTCATAATCTTCATAGAAGAACAGATCCTGCTCAAATTCAAGACAGCCTGATGAGGTTCGATAACCCCCCACCGGTCAGCACTTTTGGCATGCCGAGGAGCACGCTTGTGCAACCCCCACATGTTGGGTTTGGAATCAGACAGCAAGGATTGCCGAATCTTCCAATTCCTGGGTTCAGTACTATGGAGATGCCCAACCTCCCAAGTGTTCACTCATACATGGTCCATCAGCGTCTACCAATGAACAACTCCATGATACCCAAGGGGGACCAAAAAGAAGAACCTGTTGCAGAGACGAGCATCCCACTGCCAAGCAACACAATGGTCTATCAGCAGCTCACAGGCAGGTTGCCTCTAGAACATCAGCTGTAAATAGTACTCCATAAGGTAGGTGATTTTGTCCATAAAGTGTCAAAGAAGAACCATCTTGGTTTTTATCTTTTTGGCCTTTTTCTTTCTTTTTTTATATAGAAATGCAAGCGGACACCTCGCTTCACCGGATCAGAAGTTTCTTTCTTTTTTTTTCTTTTCTTTTTCTTTTTGGTGGTTTAGAATGATCTAAAGCAATTTTTCTGTTTTTGGAAAAAGAAGTAAAGGTTGGTATAGAGAACAGGTTTTGCATTTGCATTTTGCAGATACAGAAAATTTTACTCTTTTTTTCACAAAATTATATAAAGAATTATGAAATTTTCATGAATGAAGTTTTCAAATTCATAATCTCGTGATGCTTTGAAATGTGAACATTGACAGGTTTCATGGTTGCGATAAACATTCCTTGCATTTAGCAGATAGCATTTTAAGTGTGAAGTATGGTTTATGTCAATTTCAAATTATTTCAGCATTCATTGAGAAATTATTGCAGAAGGATTTCACTGATTCAGTTTTTCTGAGCTCAACCAATGTAGCTTCTGCAGAATCTGAAAGCTGGGAACTTTCTGGACTTCTGTATTAAAGAAATTTCATTTCCTGCTTTTTCTGTTTTTTGGCTTTTCTTTGTAGCTAGAAGCTGCAAATAATAAAAGCTTTACAGAGCATATAATTTTCAGCTAGAAGCTAAAACTGCGATAAAAAAGGCAGTGGAACTTATTCTTCAGCTCATATATAAGAAGAATCTGAAAGCTAAAAGCTGACTTAAAAAAGCTGAACCAAATTAATAGGCACTCTGATTCAAAGCAGATGCCATCACTACACTACACTACTTCGCTAGCATCACTAGCTGCTGCTTCTTTTCCTTCTTCACCATTATTCGCCGGAGCTCCGTCCGTCGCCTTCTCCTCTGCAACTGTCTCCGGCTCCGCTACCTCCGATGCTGCTTTCGCTTCCGCTTCAGCTTTCTTTTTAATCTCTTCCATTGCTTTAACCAAACTCTGCAAACACTCTTCATTCCTTTTCTCCAGATCTTCAAACACACTCTTCGGCATCAAACATTCCGCGACGTCCGCCGGAGTTATCTTCACCGATCTCATTAATACCTTCACCTTCTCAAACAAGTAATGCTCTTCAACATCCAAATAATTCTTGGCCAAAACCTCAAACCCTTCGTAACTGCAATACGAAAGCTCGACGTGCTTGTCCATTCTTCCTCGCCGGATCAACGCCGGATCCAACCGTTCGATATGGTTCGTCGTAAAAACTATCAATCTCTCTCCACCGCACGATGACCATAAACCGTCGATGAAGTTTAACAACCCTGAAAGCGTTACTTTGCTTTCTTCTCTATCTTCTCTTCCCGGATGATGACGAGGAGGCGGCGACGGTGAAGTTGATGAAGGTTTGCCTTCTTCTGTTCTTTTTCCGGTAAGGTCAGCTGAACAGTCGATATCTTCGATAACAATCACCGATTTGCTAGTTGTTTCAATCAACAGCTTACGCAACAGGGTGTTGTCCTTCACTGCGGTGAGCTCTAAATCATAGACATCGTAATCGAGCAAATTCGCCATGGCGGCAACCATGGTGGATTTTCCGGTCCCCGGAGGACCGTAAAGTAAATACCCTCTTTTCCATGGCTTTCCAATTCTTGCATAGTAATCTTTGCTCTTACTAAACGAAATCAAATCGTCGACGATCTCTTTCTTCTTCGAATGATCCATCGCAAGCGTCGAGAAAGAAGCAGTGTGCTCGAATGGCACATGACTCCAGTTCGATCGCCGGAAATCTACCCAATCGTAACTCGAGTTGTTCGTGAACAACTTCCTCTGTCTCTTTCTGACGCCGATGTCTTTGCCTTCATTCATAACATGCTTTAAGTACTCATCAAGAACAATTTTGCGATACCGGCGATGAAAACTTAGCCGGTAATAACGCAATCCTTCCGGGGGAGCTTGTTGTCGCGGAGAAAACGAATACGACCGTGATGCTTCCGGCGGTGACCGGCTATACGACGACCACTTCAAACTGGCTTTCTGAAAACTGTCAGTAACTTCTTCATACTCATCCATGGTAAGCAACAGCGAAGTACTATCAGCACCCATCTCTGCTTTCAACCGACGAGCAGATTCAGAAGACGAAGCAGCAAGGTAGGATTCGATAGCTGCGAAAGCTTCGCTGCGTCGAAGCCTGTCGCCGGTGTACTCAGGGAATGAGATGTGAACGTATGGGGATAGTAACGAAACGAAACGCGTAGCTTTCGAAGATATATACATCTGAAGACCTGCCGGAAAGTATTGCTTCACAAGAGCCCATATTAGCATGAAGCTAGCGATCGTCGAACCGAGATTCGATTGCCAGTTTCCGCCGAAGATCGTCGTCGCCGGAGACATGGTTGGTAGATTTTGTTTCTGTTTGATGAAATGGTTGCTTGTTTATATAAACAACAACTCTATATTGTTTTGTTGTCGGTAGTAAGAGTTCAACGTGTTTGTTTGGCCATCAAGCTTTCTGAAGCTTCATAGAGAAGTAAATCAGAAAATCTTAGAGACATATACACGGAGACGACGCCGTGTATTAGAATTTTATTTTTATTTTTATATCAATTTTATTTTCATAAATATTTTATTTCAAATTCTATTTTATATATGTTAATTCTCACTTTAAACTTTTACTTCTATTAAATTTACCTTTCACAAAATTTTACTTTTATTTAACTTATTTTTATCAAATTTATTTTTATGTGAATAAAATACGGAGTAAAAGAGAAAGCTATTGTTTCGAAAGAGATGGCAAATTCAGATTCGATCTACAAACCTGATCGAAATGATCCGAAAATATCAAATTCGAATCAAATTATTATCGGATTTGGATCGCTTTTGATCCATCTAAATTTGATCCGAAAAAATTAAACAAATTCGGATCGATTCGGATTATCCGATATTAATTCGTCTAAATTATATAACTATTTATATAATATATATTATTTAATAATTTAAAAATAGTTTAAATAATAGCATAAAATTTAAATTTAAATTATATATATATTTTTTAGTTTATCATAATTTAACTAATTTTTATTAATTTAAAATTTTTATCAAAATTAGTATTTTTCTAGATATATTATAATTTATAATTTTTATATATTATTATTAAAATTAATATTTATAATATTTATATTAATTATTAAATTAATCGATCTGAATTTTATCTGATTATTAAATAAATAAAATTAGAATTAATAATTTTGATTCATATAAATAAATGAATCGAATTAATATTCAATAATTTTAATTCGATTATTATATAGTTCAATCTAAAAATTCGAATTGTTTCGGATTTCAAATAACATGCCCTAAAATAGAAGGCTATTGTTTCGGATGGAACATTTTACTCTATGAATGTTTTATAAAAAAGAAAATTTAATACACTGAGAAGAAGAAGGGACAAATTTAGAGATGCGAAAAAAAGTTTAAGTTGATTTTCGTTGCAAAAATTTGATGGATGAAATTGGATGCTGCTTATTATGAAAAGTAGAAGCAATGAGCTTCTCAGAAACTTTGTAATATAATAGACAGACAAGGACGAGAGGAAAATTCTGCATTCACCAAAAATACATGGCATACAAGTTTACGAAAATATTATTTATTAATTTTTTAATTATATATTTTTAATAAATTTATTTTAAATATATAAAAAAATATATTATAAAATGTTATTATTATTTATTATTATTATTTTGTAAAATAAATATAATAAATTCAATTTTTTTAAATAAATTAAAAATATTTTATTTAAAAATTTCTTTTTTTATAAGCACTACTCCACACATCTAGTCATTTTATTTGGGAACTTCGTAAATGCTTATAAAATAAAGTTTTTTTGAAATAAAAAATATTTTTATTTTTTTTAAATAAGCTCTATTTTTTTACTTTTAAAAAATTAATAAAAAAATATAATAAAAAAATTTTATTATATAAAATTTTTTATATTTTTAAATAAATTTTTTAAATATTTATAAAATGTATATTAAAAAATATGAAATGAAAAATTAGGAATCACCGTTAATATGTCCAGTTGTAGATTGCAGTAGATTCTACTTGGGGTGTTTTCAACTTCACATAATTCATTTTTTTAATCAAATTTTAAATTCGAATCTATTTCGTATTCTAATTTACTCTAAATTTATCAAATTTATCTCCAATTAATTTTAATTAAATTCAGTATTACAGAATTTAATTTGATATTAATTTTGATCAATTAAAGCACGTTATAAAAAAGAAGTTCAAAGTCAACTCATTCTGAAGTTGACATACTTCAGCTTTATTTTTACAGAAATACTATAAAAAAAATTAGACATATTTTAAATATAATTTATTTTAGAATATTCATCATAATTCAATGAGGGTCTGTTTTTTCTGTAAGTAATTTTTAGATAAGATTTTTCAAACAAAAATCATTTTCAATAATTTTATGCATTGGATTATTTTTACTATCACAAATTAATTTTTATAATAAAATTGATTCTTCAAAAACTTATTTTGAATTATCTATTTAACGACCGAAACACGTTCTAAATAATAAATATGTTCAGACAAAAATTGTATTTTCGTTAATTATTTTAACTACAAAAAATATATAAAATTACTTCTAATTTATTTCTTTCTAAAATAATTAAATTATTTAATAATATTATTTATATTAACTCATTTTATAATAACTAATTTATAATAATTTACTTTTTATTAAAATACTTCTAATCCAAAAGAATAACGTTTCTCGTACAGAAGTCAGAAATGTTAAAAATCTTGAAGACAATTTTTTTAAAAAATTTATTGTGCAAGTCATTTTCTGGTTTGATTTCCTTTGAATTTACAAGATTAAAAAGCAATCTTTTCTTCGAGTTTTTTTTTCCCTTATTAACCGGTTGATAAATTATAATGAAAAGAATCTACTTTTACAATATTAGTGACGCAAGATGTTAACACGCGTATAATTTCTACGTTTTCTTTGTATCTAAGAATGATTAAGAAAAATAAGAAAAAAATTAACAATAACAATGATAATTATTGATACTATTCCTTAACGATCATGTTGAAGGATAACAAAAAACTAAATTTTCTTAAGTGAATGTCAAAATCCGTTTGGAATTACATTTTCCTAACTAAATTTTTTCAATTTTCAATTTCATATTTTTCAATACATATTTTATAAATATTTAAAAATTTTATTTAAAAATTTAGAAAGTATAAAAAAATTCTACGTAATGAAAATTTTTATTATATATTTTTATTTTTTAAAAAATTAAAACTTATTTTTCAAAAAATAAAAATATTTTTTATTTTAAAAAAATTTTATTTCATAATCACTCTCTCAAACGCTCTCGACCCGTATTTTGCTTAATATGCTACCGAAACTTTGATGAAAATCTGCTGATTACAAGAATTTAAAATAAAAATAAAATAAAACCATTCTGGTAGGGTGCGTATAACTTAAAGCGTGTTTACTTTGAAGATAAAATAGATAAAATGAGTATTTTAAAAGTTAATTTAAAAATTAAATTAAAAATTAAAAATATTTAATAAAAAATAAAATTATATGTTAATCTAATATTTATAGTAACTTTTAAAATTAAATTTTAAAAAAATTTATAAAATATAAAAAATTACGTAATATTTTTATTACATACTATTATTATTTTTTTTAAAATAAACAAAATAGAACTAATTTTACAAAAATAAAAATATTTTTTATTTCAAAAAATTTTATTTTATAAGCAATTCTAAACACTCCGAATTATAAAATAAACATTTTTAAATCAAAAAATAATATAAAATTTTTAAAATAAAATTTATGATTTAATAAAAAATTAAAAATTAAGTAATAAAAAAACTTACAACGCTAAAAAATTTTCTATATTTTTTAAATAAAAAATTCTCTAAATATTATTAAAATTCATTAAAGATATAAAAAATAAAAATAAAAAATTATTGAAAAGCAGCTTAAAACATTTATCATATAGAAAAAGAGTAAAAGGCTCACTTCCGTGAACATGCCCGTAGTCAAATCTTTTAAACTTGGTAATGCAAAATAATATAGCTCTATGTTTAGCAAGAGAAAACACAACATGTATGGAACCTATACGTGGATATCTCATTCCGTTGATTTTTGCGTTAACTTCGGAATAGATACCTCAATTTTGTACATGACTAACTTTGGTGACATCTTTGACCCCAACTGTTACGATTCCACAGCTAAAGCATTACAGTGTATATACAGTTGCCCTTGAAGCTTTAGGCAATCGATCGATTTTGGAGTCGGCATGAATTAGAACATGCACTAGTGGGTTGAAACAAAATAGAACCCGTGCATGTTGAATTTACAATGAAAAGCAGATCAACTCTGGGTAAATAAGAACGCAAACGGGTGTTGCTGTTGCCTCTCCAGTGTGAAATTGGAATTGCACCGTCAAGCCTTCTCGTGTAATATAATTCTCAATGCCCGTTAGTGGTTATTTCTTGTAGATCCCTGTTTAGTAGGTAAAGTGTTTTATAATGCTCGATTTCCTCCCTGCAAGAGCAAAACGGTCAGTGCAACATGCTTAATTACAGAATAGTGGAGAATATTATCCATTATTTCAAAGAAGAAATACAATAATTTTTTTCTCAGAAATCCTTATGAAATTGTCACATTGTTCCCATTTTGTTCAGAAGTGTAACCAAATGCGTGAGCTTTCATTTGGAGTTTGGTCGTTGGAGAGGCATAACAAAGTGCAATTACTTCTCATTAATTCAAGTTGGGGGAACTACAGAACACATGTAATACCTCAACCTTTTCCATGTGTCGGGACCTCATGGAGCTAGAACACTGTTGTATGCAGAACCCTAAATATTTAAGTTTGTAAGAAACCAACATTCTTATGGCTCTATTAGGTTTGATTGCCTAGATTGTACTACTATGCCATATCTTAATGAGGCTACCTTTCACATAAGTAATTTTAGTGAGGGCTTAAAGATGAAACATTACCTTAACCAACCCAAGGCATCACACCGAATGACGAATAAGGCTCTGCTCAACTCATTCTACATTCAATGATTGATGTGCATATAGATGTATGACAATAAATTGCAAGTCCTATAGAAATCTGGAGCGCAATGAAGGGCCTCAAGACATCTCCTAAGAATAAACTCAGTCTCCAGAAGCAAATGGAAGACATATAGGGCAACTGGGAAACAGTTGTTGAGAATATGCCAGGTAATGAACGATAATTTCTTTATGAGTAGAATACTGCATAAACTTGTGCTAAACTAAAAGTGCTCAACTTGAGAAAATTAACCACAATTGCACAAACTGCACTTGTTTACAGACACACTAAGCAGACAAATATTGCCTGTAAGTAGGAACGATGATTACACATGAATATAAACCTGACACTTGGGAGAATTAGAGCATCTTACATGCACTATAACTTAAAACAACCTGATATCTGATGGTCCTAGCTATGTTAAAATAGTAGACTCACATGACTGCTGCATATAAGAAAAGAATCCCAGATACCAAAACAGATGCATTCTTGATAAAGTGAGAGCAAGAATAATGCACTTCATATCTATTGAACAAGCTATCTAAGAAAAATCGCAGAAAGTCAGAACTTCAAAAAGCTGCCAACAAGTCTAATAAGGAGATGAACAATACTAACCGAAGACAGCAGCCAATTGATTCATAATGAAGAAGAGCAATAAGCCTGCGTTTTCTTTCACTTCGAGGGTGACCACCTCGTCTAACAACTGGCAACTGCTTCACCCCTTTGGCTTCCATAAGCTCTCTTGCAATTGTCAAACTTGTTTCAGGGAAACAAGTTAATAGGCCTCGATCACTTCCTTGATACTTAAACCCTTGAGTAAAGCAGGATGATACTGGACAACTATTTACCTAAAACAAGAAATACAGGCTAATCACATGCATCCAAAAATATAAATTGCGAAATATAACTTTCATTCAACTCCAGAAAAATATGAAATATGACGACTTATGAAAAATACTATTGTATCTATCAAAATCCAGCTCCGAAGGACATTAAATTGTGAAAATACAGTCAAAAGCTCTAGCGCATAGAGATTGTGGTCCATCGGCAATTTTGTGTAGCAACAGTTCAGCAAAATATTCTTTGGACAACTCTACATGCTGGAGAATTCAATAAAACATCAATAAGAAACATCTGTGAAACTCTTTTTGCTTTTTGTTCTTTTTATTTTGTGGACAAGTTAAGGAAAGGTAGACTTAGATGGTTCGGCCATGTCTTGAGCAGATCTAATGATGCTGCAGTGCATAAGAGTGATATGATTCCAGTAGTACACGTTAGGAGAAGGGGTAAACCAAAATTGACTTGCCCTAAGGTGGTGGCAAAAGATTTAGAGGAATTATATCTTTCACTGGATCTGCGTATAATCAAAGAAAACAGATTCATGCAGCCTACTCCACTCAACTGAATAAAGCTTAGTTTGTATATGGACAACTAACTCATCGGCTTTCAGCCAATGTCAGCGTCCAACATTAAGAATCTCAAGCATGTTTTAGATGTTAAAACATAATAATACAATAACAACATGTCAACAATTGAGAAAATTAGCAAGACCAACCTACAGGGACCTTTATTTAGAACTCAACAACATAGAACCTAGAAATGTTATTGGACGTTATATTTGGACAAAGAACAGTGGTTCAAATGCTGTATATCACAAAGCATGTTGGGGCAAATATATTTTTTTCGAAAGAACTACACCAACGTTAATATCAATAGAGACATAAAATCTAGAGCTAAAAAATCGAATTACTCACATCCTTGATTGTTGATTCCCCATTGGAAATGACCATATTTCCCCCACTTGTCACAATGCCTTTCCTACGAACATCCCCAAGTGTAAGAATTCCTTCAAGAAGACCTTCACTGTCAACAACAAGAGCACATCTCTGCTGATTATCATGCATAAGTTTAATTGCATCTCTCAATAAGGTTGTTTGTAGAACTTTAACGCAGTTCCTAGACATCGCATGAGACACCTGTACCACAATAATATTTTAGTATGGGACTTCAGTCAGCACACACAACTATCTAGGAATTCAAGCACTACGACATACAACAAATCCAAAAAATCTATTGCAGATTCTATTCCAAATCAATCACTTAATAACCAACCTTTAGATCATCCAGAAGTGCTTCTTCATTAATTGAACCTTGCTGGTCCATGATAGAAAGTTCAAGGCAGTCTTCAGTAGGTGATAAAGTTGAATATCCACGTCCATAACCTTTTGACTCATGTGGTTCACCATTCTTTGACTGATTGGCTATGGAGGGAACCCAAATAGCTAATCCTACAGCTCCCTGAAAAAATTTGCAATTAGAAGGCATGCACATTGCATTCATCATCCTTAAGCTTTGCAGTCAGCCAAAGAAAAAGGATAAAGAAAGAGGGGGAACAAAGCTATGTCGGAATGCTACACGTGTTGGGATTAAGAAACAAACTCCTCTAGTAAGTTGCTTGAGGTTTTCACTTTAATATTTACTTATGAATCTTTCAGACCATCCACAATCACAATCACTTTCTTATAGACCAGGTGATTTGGATCAGAATTTAAGATTTTGATTACGGAATGGCATAATGCACTATGCACTGAACTGTATAATAAGAAACACAAACAACAAAATTTGAAGGTAGACTTTATCATGACAGCGCTGCTATTACGACATTCTCTCCAAGATAATTCTAGAATCCCCTTAACACCACTAGCATATGTTATATCCGTGGTTATCACTAATAGTATCACACATATAGAGAGATGCTATAAATATGTAGTTCAATCTGATCCTATTCTAATTAGACTCCAAGTAACTGGTATCGCTGCTGTTGGATGTCCTAATGGAAAGGAAAGGAAAAGAGAAAGGTGGGGAGCTTACTGAACCATGGAGCTCTACAAATACATGTTTGTGCTCTTTGGCCAAACTTAACTAGGGTAATTGTATCGTTATTATGTGGTAGATATACTGGAAACCCCAAAAGTAAATAAGATCAACATACAGAGAACTCTATTGCCAAGATGTGATGCATAACAGAGAAAAGAGCTAAATTATCATACTGTGTACCTTACATATCATTGTCTTAAACTGAGCTCAAAGTAAGAAAGACGTCTGTTCTTAGAAATTTTAACACACCGAGATGATGCATGAAGTTAAAAAATAGTACTACTACTAAATGAACCTTAGTGAAAATGGATGATAAGTTTCTATTCTAGTAATTACGGACAAATCCTTACCATAAGAGGAAGCAAAATACGATAGTCCTTTGTAAGCTCAAATAAGAGGAGAACTGATGTCAATGGAACTGAACATACTGAAGCTAGTGTTGCAGCCATCCCTACCTGTTCCCAGGAAAAATATGTATCAGATGGATCATGACTTTCAAAAAATCACATTCGTCACAGAAATTTAAATGATATGTACCAAGGCATATGCCTGTGGCTGAGCAACAGCACCATTTCCTGGAATTGCTGAATTTATTAGCTCAGCAGCTGAACCACCAAAAACTGCACCAACTGCAGCACCAATCATCAAGCTTGGAGCATAAAGACCACCTACAAGACCAGAACCCTTGCAGAGAGCTGTTGCGATAACTTTTGCACCAGCTACCTGAGCTAATAGCCAAATTCCAGGTGCTGACGCACTTTTCCCAGTATGTAGGATTTCTTCAACATTGGTAAAACCCCAATACAATATTCCAGGATATCTAAGAGCTATCATGCCTGCTCCTAAACCACCCAAAGCAGGGCATACAACAGCAGGAAGGCTGAACCTCTCTTTTATATAGTCAAAAAACTTTGTAAACCAAACCACTAGACGAGTGAAAGCAACACTTACTATCCCACACAGCATGCCCAGTATTAGGTAGAGAGGTAGTTCTGCAATAGAAAAGATATAACAAATAACAAAACCAAATATGAGGTAAGACACGTAGACCATCGTATGTGTCAACAGAAGCATGTCCAAAAAAGAATTTAACTTACAAACCCCAGGGGGGGAGACTTTAGAGTCAATTCATAAAAGATACTATCACATTGTTACTAATAAGAAATCTCTGACAATCTCAAACTGAAAGTAGTCGAAAATGAAACCAGTACATATATCTATACATATGTATACATAGATACATGTATACGTGTGTATGTGTATGTATATACACATACACATACATACATATTTAAAACTTGAAGAGTACTGTTATTTAATGAATTATAAAAAGTGGAACAAGAGATTAAATTTGCAAAGAAATACGTGAAGTTCAATTTACCTCCTACAAAATACATATAATTGGATTATTTTCATTTGAGAAAGACATCAAAAGTAATCAGATTTTTATTATTTTCTTATTCTAGAAGAATCTAGGAAAGCTGTGGCACATGCTACAACTGCCAATATATAGAACAGCTAACAAGTGCTAAGCATTACTTGTGGAATGCTCATAACCCCATATTTATTGGAAAAAATGATGTGCCATAGTGCAGTCCCCAAGACAGGGGTGGTTCAATTGTTGATGGAATTTACTAATTCAAGTTATACTTCCCTAGAGTTCATAAAAAAACAATCCTCATTTCAAAAATGTGCGGTATTTCAATGTAGAAAACCAAATTGTGCGCCCGGGACAGTGTCTCCTCCAAAAGACAAGAAGCTAATATCAAAAGGCAAAGCAAGAACCAACAACATAAGCCATGAAAAATATATACAGCCAGAGTCTGAACAAGACGAAATACCAGCAGCTGATTTTAATTCATAGGTTGGTACTGTGAAGGCTGGCCGCTCCCCAAGAAGAACATTAGATACTGTCGATGAAATAACGGATGCCAATATAATCATTGCAGTTGTAAATGGAGGAGAGTTTTCTGCTCTGTGCGGTCTCAGTACTGTTTCAATGGCAAAGAAGCATCCCGCAACAGCTGCATTGAAACCTGATACATCCATATGTTACAGGAAAGGTAAGGCACTTGCAGAAAGACAAAACAAGGATAACATGTAAAGCACAAGCTCAAGTTAAAAATAATGAAGCTTGAACCAAAAAACATATATTTAACACCGCAAAGAAATCAAAAGCCAAAAGGAAAGAAGCCAGAAATAAGACAAGCCTAAGAATCATTTTCCATCAGTTAAATCAGAGTTCCTTTTCACATATTTACGTATACAGCACAAAATAATCTCTCCAACAGAACACTCTCCAATCTATACTAGGAAAACTAGATAAACTAAAATAAAGAGGTGCTAGAAAAGGACTAAAATTGGGGATTACCAGAAGCAATTCCAGCAGCAGCACCTGCAGCAACAAGTGCTATTCTCCTCTCTCTGTTATTTTCCATCATTTCTGAACAACCATAAGCACAAGACTTGCCAATATCAACACTAGGACCCTCAGGCCCCAGAGAACACCCAGTACCCAAAGTGACAGCAGCCTGAATCGCCTTTATTGTAGGGAAAATTGCAGCCACTAGATCTAAGCTTTGTGTCTGTGAAGATCTAGACTGCTTTATCTGATCAAAGATTTCAAGCAACCCATGCATCATGCCAACCACTACGCCTCCCGTCACTGGAATTAACAATATCCTATGCCAAGTGTCTGCCAGTCTTTGTAACCGAAGCCAAGAAGCACCCTCGTTTGGTGTACCTGCCCATGCCCATTCATGTATTACATGCACCTGGATCAATCTATCCAATTAGAATGGAATTCACTATGTCAAATAACAAACATATTGGCATTGACGATTGCATGTTAAATTTAAACAAAATGAACTGATTTATTATCAATATTAACAGCACCTGAACCTGCAAAGTGACCAAGTGTCAATGCAGGACCAGTATCGTACTTAGCAAGGGCAGCCCAATTCAGACGCACAAAGTATCAGTAAGGTAACATGTAATCTAAAACTAGCACCTCACTGGAGGAGTGAACAAAGATCTAAATTACAAGCTGAGCAGGTACCAAAAAATCAAACAGAGCCACAAATTACAAATTAATGCTCATACATGAAGCAGTTGAAAAGGCACTTGCGTAACACTAAACCAGATTATGTAATAATCAGAAAAGGAATATGACATACAAATTACTTCAAATACACTATAACCTTGACTAACTCCTTTTAAAGGTACAACCAGCAATTGTATTTGCTAAAGGAACAGAAGATGCACAATAGCAATTAAGAAACATAACTATGACTATAATTGACAACTGACCCCATGATTGAAGGCAATGGCTAAGTAAGTATCTGAGCTACTATCAATACACGAATTAACCATATAACTATCATCAATTTTCCACTACCCAAACTATATTACCCAAGGAGCTGACAGGAAACCATGAAATACATATAATTACTATAAAATGGAGCTAAATTATCAAAAAGAAACCATGCACCTAAAGACAACAACGAAGTCTTAGATGCATGACCACACAAAGCATATTAAAACCACTCACAAAGCTATATAACTCATTATTTTAGCTAGCTTATAAACATGATAAATGGTATATTAAATAGAGCTACATATGTTAAAAAGCAGTTGTGAAACACTAGCAAGATCTAACTCAATGAGGTGAACGAAAAATTACCAAGTACACGTTAGTGCTAGAATAGAACTACATAACCAACAACAGACTACCCATCAACAACAAATCTAAGCGTGATCTCTACTGTCCGTATCTAACTAAACAAGCAAAAAATTTTACTAGGAGCTTACGCCACGATTGAAGGCGGCAACACAGATTCCGGTAGCAAGACCAAGCAAGCAACCAATAAGCAGCAACGCCCATTCTGGCGGTGCTCCGTCACCAAGCTCTTCATCACCAGCTCGTTCTTCGAACGATAACGGAGATAACCCACCACCGCCAGCACCAGCACCACGCCGCCGACTCAACCTACCTCTCCATAGATTTCCGATCGATCCGTTCAACGGTGAAGATGAAGACTGCTGCTGTTGTAGTTGTACTCCTGCCTCCGGATCTGTGTCTGATGATGATGGTGGTGGGATCTGAACCGTTAGGCTGTTGTTGTTCACTGGTCTGAGCAGGGAAGTTTGGTCTTCGAAATCTTCCGGCATCTTCGAATTCGAAATCAATCGATCAATCGATGGAATGAATTAATGTGTTAGAACAAGGCGAAATTCATCATCTTTGCTTCTTCAATGATTGAATTGAATTTTATTGAACAAAACGAGTAGAGTAGTTAATTCACTGAATAAATAAAATTTCTTTCTTCGAGAGCTCGATTGATTTCTCTGTTTTTGTTAGTTTTGGTTGGCTTAGAACGACACCGAAAGTAATTCTTAGAAGGAATGGTGTAACCGGTTTTAATACAAGTTCCCTTGAACCAACTACGTGTACTAACTCCAAAAGGACTAACTAATAATACATGGTCACGTGTTTTAATGAGAATGACAGTAAAGGTAACGGTTGCACGTTGAGTTGTCAACGTTGGAAACGTCAAGATGTTTGTTTGTGTGTTTTGCGACGAAGTGTTCAGGTCAAACTTGAAACAGGCTATTTAACAAGACCTCTGCTACTTCCGTTTCTCTAACCTTTGGCGAGCTCGAACAATTTATCAATGGCGAAAACGCTAATAAACTCAATTTTCGAAATTCTTAGATTCTTCTTCTTCTTCTTCAGAAAGCAATGCTTCAATCTGTTCGATAGGTTCTCGTTGCTCGCAGCTGACTACGCTGTTCGATTTCTCTCTCCGTCTCTAATAACAACACTGAGAACAACAATGATGATTTTCCATCGAGTAAGAAAGTTTTGTTAGCAGGATTAGGTTGGGAAAAAACAGATTCTTCGTGTCGAAGGGAATTACACGGGACCACTTCGATGGAAATGCTACAGTTGGTATACGCGTGGATCCAGAGATTGAACGGCGGGCAGCGTAGTATTGTAATGCTTTGCTTCAGATGGATGATGAGGAAGAGTTGTTTTGAGAGAGATCGAGAAGGATTATATTTTGTAAACTTTGGTACTGACCGTTATGGGCATGGATGGACAGCAAATGATTGTTTCACAATGTGTTATTGGTTGGAAATGGATTCCGATATTTTTGTCAAGGTAGTTAAATTGAGGCCAGTGATGTGTTCTGCATCATCACTGATCAGTTACTGGTTGAACGCTCCCATGATACAAGTTCCATGAGAACAGTGCACTGCAGTTTGGGATCTGTTAAATGGATTGCTCGTCTTTCTAGCTGATTCTGTCTTTTTTATTCCTCATGTGGAATACCATTATTTTGTGATTGGGAGGGTTGAGTTGCCTGTATTTCAACCTGTTGAGCATCTTTTTAGTGGCTTGGGTTTGTGATGCATTTGGTAGTTGAGATTGGAGTTTGTAGCTTGTATTGCTAATTGCTTCTTTTTTTTTCCTGACATGAGATATCATTGATTTTGTGAATGGACGGATCTAGTTGACTGATCTAGTACATCAATCTGTTGAACATCTCTTTTACTGTTTTGGATTGCTATGTACTCATAATTAAGATTGGAGTTTGTATATAGCTTTGGATTTTACCAACAGGTCTTTTTACATGCTTATTTCTCCTAACATGAACCCTCCTCAATGCACTTTGAATCTTTGATTTTGTAAGGGTTTGTGCTTGTTTGCTTGCAGATGTTCAATATTTACGGCATGCAAGTGAGGTTGCGGCATGCAAGTGAGGTTGTGGTAACATAGGTTTGCTAGAACCAGTCATGTGCATTATTCTTGTTTTTTGTCAACCTATTTTGGTAGCGTGTTTTGCTGTTGTAAGCGTTTTAATTTGAATATTTGCTGAGAAATTGCAGTTTTGTTGTGAGGTTGATTTGGTATTGAGTTTGTCACTCTTGTGCTTCTGAAATGTATAGTAGGTGCTTTTCCTTTTTTTATCTGGCCATAGTAATAGGTCATTATGTGAGAAAGTAGTTGACAGTTGGTGGTCGAATCAGGTATGGTAGCCCAGGGCACGTGGTCCTACCTCAAAGACTCAGAGAAGGCAGAGATGTACAGGCTACACAAGAAGGACCTGCAGATATACACAATTGAGCAGCTTGCTGAAGATTTTAGGGGAATGCGACAGCAGGTACACGCTATCTTATGGCTCAAGGAAATGGAAGAGCTGGAGAAGGAGCTTGGCAAGCCCCTTGATGATTCAGTCGAAATACTGCTTGACAACTTCCTGAAAAAGCTTGAAATTCCCTTTGCAGCTCTCATATTTTTTATCTTGTTGCAAAGCATGCCTTGCTAATAAAAAAAGAAGTATTTCTTTATAAGTGCTGTAAGCTTTTGTAAAATTCTCATCTTTCAGTCTTTCAGATTCTAAGACTCTTGTATGTTCCTGCAGTCATGAAATGGTTCTCATATGTTGGCTATTCCACTGCTTGCAGATTTATCAATTCTCATGATAGGGAATTCCATGTGGCATCTCTTCCATACCTGACTTCGTCATGCCTGAGGATTGGGATGGCACCACCAGAGATCCTGTTGAAGTTCTTTATGAGGTCTCAATGAAAGAAGACCAGATGCTTTATGAAGAATTTGTTCAGCATTTGGAATTAATGTTTGGAGAAAGTAAGCTCCCATTTTAACTAAGATTAGTCGTTTTCTTACTAGAAGCAGACCAGTCTGTGATAATCAACTAATCCATTTCTTAGATGTGTTTGGGAGAAACATTATTTGTTACGCTGCAATTGATTTTTTGGATATATCAGCTGGTTGATGAAACTATGACTTACTTCAGTTACTTATCAGTAAATTAAAGACTTATCTCCAGTTACATGAGTGTCATCTGCAATAATCATGCAAAGTTTCCTCAAGGAACAAGTTTATTGTGTTTTTATTTTCTATGTTTTAGTAACTTATATTATGTTTTTCTGCAGCAAAAATACCCCATTGATGGTAGGATTATAGAGTACCCTTTAGCTTCCTTTCCAATTATGTTTCTATACTTTTTTAAAATAGTGCAATTTGAAAAAATGAGAGACAACTCAGATTAGGACAGCAGTTTCTGTCGGGTTTTCTTCTGTTTCATTTTTTTGAAAGCTTACGTCTTTGTACTCCAATTTGCTGAAGAGGTAAAATGTCACAAGTAAAGCAGGAGGAAGCCCCCAGAATGAAGAGCTTCACAATTGAGAAGACGGGTTCTCATCGCAATCATGGAGCAGGTGGATGAACTTAAGAGTTTGCCTGGTGGCACCTTGCTTTGAATGATTGGAGAAAATGTTTGTGAAGAGAGAGATGCCTAAAGTTCTGAAGAGGGATTCTCCCACCATTCAAATGCTGAAAATGAGGTCTCAAAGACCAGCAGCTAACAAGAACAAGATGTAGGTGATCAAGCTTTTCTTATACACTTAATGCCTGAAGCTTTTTTCTGTGATTGGATAGATACGAGATGACTTGATGCACTTTGATAGGTTTCCTGGGTTTCTAACTTGAAAAAGTATATACGTGAGGCATTCTGCCTTGGTCTAATAATGTGAAGGCTGACGTTGTTTGGAGTAACAGAGATACATTTCAGCATTTGTACATTTGGCATTTCTTTCCAAGAAAACACTTTCTAACTTTTCAACTTCACATTTTCCAATAAACTTTCTACAATATTCTGCATAAATTAATTAAAAAATTAGAGAGTATAGAAAAATTCTACTTCGTAAGATCTTATTATTGTTTATTTTTATTATTATTTAGATAAACAAGTATAGCTCGTTTCTCGAAATAGGACAAAAATATTCTCTATTCTATAAAAGCACTTTTCATAAACACTCCCAAACAGCCCCTAAATCCAACTGCTTCTGTATCCTCTCTATTGTAAAATAAGCATCTGAAAATTTTACTGCATTCCTTGCCCAAGTGATGAAGAATTAGCCTGAGTGTTTGTGAGCATGATATGCTATTGTCTAACCTCTCCTTATTATACAGGCCTAATTGGATTCACCAGTGTAGATTAATTGATGCAGCTTGCTGGCGAAGGATACTCTATATTGAGGAAGGTTAGCTTTTCAAAGCTATAATTCGCCAGCATTCTTATGGATCCTAGTTGCAGGTTCCTATGAAAAATGGTTTTAAGTTTCTTACTTCCAAAACTATTGAAGTGGACATGCTTTCTTGTCTCATGGGGCATGGGGTAGAGACTGAGGTTAATATGAGTAACAGTAGTGTCTTTTCTGGTGTTGTTAGGTGAAACATTTATTTAATGAACAAAAGTATATATGCTAATGTTAACATCACATGAACTACTAATGAAAGGTTAACCTAGATGAAGTAAAATGCATAGAAACAGGTACAGTGGAGTACATTGAGTGTACTATTGTTTGGGTACTTGTTCTGGGATCCCTCATTTAATCTTACCAGAACGTATATGGGATATAAGCCACAACTCTCCACTAATGTTTGTTGTTCTGTCACTTCCCTGGCATGCATGATTGTTAGGTTCCTGTCCATATCATCTTAATTTGCAACTGGATTTTGGGTTAATAAGAATTTAGATTTAGCGAGAGGAATTTGTCCATTTGCCAAAATAATAGAGATATGACTTGTTAGGCTTGTAGAAGCAGAGACAGTTTAGATAACTTAGTTGCTTAACGTAGGAGTAGCTAGAGTTCCGTTTGCTTTTCTACCCTGCCCATAGCAACCTGATGGCCATTAGATAGACTTTCACTTGGCTCTTGTGTAGGTTTAGGACTATTTTGTTACCCATATTTGCCGAAACTCTTTCAGTCACTAGTTTAGCTTTTCTACTAGTCATGTAAACAGTTTGATTTCTTGATAGATAGTATAACCTTTCACGCATCACACAGGAGCAGAGAAAAGAACGAGCTGAAGATGGCCAAGTTTTCCGTTGTGGTTTTGCTGTGAGGCAGTCGTTGAGGTGCAATAAACTCAAAAGATTGTCTAGTAGTGCATTTGTCAGGTAAGCATTTGCAATCTCCAAGCAAGTTGCTAATAATTTCATCTTAAATGATAGCAGTGCTGCCTATGTGAGTGTTCATGACAGACTCTAATAATCACACTTTTTTAGACTAAGTACTTTTCATGCTACAGGGTTACAAGAAGTAACAACAAAAAATACTGGTAAAGATGGAGACGCTAGGTAGTACATACTGTGTAGTTATACAGATAATATGTAGCATGTTGAAAATTCCTTCAAATTTTTCTGTGACCTTCCACTTACTGAAAGCATGCGGCTATTGCTTGTTAAGCTTATGTGCATTAGGGCGTGTTCACTTTACCGTAACTTACTTTCTTCCGCCAAAAATGAGTTTCAGATAGGTTATTATGTTTACTTTTATAAATTTACTTTCATAAACAACACTTTCTAATTTACTTTGGGAAAACTCATTTCTGAAAACTTAACTTCTGGATCACTTCCGACAAATAAACAAGCCCTAAAACTGGAGTGAATCTTTGAAGTGACTTGCTCTTGCCAAAAGGTTACTTTGATGTGATTTTTTATATTTATTTTTATAAATTTACTCTCACAAACTGATTCTGTGAAGCAGGGGCTTATTCAGTTAATCGTCGCAGTTTAGAGTTGATTCGGATGCATGTTTGTTAGGTAAGCACTAGAGATCATGAGCTGAACTGTCTGATACAGTCTCTTTTAGTTAATAATAGAGTTGCCAACTATAGAACAAAGATGATAAATCACCTTTCATCAAATGCTGGCTTTTTCACGCCCCAAAACTTTCTTTGAAATTGTTTGCTTCTCATTGATAATATAAATAAGAATAAACATCTAAAAAAAATGTCTTATTGTGGTCATTAAAAGATTAGGTACTCTTGAAACTTACTTGATAAAGTTTAGCAGAAGCTATAGTTTAAACAGTGAGAACCTGTGCTTATTACATGAGAAGACTGACATAATTAGTGATCTATAAGTTTCTTTCATACCGTAAGGGTTTATTTTATTTCACAGTAAGTGACTACTGAAATGATTTTTTTCATCAGAATTTTTTTTTTACAGGTGCTTAAAGTTGACTTTCACAAATTTACTTCTTAATAATATATGCTTCACTCATTTTGAGAAGTTTATTTTTCATAAACTCACTTTCAAATAAACATGCTAAATTTTCTTTTCCAACATAGGGTCGTTTGGTTGTGCTTTCAAGTTGTTTTTTTTCATTTTAACTTTTCGTTTCCAAAATATTTTCTATAATAGCTAAAAGGTTTTTAATCTAGATTATGTGTATTTGTACCTTATAGAATTTTTTCTATATAAAAGTTTTTATGTTTAAATTTAAAAACTCTATCAAAAATTATTTTTCAAAAAATATTTATGTTCAAATAATTCCAAAATAATCTTCTCCACATTCTTTGTGCGGTTATTATTAACCGACAACTCCTATTCATGTTTGTATTCTCCTGCCAATCGTATCAGGACAAAAATCAGTATCTGATTCTTACAGCAGGTGCTCTCTTAGTTATTGCACGACACAAATTCGTGTTCATGGACAAAAGTAATCGTCACTCAAACATCCGTCCAGTTCGATTGAGTTAAAATTTTAAAGATTTCTTTCATCAGCAACTCATAACTGTTATTAATTAGTGCAGCCAATTTTAGTTTGAAGTTTTCTATCAATTTAGATTCTAGTCAGGAATCTCAGGGGAGCACCACACTAGATGGTAAATTGCTACAAATATTGTTCACTGATGCTATATGCCTTTCAGATTAGGTTTAGACTAACAGTCCGAAATAATGCCCGAATAAAAAACAAACTAATTAGTTAGATTAAAATCTAAGTTAACAGTGCTGAGGACTAAGATAGTCTGCGAGTGAAACATAAATTAACTAATTTGATAAATGACCTAGCCGTATTATATTAGATTGGATAGGGGTGGCAATTTGGATTCATAGATCGGTTTTGGATCGATCCATTTAATAATCGGATTAAATTCGTTCAACTCTAATCCAATTTATGAATTTATACGTGTCAAAATTGTCAAATTCTAACTCAATCTATTAATAATTGGATCAAATTCGGATCGATCCATTTAATAATTAAAATTATTAATTATTAAATTTATATTTTAAAATTTAGCAAAATTACAAGATCAGTTGTAATGAAAGTGCACGATGTTCTTAATGCTGAGATATAGTGAATGCCCGTCAAAATGTGTATTCTTTAGTATCTTCATCAGTCCTTAAAATATCCAAAAAAAATTATTTTTATTTTTATTTTTGAAAATATATGTTGATAGCTGAAATTTTATGATTATAAATATATACTAATAATTTTAATAAAAATTTTGATAAACATAGCTATCTAACAAAATTTTGTTAAAAACTTTTATACGAAATTCAAATTCATCATTACAGAAACACCTATATAGTAATACTTTCGATAATATTATAATTCTCATCTTATACTATTTTATTAAAATGTAAAAATAACAATTAATTATAAATACTATATAATTTATAAATTATTATTATTGATTATTTTTATTACTAATATTTTAATATACGGAAAGAAAAAATTAAATATTATTCTTTCAAGATATGATAATTCGGATTGGTGAATTAATTTCGGATTAATTCGGATTAACCCATTTAATAATCGGGTCTAATTCATTCAATCCTAATTCAACTTATATATTTATACGGATCAAATTTTTAACCCTAATTCTGATTAAGTGGGTCATTTTTGGGTCGCGTTTTTAGGTCGGGTTATATATTGCCACCTCTAATATTGGATGAAATTTTCAATCGGTTTAACAATTTACAGTTTTATAATTTTATATTTACTAAATATTTAAAAAGACATATTTATATAATAAAGAATTACTAATTTTTAATAGTTTTTAATTATTTTGTTAAGGTAGATTGGATCCTATAACTGCTAGTAGTAAATTGTTGATATGACATGTCATTGCTGGTCAAGTAACTGCTGGTATCTGTAAACTAAAATTTTGAACTGCAGGAATATTAAGGAAGAGCTTATCGGTTGTTTTTATTTTAAAAAAATATATTATATATTTTAATAATTTTTTATATTTTTTTATTTTTTTAAATTGTGAAAAGTAAAAAAAATTACATATTGCATGATTTTATATATATACAATTTTAATTTAGAAAAATTTAGCTCATCTTTTGAATAAATTTTTAATATTTATTAAAAAAATTTATTTTATGATATAGCAATATTGAACTTTTACTTGATTCTGGTTTTGGGAATTATTTGAATTATAGCTTTGTTTTTGGCATTAAAGTTCGGAAATTTTTTCTGTTGTCCTCTTTTCTTATAAGATTTTCTTTCGTACCTTAGCATGTGTCGTACGTTACTAGCAGATTGCTAGCATCGTACGTTAAAACAAATCATTTGTGATTCGCAGCATTTAAAACTCAACCAACAAAGCAACTGATCGTTAAATTTTGACAGATAATTGAGAACTTAAGAAAGACACAAGAGCGTGTTTACCAATGTTCTTAATTCATTTTTGTTTAAATTCATTTTTTAATATAAAATATATATATATATTAAAATAAATTTTTTTATTAATTAATTTTTAAAAATTTAATTTTAAAATTTACTATAAATATTAAACTAATATATAATTTTATTTTTTATTAAATACTTTTAATTTTTAATTTAATTTTTTAAATTGATTTTTAAAAAATTCACTTTACTCACTTTATCTTCAATATAAACGCGCACCAAGTGAACGTGCTGAACTCTAATTGAACATACTATATATTGGATAGATTTTAGATGAAACTGAGGTTCGTTTATAAGTTCTTTTGAATAAAATATTTTTGAACGAAAAGTTTTTTTTAAAAAAAATAATTAAAAAATAAGCTTTAGTAAAAACCATTAAATTTTTAATAAATTTTTTACAAATTATAAAAAATATATTAAAAATATGAACTTAAAATTTGTAGAATATTTTTTTGAAATGGAATCTCAAAATATGAATGTCTCCTGTCTAATATTTTTGGAGTACTTTCAAAAAATAATTTTTAATAAAAAATATTTTAAGAGTTTTTTAAAATAACAAAATTTTACGATGTATAATTTTTTAAAATTTTTTTATAGAATATTATAAAAATTTATCAAAAATATAAAATAAAATATTTAAATATTATAAAAGTTTCTGAGAGTCTTTATTTCTACTTTTCATTTCATATTTTTAATAAATTTTTATAATATTTTATAACATTTATTTAAAAAATTAAAAAGTATAAAAAATTTTATATCTTAATATTATTTGTATTATTATTAAGTAATATAATACAATTTCAATTCCTCTGCATATCGTCCAATGTTTGCCAATGTTTTACGGATCTAATCTGCACACTTAGTCCTTTCTAACATAATTTTAGATGAGTTTTTCTGTAGAATTCAACTTCAAAATCTAACTAAAGAAATGAGAGTGTTCAAATCTATATAAACATCTATAATCATGTAGCTAGTTTCTGCCTAGAATAAAATATTAAACCGAGACATCAAAATAGTTATTTAATGTTGACAGCATTAAGCTGGTAAATTATTACAAAAAATTTTGCAATTTGCAAACTTCGTTCTGTTTTGATTATGACAATCTTGTTTTGCTTATGAGCTGTTAGTTAATTTGTCCATAATATTATCGTTACTCATTATGTGGGTAGCTACATTTGGATACTTTAAACGATTTTGTGGATACTTGGGAGATTTTTTTTAATTATATATTTTTTAATAAAATTTTTAAATATTTTATAGAACTTTCTAAAAAAATTTTAAATGCATTTACGCCTTGTCAATGGTTTACGTATTCAGTTTTAGCTCAAATAATGAGGATGTTCCAATTTATATAAACAATCACGTAATCTGGTAAATAACTAATATCGAACAATTTAACACCTTCCGTAGCCTGATCGGGCATAAATGCGTTTAAAATTTAAAAAATAAAGTGAAATAAAATAGAGCAGAACGTTATGCTAAATAGCCGGTAAGTGATTGTTTAGTTTTTTTCGCAAGTGACGTCCAAAATAACTTTCTCTCATAAAACAACATTTTGTATTTATTTTTTACAAATTTATTTTATGAATTTATTAACAATTTATATTTTTAAATTTATATTTTAGACACTCACTTTCGAACTACTTAAGCACAAGTGAAATACGCCATAACAGGAGTACTAAAGTGCGTTTGATAGTGTTTATAAAATAAAACTTTTCTGAAATAAAAAATATTTTTATTTTTTTAAAAAATAGCTCTATTTTTTTACTTCTAAAAAAAAATATGTAATAGAAAAGATCTCACTATATAAAATTTTTTTATATTTTTTAAATTTTTAGATATTTATAAATTATGTATTTTAAAAATATAAAATTAAAAATTAAAAATAAGTGTTTGAGAAATGCAATCTCAAACGCATATTCCAAACGCTCTCTAGATAGTTTTGGGCGGCGTTTGGTTCAACTTTTCTCTAATATTTTTTTTTAATTTTTAATACATATTTTATAAGTATTTAGAAAAATTTTTTAAAAATAAATAATATAAAAAAATTTTAAGTAATAAAATTTTTTTATTACATATTTTTATTATTTTTTTAAAAATAAAAAAACTTATTTTTAAAAAATAATAAAAATATTTTTTATTTTAAAAAAATTTTATTTCATAGCCGCTCTCCAAATCACCCGAATCTGCTGTTGATCTGGTAAGTACTGGAGTGAGTGTTATGCACTGGGCAATTATTGGAGAGCAAAAAAAAATTGAAATTTTTTTTTTTGTTTTCAAGTTTTCAAATTTTTTTTGCATGATAGCAACAACAAGTATAAACAAAAGGGCATTTGGATTATGCACTAGTGACCACTATGATAATGTCGTTGTCTTCATAATATTGTTAGGTCACGTTTCGCTTTACGAAAATTTAATTTTCTGCACCAGTCTTTAAGAAATTTTGTTTTTCTTTTTCATGATTATGTCAATTTGGTCATGCTAGACTCTTGTCGTGCAAGTAAATATTCGTATTTAATAAATTAAGAAAGTATTTAAGAGTGCTTTTAAAATAAAGTTTTTATAAAATAAAAGATATTTTAAAAAAATAAACATATAAACTATTTTCAAATTAAAAAAACTATATAATATTATAGAAAAATTTTAACAATTAAAATGAAAATGTAGAATTACTTAACTACTCCCAAATAAACACATATGTCTAAAAAATAGCGGAGGTATCATGCTAAAATAACTACAACAAGAATTATGCTTTAAAATAACTAAGAAGAATGATACCAAACTCTTCCATATTCATTGTTAAATATAAAACCGAAAACAGAAAATGATTCTTTACGATTTTTCCAATATTCCAATGGTATAAATAAGTACTTCAAAAGAAACAGTTGAATGGTAGATTATTAATTTTTTGGGTTTTTAGTTTCTAGCTTAGGGTTTGTTTACCTGCGCTCTAAATTTATTTATTTTTTTAAAATTTATTTTAAGTTTTAACTCATTCTTAAATTAAAATAAATGCAAATTTTGATCTAAATTTTTTTGCAAAAGATTTATTTTAAAATTCAAAATTTTAAAATTAAAAATTTTGTTATTAAACTCACTTATAATACAAAATAAATAAAAATTTTTAAAGCATCTAAAAGTTGGAAATAACATGTGAGTGTAATTTCTTCTTTCTTTTCGGTTTGGATACTTAATAAAGGTGCATTTGAGACATGTAGTCTTTATTAATTGGTTGCAGTTAGAAAATTGTGATTTATAGTTGGAGAGTTGGAAAAAGAAAAATCTTGGGTGCTCTCTTCAACTTTTTCTTTTTTTCTTTTCTTAAAGATTTATATCATATTTAAAAATATATATTATCGCTTTTTATATCTATGATTATTTTATTAAATTATAATTATTCGATCGTTTGATTGGACGGATAGAATAAACTATACATATGTTGAATTTATGACGCGTAGCAATTTTGTTGAAAGTTCTCTTCATCAATTTTTTAGCTACTAATGCATGCACCAAATATCAATAAATCTATCTAAAAAAATAAAATATATCACCATCCTAATTAAAATGCCCCCAATAATAAAGAAAAAATAATGAAAGTTAGCACCAAACTTATCTTCTTTAGTGGGTTTTGCAATATAAGGGGGTTACCACACAAAGAGAGAAGCTCTTCAAAATCTTTTCTATATAAGTAGAGGCAAACTTGTGTTGCTTCATTCATTCACTCACTGCTCCTTTCTTGCCAAAGGCTTCTCTAGAAAATGGGAATTGTTTCCTTTCTTGCTTTATTCTTTCTTCTCCTTAATGGTGTTTCTTCATTCAGATTGATTCCTCAAAACTCTTGCTCCTCAAAGTTTCATGGTAATTTATTTCTTTTCTTGCTTTTTTTTTGTTTTGGTTATTTTTTCTTTTTTATTGATTAAGAATTAGTTATGCACTCTTTTCTTTTTATTTTATTATGATTATATTTCTGAGAGCTGTTATATGATTATTAGCGATTAAGTGTATATTTGGCTAGATATATAATTTTTTTCACTTTAATTTTTTATTTTACGTATTTCAATAAAAAATTTTAAATATTCTATAAACGTCTAAAATTTTATTATTATTTATTATTTTTTAGTCAAAAAAAGAGAGCTCGTTTAATTTTTTAAAATATATTTTTTTCAAAAAACTTTTTTTCAATTAAATTAGTTTGTGAGATAATTTCTTTTAAAAAATTAGTTTGTGAGAAGCTAGTTTTTCTTTTCATTCTTATTTGATTGAAAAGATTATTTCATTTTTGCTATTTAGAAAATTAAAAATTTTAAAAGTTTAACCCAAAATGCTAAGATTTTATAAGTTTTATCATACAGGAAACTTTACACAAACTTAAATTTTATTTATTATTCATATACTTTTGGTTGAGATATAAATGCAGGAAAAAAAAAAGCCAACAACTTGTAGTTTTCTTTTCACATCAATCCATGGTTAATTATAATTAAGTTTTTCTAAAATAAATTCTTGACATAATCTTATGAACTCATATGATTAAATAATTAAGAAAGAACATTATTTGGTCCACAAAATAAGTCCAAAAAAAAGTTTTCTTTAGAACATGCTTTCAAAAAGACATCACTCCCAAGTCCTAACCACCATTTGTAGGGCCTCTTCTTAAATTATTGGATTTTCAAAGGCACTAATTAATTTAAGATTTCCTAATTATAGCCTAATTACTCAAATGGTCTTTAGTTATATATTTCTTTTATTAAATAAGTAATTAATTATACAAATGGGCTATTTAACTTTTATTAAATTATTTTACTGAAACATTATCTTTTTAAAATTGCATTTAGTTTTTATAAAAATAATAAAATATATAGCACAATTTTTCCAAAAAAAAGAAAATCTTTGTAGCGAGTTCTTGAGAGTGTGTTATTCATGCAGAAGAACACGGACACCTTAACAACTCCGGCGTCTATCTAATACTTCACCATCCAAGAAGCCCTTGTTCTCCGGCGACGACATCACCATTCGCCAACCTCCCGTTCTCTGAAATCTTCAAACACGATGAATCCCGCGCCGCTGCTCTCTCCGCCCGCGTCTCCGGCCACCACAACCAACACTCTCATCACAAGAAACCAACAATAACCCAGCCACCGGAAAAGACGTCGTCGTCAAACGTAGGCGTCCCACTTAACCCCGGCACCTCGATCGGTGTTGGTAACTACGTGACTAAAATTGGCCTTGGAACTCCGGCGACCGACTACGTCATGGTAGTGGATACAGGCAGCTCGTTATCATGGCTGCAGTGCCGACCATGCCGTGTTTCATGCCACGCGCAAGTCGGCTCGATATTCAACCCTTCGGCTTCCCGGTCTTACCGTTCCGTCAGCTGCTCTACTCCGGAATGCACCGGTCTGCAAGACGCAACGTTGAACCCTTCCGGTTGCTCTAAGGCAAACGTTTGCATATACCAAGCAAGCTACGGCGATAGCTCGTTCTCTGTCGGATATCTAAGTAAAGACTCTTTAAGCCTCGGCGGACGACAAGTGTTGCCGGGTTTCGTGTACGGTTGCGGCCAAGATAACGAAGGACTCTTCGGACGATCGGCGGGACTCATCGGCTTAGCGAAGAACAAGCTTTCTTTGTTGTCGCAACTCGGCTCTGGCACGTTCTCTTACTGCCTTCCGTCTCCCGGCGGAAGCAACGGGTATCTCTCGTTGGGACCTTATAATCCTTCGCAGTTTTCTTCTTTCACCCCAATGGTGTCGAGCTCGCTCGACAACACGTTGTACTTCCTCAAATTAACAGCAATCACCGTCGCCGGAAAAGTGCTACCTATTTCGTCTTCCGCGTATTCGAGTACGCCGACGATTATCGATTCTGGAACTGTGATAACGCGGTTGCCAACTGATGTTTACAGCGGGTTAAGTAAATCTTTCGCCAGAGCTCTGTCGAAGTACAAGAGTGCGACGGCCTTCTCGATACTCGACACGTGTTACCGTGGAAGTTTTAAGGCGTTGTTAGTGCCGGAGGTAAGTTTGGTATTTGAAGGAGGTGCGGTACTGAAACTTGCGCCGAAGAATGTTATGATCGACGTCGACGAAAAGACGACTTGCCTCGCGTTTGCGGCTGCCGGACGGGTTGCGATCATCGGAAACCGGCAGCAGCAGACGTTTAAGGTTGTGTACGACGTAGCTAAGGCAAAGATTGGGTTCGCTCCTGGTGGTTGTACTTAGTTAGCTAACTAATTAGTTAAGTTGAGATTAAAAAAGAAATTAATAGTCATCTTGTGATTAAGAAAAAAAATATTTTGCAATTAAATTGTGATGAAAAAGATTGGAAGGTTGTGAGTGATTTAGACGGGAAACAATTTGAAGAAATGTAAATTAAATAAGAAAAATGGCGTTGTTTTTCATGTGAATGACAAAAGTTATCTTGCAAAATTTGGATTTCTTGTTAAAAGGAATCGTGTACAACTATTATTAATGAACTTGTTATATTGTGGAAATTATATAAGGTATTATCTATCACTGAAACGGTGCATTTTTTGGAGTGTTTTTTTTTAAATAATTTTTTAAAAATAAACTAAAAAGAACAGATTCTATAAAATATTTTTAAAATATTTTTTATTTAAAAACATCTTCATATTTTTAATAAAAAAATAACTTTCGGACACACTAATCAAATTATCTATTAGCTAAAAGTTTAGATGGAGTAACGACTGCTGGCCCATGGTTCCTTATTGGGTGTTGGCCCACTACAAATTCTTGGGGCCGAATAAACTTTATTAAGGTATTTGTTTTCTGGCAATTTCGGTTACTCTTTATGTTTGTGGACAGTTGGTTTCAGATTTTGCCTTCTAACCCTTTTTGGTTATGAAACTCTCACCATGCTTGAATTTAATATAGCAGTAGTTACATATAGATTATGGATCAAATTTAAACATATATAATAAATACTAATTAAAATATATTACTAAAAATAATTAATACTTACAATTTGATATCAAGTTTCAAATAAAAAAATATCATATAATTTTTTACAAAAACATATTTACTATTATATAATCAAGATTTAATATTTTATTTTGAAATTTATTAATATTGTTATAAATAAATATTTACTATTTACGTTTCTCAATACACACTCAGAAACTGTTATTTATAACGTTTTTTATTTCTAAAAAAATAATATGATACAAATATTTGGTCAAAATAAAGTACAAAATTTTTTTAAAGAATAGAGAAAAAATTAGCATGAGACTCTTAATAAAAAAAAAGAAAATTTTGAATCTCACTCTCAATTTTTTTATAGATTGCAATAATGAGATTGATTTTCATTCTTATTATCTTCTTTTTTTTCCTCAATGAAGTTTCACCGATCAAAATCGGGGAGGACTTTTTCTCCAAAGTTCATGGTAATTTAACTTTCCATTTCTTGTTTTCATTATCTTCATAATATATCTATATTTTCTTTGGCATCATTTTTTGTTATAATATTGTAGTGATACTATTTGATATTATAATATTGTAGTTATTTATCTTCCAAACTATTTCAGAGATCAAAAGTTGATACAAGATGTTTGCAAAGTTTGTAGCTGAGCCACCTACATAAATTAAGAAAAAAAAATTTCTATAGTCATGCTTTATATTTTTCTAAAAATTATAAAAATTTAATATATAAACCAATCTAATAATATATATATATAATTATCTGATTTTTTTTATCGAATTATTATGATCAGAGGTATTTGTAAGTATATAAAATAAAATTTGAAATAAAAAATATATTATTATTTAAAAATAAAATTTAATTTTTATTAAACAACAATAACAAATAATAATATAATTTTAAAATGTAAATTATTTTTTATTTTTAAATTGCTAAATGAAATCTTAATCAAACGATTAGAACGTGGAGAGCAAATTAGTCAATGTTTTTTACAATACGCGATAAATTTTGAAAGGAAGTATAGGAGTTCGCTCTATATCTCTAATTATAAATATTTATATATAGACTCTTAAAATTATAATTTTCAAATTTCATATCCCCTCAAATTTTGCTTACTGCAAGACTTGCTGACCTTTCTACATGCAGAAGACCAGCGCCACCACTTCAACCTCTCCGTCTTCAACTTGGCCATTGAAAATCTCTTAAACCCTTCTTCTCCGGCGAGCCGCGCTAGTCTACGTGCCTCGTTCTCCGATGTCTTCAAACAAGACGAAGCCCGTGTCGCCGCATTAACGTTCCGCCTGACAAGCTCGCGCAATCAGTCTTCCCTCAATCTCTTGATCAACACTGCAAAGCACCAGCAACAACTCATATCTTTATCCGACGCCAATAACGGCAACGGCGACTTAATTCAGATACGTCCGTCTTACGGTTCCGGAAACTTTATGACAACAATAAGTCTCGGAACTCCGGCAACCAACTACAGTATGATCGTTGACACAGGCAGTTCTCTTACATGGCTCCAGTGCCAACCTTGTAAAATTTCATGCTACGAACAAGCCCATCCAATCTTCGATCCTTCTGCATCGAAGACGTATCGCTCGATTGGGTGCTATTCGCCTGAATGCAACCATCTATCGAAGGCAACGTTGAGTCCTAACGGTTGTTCGAAATCTAAAGCTTGCATTTATCAAGCTACGTACGGAGACAGCTCGTACTCCGCCGGGTACCTTAGTCGCGACACCTTGACTCTTGCTAGCAAGAAACTGCTGCCGGATTTCGTCTTTGGTTGCGGTAACAACAACCAAGGGATCTTCGGTTTGACGGCAGGAATCATCGGTCTGGCTAGAAACAAGTTGTCGCTTTCATCGCAGTTGATTTCCAGCGCATTTACGTACTGCCTTCCGTCACCCGGTGGGAACAACGGGTTTCTTAACTTCGGTAAGTACAATACTTCGGAGTTTTCTGCGTTCACTCCTATGGTGCCCGGAACGTTCGACAACACTCTATACTACTTAAGACTTGTAGCGATCACCGTGGCCGCAAAACCAATCCCTGTTCCTTCAACGGCTTACTGGAAAACTCCGATGATTATCGATTCAGGCACTGTTGTGACACGGCTTCCGACGAACGTCTACAGAGTCTTCACTGATGTGTTTGTAAGAGCAATGACAGAGTACAAACGAGCTCCGTCGTTCTCGATACTGCAAACTTGCTTTGAAGGAACTTTTAAAGAAATGAAGGTGCCTGAGGTTGAGTTTGCGTTTAGTGGAGGAGCTACGGTGAAGATTCCGACGAGTAATGTTATGGTTGATGTTACGGAAGTGACTACGTGTCTTGCGTTTGCTGAGGCCGGAAGGCTGGCGATCATCGGAAACTGGCAGCACCAAACTTTTCGGGTTGTTTACGATATCGCGAACGCGAAGATCGGGTTCGGTTACGGTGGTTGCAGTTGAGATAAACGGAGATGGCCGGAGTTAGAAGACATGGACTTGAACTGTACGGTTATGTTCTTGTTTTTTTTTTATACTGTTGTTGTGATAGATTAAAAAATCAATAACCATTCAAAATAAGTTTTTAATTTTGTTTTGGACCAGATTCTACTTAAATAATTGTGATTTGTCGAATTTATAAAAAAAATAATAAATAGAATCGTGCTTAATTAGAGAATTGAGCCCCTAAATTAAATTAAATTCAGACAAAAAAAAAGATATAATAATGTCTGAGTGGGAAAATACGCTAACTATTTGATTAGATTCAGATTATAACAGAGTGATAAAAGATTGAGCGGTTATTTGATGTTGTTTATAAGGTATTTTTATTATTTTGTTTCATTTTATATTTTTAAATAAATTTCATTATATTTTATATATATTATTTATATTATAATATTATTTATTTTTATTATTTATTTGACGTAAAATTTTTTTAAATATACTCTATTTTATAAAAATTCTATTTTATAAATATTTTTTAATAAGTTGAGTTCGAACAAAAGTGAGCAATTAATTTGGTAATTGAACTAACAATCTGATATTAAGTTAGAACCAAATTGCATCTTAATTCAAATATTTAAATAATGTTTTAATAATTTTATATCGATAGAAGCGCGAAAAAATATATTGATAAATAGAGATATTAATTTTTAAATAGCTAATAATTATTTTTAAAATAATTTGAGTATATAAAAGATGGTTAAAAGATTATTTTAAATGATAACAAAAATAATTATAATGAAGCAGAAAACAGAAGCACTTTGAATTTTGTCCCAAAACTAGACAAAAAAAAAGTTAACAAGGCAAATGGCAATTTCTTGCAGTTGTTTTCTTTCAATTTAGAGATTTTTGGTTTTTCATTATGAAAAAAATTTATTATTAAATAATATAATAATATTTTTATTTTAATAAATATTTTCAGAGTGGTTCAGTATTGCTTAAAATAAAAAATTATGTTATATATATAATATAATTTATGTTGTTATGTTAATAAAGATTTATTAAAAAAAAAAAAAAAACTTTTCTGATTAATGTCAAATTATATGCACTTTACCAGTTGTGCTGGTAATTGCTTTTGCTGAGGCCATACTTGTATTGATGAGCTAAGTAAAGCAATTAGGTAGCTATTTTTTTCTTAGTTGACTTCAACTGTTGCTGATTAACACTAATTAACCTTTTTGCTTTTGTTAATGTTTTTGACTATTGAAGGGCATATGTTGAGAAATTTTTTTTTCATATTTTTTAATAAAATTTTAAAATATTATAATAATTTTCTTAAAAATAAAATATAAAAAAATTTTACATTATAAAATGTTTTAGTTATTTTTATTATTTTTTAAATTAAAAAAAATTATTTTTAAAATATTTTTCTTTTCGATTTTTTTATTAAACACTCCTAAATATCTCCCAAAAAATGCATGTGTTTTGGATGAAATTTAGGATTGTTCAAAATAAAAAAAAATTTTAACTAAAATTTACTCTAAGATACTTTAAAAATAAATATATTTTTAAATTTAAAATAATAAATATATATAAGATTATATAATATATCATTTATTTGCATTTTAAAAATTTTATAAATACTATAAAATTTTATCAATTAACAATTAGTAGTAATATAAATATTGCCGCATACTTTCTTGGTACATTGTTGTGGTGCCTCTAACTACGTGTTTCAATCGATGGAAACGCTAATTTTTGATATCATAGTTTTGATGAGTTCATACATAGTAATACTATAATTTTCACTTCTATTGAAGTTTTATTTTTTTATTTTCATACTTTAGTTTTTACTTTAAAATATAATTAAAACACAAAATTTAAACTCTATTTTTAATATTTAAAAATTAAATTAAATTCCATTTCTAACTAAAACACAGTATAAAAGTCAAGTCAGAAAAAAAGAGAGAAAGAAAATCTAAGCATTTAATTTCCTTCAATTCCTATCATAGCTTCCTGAGTATTTTAAGCATGCGTCTGAAATTACGTTTTAAATACTTTTTCAGTTTTTATTTTATATTTTTAATATATATTTTATAAGTATTTAAAAATTTTAAAAATATAGAAAAATAATACATAATAATATTTTTTATTACATATTTTTATTAATTAAATAAAAAAATAAAACTCATTTAAAAAAATATTTTCTATTTTAAAAATTTTATTTCATAAGCACTATCATAGCTTTCTATTAACAACTGATTAAAAATAATAAGTTATGATAGCAAATTCTAATTTGAGATTAGGATCTTGATAAATAATGTTTATGTACTACGACAAAAACATGAATTACTCTAGTTGTGGTCTTATGACGCAAAATATTGACTTTCTGAAATTTAATTTTTCAGAAATATAATTTTTTAATAGTAATTTATGTAGAGTGAATAATTATAAAAGAACTTAAAAAATATTCCAAAAGTAATTTTTTAGTCTAAAATGGTTATTTAATATAAAAAAGCAAACTCTAAATAGAACTTAAAAATGTCTAAAATTGAATTAAATTCAACAAGTATTTAATCTTTTTGAAGTAAAACATAATTTTTGTTTAAAGTAAAATATTTTTGTTTTAAGAAAATTAAAAAAACATCCCACTAACGCCCTTTTTTGAAATAAAGGGTTTGTTTCAATAGGGTGTTGTTTTTCTTAAGTTGAAGCTAGAAAGTTTACCATTTCTTTTAAGCAGAAGTTTTGGAAAAAAATATGTATATCTGATTCAGAAATATAATTTAAGAGATTAAAATAATTAAAATTTTGACAATAGTTAAACTGTTTATATTACTAAAGGTAAAAGCTTTTTTTTATGTAGATGAAGAAAACTAAAAAAGTTAAAAACATGTAATACTTAAAACTTCTTACAAATTTTTTTCAATCTGCAATTCATTCAAAAACTCTATGAAAATATATCAAATTAATTAATCAAAAGCTGCTAATAAAAAAAGCACTTTACAATAATTAAGCTTTTAATCTGACAATGCAAATAGCATTTTTAGAAGTATAATAACTATTTTTAAATAGGCAATATGAGAACTATTCTACTAATATAATTTTATAATTATTAAGACGAATATATTTTAATTAGAATTAATAAAATCCTGTCTAATAATATCTATAGTTTTAAACTTCAAAAAATTTAAATAGTGCAAATTTTTTAAAAAAAAATTAAAAAAAAAGAGTTAGAAAAAACATAATTAATGTCAAACAGCTACGAGATCTAAAGACCTAAAGCCACCGAGGAAAGCTGAAAACGACAAAATTAGGAAAAATGACAAATTTAACCCTACAAATTAGCTATTATTTTTTTTCTTAAGTCGGTGCTATTTTTTTTTTCTTCTTTTTTTTTTTTTTCTTTCTGTGTCGGCTTCAAAAGTTTTATTATTTTTTATTTAATCAAATTTTTATATGAATATTTTTTGGGTGACGTTTTAAGTGTATTTAAAATAAAGTTTTAAAAATAAACTTAAAACAATTTAAATTATTAGTTTCTAAATAAATTATATAATTTAAAAAATATTTTTGAAATAAAATTAACTACTGCTAAACTGTGTCTATATATACAACCGCCTCAAAAGTAGATTTGTTTTCTCTTATGGGTCCCACTTATCGTACGTGTTTATTGATTTCATCAAATTGTACATTCTAGAATTTATTAATTTCTTTCAATAATCAAGTTTAGATAAAGAAGAAGAAATTTTTTTCTATTATTATATTATAAAAAATAAATAGAGTTAAAATAACTATTTCATTAATCTATTCTGTCCATTGAAATTTATTTGTTTATTTTAATCAATTATCAGAATAAATAAAGCATATCTAGTTTGTATTAAAACGAAATAAAGTTAGTTTAATACCATATAATCATGTTTTTTATTGCTTTCTTTTTCAAAATTTTAACTTTTAACTCGTTAATGTCGGTGTTGATTTTTAACTTCTCAACTTAAAAAGTATATCAATATTTTATTAACCATATGTTGAAAGTGTGTTCTTTCCTTAAAAAATTATTTTACAATAAAATATAAACATAAAGTTTTAAAGAAAAACATATAACTCTTACTTAAAACAAATTTCTTCTGATAACTTTGTGCTAATTTATCAATCCATCAAATTTATTTTTTTAAACTCATTTTAATATAAAAAATTCTTATTAAAAATTATAAAATTTACTTACAATACAAATAAATATAAAAAATTTGTAAATATTTTAATTTTAATTTAAATTCATTTAAAAAATAAATTTATTTCAAAGTAAATACAAAGTTTTGCAAAGTTGATTCTCCATCACATTCTAACTTTGCTGCTATAGAAAACATGTGGAGCCCCTACTAATATTCTTGATATTGTTGAACCTAAAATATATAATTAGTCCCCACAACAAAAAGACCCAATAGATGAATGATTGATTTTTGTCAGCACAGTATCACTGTGAGATAAATTTTTGACAAAAAATAATTGTTTACAAACACTATACTCAACACTATGAGAAGGAATCCAATGCATGATTGTAGTTTAATTGTTTTTACTTAAGTAATAATCTTGGGTGAATTTTTTTTAACTTATGATGATTGACGTCTTTGTAAGCAATTAGTGCGTATTTACTAACATCTCAAACTTTTTTAAAAATAATTTTTAATATAAAATAAATAAAAATTTAAAATAAAAGTTTAATTAGAAAATTTAAAATGTAATTTTAAAACTTTTTATTATTATTTAATTTTTATTTAAAAATCTCCAAAAACATGCCCTTAAATGATGCATGTCTGAAATGCTTTCAAAATTTTTTATTTTAATTTTAATTTTCTATTTTTTAATAAATATTTTGTAATATTTTATAAATTTTTAAAAAAATTATAAAAGTACAAAAGATATTATATTATAGTTCTTATTAATATTTATTAAATAAAAAATAAATTCCATTTTAAATTTTTTTAAAATAATATATATTTAAAAAAGAAGTTTTTTAAAGCACTCTCAATTGTACCTTACTGCTGTTTGTAAAGAGAGGACAACTACGAGAACGACCCCGACAACAACAACAGCAAGAGGATTAAATTCAATCCAACTGTTTTCATTTAATTTCAAACCAAAAATTTTGTTTTGTCAATTTATAACAGTTGCTATCCCACGTTCATCCACTCAGAAAAAAAAAAGAGAAATAAAAAATTTATAATATAAGGAAGGTGGGTAATTTCATAATAAAATATGAACAACAGGATCAAAAAGTTTCAATCTTTATTACATGATCATGATTTATATCAAAGCAATAGCAAAGCAAATGAAAATAATAAAAAATGTAAAGAAAGAAAGAAGGAAGGCAGCAATAGAGTATTAGGTATATGATAGGACAGCTCCCTAGAAACTCTCTCTCTCTTCTTCTCTCCTCTCTCTTGTTTGTATGTGTTGTGTTGCTGTTGATGCATGTACATGACTGCCGTGGGTGGAGAACCTGATGCCCTTTGATGTGTGAGTGGGTGGTCTTGTGCTTTTCTTAATCTTCTCTCAGATAAAAATCTCATCTTTTTCATTTCTTCTCTTCATCTCCTCACAAAGACTCCATTTTTCTTCAGCTTCTTGTTTTTCTCTTAGCTAGATTTGAAGAAGAGACTCTATAAGGAAAAAGATTCTTGATTGGTTGGAGGTATAGGTAAGCTTTACCAAGAAGAAGAGGAAGATGGTGTTGAAAGTTTTGGTGTGATTTCATGGTTTTTTCCTCTTTCTTGAAACGGGTTTCTTTCTTGGTTCTTCTCTTTGATTTTTGACGGTGGTTTGATTTTCTTCTTCTCTAATAAAAAATTTCATAGTTTTCATCTCTAGCTAGCTCCTTGCTTTCGCCTTCGCAAGAGTTTGATTTTCCTTTTGGTTTCTCTTGACTAGATATATAACTCTAGTAAGAAGAAACTCTTGAGATCTTTCCCTCACAAAATCTCAAGAGAATAGCTAGCTTTAAGTGGTTCTTGATTTGTTTGACCTATGTCTTGTCAGAAATAGAACAAGAAGAAGGGGAAGATGAAATCTTTGGTAGATTTTACGGCTTCTTTCCTCTTTCTCTATCTGGGTTCTTGTTTTTGGTTCTTGATTGGTGTTCTTGGAAGTTCGTGAATTTTTCTTTCAGTGGAAAGGAAGTTGATGGGATTTTTTGCGTGTGGTATAGCTCTCCCTACGTAGCTAATTTTTGTTTCAAGTTCGACTCTCTCTATATTTTTTGTTTGTGTTTTGGATCTAAAAGAGGTTAGGAGTTTGTTGCTAGATTTCATCTCGTAGATTTGAATAACAGGAGTTCTCTACCATTCTTGGAACTCATTTCAAAAAGTCTTTCCCTAGTACATCTCTACTGCTGTTCAAGTTGATTTTTTATCTTTTCGGTTCTATGATTTTCTCTAGAATTCTCAAAAACCAAATCTTGCTATTTCGTCACTGTTTGGAGATTGTTTTCATCTGTAGGTTTTGTCATGAGTTACTTTCTTCTCAAACCCAGGTTAAAATTAAAACACAATTCAATCTTTCTTCAAAATCTTGCCATGAGTTTGGTTTGCGTCTTTCATTCAACGTCGTTAGCAGCTAGAAATAATCTCCCAAAAACTTCTTATTGTTTTTGGTAGAACATCCAACTAATCTCTTTGTTTTCTGGAGATGTGAGATATTATTTCATGTGGTTGGCTTTCTTTCGAAGTGTTTCTGCTTCTGTTTCATCTTTAATCTTTCAGATGTTCTCAAAATCTCTATCTTGTTTTTATTTTCCTCGTAGATCTACAAATTTCTTTCTTGGTTAGCTGCATAAAATGATAGTTTCTGGAAGTTTCTTCTCATCCCGCTAAGGGTTTCCTGTTCCTTTGATTCAGAGCAGTTTCGATTTAGATTTTTATGGATTCTCATTCATGAGAACCAAAGCCTTCTCAAAATTCAAGTCTTGGCTTACATAAAATCATATCCAAGAGCTCTCTACCTGTTTTGTTTCATGTTTTCCTGTTTTCTTTTTGTTTTAAGGATAAACACTTTTTTCCCCCTTCCCACTAATATAAAGCTATAATCTTTTAATTGGCAGGCATCAAATCAACTGAAGAGTCGCCAAAAAGCTTTGATCTTTTTCTTTCCCCTTGTTGGGAGGTGTTGATTCAAGCACGAAACCCCTTTTAAACTCCTCTGAAAGGGGATTAGTATTTCTGTGATTTCAAGATTTTGGTTATGCTGAAGGCCAAGCAGCTCAAGTGGAGGAAGAAGCCCAGTTGCAGTAGAGCAGCAGTTGGGCTACTGTTGAGAAGTGGTGGGGGAAGAACAATAGAGACAGCAGGCTTTCAATCAGATGTTATCCACTGAAAACATCCCAGGCCCTTCTTGTTCTTACAACAACAAGTCTACACCTTTGAATACAAGCGAAAAAAGTGTTCCTGATCATGATCTTGATGAATCACAAACTCCCAGCTTCTCCATAAGGTAATCTAAACAACTTAATCTCGATATCCTTGGGTGTTCCCCCACGGAAAGACAGGAGTTATCTGTTCTTGATAATATCAAGTATTATCAGATGTGTTGATCTTGGGGTGATATATGCCATCCGTGTTCAATATTTTGCTAGATCTTTATGTTTTTCTGAAGCACTTGCAGAAATTTCAACTTTGAGTTCATTCACCTATGGATTATTCATTTTTCTGGTCTTGTTCTCTATGATTTTATATTTTGTTGTGGAGAATATTTTTGTTTTATACCATGATTAGGGAGATGGAAGCAAAAATACGTTTGAGTGATGGAGCTGTTCTGCAGTGGAGATATATGATCTTGATCTTTGTGGTTGAGGATTTATGTTCATAGGGGTGACATCTGTATGAATTAATAAGCTTGTATATTTTGCTGCCTACAAAGTTGACTTATTTGTTTGATTTGGTGTAGCACCAATTCAAAGCAGGTCACTGTCGTGCCAATCTCTTTATAGTTATGTGGTTTTAAGTCTGTAACAGATTTAGAAACTCACTGCTTGTGTGTGTTCATATATGGCAAAAAGTTTCAATCTTTGCTTGATGAGTTGAAAGTTTTTTTTTTTTTGGATATACTCTTCGGAGTAAAATCTGATTATGTTTTTATTTTTTGGTTTGTACAGAGATTATGTATACTCCTCTAGGAACAAAGATATCACTACAAGTTGGCCGTTCAGAAAGCAGACTTTACAGTTTTGCTTGAAGCATGGCATCAAAGATGTTTTACCACCTTTTGAACCGCCTGATCTGATTAAATCAAAGCTCTCTAGACCGCTGAATGAATTGCCTGAAGTTTCCGGTGATCCAGAAGCTGAACAGATTTCATCTCAAGTTGTTTTTGGAGCAAATGATAAAGTTTCACTGTCTGATAAAGAACTTGATAGTTTGAAATTTGATTCTAGCTTGCCGTTGGTGTCACAGGTGGTAGAGTTTTCAGATCAAGCTGAATATCTGACGCTTGTCAAGCAGAGTGATGAGGTTGATTTATATGACTTAGATGCTGGTCTGATCAATGGTGATAATGAGATACAATCAACAGTCACAAGCAATGATCAGTCACAGAAGACTTCAAGTCATATAATTGAAGTACCTTCATCAGTTCATGCAGGAAATACATCAGGAGAGTCATCAGAAATAGAAGTTGCTAGACCCCCTATTGTTCATGAAAAGCTTGGAATCTCTCGTGATCAGCCACTCAAAAAGAAGTGCAGGTTGATTTTAAAGTTGAGTACTATCTCTGAGAGCAGTCGGGTGGAAGACATATCATCTACCAGTACTGTTTCAGATGCCATGGCTTCGAAGGTTTGCCCTGTTTGCAGAGTATTCTCATCAACTTCAAATACAACATTGAATGCTCATATAGATCAGTGCCTATCGGAAGAGTCCATTGCTGAGAAGGGTGCATCTCAAATGCCAAGACTGAAGGTGAAACCAAGGAAGAAGCGGCTGATGGTTGACATATACACCACTGCTCCAGTTTGCACTCTTGAAGATCTTGACAGGAGGAATGGAACAAATTGGGCAGCAGAATTGGCTTTGTTGACTAGTAGCTTGGCTCCGACACCGATTGTAGCTTCTGTGCCCACTGTAGGTCCTACGCCTGCTGTAGTGGCTGAACTCAGTGATGTGGTCAAGGATACCAATGATGTTAGCACTGAGGCAAAGAAATCCAAGGTGTTGACTGAGAATGAGAGTAGGAATGTTGATGATGAAGGAGCTGTTTATGTTGATTCAAATGGAATAAAGCTTAGGATCTTGTCCAAGTCTAGTAGTGTGCCATCTAAGATGCGAAGGGAAGTCCTCAAGATAAAGAAGTATGCAAAAAATATGAAGCCGGGAAAGACTTCATTTCTGGGGAAGAGAAGGCATTTTCTACCAAACTATGTGAAGCACATGAAGTTGAAGAAGATCAAGATGAAGCAGCAGAGCAAGAAAATGACCATGCTAAAGTTCTCCCCTGGCCAGGTATGATAGAAAACTCCCTCCATACTGCATTTTTAACCTAGATTTATGTTCTTTTAATCCTTTTTGTTTTTAGTGGTTCCAACCAAAGTCTAGTTACTAAATTACATCCATGCAGAAGGTGTTGTTGAAAATTGTTTGGAGCTTCTTTATTTCTGTATTAGAGTGCCAATTTATAGATTTACATGCTGTTAATCACTTTATAATAAGGTAAGTGCAGCTGTCTGTAGAGTTAATCAATGTTGCAAGTATCATAAGTTGGTCATGGTTTCTGGGTCGTATGAGTTCTTGTTGTTAGTTATGCTGTGTGTGTTAATAGTGGTCAATTGCCTGATCAAGGCTTAAGGTTGTTAACAGGCAAATGATTACAATTATGTGTATATCTGCGTTTGACAATTACCGGCACAAGTACAAGGCTGAAGGCTCCTTTTCAAAACTGGTTTTGGTTTCTATGTTCTCTCGTCTTTCTTTAGTTTGTTGTTGACTGTGTGAGTTAAACCGATTTCATGATTTGCGTTATTTTATGATTATTTTTGGGTTGCATTGACATAAGAAACCTCCTTCTTCAGTCGAACTTCTTTTACGTTACGTTTGGAAGTATTATACTATATGCAATACAACAACTCTAATGAGTTTGTAAACAGATGCACACAACTTTGGCAAGCGAACGTCAGGCCTTGGACGATCAAGTGGAGGAGGAATCTGAATCCCGGATGGGTGATGCTAGTGGAAAGATCAGTGCATGCACTGCTTCACCCTTGACGCAGTGGGTATGCTCGAAGCGTTCAGATCTTCCTAAAAAACACAAGAACAAAGACATCGGTACATTCTCTGTAGCCAAAGTGATGAGGGCAAGGACCCAGCTGGCTGAGAGTAGTCATGGAGACTCAGTCAACAAGCCTGTGCTGAGAAGCCACATCTCAAGGTTGTCTGGATCAATGGAGGAGGACTCTATCTCTCTCAAAACCAAGAGGATAGATACTTTGTTTAGTGACAGGAGCGTGGACAATGGGACCAAAAATTCTTCAAATCCACCTCTTCCTCCAAGATGGAAATCAGGAAGTAGTACCTCGGTCAATGGCCTTCTATTGAAATTGTCAAGATCCACTGACATAGTTATGTCATCTGCTAGGAGCAAAAGAGAAGTCTGCAGGGAAATCTTAACACAAACCTCAGATAGTTGTAGTTGCCAGCCACTGGAAACAGGGAGCAGCATGAATGTGGATAGTAGTGCTATTGTTGGAAAACCAACCATCACAATGAGAACAAACAAAATTGATGGCAACAGGAAGAATTTCATTACTACAAAGATCCGCAAGCATAGATCCCTACCGGGAAATGGCAAGCTTGCTCAACCTCATAGTGAGGAAACATACCATGGCTCGAAAGGTCTTGTGAGACTGATGTCCTGTAAATCTGATAACTTGGATGGTGTCGTGAGGGTTAGGGCAGAAGGCCGCTGCAAGATGTCTTCAACAGCAAGGAAATTGAGAGAAGCTGAGCCTGAACGAGGAGACATGATATCTGAGTCAGTAGTCCGTCAAGATGTTGAGATTGATCAAGCAGTCCAGATGGCTGTTCCTCATAGTGGTACTGGCAACAATCACGTTCTACAAGATGTTGACATGGCTTCTGGTACTGAAATCCAGCCATGTCTTTCCCCAGATGAGGATGAGCAGTTTATATGTGAAAGAGAAATGCAGAGGGAAGCATTACTTAGTGTAGGAGGTGAGCAAGGCAATGATGCTACAGGTTATAAGATTATGTCAGAGGCCACTCAACTGCAACATGAAGTAGAGTTCAGAGACAAAAGTACTTGTTTTGTTCAACGTGGTGAACGTGGTGAGACAAATTCACTCCAACAAGTATCTACTACTAGCTCAGCTACATGTGGGGACACTGAAATTCCTCAGGAGAACTCATCGGTTACTTCTACAGGCGCTGTTACTAGCCAAGACAATAATTTGGCTGGGAATAGGGACACATGTACATCTCCTATATCAACTACTGCTACCAGCCCCTGTCCAGCATCTCCAATCAACTCTGGGGTTAAAAATTTGGAGGCTGAACCATCTCAAAGAGCTGCTGCAGTTCAAGGAGATGCATACTCTAACTTACCGGCTGGGCAAGAATTCCCATCTATTCCATGCTGCAGAGGAATTGAAGAGAGAAGTGTTGAAGTGACTGATAGGCATGTCATGGCTGTGACACCAGGAAGAGGTACAGATCATACTGTTGGTAACTTCTCTTGTTGCTGCTCGAGAAGGGAAATTCTTGATAGAGACCTGCAATTCTATCAACCAAGCATTACTATGGGTACTCCTATTAGATCTTGCTCGACATCTTTCTCTTCAAGTCCAAGTACTCGAGTGGATATGACGTCCATCCCTCCGTTGGATTTACCTTCTGCCTCTGCTTCACTGAAGACACCTGCTTATTCTGGCATGAAGTATCCAACCTTTATTGATTTTTCTTCTCCTAGTCCTTCTCCTCGAACGCAGACTCTTTTGCGGTTGATGGGAAAAACCTTGATGATTGACAAAGAACAGTCAGTGCAGCAACCTCCATCTCCGATGTTTGACAATTCAATGCAGAATACTCGCTATCTGTCCCCTCTTGGAGTCGCTTCAACTGGAAGCGTACCGCAGGAGAGCTTTGTATACCAACAGTATGGTCAGTTCCCTGGTAACCCTGTGGTAGTTGGGCAGGTAAAGTCAGTGCCTGATCATCACATGCTGACAAGGAGTTTCTCAGAATCCTTGTATCCGGGTTTGAGTTATCAACCTAATCAGCAGACTGACCAGAAATATTCTCAATTGCATTATCGGTACAAGCAAAATAGTGAAGAAAGCACTCCAGCTCATCGGCAAAAAGGTCAGACACCAATACCTCGATCTTCTTCCATGATCCAAGAGGTGATTGTGATTGATGATTCCCCTGATTGTGAGGGTCAACTAAGAGGAACTAACCTGATTAGCTCTTCAACATGTGTACCTCAAGTATATCCTTCTTCAAATCATGTCGGTCTGCAGAGATCTTTCTCTTGCTTTCCACTACAGACACAGTATCTATATAGGGATGTCTCAAGTAGTCCAGCACCCCCTTTCACCATTTCTTGCCCGAGGACAAATTCGATCCCAATGAACGGAGGAAGTAATGCAGAAGTACCCACACCGATACTACCAAAGCCATTTCCATTTGCAGCACCACCAAGTCGCAAGGCGCCTCGTCATAACATATACTACCCTCAAACGTTGCGGTGAACGTTTCATGTAGATTCATGAAAGCTTGCAGACAGTCGCAGCATGAAAGAAAAAGCTCCCGGGCATAAAATCTCTGCAGAGTTTGGTGCCTTACGATCAACTTACATGCAAGTTATTTTGGAACTATGTTGTTTCGAGCTAGTTTTCTTCTGCAAAAGTGCAGTTGTCTTTTTTATTGTAGTACTATATATTTCCTTGGAAATTACAAAATAAAGCTCAAATCTTACACCTTGATCGTCAGTGGTAATATCTATATCTTATTCTTGTGATTGCGTAAACCTGCTGTTCTTTTCTTCTTTTGTTTTTAAGTTTTTGGAGTTTTAACTTTCTTGTTAGTTAGCGCATGTAGATTAATACTACCACTTAACTCTCTCATAACATCAATTTATTGGTGAAGATTTTATTAATCAAAGACTCGTTAGTGTTTCTTATAGTAAAGTTTATTTTGAACGGAAACTTAGAGCATGTCTGGGGAGCATTCCTAGTAATATAAAAAAAATTTACGAAAAAATTCTATAACGTAAAAAAAATTTTAAATTATTTTTATTATTATTTTGAAATAAAAAAAAGACTTATTTAAAAAATTTTAAAAATATTTTTATTTCTAAATATCTCCTTAATTCGACAAAATTGAGTTCCATAAAAATTAAATATGAATTTTGATGTGATTAGAATAAAAAGAATACAGAAAACATTTTTTCTTGACAATAAAAAAAGTTAAATTCAAATATTTATTAATATTATGTTATATTATTGATAAATAATATAGAATTAAAATTTTGTTAATATGAACAAAATAAAGATAAAGGTTATATTCATATTAAAATTTTAAATTGGCCCGACAATATACAAAACAATCTCATGCGTCACCTAAAAGAAAGCAACAAAACGAAACAACTTCTTTAAATAGGCTCGTGCTCCATGGGCCCCATGGGCCTTTAAGTTTTTCTGCGTCGCGACAAGTATTGTTGTCTCCGTCTAACCTGCGCGTGCAGGGGACCACTTTTTCATGTCTTTTTAAAAATATTTTAAAATTAATAACTTCAGAAAAAACACTCGATTTAAATTTGTTAACTTACTAATTTAATTAGTTATTAGATCTCAGTTTAAATTAATAACTTTTTTTATTAATTCTGGATTTTATGATTCCCATTTCCCAACTAGAGTTGATATTTGAAATTGGTAGTGAAAAATTTTTATCTAAAATAAACATATTTAAAATTTTGTTTAATAAATTATTTATTTTTTGTTTTAGAAAATTATAAGTAAGTAAAAAGTTTTACGACTTAAATATGTTTTCTCTAAATTTTAACAAACAACTTATATAATATTGTAGAAAAACTTTAAAAAACGTAAAATAAAAATATTTTTAAAAGACGAATTAAAAACCACATGTAAGAGATTGCTATTAAAAACATTTTTCTATTTGAAAAAATTTTGTAATTTTTTAAAATAAGATCTTTTTACAGTTTTAAATTATTTTTGAAATAAAAAAATAATCCATAATAATTTTATATTATATAAATTCGTTCTATTTTTATATTTTAAAAAATTTTCTAAAACATAATATAGAGTTTTTAAAAAAATAACTAAAGAAAAAACTATATAAGAAAATATAAACAATGCCAAACAGCTCTAGCATAGATATATGAGATAGCCGTAAAAAACAAATGAACAATTGACGTAAAGGTAAAAAATATGTAAAATATTCTTTGGTGACGTGGCAAAGGTGCAAAGCAAGTAATAATCTAAATACTTTATGTAAATAAAATATCTCATCTTGTTATAAAAATTTCGAATTTAATTAAATATTTGTGATAAATTTTAAAATTTGTTTAAAGAAAAAGAATAAATGGGCCGGCTAGGCCATCTCAGACTTAAAGTCGTAAGACGGCAATCTGGTCCAATTGCGACTTCCTTGATCTATTACTAGTTGCCAATCCAACCAAGGATCCTAGGACAACTCGATCTGTATCAGCAGGTAGAGAGACTTGTTTCAAATATTTGTATTTTTTTTTTTTTCATGTCAATTTTAAATTTCGAATTGTTTATATGTTTTAATTATCTAAGAAATTCAAAACTCTACTTCCACATTCGAAACTCTAGTTTTAACTTTTTTATTTGCGCATTTCTCAATACAAGTATATTTTTTTATTTTTAACATATTTTAAGAAACTATTAAAATACAAATACTGAACTCTACCTTTTTTTTATTTTTCAAAAAACTTTATTTTATACTTTTTATTTTCACAAAATTCAGTTACCGATATTTAAAACATACATTTCGTTGTCTTATTTATCTGCGCTCCAAACTTATTTTTAATTTAAAATAAATACAAATTCTAAATTAAATTTTTTGGTCAAAAAATTTTTAAAAATCAAAATTAAAAATTAAAAATTACAATATCAAATTTTAATATGAAATGAATATAAAAAATTACTTTTTATCAAACTTATGTTTAATTAATTATTTATTTTTTTATAAACTCACTTTAAAAAATCAGTTCAATACAAAAAAAATATGCACTTCTTTTGCAAAAAGTTAATCTCTTTCAGGAACTTACATATCAAGGAATAACAGTGTTTTCAACATTTCAAAGAAAATCAGTAATATATCTTTCAGCCTCTTCAGTCAAATGCGTTGTGCTTCTTATTCCAATTTAATCTCGTCATCGTCCTGTTGTCTACAATTCCAATTCCATGTAAGAGGGACCGTTTAACGTTACATTTAAAAAAATAATTTTTTAATTTTAATTTTAGTACATTTTTTACAAGCTTTTAAATAATTTATTTAAAATTTTAAAAATATATAAAAAACGTAATAAAAATAGAGTCGAAACTTTATCTTCATGGGCTAAAAATGTTAAATGGAGCCCATGTTGGCCCAATACCAGCCCATTTTGTATCAAACTAATAGACCAAATGGGCGTTTATTATATATAGCTTACGGGCTTTCTTAGGCCTTTACAGGATGGGCGCAGTTGAGTCTCATAGACCTCTTCAACTCTAGAGCGTGTTTACCGACACCCAAATTTATTTTTAATATAAAATATATATAAAAATTAAAATAAAATCTTTTATTAATATTTTTTAAATTTTATTTTTAAAATTTATTATAAATATTAAATTAATATATAATTTTATTTTTTATTAAATATTTTTAATTTTTAATTTTTTAAAAATTAATTTTCAAAAAATTTACTTCACCTACTTTTTCAACAGTAAACACCCTCTAAGTACTTGTCCGTAAAAGCTGAAAATTACGTCCGAGAGTTTTCACTTGTTATAAATTAATTTGAAACTGAATTTATAAAAAATGAAGTTTTCATAATTAAACTTATAAAAATAAATTTTAAAATAAATACAAATTTTATTTGAAATTTACTTTTTGACAGGAGAAAATTAGTTATGGATAATGCATTCTCCGTGAGAGTATCACATGAGAATGCAAGAGGCTTTATTTTTTAATATTTTCTAACTTTCTATTTTAAGTTGATATTTAAGAATGTTTTTAATTTTATTTCATTCATATTTTTTAATAAATTCTAAAATTTTAAAAATATATAAAATTTTACATCATTAATTATTAATAATAATAACTATTATTATTTTAAATTAAAAAAATTAAGTTTGTTTTCAAACAAATTTTAAAATAACTTTTCTGAATTAAAAAATATTAAGAATCACTCGCACTTAAAATTTAGAAAATATTTTCCTGAAATAAAAAAAAAATTTTATTTAAAAACTTTCACATGCTACTCTTTTTTATTTCTTCTTTTTCTTTATCACATGCGTTAAGATAATTCACGTCCTTTCCCTCTGAAGATCTTCCGATAGATGCGTGGGGTACCTCTGAAGTTTTAAACACAGGAACAACAGTTTCAGTTCCTACATTTCTACTCTTCCATCATTCATTCCATTGTGGGTTTTCTTTGATTTGATTAATTATTGAGGGCATCGAATGGAAGGTGTGCCAATGCCTTCTGACCGTGATCTCTTCTTCTCTACATGATCCACAGGTAGTTGTTTTCATTTGAATGGCATGTTTCCCAAATCATCCAACATCATGACAAATGAATCTAGTTTAATAATCTCAGATCAAATCATTTTGGACCGTACTTGTTTCAATTCGTGCAGAATTCACTTTTTTCTATCTAGATTCGAATTTATTTTTTATATTTCAAAAATATTTAGAAATACTTATTAAAAAAAATTTAAAAAAAAAGCTTTTAAATATAGTATTTAATAAATTTTTTAAAATATATATATAATTATTTTATAATCTATATTTTATCTGTATTTTTTAAATTCTAAAAAAGAAATTTAAAAAATAATATATAATTTTTTTGGAATTGGAAAAAAGCTTAATTAGATTGATAAATAATTTAAAACACGTCCTTCAGTTTATAGTTTATTCTGTAATTATTAAACTCATTATCAAAATCGAGATTTTATTTTTTTAAATTTTAAATCAAATTTCGGATAAAATTCAGTTTCAGTAAACATAATTTTATGAAACTCACTTTCTCTATATGGCAACAGATGGGTAGATTGGTGGTGCATCAAAGAGTTTTCAGGCTAATTGGGAGAAGCAAGAAGCATATTGTTCGAACTCACTTGAAGTGACAGACAAAGGCTAGACAAAAACCTAACAAAACTGTTTGACATTCAAAGCTAGAATAAGCAAAGATTCCCCAATGTACAACTTTCACCAAGACGGTGAAAATGAAAACAAAGAACAAGGTTTCAAACCTTGCTTCTTAACCTAACAAGTCTTGCCAGTGTTTCTTGAGCAGCTAAGGTCTGTGCATGGTTATGGCCAAGCATAACAGTCCTGATACTTATGCATGTCCGGCAAAGCTCTTCGCCGGTGTCGAAATGCCCTCCTCGCATAAGCAACTTTGCTCTTGTCTCAAGCAATGTTGCCTTGAGCAATGTTACATCTTGCCAAACGTACTCGTCCACTCTTTGGTTGTTGCTCTGGTACGCCTTCTTGTTCCAGCAGGACGCTCTGTTCTGCCAGTCTTGGATCCTAGATACAAAGGATTTCTCGACTTCCTCGAGCAAGTTAGTGCAAACTTTAAGCAGCTCCAATGCGGAATTGCACCGAGAGAATGCGGTGAATGATCTTATGGCAAGGGGAAGTGCCGTCTTCTTGATGTATAACACCATGTCCACAGCTTTCAGTTGAACTATTGGTGGCTCGGATTTGAATCCGAATACTAAGAATGCCGAAGCCCATAAATGGTCGGAGTTCAAGGCTACATTGCTGGATTTACAGATTCCAAGAACAGTTGCTTTTGCCGGAGGTAAGCCACCTCTTCTTCTAGCAAACATCTGAACGATTTCATGGAATTGAATCCAGCAGCTGGGTTGTTTAACTTTGCACTTCTTTGCGAACCCTAGCTTCACAAGCATTGAAGCGGAATCAGCTTCATTGATTTTGGATTGCAGAGATAAACACCGAGCCAGATTGATAGATCTCCTCCACCGATCAAATCGGTTTCCCTTCACCAGAATCTTATAAGCTATTGTAGCTAATAGAGTCGATGACACAGGTTCTGGGGCTAGCCAAGCTCCGGCCAAAGCCATTCTTGATGCGAGACACTTGCTTCCACTAGATCGATCCAAGATCGCGAACCCGAATACCATCACCTTCATAAGGAAAGAATTGTTCCTCCAGAACTGATCATCAGTAGAACCGATGGAAACCAAATTCTCACTCAAGTTTATTCTTTCGATGGCATCGAATAGAGCAGAAGGCCTTATCGATAATTCAGATAGCAGTGATCCGATAACCGATAGCCCGAAGCTCAGGCGATTAAGTCTAGCATCAAATTTCCTTAAAACTTCGAGCTCTTCCACTGGGTAATCTTTCTTCCGGCGACCTCTCAGTAGAACTAAAGAATCGGGCGGTGACAATGGCTGCAGCTGCATTGGCTCAAAATTCATAACCTTCAGCAATCTAGTGGTTATGATCACATTGGTAGCGCCGGTGTTCCTCGGAATCAGGTCATGCAAATCTTTCCCTTCCCACCATTCCCTTTCCGTTTCAAGATTGTCCACAATGAGCAGGTACGGTATGTCCCTGAACAGCTCCCTCTTCACTCTCTGGAAAGCTTCAAACTCTTGCTCTTCGAAACTCTGAATCCTTCCCCGATCCTTCTCTGATTCAGCACTTACATCGATCCCCAAATTCATTGACAAATTCAGTATATTCTGTCTGAAATATCGCGCTTCGCCTCCGACCCACAACACAGATTTGTATCTCTGTGAATACCTGTACGCAAATTCAAGAGCGATCTCTGTTTTCCCCGATCCAGAAGCACCATTGATGCATACAACATTGGTCTTGTTGTAGCCAGCCCGCGGCTTCTTGTGCTTCGATCGTTGTCTCTGAAGGTGTTTGCTCTTATTCGAAAGCTCCATCAATGGGTTTTCAATCCATGCTTCCAGTGTTGGTTCTTTGCAGTTCTTCATCTCTAAGCTTATGAACTTGCTATTACTTCTTGCCGCCTCGCTTTCTTCATCTGCAAATCCATCGGAAGACCCGCAGTTAGCCACTGTTGAGGGCTTCGTGCTTTCAGTGGGTTCTTGGGCATCACTGAATCCGAAGAAAGCAGCTTCAATCTCTGCAGTCTCTTTCTCTCTACCAACAAACAGTTTGTTTCTGTAAAATGGTAGTTCATGTACCACAACACTCTCAGATACTTTCTCAGCGATCGATTTCCGGCCAAGTTTTGCTGTCAAGATGGCGACGGTTTTCGATATACAACTTCTCCAGTTGCTTTCGTTCGTTTCAAGCTTGAACTCACTACACTTCAAAACCCCTTCAATTGCTTCTTTGCAATCTTTATCTTCATCAATCTCATCATTCAACTTTGAAACCTCGCCTGAATCGGTATCGAACAGTAACGGGATCAAATTCTTTTTCTGAGCAAAGAACTTGATTTCTTCAACGCTGAATGGGTTGCAGAAGCTTGATGGAGTTGTTACAAGAACAACACCGAAAGCCGCCGAGCAAATAATCCTATCTGCAATCTCATGGCTCTGAGAATCCGAATACTTCGCTCTGTCCGCAACGAAAGAAGCAATACCCTGCAGTTCTAATTCTGATTTTAGCCATTTACAGAATCTTGCAAGATTCAAACTTTGGCCATGGAAACCAATGTAGACATCACAGCTTCTAAGCTTGGTGTTTGATGAAGGTGAAACAGTGTTGTTGGTCTTGGTGAATGAAACTCTTGGAACAGGGAAAGAGAAAGAAACCCTCGGCGGAGCAGAATCGGAGAACTTCTCAGAAGGTGGAGTGTATGAGGAACTCGGAATGTCGTCGCCGGAGATTGAAGTAGGTGATGGAAGTGTTGTTGTTGGTGTTGTGCTTGTTTCAAGAAATACAGCTGTCGAAGTAGGTACAGGCGAAGGTGTTGGTAATGGTAGTTCTGGTTCTGTTGCTCTTGGTGAAATGTATGGTGATTGCAGAGCAGAAACAAAAGCAGAGGAAGGTGGTGACGGAGAGTTCAAGTGCGGAGAGATAGAAATTGGTGTTGAAGAAGAAGATGATTTGGTTCCGTTGCAAGATCCAATCTTTATAGTTAAGTTCTTCATCTGTGAACTTGTTTCATGAATATCAATGACGGGTAGGGGTTCTTGCTCTTGTTCTTCTTCATGGCTAGAGAACTCCATTGAAGATTTTTCATCCATGAATATAGATCAAAGAACTCTGAAAAGAAATAAAGAAAAACCTAGGATTCAAGATTACTCAAGGTTGAACTTAATGGATAAAGATTGAAACTTTTTGTGATTGATTTGATACAACACTGATTAAAGAAAATAAAAGAAACAGGTTATAAGAAAGAAACTCACAGTTTTCAACAGGTGACTTGAGATTGTTGCAAGAAATGGGTAAATGAGAACAAAAACCTTCACTTCAAGTTGTTAGAACTCATGCAAAGTTCTGAACTTTTTTGATTGATTGAGTAGAAAAAGAAATCTGGTACAACTTTGAATGACTTCGTTAAAACGAAAGACTCAAAGCATGAACAAGAGAGCCACAGGCATGAAAAGCAGCACCGAGAAACAAAACAAAACAATGGTGGTGCCTCAAAGACCAACAAACACGTTTTCCAAAGGCGTCAGTGAGACCATCAGAGCTAGAGATAGAGGAAAACAGTTTTTTTTTTTGTTTTGTTTTTCCAAAACAAAAAATCAAACTTTTTAGTTTAAATGGTGGAGAAAAATCAATGTACTGAAAGAGAGCCGAAGCAGATGGTAGATGTTAATGAGAGCGTCTTCTAAAAGTTCAGATTTTTGAATAAATGTTAGGACTCAAAATAAAATTGAAAATCGAAGTTTTCAATTTGCTATTTTGCTTGACTTCATTTAAACAAGAACCAACAAAAAACAATTGTAAATCTCAAGAAGAAGGAATCTTTAATGCATCGGTTTGATCTGGAAATGAACTTCCTTAAGATTTAATTAATAGAGATTTGGTTAATAAAAGCTTCTTAACAAAAACCGTTTGTCTTCGAAATAAAGAAAGTTTGGAAGCAAAGTATACAATAAGAAGGCTTTTGGAAAGAAATTTATTATAATACTTTTTAGAAAATAAATTTATTTTTTTATCTTAAAATAATAAAATTATATATATACGTCACCCTTAAAATATATATTATTATTTATTGGTGCGGTTCTGTCGATACAAAATTTTAAATATGTTATTCACTATTTATAAATAATTATAAGTTAGAAATATACTTATAAAATTTTAATACAATTGAATTACAAATCAATCTTTATCCGACTTATTAATTAAAATAATTAAAAAAAGTTAAAAAAATATATTGTCATTTTTTGATTATTTGATCATAAAGTTGGATAAACTATTTGTGAGTCGATTGAACTGAAATTTTATCATCATATTTTTAGTTCATCATTCTTCATATTCAAATGGTAAAAATTATATTTAAAATTTTGTATCAATAAAATCGAGGCTATGTACACTGAATTATTAACTGAAACAATTGATGAAGAAATAATAATAAAATTGAGTATATTGAATAATAATCACTAGAGTTTACACGTACAGATATTTATAGAGTACATATAATGGGTTTGTCTCACATATAGCCCGATAATACAGTCCAATATCCTCCCTCAAACTCATGATGGGTCAAACAATATGAGTTTGTTCATTAATATTTAAAATCTCGGTGTCGGATGCGATTTTGTAAAGAAATCTGCCAGTTGATCAGTAGAGGCAACATATGGTAAAAAAATCGTACTTAACAGAAAATGCTCATGAACGAAGTGATAGTCAATTTCAATATGTTTCGTTCGTTCATGAAAAACTGAATTACTTGCAATCTGAATAGCACTCCAATTGTCACAGTAAAGAGGAGTAGCTTTTGCAAAAGTAACCCCCATATCAATAAGTAATCTCCGCATATGAATAATCTCCCTTGTGGTAACAGTCATAACTCGATACTCGGCTTCTGTTGAAGAACAAGCAACGACATCCTGTTTCTTACTGCGCCACGAAATTAATGAATCACCAATGAATAAGCAGAAACCTGTAGTAAAACGTCTAGTGGTTGGATCACCAGCCCAATCTGCATCAGTAAAAGCTCAAAGCTCCAAAGTAGATGTGGAAGATATAAACAAAGAGCGAGTAATAGTGCCTTGAAGATATCTGAGAATCCTGAGTAAAGCACTATAATGTGCTGATCGTGGTGCAGAAACAAATTGGCTGACCACACTTATTGCATGAGAAATGTCTGGCCTAGTCATACAAAGATAGACAAGCTGATCGACAAGCCGTCTATACCGAATAGAATCTGTGAGAGGCTCACCATCTGTAGGACGAAGTTTCACATGAAGCTCTAAGGGAGTATCAACCATCCGACTATCAGATAAGCCTGCAGATTTAATAATGTCAGAAATATATTTTTGTTGAGAAATAAGAATTCCTCTAATACTTTGCGCAATCTCCAATCCAAGAAAATAGCGTAGATATCCAAGATCCTTCATCTGAAACTGTTGATGTAGATGCTTTTTAGTAGTTGCAATACCTGCAATATCATCCCCTCTTAAAATCATATCATCGACATATAATAACAGGAGTACCTGCCCTTGCGGTGAGGACCGCACAAATAAGGAATGATCTTGAGAACTCTGCTGAAATTCTGCCTCTGTATAGCTCGACGAAAACACTCAAACCAAGCTCTAGGAGCCTGTTTGAGTCCATAAATAGCACGACGAAAACGACATACATGATCTAGAGGAGTAGAAAGACCTGGAGGTGGCTGCATATGAACAACCTCCGATAATGTACCATGAAGAAAAGCATTCTTCACATCCATCTGATAAAGAGGCCACTGACGTATAGCAGCAACTGCTAATAGAGTGCGAACAGTAGTCATCTGGGTAATAGTAGCAAATGTCTCATCATAATCAATCCCATGCTCCTGAGTAAAGCCTATGACAACAAGACGAGTCTTATGCTTCTCAATGGAGCCATCAGGTCGATATTTAACCTTAAAAACCCATTTGCAACTGATAGGCTGTACTCTCTCTGTTAATGGAACTACATTCCAAGTACTTGTCTGCTGAAATGCACGAAACTCCTCTATCATTGCCTCTCGCCACTCATGATACTGAATTGCCTCTTGGTAAGAATTAGGTTCACGAGTAGTATGAATAGCAGTAAGAAATGAATGAAACTGTGGAGAGTATGAGGTGAGGATGGCAAAACCAAACCTATCAAGCGGGCCTGAACAATCTGGTGTAAAATGAGTAGGAGGACGATGAGGACGTTGTGACTGTCGAACAAGTGGTGGTGGAGATGTAGATAAACTGGATACTGGTGAAATTGGAGAAGAATGGGAAGGATCCTCGTTAGCCAGCGTTTGTGTCGTCGAAGGAGGAACGGTATCAATAGAGGAAAGTAATGGAATAGGATCTATAGACATGTGAGAAGAGTCAGATGAATTAGATGAAAGAGAATGTGATGGTGTTAGAAATTAAACATCAGGAAGTGAGGAGGAAAAATAAAGAGAGTCCTCAAGAAAAGTGACGTGACGAGAAATGCGAAGTCAGCGTGCTGCGGGATCATAACATCGATACCCCTTATGTTCCGAACTAATGCCAAGCAAGACATACTTGACTGATCGAGCAGTCAATTTTATCCGCTCACTCGGAGGAAGTAAAACAAAACAAGTGCACCCAAAAAGTGCGGATCATACTATAGTCTGGAGGAGATAAAAATAAACTCTCATGAGGTGTCTTACCAGACAAAGCAGATGACGGGATAATATTGATAAGATTAACAGAGGTAAGAATAGCTTCTGCCCAAAAAATGTGAGAAACTGAAGAGGAGAGCAAGAGAGAGCGAGCAGTTTCAAGAATATGACGATGCTTACATTCCGCTACTCCATTCTGTTCAGGTGTATAAGGACAAGATTGTTAAAAAAGGGTGCCATGAGACTGTAAGATGGATCTCATAGTAGATGATGTATATTCACGAGCACCATCAGAACGAAAAATCTTAATTCGAGTATTAAACTGAGTATGAACCATAGTGCTAAAAGTGTTATATATAGTAGAAACTTCAGAACGATTACGAATAAGATAAACTCAAGTGTAACGAGTATAGTCATCAATGAAACTCACATAGTAAACAAAATCAGTCATAGATGAAATTAGAGCTGGTCCCCAAATATCAGAATGAACTAGATCAAAAGCATGAGAAGTTTTAGATAAACTTTGATGAAAAGGTAAAACTGAATGTTTTGCCAACTTACAGCTAGTACATGAAGATAAAGGAGAAAAATAAACTCGTCCAAGAGCTCCACTATCGATGAGACTCTTTAAACGAGATTCAGAAATATGACCTAAACGTCATACCACAAATCAAAGAAGAGACGCAACAATAACAAAGAAAGACAACTAAGATTTTAAGTAGTCGAAAAAAGAAGATGGAGATACTCTAAGTGATACAGTTGCCCCTTTTTACGAGCACGACCAATCGTCTGGCCGGTATGAGGATCCTGCACAAAACAGGTAAGGGAATCAAAGGCAACAATAAGCCCGCTTTCACAAAGAGAACTGATTGAGATTAGGTGTAGGGTGAGATGAGGAACATGTAAAACAAAGGGTAAACTGAAAGAGTCAGAAATAATGGAGCCAGATTGAGTGATGGTTAGTTGAGAGCCATCAGCAGTATGTAAAGATGGAAAGTTTGATGGTAAAAATGTCGTGTCAGATAACAATGATAGATCAGAAGTCATATAATAAGATGCACCAGAATCTAAAATCCAAGAGGAAGACATACCAGGAGCGGCGGAAGAAGCAGAGGCAGATGAACCAGCCAAAATGGATTGTCGTTGAAGCTGAAGTTCTATCTGAGCAAGAGGATGGTGAATATCCGTTGAGTCATTGGTGATAGACTGAGAGATAGGAACAACATCAACAACATTCGCCTGTGCAACTGGAGGGCGAATAGTGGAAGAATCTTTCGCCTTCTTCCGCTCCCGATACTGAGTAAGTAAATGTGGGTGAAGCTGAAAACAACTATCCACAGTATGACCCGATTTCTTGCAATAAGTACAGAATGATTGCTGATGAGAATGAGAAGAATTCCTGCGAGAATGAGCACCAGTGTCTCCCGAAGTGGAAGGTAAAGTGCGTGAAGATGCAGCAAATATTGTAGCTGAACCAGGAGTCAAGGTGGGTACCATCATCGAAAGAGACCGTAAGCGAGTCTTCTCGGCAATGAGCTCAGAAATTGCAGCATCTAGACTGGTGTTATTTTGTATGATACGACCACTCACTGCTTGAAATTCTGGACGCAAAGCCATAAGAAACTGGTAAAATTGATGTCGTTCACGACAGATACGACGTTCATGGCAGGCACAACAATGACCTTCAAGCTTCAAGAGCTCGCGCCAGTAACCTCGCATCAATGTAGCGAACTCCTGGATAGTGCGATCACCCTGTCTGGCGGCCCAAGCCTCGGTGAGAATTTGATACTCTCTAGCACCACTTGATTGAACAAACTGAGTAGTCAAAGTCTCCCATAATAATGCAGCAGTCGGGATGTCTTTAAGATGTGGTCGAAGAGATCGATCAACAAATGCAATGATAAATGCAAGAATTCGTTCATCATGATCATCCCAAATGCCCTGCGCAATACGAATGTTATTCTTTATCTCAATAGATGCATCGTCTGGTGGTGAGAGAGGACGCTGAATAGAGCCATCAAGATGACTAAGATGGCGACGTTCACGGAGAATTATTCTAACTGAAGCAGCCCATTCAGCCCAATCATCAGCAGTACTCAAAGAAAGTCTGTAGATGTCGGTAGAAAGTCTCCAAAAAATTCAGACGAAGGCATCATCAAAATAGAGTTCTGTTTTTTTTTTTTTTTTTTTTAAACGGGCCGGGCCTACAGTGCTAGGGTTGGGTTGGCCCGACTGGATCGGGTTGGACTAGCCCGACTGGATCGGGTTGACTGGCCGCGGTAGTGGCGCGCAGCGGCGGCGACAGCGGAAAGGAGCGGCGGCAGCAGCGAGTAGCGGCAACGACGAGAAGCAGAGAACGGAGCGTGCGGCGGGAAGCAAACCGGAGCGCGCGGCGACAGAGATTTGATGAAATCGGCGGCGGCGGCGATCAAGACGGCAGCAGAAATCGGTGAAATCAGTGACGGCGATGAACCAACAGAGGAGTCGGTGGTAACGGAGAGATGAAGACGAGTACAGCGGCGACGAAAACTGCAGCGATGGTAAATCAGGCGGCGGCACGCTAGGGTTCTTTTTTTTTTTTTTTTGTGCTGCTTGATTGCAAGTAAAGAGGGAAAAAAAAAAATTTTTATGTGTAGAAAAGAAAATTTTGATGAAGATGATAAATCGAAAAAGGAATCAAATATGTGTAGAAAAAAAATTTTTGAAATCAACTTGGCTCGATACCATGAAATAATTGATTAAAAAAAAATAATAAAATTAAGTATATTGAATAATAATCACTAGAGTTTACACGTACAGATATTTATAAAGTACATATAATAGGTCTGTCTCACATATAGTCCGATAATACAGTCAAATATTAACAAAACCTAAAATATTATAAAAATTTAATGAGAAACTAGAAGTTGAAATAAAATGGTGAAATTGAAATAAGAAGTTTTGCCGATCAACTCCTTAGCTTTTTATTTCAAAAAATCTCAAATTTTTTGATAAATTTCTACAATATTTGAAATTTTTTTAATATTTGAATATTATAGATGATTATTATATGGTACATCCATGTAAATATAGTTTTTAATTATTTTTAAAGCAAACAAATTAAGCTCATCCAAGAAATTCTAAAATAAATTCAATTTCAAAAGACCTCTTTTTAGTGCTCCCAAAGCTTCTCCTTATGTGTGTTACTTTTAGTCTCGTATTATTTCATAAAAAATCACTTCTGATTCAGTTTTAATTACTCAAACGAACACAAAAATTACTTTCATAATTATTTTTTATAAAATATAAAAAGGATAAACTCACTTCTAACGATATTATTTATAATAATTTATTTTTTAATAACTTACTTTCAATCTAAAAATATATCTTTGATATTTCTAACATTAATCTTTCAAACTAAATCATTAAGATTGTTAGAGAGCAAGTGAACCATATCATAGTTGTCAGACCCGAACCGATCCATCTAGATCGATCCGAACTATAAACCGGTCTGTATTTGCAAAAAAATCGTTTATGCAATCGATCTATTTCCATTCGATTTGATCTATTTTGACCCGCTTTAATCCGGTCGATCCTTCCACTCGGGTCAAATCTAGTTGAAACTTTTTTTTTAAAATTAATTAAAATTTTTTTAATTGATGATATATTTAATGCAAAAATAATTATTAATAGTTCTATGTTGAAAAATAATATGTAGTTTAGATTTTGTATTTAGATATGATAATGCAAAAATATAATTGATCATATTTTATTTGTAATATTAATTATTAATGATTTTTAAATTTTTATATTGTAAAATATTTAGACTCAAATATGTATATCTAAAAAAGTTAGTTATATTTCTTTTATGATTTATCTATTTTATAGTTTTATTTTTTTCTCATCTCCTAATTTATTTAAATATTTCTTATTATAAATTTTAATTGTTATTATTGTTGTTGGTGGTGGCAATGCTATAGTGTTAATACTTTAAATTTCGCTGTAATTATTATTGCTGTTGTTGTTGATAGTAATACCATAATAAAAATACTTTAATTTTTTGTTATGATTGTTGTTGTTATTATTATTAGTAGTATTATCGGCAGTAAATTTTCATTATAATAATAATTATTATTAGTTAAAAATATTTTAATATTATTCTTGACAGTTCGATCGGTTGACTCGATGGGTCAATCCAAAAATCGTAATTCGAACAATTTTTTTATTCGATGTCCGATCCGGTTCTTACAATTATGAACCATATAGAAAGAAATAAGTACAGATTCTCTTGGCAGAACAATTGACTGGGATCTTTTAACAAGATTTTATATTAATATGTGAACCAATGTAATACACATATATAGTTAAAACAATATTTAAAAGTGCTTTTAAAAATTAATATTTTCAGACAAAAAATATTTTAAATTTTTTTATATTTATCTAAAAATTTCTAAAATTAGAACTTAAAATGAAAAGAAATTTAAAAAAAATTTGCAAACATTGGTTGAATGTCAAGTCATAGAATATATGAATTTCTTTAGAATATGCACATGTACTATGAGGTATAGAATATTTTCTCTGAAACAAGAAACCATGTGAATTAAAGGTCTATTATTTTGCACATAAATTTTGTTTTATTAAAAAATTATTTCTAATTTATATTTTATTACAAAAATATAAATAATTATTTGTAATTGATATTTTAATATAAAAATACATTATTTTTAATAATATTATTTTCATTAATTTATTTCTGAAAATTTATTTTTAAAAATTTATTTCTCAAGTAAAAAAAAAGTAACTCTAAGTTTCGCTACTTCTAACTGAAGAATATTAAGTGTGTATTTGAAATTGTTTATAAAATAGATTTTTTATAATAAAAAATATTTTTATTTTTTTTAAAAATAAGTTTTATTTTTTTATTTCTAAAAGAATAATAAAAATATGTAATAAAAAAATTTTATTAGGTAAAATTTTTCTAAACTTTTTAAATTTTTTAATATTTAAAAAATTAAAAATTAAAAATTAAAAATAAATATTGAAGAAAAGCTGAACTAAACGATCTCTCAGTCTTTCAAATTGTTATGAAAGTGACTTCCAGAGTTAAATTAAAGGATTGAAAAGTTAAATGATTTTTTCAAATGCTTAGAATATTATTTTTTTTACGATTAAAATTACAAGCAGTTCATATTTTTTTAATTTAAATTAAATTCAGAAATATACTTTAAAATTATAATACATTATTTTAATTCATTTGAAAAATATAAAATAAATTTTATTCTAACTCACTTCAAAAAATAATTAAAATATAAAAATTAAATTCTATTTCATCTAATTTTTTAAAAAAACTGTAATTGTTATTTTTTATTTTCAGAAAACTCACTTACGTCATTTTTTTAAACACGTCCTGACTCTACTAATTCTAAAAGCAAAATCAATAACATTGCTGGAATTAAGGTTGTTATTTTCAATTAATTACTAAAATTTATGTTTGGGTGAACTTGATACTTTTTTCAAATAATTTATTTTCAATAACTGATGATTTTCTAGTTTTTATAAAGTTATTTTGTAAAGAGCACACCATTTAGTCGAGTTATTATGTTTTGATTAATTTGATAAAAAGAAAAACATTATTAATAACTGGATTAATTTATTTTCTTTATATGAACTTATTCGCAAAATAATAACTAATAGTATTTTAATTAGAAATTGAAAGAAATTAGAAAATTAGAAATTGAGTTAGCTAAACTAATAGTATTTTAATTTTTATATTCCTATATGAAACTAATGAAAAAAGAACATATTAGTAAGGTTAAACTACAGCGTAATAGAAAAAACATCCTAATTTAACTCGACTAATTTAATTTAATTTAATAGTTCGTGCTCTTTTTTAATTCTCCTAAACAAAATTATTCATCTCATTTCTGAACTCATTTGACATTGTTATTTCAGACTCACCGTACGTTTTGGTTAAGCATTTTTTGAAAGTAATTTTTTAATTTTTAATTTTATATTTTTGATAAATTTTTATAATATTTTATAAAATTTATTTAAAATTAAAAATAATAAATATATAGTAAAATTTTTTTATTTTTTTTGTTAAAGCACTATCAAACGCCTTAAAAACTCAATACCAGTTTGATTTAGCGTTTTGATAACGATATTTTTCAATTTTTTATTTTATATTTTTTAATATATAATTTATAAATAGTTAGAAAATTTATTTAAAATTTAAAAAATATAAAAAAATTCTACGTAATGAGATCTTTTTATCGCATATTTTTATTATTTCTTTTGAAATAAAAAAATAAAACTCATCTTTAAAAAAAATAATAAAAATATTTTTATTTTAAAAAATTTTTTTTTTTATAAACACTTTCAAACGCTCAATAATTACTTTCAAATCAGATTAAAATATACTTAAATAAATTTTTGGTTCACTTTTTAAAGTATTCTTTTTAAAACTTCTTTTGTGAAATTTATTTTACTATATGAATAGATTAACTCTCAGTTTAATTTCCCAAACAGAATCCTAGCAACATAAAATTTAATAAATCATAAAGGGAATAACCATAATAAAACATTTAAGGAGGTCCATTGACTGTCTGTGCCTTTGTTTTTATGTGGTTGGGGAGATAGATGTAAGGCATATTTTGCAGCATTTATCACTGTTTATCAAAGTTTTATTTTAATTTTGTTTATTATTTAATAAATTTATTTTTCAATTAAAAGTATAAATAATTTTATATATTGTAGAATTATTATATTTATTTTTTTGAAATTAAGAAAATGTTAATTTCATTTTAAAATTGTAAAATAATTTCTTAAAAAATCTTTTTATTTTAAATATTGCAAAACATCTTCTTAGCTAGAGATAGTGATGATTAATAATATTTAGTAGAATAAAATTAGAATTTAATTTTTATTTTTAATTTTATTTAGAACTTCATATATAATAATATTGAAGTAAAATTATGAATTTTTTATAATATATTAACATGCATCAACTATCTAGAACTTCAATATAGGTGAGAGAAATTAGATTTCGAATATTTGAAACACACTCTTCAAACAAAACATGCTAAAAGTACACTATTTCATTTGATCATTGAAGGATATGTTTGGAAACTTTTTTTTTTCAGTTTTTATTTTATATTTTTTAATAAAACTTTTATTATTTTACAGAAATTTTTTAAAAATTTTAAAAATACAAAAAAATTCTACGTCCTAAAATCTTCTTATTAATTATTTTTATTATTTTTTTAGAAATAAAAAAAATAAGACTCATTTTTAAAAATCTTAAAATATTTTTCTTTTTCAATCAGCATTTTCCAAACATTATGCAAATTAATTTTAAAAAAATAAATTTTTATAATGAGTTATTAAAAGATGTGTTCTAAAAGAAAGTTTATGAAAGTAAATATATAAAAATTACTCCAAAATAAGTTTTGATAAAAAATGTAACTTACATAAAGTAAACAAGTTTATGGCATGTTTGGAGTTGCTAAAATAGTTGAGATTTGAAAAAAAATTTTAGGTGACTTCTAAAATTTTTTTTATCAATGTCTAAAAAGACATTAATGTATAATTTATCTTATATTTGAAATTTTTAAAAACATTTTTCATAATATGATGCATAATATTTTTTTTTGGAGTTGAATAGAAGGCTTTATTTAGTATCAAAAATATGGATGGATGTTGCAAATTGATTTTTATTAATAAAAGTTTAGAAATGTCAAGTCCATAGCTTACAAATTCATTTTTTTTACCAGAGTTTGATTAAAAGTTTTTATTTTAATTTACTTTAAAATAAGAAGAACTTATTTCTTAATTATTTTTAAAATATTTTACTTAAATAAATCTAAAAATAGAAAAAAAAATTTGATTTTTTTGTTAACTCTTTACAGTGTTTCTTAATAATTAAAGCGAACAAGACAAAATTCTGGTCAGCAACACTTGGGCGGTTGGGCCATGGCTCACAGTTTGATTTCCTTTTTTTTTAAAATAAATAAATAAATAATTTTAATAAAACAATTTTCAGACTATGAAAGGTTCAATCACCTTTGCCACTCAACAATGTTTGACTTTAATTTAATATCTTGTTTTAAAATCACGTAATTTAATTTTTCGAAACTAAATTTTATAAAAATAAAATTAAATAGAAGTAAATTTAAAATAATTATAATAAAATTTAAATTTAAATTTTGATAAAAATAAAATAAATATGAAAATAAAAGTAAAATTTCAAATAATAATTAAAATACGTAAAATGATCGAATATAAAATTTTAAAAAAATAAACTCTTATTAATTTTTTTATATTTTCAATTAATTTTTTATAGTATGTTACAAAATTTAGAAAGAATAATAAAGTTTACGTTGATACTTCTATTACTTTTAAATAATAAAAGATTTCTTTTAGAAAATATAAACATTTTCAAACGTCCTAAGACGTACGAATGCGTTAATTTATTCTGTTTAAGAAGAATAGAAACTGCCGCGAAAAGATATGTTATTTATAACATATATAATAATATAAATAATATTATAAACAAAATATAAATTTGTATTAATATAAAACTTAGCTATTATTGTTTAATAGTCTAATAAAAAATAAGAAAATTTGCTGTATACACATGGTAGCAAAGTGTCCAAATGCGTTGGACAACATAAAAAACAACACCAAATTCATTCCATGGTTCACTCCATGTCCAAGTACCAAGAGCGTGTATCAATTTTATTTTTTATATTTAATTATACAAAACTAAATTTAATTTATATATTTTTAGTTAATTAATAAGTCTAACTAATTTGAAAATAATTTAAAAATAAATTTAAAAATATAATCTTTAATTTACTTCTAACTCACTTCCTACAGAGGTGGTACAGAAAAATTGACTCCAACTCAATTTTTGAATAAAAAATGAGTATAAAAAACTGATTCAAGCACCAAGACTATAATTAAACTTGATTCAAATTGGTTTCCCTATGAATAAGACATGGTACATTTTGAGATATAAATTGTTTTTCGTAATGGGGCTTAAATTTAAAATATAATATAAAATAGGGGTGGCAAATTTCGATCCGATCCGAAAATCGATTTAAAAAAATCAAATTCGGATCAAGCTTTAATCAGATTCGTGTCGATTTCAGATCGACCCGAAAGCTTTTACTGGATTCGGGTCGAATTTAGGTTGATCCAAAATTGACCCATTTAATCCGTATAATTATTTATATAATATATATTATTTAATAATTAAAAAATAATAGCAAAAATTTAAATTTAATCTGTATATATATATTTTTTTATTTAACTAATTTTTATTTAATTTATAAATTTTGTCAAAATTAATATTTTTTTTAAATATATTATAATTAATAATTTATATATATTATTATTAAAATTTAATATTATAATTTTTATTTTAATAATTTTAATTATTAAATGGATCGATCCGAATTTGACTCGATTATAAATAGGTTGAATTAGAGTTGATAATTTTGATCCGTATGAATAAATAGGTTGGGTTAGAATTAAATAATTTTAACTCAGTTATTATATGGGTCGACTCAAAACTGATCTACGAATCCGAATTGCCACCCCTAACGTAAAACAAGCAATCTTTAATTTATAGTTAAATGGCAAAATTATTAGTGCCTTGAAGTGTTGGCGGAAGTATTTCAGTGTCTTAATCATCGTTGTTAGAATTATATATTAGTGGATACATATTCATTAGTTGGATAGCACATGTAAGTTTTAGGTAATCAAAAGCTTAATCAGCACATAACCAGAAATACTAATCAATACCTTCATAACTACTAGATAGCTTTCAGATTTACTCAACAATGCTAAACCAATGATACTATAATCTCATCTACCCACTAACACTTCTTCTAAGGACATGTTTTATTTACTAAAAAAACTATAACTTTCTAACTTCAGATTTTGAATTCCGCTTTATATATTTTAATAATCACTTCGTCTTCCACACCAAGTTTCATTTCTATCAAAATTTAACTCTAAATTTACTTTATGTATTTTGATTATTATTCATGAACTTTACTTCAACCAAATTTTATTAAGGCTTGTTTTAATTGGATGAAAGTAAGTTTAGGAAGTGAATTCGTGAAAATAAAATTCGATAAAAATAAAATTCGAAATAATAATTAAACTACGTAAAGTAAAATTTAAACTAAAATTTTAATAGAAAATGAGTTCGATATAAAAATAAAAATAGAGTTCAGAAAAATTAAAATACATAAAATGACCTACTCAAAATCTAGAAAAAAAAATCATTGTAATTAAAATACGCCAAGCCCTAAGCTGACGTCAGAAGCAGAAGCTTAAACAAGAAGCTACAAGCTTTGTGTTTTCAGTATCTCAATAGCCATAAGCTATTTCTCAGTAATTACTTATGTCAATAACAAAGTTCAGTAAAGAACTTCACCAGAACGACAAACTTCAATAATTTCCTTTGTGTTTTTTTTTTAATTTTAAGAATCAAGAAAGTTCAACATTCAGAAGCACCGAATCGATGAATAAGAACATGAATTTCAATTTGGATTTCACCGACAAATTTACCTGATGCATGTGGCCTCAGTGCATTAATGTCATTGCTGACTAACAAGCAACAGGTTCATGTCGTCTTCCACAGAGCTGGAACGAGATGCAGACCTGCCTAAATAAATAACATTCAGTGAAGTCCGTGAAGAAATTGCATGCAGAAAAATCTCACGACGAGAATAATAAAGTCTGCAAACAGAAAAATCTACACAATGTTGAAGAGTTTGTGAATTTGTAGTAGCTAGGACTTCATGTACAACTTGGTAACCTTCTATGTATTCATGTATAAACTACAACAGTTGCCAGTGCCATTCTCAATATAAAACAGAAATAAAGTATTTACTTCCTAATAAGTAACTGACTTCAAAATAAGTTCTGAACATAGAATAAGTTTCGAATAAGTTGCGGGTGCCAAAAAATGAGTTCCGCATAAGTTTCTATATTCACTTTCACAAATTTAATCTCATCAATTTACTTCCTAATAATTCACCTTTCAGAAACAAAATTTCCAGAGTCACTTCTGACAAGTAAACAAGCCTTAAAAGAATATACACAGAATTGGCAGATATAAAACAAACCTGTTCCTAAATTCTATGGATTCATCAAATATGAAATGTATGCAGCCTTAACATTATCTCTAAGAAGAATGTTTCAGTGACTTGAAAAGCATATATGTCTAAGGCTGTTAGTACCAAACCATGCTTTCTCCATGTTTACAAAGTTTCTCATAGACAAGATTCGAATGAGGAAAACTTCAAATACTTACCCTATTTAGTACGCACCTGTCTTTCTTTCTCGAATACAGCAAACTCTTATGCAAATCTCTTGCTTCTGAAGTTCTATCCCTTTTGCTAGGCTTCCTCCAGATGTTGCTGTAAATAATTTTGTCCTCTAAGTAGATATTCTGCAAGCTCACTAAATGCAAAGGGTATACACAGTTTAAAACTGTAAATTTCTGAAAAAAGAGATTAAAAGGTTAGATAAAGGCCTACATCAGATTTGCTTCTAGTAGCCCCGCACTGACCATTGAAACAACACCGAGATTAACTTAAAAAAATTTAAAAAACAGATTACATGACAAATATGGGGGTTAAAAAAATCTCTACGAAACTCAGATTTTGTAACAACAGTCTTGTTCCTTTTCTACATGCAAGAGACGGGCAATAACAGTATGCCACTAACCGACGCTTGCCAGTAACTGATAAATCCAGCTGTGGTGCTTACTACTTTGTGTTGAGGAAGAAACACTGATTACAAGTCAAGGCCTACTACTTAGTTCAAACTTCCCCGATCAATGAACAGGAACAGTATGCCACTCACTGTTTAAAGCCATAGGCAAGCAAATGCGTGGAAACAGTTTTGATGCTAGAAAAAACCAGTCCAAGTCTACTAAGAACTTGTGATGGCAATTTGATTATGCGTCCCATCTATCATCCTTTAACACGAGTTCCTTGTACTCGTGTAACATCTGCAGTAATAGAGATAATCCAACTAAGACCATCAATCATCTTGGACCTTGGAGTGATAAGCAGTGGATTTTTCATCTTTTCTAAACAAAGCAAGATGCTTATGGTAGTCCTCAAGCTCTTTCTCCAATTTTTCTATAACTTGGCTGGTATGCTCAAGAGATTGCTCAAACCGATACTTTTCAAGAGCCTGCAACAGCATGCAGAATAGCTTAAGCAGATAGCAAACGGGATAAATGCATAATCCTAGGAAACATTCATCTCATTTGCAACACCAAGACCCTAATATCTCGCAACAGGCATCAACTACTCAGATCTATTTAAGAAAAGAAGTAAAAACTGAAATGTTGACCAGAAGTTAGACTTCTAACTTTATACCTTCACTAGTTTAACAGTTTATAACATATATTGAGTATTATGGACATATTGCAAAGACATGCTTGAAGCTTAGGATATTAACGGATGCACCAGTATAGCATGCTTCCAGTAGGATTGGAGGTCGCTAAGAAATCATGGGCATATAGTATAATTTTTTCCATGAATAGAACAATGCTAACAATTATTCAGTTGAAATAGGTTCAAAAAATATCTATACTGAAAACACATGATATAAATATTACCTTCTCCTTAGATAGAGTATTCACAGGTGACAAAACTTCTGGTCGAACATAGTTTTTCCCACGGTAAAATATTATGGTGTTGTCAGGCTTTATATCAATCACAACGCCCTTGCTTAGTCGCGCTAGCTCCTCGGCATACTCATGTACCTGACCAGGTTTACAAGGCTTGCAGACGACTTTCACAGTTTCATGCTTCTTCCAATGGAGGTGCATGTTCAGAACCACACCACCAAAAACTCCACGTCTTCCAACTGGAACATAATTCTTTTTCTTTTCACCAGTACGTCTAAGGTAAAACCTCTCCTCTTCTGTAAGACTTTCTGGGTCATGTACAGGCTCCGGTGCTTTGGGCATCTCATATTTCCTAAGCTTCTCAATCAGCCACTCTTCTTTTCTCTTAGCCTGCATTTGCATCAAGATCACAGTTCTAATAATAATGCAGCCTCACATACATGAACAAAGATTATTCAAACAATAGTTCTGATCTAAATTCATAATGACAGTGGAGGCGCAACATGTTCAAGATGCTAGTTATCGGTAACATAATTAAACATGCAAATGTAACTTGAAAAAGCGATCAATAGATTTCTGACAAAGATTCAGAAGCAAATAACAAGGTGGTAAGTTTAGTCAAGGTGAGGTTTTTATAAATGGAAAGAAGATTAAGAAATCACCTAAGCAGTATCCAACCTTCTCTAGCTTGTACCTAATCCTAACTTCTGGATTTGGAGACTTCATTTTCTTCTTTGCTTTCAGACGATACCACTTAAGCTCATTCAATTTGGCCCTTCGGGACATCTTCACCCGCTTGGGCTTTTTAGTTCCTTTATTCTGTCTCACTGCTTTATCATTTGGAGAGTCAAGGGAAAACCGGGCAACCTTGCCATCTATATCCAAAGTTACTAAGGCATTGGTTCTATATCTTACAGATTGCCACCTATACGGAGCACATAAGTCATGCATAAATGAAATTGGACAAGGCCGGCAAGCTCTGGTATTATGCAATAACAATGCAATAGGCCTGCATGCAAGCAAACCCATTCCATTAAGGTCCAAACTTGTTGAAATACTGGCAAACCCTCTGAACTTTGATATTGAAGAACAACCGAAGAGAGAGGAATATTTGATTCTGCAAAAACATTAAGTAACTCGTGTTACTTAGCAAACCCAAATTTAAGTATAAGCTAGAATCTAATATCCAAAGCTCAATCAGTAACAAATTCGCCAGCTTAACTAATTAATCTACTGCTTCAATTCCAAAACCCTTGAAAATTTTGGAAATCCAACTGAGCGATCAATAACTGAAACAAGCATACCAACTCAAATGAACTTCTCTTGAAGTTAATCCAAAAACTTCTAATTGATCCCAACAAAACTACTAATTGGTCAACTGCTTCAATCCCATAACCGTTGAATATTTTTTGAAAACCCAATTCAGTGATTCAATAACGGAGACAAGTGACATCAAATAATCTTCTCCTGAAATTTAATCCAGAAACCTCTTTCAGGCATTTCGACAAACAGAAGAAGAACAAACCACTCAGAAGAAACACACCAACCGCATTACAGTATATGCACGACACCTAGAAGAATTACCACTCCAAATCAAGAACTAGGAACGAATTTAAGAAATAAAAGAATAATAAAAGGAGCAAATTTAACTCCAACGTCAATCTTTCCTTTCTCCAACAAAAAAACAGAAAAAAGAATTCGAACAAAAAATACCACAAATGATTCAAGATTTTGCGAGAAAAGGAAACTTACCTTTTCGAAATTAAATTCATTTGATAGTTGATACAAAAAAATTCGATGAATTCCACCGGAAACTATAATAATTTAAAATTTTAACGCCAATCCAAGCTTTTTCCCTCCCCCTCTTGTTTTGTTTTTTGAAGTAAGAGGCTTTCTTTATCTAAGTTAACGAAAAAGTGAATCATTGAAATTAAAAATAAAAAATTTTATTTAATTAAATTAAAGTGTTTTATGTATTAATAATATAATTATTTAAAAAGTATTAAAAATTATTAATAAAATAAAAATTTTAAAATAAATAAATAGAACTCGTTTTTTCAATTTAAACTAGACTTGGTGTACATTTTTGGCTGTAAATTTCATTTTACTTTGAATTTTCACATTTATTAAGATTTTATATAATATTTAAAATATCTTTTTAAAAGTTGAATTATATTATAAATTAACGAATCATGTCTAATTCTATTTTTTTACAATAATATTTTTTAAAATATTTAAGTTTAATTATTAACTACAAAATTTTACTTAATGTTTATAAATTTATAAATTTTTGAAGTTGTTTCTATCAAAACTTCCCCTCACCATAATTTCAGACACCGTACCAACATATTGTTAATGCACCAGTTTGCTATATAATATGTCCGTCTGACAATTCATTCTACAAAATTTTTATATTAAATTTTTAATACATGTTTTATAATAATATATAGAGTTTATTAAAAATTTAAAAAATATAAATTTTTATATAATAATATAGTCTTATTAGTTATTACTATTATTATTTAAATTAAAATAATAAAATTTATTTATTAAAATTTTTATAAAATTTTTATTTATTAAAATTTTTACTTTACCATAAAGTGGATCCCAAAACAATTACTTTTCAGTAATTTTTTATATTTACTTTCACAAATTTAATTTTATATAATAACATACTACCAATTAAAATAAAAACAACCCTTAAAGCAACTCTAGTTTTGTTTTAATGAACACATTGGCATAAAAATCTTTAGCAAGAACTAGTAGTAGAATTCTTATGCTTTTCGGATTTATTTATGCACACTTTATTTTTACTTTATTTTTAACTTTCAATCATAAATTTAAAACTCACACCGGTGTACGATCTCAAAAAGTTATCGAATCACCGATCAGAACACCAAATCGACCCACTAGATCAAATTAAATTTATTAAATAAATATTAATATATAAATACAATTATATGTATTATATAGTATTTTTTATAGTAACTATCAAAAAATTTTGAAAAATAATAATATATAAGAAATATTAAAAATATTTTTAAATTATATTTTTTATATATTTTAAGCTACACTATAATTGCTTAACATTTTTCAGCTACAAGACAATAGCTAAAAAACTTAACAAATAGTAAAATCTCTATATTTTATGGATTACAAAAAATAAATTATCTACACTATAATTACTTATGCTATCTACACTATATTTTATTTATTTATTATTTTCTAATAAAATATAAAAATGAGAAAACAAACTAATGACAAAAAAGTATCTAATAAAATGCGCATTTTAGAGTGCTAATGAAGATACTTTTCTATTTTAAATAAATATATAATTTTAAAAAAAGTTATATGGGTCGATCGATCCGCTCAATCGGGCCGGGTCACCGAGTTGACTCGTAACTAGGGGTGGCAAATTTCGATCCGACTCGAAAAAAGTCGGGTTCGGATCAACACTTAGCCGGGTTCAGGTCGACCCGAAAATGATCCGAAATTTTAATCGGATTGGATTCGGATTGACCCGAAATTGACCCGTTTAACTATTTATATAATATATATTACTTAATAATTAAAAAATAATAGCAAAAAATTTGAATTTAATTTGTTATATATATATATATATTAATTTATCTTAATTTAACTAATTTTTATTTAATTTATAAAATTTGTCAAAATTAATATTTTTCTTTTTAAATATATCATAATTAATAATTTATATATATTATTATTAAAAATTAATATTTATTATTTTTATTTTAATAATTTTAATTATTAAATGGGTCGATCCGAGTTTGAGCCGGTTATAAATAGGTTGGGTTAGGGTTGATAATTTTGACCCATATAAATAAATGGGTCGAATTAGGGTTGAATAATTTTGACCCGATTATTATATGGGTTGATCCGAAACCGATCCAGGAATTCGAATTGCCACCCCTACTCGTAACTCTGCTGGATCGACCCGGGTCTTATCGGGTCGCTTGCGCGACCCAATTTATGTTAACTCGGCTTAGAATTTCCAGTCTAGTTCGACCCGATCAGTTCGGACTGAATTTTAAACTTATACTTTCAACTCATTCTAAATTAAAATAAATATTAAAATTTAAACTAAATACTTTTATCAAAAACTTACTTTTAAATTCAAAATAAACTCATTTTCAACTTAAATTTATTTTTTACAAATTCACTTAAAAAAGTGAGTTTAATTCTAAGCTAAAAACAAAACCTGTTCAATAATGTACTCCTCGTCGGTGGCCAACTGCTCCATCGCTTGCTCAAACTGCGCGATCAGTGTAGGATCAAAAACAAATTCTTCATTCACAAATCTTCCATCTCCACTACGTGATCCTTCATCAAATTTGAAACTACCAAATTTTGGTGTCACATATGAACCAGGAGACAACACTTGTCCTCCATTCTTCAGCCATTCTCTTAAACTACCACTCCTCGAGATATCGAAGCTTGGAATTTTCAATGCCTCCAGTTCTTTTGCCATCAATGCCTTTCGTCTCGAATACCTCTTGCCATTTTCTTGAGTTTCTGTTGCAGGTTTTACTTGCTCATTTGAAGTTGTAGTAGCTTCAACTTCCGTGCTCAATGCTTGTTCCTCTGCTTGCCTTTAGCCAACATAGCTTCGAAATCTTCTACGGTGCGAAAAATCCTAGACCCTTCTGAAACATTTTCACCCAAATCGGTTGATGTTTTTGCGCAGCTATCTACTATGAATTTAACATCTTCGTCGATCTTGAGCACTTTTGCTTCGAAGTCTACTGCAACATGTTCGTGCACTTGTTTGCCTACAGGTTCAACTGATGCCTGTTTTTCGACGGAACTTTCTTTCAGTCTTTCAGCAGTAACAGTGTTTGATGTGTGCAGAAGAGCTAAGAACTGATCATTCTTTTCATTTGCTGATTCGTTGAAACCGTTTTTCGATCTTCTTTTTAAGGATTTGTTGATCTCTTTGTTCAAGTGATCTTGAAAGCTTACGGTTCGGGTGAAGATCTTTGAAGAAACACAACCCATGTTTGCTGCTACTGCTGATTAATCTTCTTCAGTACTGAAATAAATGAAAACAAGTATCAGAGAAATTAAAATCCCTAACCTTTGAATCAAACTGAAAAATCAAAACTGTAAATGAATTGCTGTTTTCGATTGAACTTGCCTGCTAAATAAAGAAGCATTAGATTTTTAGCTTCTTGAGTTGATCAACTTTCATATCTGAAACCTTCTCTTCTACAAACAAAAATTGCAATGAGATAAAGGTGGGTATGAAATAGATGTGAAAATTATGTAAGGAAATACAAAATATTCAATTCAATTGCCTTGAAGGGATTAGGTGAAATCTAAACTCTACCTGCCATATATTAACAGGTATTTTTTTCTTTAGTTAATTATGATTCTTTCAATTAATATTGCCCTTATTAGACATTATATTACGGTTTAATCCTTAAAAAAAAAGAATAAAAAAGAAAAAATGAGATTCATATGATAGAACCGTCGGGAAGATACAACGTCAAAAAAATTAACCAAAATAAAATATTTGAAAAATCAGATTCATACATTAAAAAATTCAATACAATTCAAAAATTTAAATCAATAAATTATGAAATTTTGTAATGTATTAAAATTTTTTTTATCTTATTTTTATTCAACGTAGGACTAATTTATTAAGTCTTAACCCAACAAGAACATGACACCGTTTATTTGCGTAAAAATAAATTTATGAAAAATGTGTTAATAAAAATAATTTTGTAAATAATTTTGTTAAAGTAATAATTCATAAAATAAATATATAGAATTACTTCAAATCAATGAATTTATTTTTTGGCAAAAGAAATTCATCTAAGGTGAAATAAAACATGTTAAACTAATTATGAGTATTCACTTTACTATCATCTTAAAGCTTATTTAGTATTGATTTTTGAACTGGTTTATCATTTTAAATAAGCACTTAATATTTATCAATTAATTTTATATAGTATTCTATAGAATATCTCAAATAAAAACTACAAAAAAATTATATATTATAAAATTTTTATATTTATAATTTTTTTAGATAAAAAATTAAGCTTATTTTTAAAAAAAATTAAAATATTTTTTATTTTAGAAACGCTTCCATTATAATCATTCCCAAACCTTCCTTAATTGTTGCATTCACCTTTTGGGTTAATAGTTCATCAATCATCCTGAAGTAGGGGTTATCTCACTTAATCATGACCTCTAAGAATAACAGGTGCTAAAGTTTAACTTCCCAAGTTCAATAAGAATAAGGATTTGTCCGCAATAAAAGAAAAAACTAAGTATGCGTTTTTTTACTTGAGTATTATAAATTTTTAAAAATGAGTTGTTAAAAATAGTATTGTTGAAAGTAATTAAATTATTATATATTTTTTGTAATTAAAACTAAGTTAGAAATAATTTTTTGTATTTTTTTGTGTCATTTTATATTTAAAAATAAGTCGTTAAAAAAAAAAGTGATTTTTTAGGTGAAAAGAACTAAACATAAGTTTAGAAAAACGTTTCTCAAATGCTAACTTTTAATTTATTTTAACTTTGTTTTTTAATATATATTTTATAAATATTTAGAAAATTTATTTAAAATTTTAAAAAATATAAAAGTATTGTACGGAAATATTTTTATTATATATTTTTATATAAAAAAATAAAACTTTTTTCTAAAAAATAAAATATCTTTTATTATAAAAATTTTATTTTATAAATATTTTTAAATATTTTTTGAAAATCCTGACCGTTGAAATATTGCAGGAATCACGATATAATGGAGACATTACGCCGGAAAACTTAATATTTTAAACGCTTATGAATGAGATTATTTTATTTGAACTGGCATTACGTTAAAATAAATAAAACAGGCTCTATTATTCGGGCCCAAGAACAGCATCGTGTCGGGCCAGGCTTCGCCAGCATTGTAACGATACTTATCCACCATGACCAGGCTACAAATTCTTATACAAACTAGAAGCCCAGCTTTTGTTGTGAAAGATATATGGCGATGTCTGTGGAATGCTTATTGCAACAGAATTTGTCGGAAAAAAAAATATTTTAAAATTTTTTAAAAAATAAAATTTTTCTGCATTTTAAAAAATTTAAAAAAATATTTTAAAAATTTTATTGAAAACGTTAAATAAAAAATTAAGAAAAAAAAGCTCTCATGCCCATATACAACTACTACAAGAACCGTATTGCACCATAATGCCCAAAAGCTGCAACATCAAATAAAAGTAGAGAAATGAAAATTTGATTAGAACTAGATGACATTACAAAGAAAATTATGAAACAAACTACAACAAACACTTCTACCTAAGATCAAATCTCACATACGAGAACCTTAATCTGCTACAAGAAATTACATGCTGTCAATAGCCACTATCTCCTTAAAAACGTTAGGTAGGTACTATCTCCTTAAAAACGTTAGGTAGGTACAACATCATTGCTATGGGGCAGAAGTTGCATGATGAAAAACCCTACAGCAATACATAGCATGAATAATTGAAGAAACGAGTAGAAAGATAACTTGCAGAAGTTATTTCGATGCTTAAAGATTTCTAATTTGACCTGTAAGAATTCCTTACAAGAAGCTCCCAGCTCCTTTGCGTGAGTCTCCAACATTCTATCTTTGTTTTCGGCATTCTTGAGTTTGCCCATTACCCGTGTTTGACCGTCTAGAGATTTATGCTCCTCCAGAAAAGCCATCTGATCTTCGATGAGTACTTTCAAACTTTGGGTCTTTCTTGATAATATGAAATACTCAAGTTCTATAGCCATCTTCTTCATGAGCATCTCTTCAAGTTCAGCATCCATCATTTGATTTTCTCGAGGAAAATGTTGAAATCTTACTGCTTCTTGGTTAGATGGAGTAGTTGAATTAAGAATGGATTCAAGTTCAAGCACTTTAGATTCTTTTTCCTTGACTGTCGCTGATGTCTCATCCAACTCCCTTTCAAGAATATGCACCTTCTGTTTCAACTTAATGAAGTGAGCTTCATGTGACAGGGAGCTAGTTTCTTTGATACCTTCATCACCTGAACTGCTACTCGGCGACACAGGTTGCTTTGTAATTTCTGAAAGCTTTTGTATCTCTGGTCAACAAAAAGGAACCAAGAAAATAATTAAGATCTGCAACAAATCTATTCAAGACAGGTTCATCAAAAACACAAAAATGACAACGAATGCATCTTAACAACCTCAGAACAACAATAATACCGTGAAGCAAAGGAGATTCAAATCAGCAAAAGTTTAAAACAAGCCCTTTTTTAAGATAGGAAGCTGTATCGTATCGTAGCTGTATAATGAATGCCTGCCAAGCAAGAACAGAGTAAGGACAGATTGGTGGAACTTTCCAGAAGACATATGGAAACAAATCCTTCAGATTATGATGAAAGTGTAGCCATGATGACATAGAGAAAGTTTCAAAAGCTAAGCAAGACAAAATATCCTTTTACTAAAAAAACTCACTAGACTAGACAAAGAGAAAGTTATGTATATAACATTGTTCATACAGTTTCTCACCAATTAAAAGCTTAAGCTTGAATTCCACAAAGTTCAAAGGTAAGATGTGATACAATTAATAGGCTATCTTCTCTGTTAGAGATTGCTTCCTATCTAACTTATGCTTTTAATTCAATAGCTAGAATTATATAGGCTATTGTCATTACATTCACTCCTCAATAAAAGGTTGCATAAGAATAAGAACACAAGCTTTTTAAATCAAAATAAGAAGAAGGACCACTCATCAGAATGAATACCTAATTTTTCAAAGAACATTTAGTAGCATCATCATACTGCAAACCTTTAGCTCAAGTAATTCAGCCACTTCTATATTCACTCACAGTTTAACAGTCATGTTTCACTTGGGATGGAACTTTTTCTATTTTTAACTATTACTCTCGCAAGAACTAAACAGAATACGTTGATAAAGTCTTAGAAGTCAGACGTTCTCATTTTCGTCAGATGGTATACATAGAAATTTGTGTTACTCTCACTGATAGAACTACTTTCTATCAGTTTTGATCCACTACAGCATTTCAATTAGGGCAGGCTATACTTTGCAGCAGAGAAAACATCAAGACCATAAAATCATAAAATCAGATGACTGACGGTACAAACACAACTGGCAGGAGAAGAAGGAAGCTGGCTATGATGCATTGAGAATCATAAGAGGTAATATTTCCAAACATTCCTTTCAGGTATATAAATTCTGAATTAATACATTTTCAGTCCAGTCCCTTCATAAGAAAGATTGTTATAAAAAATAAATGCGTGCCTTAACAAAGTAAAGCCTCATTCCCAAAACCCTTGAGATGATCACTTTAGTACATGGACACATGACAGTTACTTGTAAAAACAGAAATTTCTTTCTTCTCTAAAATGTTCATACTGCACCAAGCATAAAAGTATCTTTATAAAGTTAATTTTAATAACCATAATGACCTTAGCTAACAGAACTTCAAAATAAAGGCAGTCATGAACTTTGATTTCCATCAGACATATATCTTTACTCCAGCAGGATTGCAGAAGCTACGCAGCTAGTGCATTGTGCAATTGCTTAGTAAGACAAAACATCTACAACATTGTCATCAGCAGCAAGTATGAGACAATCAGATTTTGCATTTTCTATGTCGCCACATTAAGAAATTGCTTGTCTAACCATTGGATCCTCTAACATTCACATTCCTACTAGACAATAGGCCAAAACCAACAAAGAAGTGAAATAAATAAAGAAACAGAGACAAAGGTGCAAACTATACCAGTTTCAAGTGCTTCCTGTGCTGCTTGGAGGAGAACAAGTGAATCGACAAAGGGGTCAAGATCCAAAGGCATCCCTGTACTCTCACCCTTCTTGCTATTCTCCTTCCCAGGGATGGCCCCACCAAAGTCAGCCCTTAAATTATCAACTTCACCATTTTCCTTACAATAACCCAATCGAACTTCTTCTGATGCTTGAGCATCGTCACTATGTTCCCCACTATAATTTGCTTGCCTTTGGCCATGCCTTCCGTTAGTTGATGTGCTGCCCCACCTTGCAAAAGTAGCATTCGAGCTTCTCAAGTCAGATTCAACACTAGAAAATGAGTTCTCCTTCTCAAAATGAAACTTGCCCGCTCGGTACTTTTTACTAGAATCAACTCCTCCTCTACCCTTCTGACTCCTCGGCTGAGCAACATGCCCAGAACCTCTCCCGCCCGCATTCCTCACCCTGCTCTCTCTCCCAAATCCAACAACCTCATGTCGCATCCTTGGCATGCTAGCAGCAGTTGATGACTTGCTACAGCGCTCATCGCTGTTTTCAGAATCTGCGCCAATTGAAAACCCTGTAGTAGACACTAGAACACTCAACTCCGGATCCAAAGGGGGCATAGCTACAGATGCACTTGGCGACTGCGCAGAAGCAACTGAAGCCTCAGTCTCTTCTTCATTCTGAACCCCGCTCACCAAATCGTCAAAATCACTCTTTAACTTATGTTCATCTCGAAGTTTCAATGACTCTGGAAGCGAAAGCCGGCGTTTCAAAAGCAAACCAGAATCAGCACCAGGACTGCTATCTTTGATCAATTCACGCCTAACTCTCCTCCACTTCTTCAGTCCAAATCCCTTCGATGGCTTCGGCCCCAGCGACGAATTTAAGTTCCCGGATCGGGCAACCGGCGAACCACTATCCTCAACCCTCTCTCCATTGACCTTATCCGAACTCTCACAATTCTCAGATTTCACATCAGGGCTTTCAGGTTCGCTGTTTTTATCAACAAAAATCTCATTGCCAATGCTGTCATTCTCGTCACACAAAACTTCTTTCACATTCTCAACTTTATTCGAATTGCAAGATTCCAACTTTCCACAATTTCCAGACTCCTGCTCATCATTCTGTTCCGAATCAGGGCTCTCCGATTCCAAATCCATAACCAAAACCGTAGAAACAAAAAATCAGACCATTTTTTAAAGAACAACCTCGTTACAGGGCCTTACGAGATCGATCGGGAGCGAATTTGAACGTGAATTCATGGTGGAAACTTGGAATCAAAGATTCTAAGATGGAAATCCAAGGAAAGAACGTAGCTTGGTTGAAGGGTTGGAATTTTCTGGGATCAGATGAAAAAGAAGAATGGGAACAGCTCTCGATGGAGAGATACGCGAAAAAAAAAGAGACGAAAGCGAGAATGTTCATAATTGAGATATAAAGAAAGATAATTGATTAATAATTTAAAAGTAAATTACTATTCTATCAAGTACATAAAACAGATTAATCAAAGAAATATATTATTTTCACACAAACAAAAATTAATAATTTATGTTTAAGATAAGGTTTACTTAATTATTAAATATAGCTATTACTTTTTTACCAGCAACTAATTAAATCAAGAATTATTTATTTTAGAGTTATTGCTTAGGAGTCATTTAGGATTGCGTTTTTCAAACCCCTATTTTAATTTTTTATTTTATGTTATTTATTACATATTTTATAAATATTTAAAAAATTTATTTAAAATTAAAAAATTAAAAAAAAATTATCGTAATAAATTATTTTTATTATATATTTTTATTATTTTTTAAAAATAAAAAAATAAAAATATTTTTATTTAAAAAATTTTGTTTCATAAGCACTTTTTATGAGATGGTGAGAGATAGTGAAAAAATATTGTTAATTTTAAATATTAGCTTTTTTATTTTAGAATAATTTTACTTATTATGAATAAACAAGTTGAATTATTGAAACATGTTTTTAAAGACGTTCTTATAATTACCTAAAACACATACTAATATAATTTAATTGTGACTTTTAAATATAACTTCTACTTAATTTTTTTAACTTTAAATTTTGAATTTTGAGCAATATTATTTAACAAGCGCCTATAAAAAACGCTTTACAATTCTATATATCATAATCAAACAGAAAAAAATGTTTTTACAATCAAATCAAAATTTAACAAACAAAATATCTTTGAATGACTAAGAAACGCACGGAGACGACAAGAAGAATTATTTTTTTCAAAGAGTTAAGGCCATAATTTGGCAAAGATTTGCTTAGATATTTCGAGACTTTTTTAGCTCAAGCTCGTCACAGTATTAAATTATACATTATAAAATTATATATATATATAATATTTGGAAGATATAATATAAAAAAAGTTAACAAGATAATACAGCTGAAGAATCTGATTCATATATTAAAAAATTTAATCTAATTCAAAAATTTAAACTAATAATTTATGACACTCTTTAATATATTAATTGTATTTTTATTTTAACTTATTAAATATAGTATTGATATACTCATTCTTAATTCAATAATCTCTTTCTAAAGAAAAAATTATCTATATTTTTTTTCATCCGAACATTTTATTGTGCAACAATTACGTCGATTCATATACTAGAAACTCTAATCCAATCCAAAAATTTAAGCTAATAGATTATGAAAATTTTTAATATATTAACTGCATATTTATCTTAATTTTATTAAATATAGTATTAATATATTTATTTTTAATCCAATAATCTCTCTTTATTACCTTAGGCTATGTCGGAATGAAGGTGGAATTAGTGAGACTTGGTGACACAAAATACAATGGAGTTGATAGAATTTTAATCACACATTTGATACAGCTTCAAATAAGAAATCACAGGATGCACAAGTTGAAAGTGCATAGTATTGGTTCAATTATAAGTTTAATGGCAACAATGACATGTATCCCAAAATATTCACATTAGTCACTTTGCATACAGCATAAAATAGGATTTAACAATCCAATTCACCTTTATGTTGTTTGCTCTAACATCAGATTAGGGTCACCAATCTCATTGAATTATCTCATCCTATTTTTTTCTGTTTACTTTTATCCTATCCTATCCTCTCATACATCCCAAACAATGTCTTGTGCGTTTGAGATTACTTATGCAATAAAACTTTTTTGAAATGAGATATATTTTTATTTTTTTTAAAAAAATAAATTTTATTTTTTTATTTTCAAAAAAATAATAAAAATATGTAATAAAAAATTTCATTACGTAAATTTAAATTTTTAAATAAATTTTCTAAATACTTATAAAATATGTATTGAAAAATATAAAATAAAAAAATTAAAAATTACTTTTGGTATGCACTACCAAACGCAGTAAATGCTTTTTACCAAAGACTCCTACAATTTTCATCCAGCTTATTCAGGATCTTCCTCATTTACACTGTAAGAGAAATATTCAGGAAATAGACACGGAAAGCATAACAACACTGCTCGAGAAAGAATCTATCTTTACCTTTCATACAAGATCAGGAACACCAAAACTAGCAAACCCAGCTTCAGAGTTTCCACTATAGAAAAAGTAAATAGATTTGAGCACAAAAACAACAATCAAGAAACAATCCACCACAAACTATTAAATCTTAATTATTACAGAAATAAAACAATATAACGTAAACTGAAATCAATCAACCGGTCAATAATATCAAAGATGGGTTCTTCAAACTAACCTCAGCAATCAAACTATAGACAATAAGTAGAAGGTTTTACGTGGAAAACTCTCTCCTACTCAACAGAGATGGGAAAACTACTGATTGTGAGAAGCAGTAGCTTCAGCTTCAAAGTTGAAATCAAGAACAAATTTTCACAGTGATTAAGTGAGATTACCACCCGGTGATTCAATACGGTTGAAATTCTAATTAATATTAATTAGAATATTATGTCTTTTAAGAGGATAAAGGACTAATCATGGGTTGAAATTAAGAAAGGGACACTCTGTATAAATACTTATTTATGAATATTTTCTTCTATTCATTTTTAGTATTAATTATTCATCTAAATCTGTAGATAAAATTTTTTCTTTTATTTTTTTTTAATTTGTATGTCAAAATTTTGTAAGAAATTATACCATAGCAAGATTTTCTTTGTTCTTTTCTCCAACTTATCTTAAAATTCAAGTTATATTAAAAATTTTATATGACTTTTTGTCCACAAGTGAAACAAACCAAAGAATACATTTACATTTTTTATGCATGAAACTTTTTCTCAGAAAATATTTTTTAAAACAGCTCTAAAATTTTTAGTGTATTTGATTTGCGTTACTAATGGTCAAAACCATGAAATTTTCTAAACATGACAAATAAATATTTTGGTGGAATTTTATATAAGTAAAGAAAAACAGATCATAATGATAAATTAAAATTTAAAAAGATAAAACAAACTATGTATAAATATAAAACAAAAGAAACATTAGGTAAATGTTTGATATCCTGCTAGGTCTTTACAAATTAAAAGGCCAACTAAAATTTCATTGTAATTAAAATTTCTTGAGCAACACAATCCAAATACAATCTCATGTCTCTTCACCACCCCCACAATCTTTATGGACGTGTTTACTTGTAAGTGAATATTCAGAAAATAAAATTTTGATAAATCAGTAGGAAGTGAGTTTGGTCGATAGTAAAATTTAAAAATAAAATATATAAGGTCACTCGAAAGTAAAATTTTTATAAAAAAATTACTTTCGAAATCACTTAGAGTGAGTAAACAAGTCCTACATATCGCTCAAATAAGTAAAAGAGGTATTACATACAATGAGAAAATTATATATAACATTCTCGATCATATGTGTTCATGATAATGATGAATCAACCAAAGAACTTGGGATCATATCCATTGCTTGATGTAGCAAGTATATAGTAAGCTACAACATGTCCAATGGAACCCCAAGCAAGGACATCAACAATATTGAATCCCACTGGATCATTGGACTTAAGAAGTCCTACATACTCCTTAGCCCTAACATCACCGGCCTCGAAATGCGTCTTTCCATTCTGCTCCGGCAATCCTTGTTTCGCAACGTTCTCCCTCTGGAAGTTAAAGAACACGAACCGACCTAAGAAGAGTGATAGACCTGTGCTGAGACTGATGACCACTGAAGGGCTTAGCTCTGCACGAACTGAAACTTTTCGTACCAACTGATTGGATTTAGTCCTAGGAACAGAACGAAGGAATTGGACGGAGTCCGTTGGTTTGGTTGGCCGTAAGCCATTGAAGTTGTTTTGCATGGAGAGTTTCATGCTTGGAGTGGAGAAGAGTGTTGAAGATGCCATGCTGAACTTTGGTTGTTCAAGTGTGGGGGATGGATGTGAATGTGTTTGTGTAGGATAGATTTTAGTAGAGGGAGTGAGAGGAAAGGAAAGGATTTGGAACGTTGAGATGGAAAGCAGTGATTGGTTGGTAGGTAGTGAAGGGATTGGAAAGATAGGATATGTTTGGTTGTGATACTGAGTGAGATTCAATAGATTTTCTAGGGTTTTTAATTAATGAGCGATTTCTCATGTGTTGGTTCCTTTTATTCTGGTTGTAGATTTTGATAGTTCAATCAGTGGTTATCACAGATTTTATCTTATTTGATTATAACATATTTCAATTACTACCGAATTTTTTTTATAATATTTTTGAATCCGACACTTCACTAATTTTAATTATTTATTTCGAACTTTACTTTTATTTTTATAAAAAACTTTATTTTCATCAAAATTCACTTTAAATTCTATTTCATATATTTTAATTATTATTTTAAATTCTATTTCTACCGACTCCAATTGTTATGGAACTCTACTTTTATAAAAACTCAATTTTCTACTACTATGTAATGTGAGTGGTTCATTTTTCAATTAAACCTGTTGCTACTATGTACTGCTAAAAAATAATTCAAGCTCTAAGAAGATCAGAATTGATGCGATCAAATATAAAATTTTGAAAAAAAAAACACACTATCGAAAAAAAAGATACAAATAGAGCAGTAGCTACGTATCAACCATGATGTTTTACGAAATCGTTGTTACTATAAATCTGCAGAACGGAAAAACAAAATCTAAATGGCCAAAAAAAAAACATTACTAAAAACTACAGATGATGGAGTACTAAATACCGTTACAAATACTCATTCTTCTTCACTGAACTTCATATAAATGTTCACCAACGTATAAAAAATGATACGTCTTCAAAGATGTTATTGAACACTATACAGCCGCCATAAGGAGATGAACCGAAAAACTAAGACATATTCAGGACGTGCGAATCACAGAGTTGCAGCAATCCAGGAGCCTTTTTATCTTGTCCTGAATGCATTACCAAACAATCTGTACATCTTGCTTCAATCAAACCGTTGTAATTTTCCTGTACCAAACTCCCATGTCCCATGATCCGAATACTAGGTTAAAGTATACTTGTCCAGTTTTAACATTCAAAGCTGATCAGCAGTCAAGGCAACAGTGAGTTTAATCTCATGGCCACATGTCAAGGTACTCATAATCCTTTTGACGACGATACTGAAGGAGACCGCCATAGGTCCTATCCCATACTCCGACAAAAAGAGCTTCTGTGTCAGGACTGAAAGAAATTCCAGATATTTCACCAAAGAAATCTAGCTCTTGTTCCTTCTCATATCCACCTTTTGTGTCAAAGACATGCACGAAATCAGCAGGTTCTGCCATTGCCATGAATTGACCATCTGATGTGAATCGAATTGATCTTATAGCTCCTATGTTGGCTCTTAATACAGTAAGAGACTTGGAGAGATTTCTCACATCCCAAATTCTGCAGGTCTTATCCTGATTACCAGTTGCAAATGTACGGCCATCAGGATTCCATGCTGATGCAAACGAAAAATCGACGTGTCCACGCAGCTCTCGAAGGGTCTGAAATGAAATTTGTTAAAAACGTGGCTCTCTGGTGTGATTCTCTCTTTCAGCTTGGTGTGATGAATCATGAATGGTGGGAATTACCTGTCCTGTACAAGCATCAACAAGCATTCCCTCGGGTTTGTCTCCAACAACAACAAGAAGCCTTCCATCTGGACTAAGTGCTGTATGCTGCATTTGAGTAAACCAATAAGAGCTTAGCATACCTATGGTCAAGGCTATGAAGCAAAGTTTTTATAGCCTAAAGTTTACACAGCAGAGCAATCATAAATATCCAGATTTGTGCTGAGCTTTTCTATGTTATATGCAAAACTATTAGCAAAAATGCAAGCGACGAAAGATTCTCATAATTGTGAGAGAAAGGATCATCACAAATCAGAACTGTCTAAATAGCACACTTAAGTAAGTTTCCTCCAGTCTCATCTGAAACCTAGATGCCAATGACCTCCTTTAGGAACAGGAATCTCAAAAGAAAAATGTCACCAAGAAAAATGTCGCCTGGAATTAGGAAAAGGAATCACTTATAAGTTACTTACATTGACAGGCCATGGAAAACGCAGAACTTTGAAAGGTTGAAAGGTCTCCATGTCATAATCTCTTATTCCACCATCATTGTTTGAAGCCATGAAGTGAGCCACCCCACTAAAGAGATTCCAAACCGAATGAGAATCAACCTGTGTATCATTAAATAATGCAGCCAGCAAAACCTTTCCATAAATTACCCAGATGAATTTCTATAAATTACCTAGAAGAATTGTATATCTCCATGCCATTCGCAATAGCATTATCGTCATGAGTCGCACGACAGCAAAAACTTATTCCCTTTTGGTCCAATTTCTGAATTACAAATTCAAACAAAATTAGGTGCATAAAGCAAAAATCCCTCTCTAAGACACCACTACAGACAATCTCTACAAAATCCCATTGAAGCATTTGTACCAAAACTCAAACTCCAGGATGGAGAAGCATGTAAATGTAAACGAGCTACTTTTAAGAAGAATAAGAACCATGCAGAATCCAGAACTATGTCATTATTGTGATCTGATATGTCAACCAAATAGGTAAAAGAAATGGAGAATTTAGTACTGTTTGGTTAATCATAGATGAACGGCCATTAAGCAAATGATTTATGGGAAGGAAAAAACATAAACTACAATGTTCGTTAGCAGTAAACAGGCATCATTGAGCCAGTCAAATCATATTCTTGAAAAGAAATAAATTACTGACAAGAAGATTACTTTACAAATGAGCTCTCCCTGAAAGCCACCAGCAACAAGGAAATTATCCTTTACTGCTAATGTACTGACTTGGGTCTGAAAAAATCCTTCTAGCAAAGTTCCTGGATGCTTCTGAAACAGAAAAAGAGATGACGCTGAATATGAGAGAAGTGACACAAACTGATCCATACAATCTAAATAAGGATGGATCAAAAGAATACCTCAGTTGGAGCAACATGCCCATCAACATTTAGGACTTCAGACTTCCTACCAGTTAATGCAGACCAATGAACGACAGAGTGGTAAGACATAAGGTAAATATCATGCTTAGAAGTTGCCCATACCAAATTTCTCAGCTGTAATGGAGGAAAAACAAAAGTGTCACGTCTATCCTGAATTGATCTCCACAGTAATAACATCGACATCATAGGAGCCATTGTAGGAAAAAATGAGCAAACCTATACTGACCCAAAAGGCACTGTAAAGTTAAGATCAAGCTAGCACAAATAGTATCTATCGTCCGAATAGTCGAACACCGACAAAATCCCAACTTATCCATTCTGTTTTGGTCTTTCAACTTGATAAAGCATATTATAAATTTTTACTCAACGATATGGAAAATAAACAAAAATAAAACAACAAACTAAGCCTTTATCTCACTGGAGTGGGATCGACTTTATGAAAATCTGTTTTTTTCATTACATTTGATTATAAATTAGATTCAGCAAAAATCCAATTCCTTTAAATCCTTATCCACCACCTTAAGTCAAGTTAAATTTTGATCTACCCCTTTTTTCTTAAAGTGTTCAAATAAAACCGCATCATTCTTATGCATTGGAACATCTTTTGGTCTGCGCGAAACATGTTCGAATTACCTAAATCTACATCCCCTTAACTTGTCATCGATCGGCGTGATAGTAGCTTGTTGGCATATATTTTTAGTTTGTATTTTATCCATTCTAGTATACTTATGCATCCATCTTAACATCCTTATTTCTGCTACGCTTATCTTATTAACATCTTAACCTTTAATAGCACAACACTCACCACTATATAACATTGCAAGCCGAATGACCATTGTATAAAACTGACCTTTTAGTATTAAAGAAATTTTCTTATTACACAAAATTTTGGTAGCACCTCGCAATTTCATCCATCATATTTTAATCCTATACATAACATTTTATTCAATTCTTCCTTATGAATAATCGAACCTCTATATTTAAAACTATCACTTTTATAAGCTTTAGTAGTCAATGATATGGAAAATAAACAATAGCTTTTCCAACATCATAAACGCAAGACGAAAAAAAAGCTGAAAATGAACACAAACAAATCAATTACCTGAAAATGAAGGATAGTAGACTTTACAGATCTGCTGCTACATTGGAACTCATAATATCTACCTCCCTTCTTCATTGGTCTACATTCCTACTCACCAAAAATGAAAAAAAAAAGAGATGAAGATATGGAAAAGATATTAACTTAAGTTACTTATAATGCATATATACAACCTTCAGTGATTCCTTCCCAGAATTGGATACGTTTTCATAATTTTTGTACTGCTCTAATCTGGTTTTCCGATACATATCCCTTGTTATACTCAGACTATCCCAACGTATACCTTGTATATCCACTCCTTTCCTGGCTTTTGAAGATAATCTATCTGTTACCCTGTTATTCTGCTAATATCAAATAGGAAGAAGTTAATTCACTAGTAAAGAGAACCCAAAATAGATATATGAGAAACAGAACTCAGTCACAAAGACACTACGAGAATATTACATACTCCTACCCCTTCTACGGACAAAATAAGACCAACATTAGCGTTACACATAATGGAATTTATATTATACGATGACTGGGCGATCAACAGAAAGAAATTATCAGCAGCAAACAAGGTAATAACTCTAGCAAAAGAAAAACAAGATCACCCAAAAAGAGGCTTTACTCAATTGGCAGTACATACAGATGGCCCACATTCTTCGTCGTAGGAATCCTCATCCTCCAAGGCTCTTCCTTGAAAATCTTCATCAATATCGTCATCCATATCACCCATCTCATAGTCATCAGGCATGTCATTAAAGTCATCTGCTTGGTATTGGTACATGTTTAGATATTGGGAATGTCTCTGCAACAGTCAGAAATAGGAGATACGCAATACTGTAAGGCATAACTTAATGCTCTGATAATGAAGAAAAATAAAAATATCAGCGTAAATGTACGCATGTTCATCACGAAACGATCAACAAACTTTTGAGAATTCTTAAGTAATTCCAAAAATCATCATGCGTTAAACTTACATAAGCCTTAAAACTTCAAATTTAACCTTAAAGGCGATATCACCAAAAGTTAGACAAGATTTATGAAGAAAATTGTTACACAAATATTTGATTCTCCAGCTTCTAAATTCCAGGAATAAACTGTCTATCAATCCATTAAGGAAAAAATTAAAGCAAAGCAAGATCTTGGTCACCTGAATAGCAGTAAACTAATACCTGCAACAGAATTTTTCAGCAAAAGCAATCAACATGTAAAAACTTGAGAAAGAGAAAGCCTAAAATTTGCTTTTTGCAGATTAAGAGCAAATTAAACCCACAAATTAACTACTATAATTGTACCCAAAAAGAAAAAAAAATGACAAAAATTACAAGCAATTAAATAATATCTCAAGTAAGTTAATACCATATAACAAGTGAGAAACGTTAATCCAGTATAAAACAAAGTAACAGCTATTTGACTTGAATAATATAGAAGAAGTTTCGTTTTTTCCTAGAAAAATGGGAAATTTTTCATTTTGTCAAGGATTCTTTACCTGTTGAAGAGATTGAAAGCCTTCGAGCTCCAATTAGGCGAAATGATTTCAGTTTCAGTCGATTGAACGTAGAAATTGTCAGGATATAAAAAGATCTTGAAATCTTTTATGGGGATGAAATCGATAATAACACAATTGGGAATTTGGGAATTCACTTTATTGTATTTCTCTCGATAACCAAACAGAAAATATAGATATAAATAAATGGATATGTTAATTACATATATTACACATTTGCCACTGCGTCATGGGTTTTGCACGATGAATGGATTATTGACTTATTGTATTATATATTTTATGTTTATAGTAATCTACATACGGAAAAGGAATATATTTTATGTTTATAGTAATCTCCATAAAAATAAATTTAGAGTGACTTTATTTGATTGTATTGTATTTAAAATAATCTGAAAGTGAAATTTTTTACTGAAAAAACCAAGTTTCAACTAAACCTTAAAATCTTGTTTGAAGGTTGAAGTTGATTCGAAAGCTGGAACCAAAATTTATATTGTCACTGTTTTTCATGCATAAAATTTTTTTTAAAAAAAAATCAATCATTAATTGTTGAAACTTCAATGATCACTTGATATAAAAAACAACCACCACTCCAAGAGTAGATTAGACTTCTCTACTTAATCAGGGATTTTATCAACAATATTCACACGAATATGCGTTCAAAACAAAATCTAAGCTACCAGAACGGAAGCTGCAAAAGCAGCAATTGATAGGAAGCCTCTACTTCTGTGTGCTGAGCTAGTGTCATCTGCAGCCGGCGAAGAAGATGGCGGGCATGCAAGTCCTAGTTTCCCTTCCTTGCACTCATTAGAGAAGAGCCCAGGTGGATACTTGCCAAACAGGTTTATGTAGCTGAACATAGTCGTCGCGCAGTCGTTGCTTAAATCATTTAGTTCTGCGGCGTATGGGCATGCAAAGTCCTTGAGAGCAGAACAGCATTGTTTCGCAGGGTATGCTGGCCCTTTGCACTGGCTTGTGATGATTGTGTAGTTCATAAACTCAAAGTTTACTGGACAGTCTGCAAGAAGTTTCAGGATAAACAAAGGCGTATAATTCAATGATGCAGATAGCAGAACTTGTAAAACAACTCCAATTGGACACTAAACAAATTGATATGGTGTTGAATATACATCACTGAAAGATGTAAGATAAATATAGCAAAATGGTAAGTTATACGGAAAAAAAAAATGACAAACATGGCATGTTAGTATGAGATGAAAGTCTCCTTACTAACATCAGCCAAAATCTCGTAACTAATTCCAAACATGGGTTTGCTAGGTAACTTGCTGGAAGGGCATGTGAACCTTGTAGGAGGTACCAAGCAGAAATAAGGACACATAATAAGCTCCATAGTTGATACAGGCTTTTAGCAAAAATTCCTACTGAATTTCGAACCTATAAGGACTTAAATGATAGAGTTCAAAGAAATTGGCCGAATGTGCTCTGTTAGGAAGAAGTCATAATGCAGTTCCAGATAGGACTCACAACCACATTTCCTTATCCAAGATCCAGCCACTTAAACACCACAAAACCAAAATGGAATGACATATATATAGAATATAGTAAAGGATAACCGTAGCAGAGGCTTTTAACTACTCGCATGTTCTATACCCAATGTTAAATCTGCGATTGAAACATAACCTAATTTTACTCCTATTTTTGTGCTCCGATCAATAATTCATCATCCACAAATAGAACATACACAATCCAAAAAATCAAAATTGTATGTTTGCATGAAGCATTTGCATTGATCTTCAGATAACCCTTCTTTTCTCCACCATAAACACCATATTCAAAGGATTTTAAACTAGACATGCAAATATCAACAGTTTGCAATGATTGTCAATATCTGAGAATCAGAAATTTTGAAAGAGTATGAACACGCACATAATGCCATCAGTCCTGTACTTGACCAATCTTGAAAAGACACAGCAGTTACTACTCTCTATCTTATGAACCTACTTTGAACTTCAGCTGAGGCTGAGCTCCACCATTTTGAAGAAGCCTCTTCTCTTCTGTTTTTCCTATCCCCACTAACAAGCCGTAATTATCCATCAATGTCAGCTTAATCTAAGCTCAACCATTTCAAGAAGGTCTACCATAACTTTTCCTCTTTTGTAAGCATAAATGATTCAACCAATGACTCATTTACAATATCAAAAAAAGAACTGTCTGAGTAACTACATGTTTGGCCAAAACTAAAGGTCACCAAGGAAACCAAACGCCTTTCCAACATAATCTTGCCAAGAAAGTAAGACGCATTCTCAGCTACAATTTCCAGTATAAAAGAAAATCCATAATCATTGGCTTACCATCACAAAATCATGAATTGACTCATTCCAACATTGATTTACTCATCCTAAGCTCCTAAGGAGTTCAACAAACATGAAATGACAGTCAACGTGAGTAGAAAAATCCCTCCATTCAAACACCCAAAAAAAAAAAGCTGCAAGTCAGGCTTTTACAATATAAGCTTACTTTTCTTTGCCTGTAACAAACTCCGGCCCAGAGATGAACGTGTCTGCAACACTCCATCTGTAGAGAATAAAAAACACAACAAATCTTAAAAATCATACTCTAGACAAAAAATGAATTGATTCATACGTAAAAATCACAGAAGAGATTTGATGTAAGCAAAAATACCACGAGTAAATCGCTAATGCAAATTCAGTAACTTCAGAAATTATATACCAGAGTAAATCACTGAATCATGTCATAAACCCAAACAAGAAGTTAATTTTTGAAGATTAATTTTACAAGTAACTGCAAGTAAACAAGCTGCAAGAACCATGGATAAACCCCAATCAACTGGACACAATTAGCTCAAGAAAGAAACTTCAAGGAAAGCAAAATATCAGCAGATTCATAAATGAAACAACAATCCATTCAAAAAATTCCAAAAAAATAAAATAATAATAATAAATAAGGGAGACAAGCAAATGAAAGCAGATTCTAATCCAAAATGTTGATACAATTTTCAAACTTGCTTTTCCCACCAAAAAAAAAAAGAAAAAAAAAGAAGAAAAGACAACAAAGATCACCATTGAAGTATACCAAAGAAACCAACAACACATACTACAAAGCAAAAATCACGCTGTGAAAGCTTGATTGACATAGAACATAACCAATCTTTTTATCTTTCAAACCTAAAAAGAACACCATTGAAGCAGAACCCAATAAATCAGAATGGAAAATCAAAATTTGAAACAAGACTAAAAATCCATATAGCTTAACAAACACAGAATGGTACCTGAAATCAACAAATCTGAGAGAACAAATCCCATCAATGCAAACAACAAAACCACCCTCAACAACAACAAGCCCATCTGTTCTTCTTCTTCTTCTCCTCCTCCAACTAATAATTTTTCTTCTTGTTTCACTTGCACTAAAGCTCCGCAAGATAGAATTGAGAGACAAAAACAAAGGTCAATCAACAAATTAATGAACAAATCGAGAAGAAAAAGAGCAGCAGAGCTGCCAGAGCAGTTAAAGAGAATGAAACAAAGGAGAAATAGAGAGAATGGGAATGGAAGGCAACATTGGTCATTAATTTTCGTTAACTAAACTAAAAGTTAATTAAAAGATTGTTAGTAGTTGATAGAGTGATTAAAAGATATAACTTTTATAGGAACTAAATTAATTAAATTGAAGTATAGTTGATAATTTGATTATTAGCAAAAAAAAATGATAAATAATGGACCGAATAGTACAGCCATGTGGGGCCTAACAAAACAGGACCTAGCTGTAAATATGGCTTTTAAATCGTAAAAGTTTTTATTTCATTTCACCCGATCAGTTTAATTTTTTATTTATAATAAATTTCTATACAATATACTAAATTCTTTTTAATATTTAAAAAATATAAATAAATTTTATATTATAATATATATATAGTTTATTTTTAATGTTAAAATTAAATTTATTTTTAAAAATCTTAAATAAAATTTTTATTTAAATATTTTTTAACATGTAGTCAGATCGGTCCGGACCGGCGACGTCAAATCGGAAACCGTAACCGATCTCGGTTCGGGACCGAATTCAGGTGATCACCGGTTCATAATATTAGAAAAAAAACCTAAATCATCCAGCACCGTCGGGCGTCGGTGACCTTCATCGCTCGCTGGTGACAACAACGACATTAGTAAAGAGCTCATCCGAACTAAGCCTGCTTCAAACTGTAGATCCTCTGCGTGATCGTCTCCGATCTCCACTGCGATCTTCTGTGCAATTCCGATCGTATCCTGCTTCGGCTTCAAGAATGTGCTCCACTGTTACAGCCGCCTCGATCTGTCCAGGATGGTGCTTCAGCTTGTGCGTCAGGGGAGAGCTCAGTCGATCGGAGAGCCATCAGGGGAGATCCGACTTGGAATCTAGCAACAACTGCGAGCCTTGGGACATACCAAGTAATTAATAAGTCGATCGTTCAAATCCAGCTTCTATCTCTAATTAATTAATTCCTTCGCTAGCTCTATTTTTTATTGTTTTAGAACTAATTAAAGATTCAATCTTTACGTTAATTTGCCTAATTTTGGTTGTTAATTTGCAGAGAGAGCAAAGATGAGGGAAAAGGAATGGTACTTCTTCTGCGTGAAGGACAGGAAGTACCCTACGGGGATGAGAACCAACACAGCAACGGAAGCCGGTTACCGGAAGGCCACCAGAAAAGATAAAGAGATTACAGAGGCAAATTTTACATCAAAAGACAATGAATATATACATCAAAAGATTGAGTATGTCAAGCTACAAGGTTCCCAAAATCATGAATTACAAGCTCTATAGTATGACGCTTTGAATCCTTAACATCTGCAATGATTGATTGCCCGATAAAAGAAGTTGTTTCAAAAGCGTAGGTACCCTACCACCAGAGACACTGCAGCGGCAGCAACAACAGAATCAGCAAGGGTGTGAGAGTTTCTCCTAGTGCTTGCAGAGGTAGCATTAGAAGCAGAAGATGAATCCTGAGGGCATGGAAGTCCCTTCTTATCGCCCACGCACTCACTTGCAAAGAGACCAACTGGGAAATTCCCCGTAGGAGTAAGGTAGCTGAACATTCTCTCGACGCAGTCGTTGGTAGCATCGTTCAGTGACGAAGCGTATGGGCAAGCAAACTTCACAAATGCAGGACAACACAGGTCAGGAGGATATGTTGGTCCCTTGCACTGGCTTGTGATGATCGTGTAGTTCGCTTTCTCAAAATTTATCGGGCATTCTGGGCAAATAGAATCCGAGATCAGTAAGGAATGGAGAAAAATTCACCTATACAAATTATACAAGATTTTCAGTAATAACAAGTTTAAGATCATATATATTGCAAATTTTGCAATATGAATGAATAACAAATGTTACGTACTGATCGTGAGAAACTATTTGAAAGCCAGAGGCAGCATAAAAGCTTACCCTTCTTCGCTTGCAACAGGCTTCTGCCGGTTGAACCCCGTTGCTGAAACACACCGTCTGCACACAAAAAACAACGTAAGTCGCATGATGAATTTATCAAGAAAAACAAGTAAATTTAAATAAGCCGCTTACACGAAAGTACAAAACAAATAATGCAGAAATAAAGATTGAACTGGTACTCCTTTGAGAAACTCACTTGATAAGTCCTGTATGAAACAAATTTCTTGATGAAATAAAATCTGATCATAGATTTCACTAAACAGATTATAGAAGTTCCTATAGCTGTTGAAACAATCGCAGAAATCCGTAAAAAGTTGAACTGAAAAGGAATACCTGAAATGAATTGATCGGAGAAAGCTGACTCTGGCAACGCCAAAACGATCACCACCTGCAACAACAACAACAACAACAAGCGCATCTTCTTCTTCTTCATAACTAATGATAACTTGTTTACATGCTGAAATGCAAAGGCGGTTGTGCTTAAATAGTAAACATAGTAGATATTTGGTTTTCCACAACGGCGACTTGAGCGGTGGAGAGAAACAACTGACAACAAGACAAGAGTTTGACGAGTTGATAAATTGACTTGGTGTTGTATTGACTCAACAAGTCTTCACATATACAAAAAACATATAACCACTAGAAGTAACAACACAATTAGACCAAGTCCAGGAAAAAGAAAGTGCTTGCAAAATAGTTTTATCTCAAGCAAATTCAGAAAAACAGAAACCACTACAACCAACATTAACAACATGATGCAACATTATATACAAGAGTAAATAAGCCTGAATGTCTCCAAGTAGGAGAGTCAGTAAATGCCTGTGACTTTGTAAAGACTCTCAAGCACTTCAGACAGCAGGAGAGGCCAGCAAAAGAATGCCTTTATAATTACAAAGCCATTCAAAATGGCCACCATAAGATGGCTAAACTCAAAATTAGAGGGGGGAACAAAAGAGAATGAACAAAAAAAGTGGGAAAAACCCCAAAGACAAGCTAACTTCACATCCAACTATTTCCTTTCTGTTCCTTTTGTAAAAACCCCAGCACTCCTTCACCTTTGGTTAATTTGCACAAGCACGTCATGATTGCTAGTAAACCGTGATCTGTTTGAACTCTGTTAAGCAAAAAATGCATAAGCGAAACAAGTATGCTTTAATTTCATTGCGACTCCGCCACCAGAATGCATTCCCCACCATCCATGTACAGCTACATCAATTTTATTCCTTTTACCAAAGTTTCTTTTTCTGCAACATGAAGGAGAAATTTATAATTATAACCTCATTTTAAATTTAATTTTAACGGTAAAATGGAAGTTTTCAGAAGTCTTAATAAGGTTTCTCCTAAAGCATAATATATCTTACTGCAATAAATGGCATTGATGCTCTTTCAAATGACCAGAAAGAATATCATGTATAAATTACTTACCCTACTAGCTGATTCTTGTACAGCTTGTAAATTTTCTGCAATCTCCATCTGTTTCATCACAGTGGCCTGCAAAACCTGTTTTCACATTGTGTCAAAAAGAGCAATACAAGGACATTTATTGACAAAACAATTACAGATGATACATGCATTTCAAAAGACACGAAGGAAAAGATCATAATATAAGATTCAATTTTTGGCTAAATGAACCTAAAAAAATGCTTGGCTACCCGTTGATTAAGTTTTCCGTAAATACACAAAATATGTAAAGAAGCACAACTTGACTAAGTATTATATCAGTTGAGCTGACAGAATCGTGGAAATACAGAACTCACCTTTTTTGTCTTCTCAAGATCAAACTCAACAGATTTAATGCGATTCCATGATTCAACAAGCATGTCCTCTTTCTCCGAAGGAATTTCAGCAGGCTTACTGTTCAGTTCATCGAACATCATCTCTAGACGTTGGAGACGCTCCAAGCATGGGCCAACACTATCGACCTTAATAATTTCGACAGAAGGATGTTCTCTTGGAGCTGAAGGTGCTGTATCTAATGGATGGATGTTATCTAGACTCCTCTCTTGTCTACAATTTAATATACGCAAAAATGAAAGAACCTTGACCACCAGAACCAATAATGCTCTTGCCATGTAAGAGAACTTTCCCACGTTTTGTTCGTTGGTTGAGCCATAACGTTGATATGTAGCCAAACTACCTGAGAGATGATGTCATAGAAATTACAGAATAGAAATCAGAAACAAAACATTCCAGAAGTTGTATATTCAAATTCTTCCTATGTCCGAACAGAATTATTCATTTAGTTATACGGTAGTGATCATCCAGAAAGTGAAGATACAACTAGGATGATCGCAACATAGGCTCACAAGAGAATTTGCAAGAGAAAAGAGCCAACAACTAATTTTATAGCACAGAGAAGAAGCGGCAATTACCATGTTGAGAACACAACTAAATACAGGACCATTCACCATTATTTAAGAGATATGAGAAAGAAATTCATATGCTGAGCATAAAATTTCAGTAATCAAACAGCAAGCTCAACTAACTGCATTTTATTTAATACAAAAGCCTTGAGTTCGCACCTAGCGATTGTGATCTCACACTAGTGGAGGAACAACCCTGATCTCTAAGTTGAATGGATGTCTTCAGTCCAGAAGTTGCTCCCCTGCTAATACAATCCACCACTTTGTCCACAAAATGGTCATCACAACTGTAGTAAGCTGTAGAATCTCTTCCCCTGACCTGTTGGAAAATTAATTAGCGCCATGGATAAATCTCATGCTCACTTCCAAAAACCTTAATTAATATTCAAATCTCAATCTCAAAAGCTTTCAGCACAGAATGTGCAACCTTCTACATTATTTTCTGATAGTAACGCAACACTTTGAATAGTTTCATAACCAAAGGGATTCAGCCAGTTAAGATGAAGCCCATATCCAACCATGTACACATATACACAAAGAATCCCAACATATATTAAAAGAGAAACAACTATCCTCACTGCAGCATATATGAACCATACATAAAATTTGTCTATTAGCTCAATAAAAATATCTATATTTTGTGTACTACAATAATTAATAGTCTTGGGGAAAATCTCCTCCCTAATTCTTTGAAGAAAAATCTTTAATAAAGAAAGTACTTCCAAATGCAGCTGCATTAGATAAATGGCAGAAACAATTGCATGCATTAATACAACATTTGTATCCCATGATATGGAAGGCTCATATCTATTCGTATAAAATCCCTTCACACACCAAATTGACAAGGAGCATATAGATATTCAACTTGAAAGGAAAAAACTCACTTCTTCATGAACAGGAGCCAAACGAGTACATTCAACACTCCTTGAGAAAACAGGAGAACCAAGATCATCTGCCTCAGATCCTGACTCAGCTGTTGATGTATCACTGGTCCTTTCCTAGATTGCAAAAGAACTTGCTATTGACACTTGCAGAAAAAGGCAACTACGTGTACCAGTAAACCATGATGTTGAAGTAGATATAAAAATTTACCTTCAACGAATGTAATCTGATAGTGCTAGTTGTCCGTTCTCCATCTGTGACTCGTTTTATTTGCCTCGTGAGTGCTGCATCAAGAGTCCGAGCGAGCTATCAAAAAGGACAACAGCATTTTCCAACAACAGTTAAGGAATTTTTCATATGTTTCTCAGGATAAACTGTGTAGCCACGTAATTAGAATAAACACCTTCATAATGACTGGGTCATTCCAAGGTCCTTTATTGGATCTTAGGCATCCACCATTCTCAGAGCATGTGCATGAGCCCCCCAAGAATTCCGGCAGTTGGCTGAAATGGAAACATTTTGTCTCTTTGAGATGTTCTATTTTGCAGTGTCAAACTTTCTTAGCAAAATTAACTTAGCCTAGGGTGGTGGCTAGAATTTAGACGAATAAGATCTTTCGCTGAATCTAGTGTATACTCGAACGGAATGGAAAAAAACGGTTCATGTGGCCAACCCCACTCGAATGGGATAAAGGCTTAATTTGTTGTTGTTGTTGTTGTTGTAAACTTTCTTAGCAAAAATGTGATAAGTGAATATGCCAACCTTGAGTCTATTGCCTCCAAAAGTCTAGTTTGAAATTTATTTCCAAGAACCTGCAAAGTAAACCATATGGTAACTGTCAGTAATAACTTTGCTTATAGGAAGAGCTACAGACAGATCGCCAGAATTCTTACATGTATCTTAGATGTGGTTTTCGGGTCAAGAAATCCTTTTACAGTACCCCAAAGAAGCTTAAACCCGGCACCAGCATTAACAATAAACATCTGATGTAGTGTCTGCACAAGGTACAAGTGCACTTTGATAGTTCAAAAATTCCATGAATTCATAAAGTAAGAGGAGATTCTTTTTCCAGAGAAAATTGTCTACCTCAGGATAGTAATCACCGTCAATTTTCTGCATTGCAAGCAGGAGTTCCCTTGCTGATTTACTAAAATTTTTCAAACCCTAAGTGCATGAAGAATGATTAGTAAGCATCAAAAAACAATAGCCAAGAGGTTCAATTTGTGAATGTTACACCAATTCCTTTTGCATGTTCAATTTCAATAAAAACAGAACCAGACAGAAAGTTTGGCAGCTTACCACACCATGAACATCCAATATTGTTGTTGTGGAATCAATATGCCTTTTGGCAGCAATGGAACAAGCAGGAAATTTCTCATGAAACGCCCTCTCGAACTCCTGTACATGGTATTTGATATAGCGCTCCACAGTGGTAATATTCATAAGCTTATTGGGCTCTACTTTCCCAAGCCTCTCAATGTAGAGCGGTCTTCCCTCCTTGTCAACTCCATGGTATCCTTGAGGATAATAATGCAGGACTTGCTCAAGTTCTTCAAACGCAAAATCCTACACATGGTAGTTTCATATTATTAGCAAAGAACCATAATGCTTCCCGCAACAGACAAATAAGAAAGGGTATAGGCATCAGAAACAGTATATTCATGTCCAGGCTACTGATATCCCTTAAGCGTTGCCTTATAGCGCTCACAGCAACAAAAAGAAAGGCCATTAAAGACAGGCCACAAATTTTTAGGAAAAAAGGATGAGCATTTGTCTCAATGTAGGGATATCAAAAGAAAGTAACTATTATTTCATAAATCAATAGTACGCAGAACTTCCATGACATGAGGGAAACATTTTTCATGAGTACCTTTAGTATAGTTTCTGCTCCAAATTCTTTCCTCCACTGAAGCATTTCCTGCCACATTTGACTTGCTTTCTCAAAGTCGAACTTTCGTGCTTTCAAGAATCTTTACGTACAAGCACAGATGTTTGGTATTAGAAAAATAAGCGGTAAACACGGATAAGACTTGTGATTAAGCAAAAGAGTATCTAAATAACAGTCAAAAACCAACCTAAGCAGCATGTGGTAGTCATCACACTTATCAGGCAGTGCTTCCCTGGCAATGAGCTCTTGCCGGAAGGCATATACTGCCCGCTCCTCCTCTGCATCCCTCACATCCTCAATTGAGATAGAAGGATCCCTGCAATCAATCCTCCTCTTCCCTCTCTTCTTCAAAGAATGGGTGATCTTGGTGGAGGCATTCAATGCCTTCTTCTTCAGGTTCCCGATCTTTGTTCTCCTCCTCTCATCTTCAGAATTCTCAACATCTGATCTCCTCTCCCTCCTCTCATCATGTGTCAGCACCAATTCTATCAGATCAGCATTCCCAGCTGCAAATTCAAAAGACAATGCACGTAATTCCCAGGTCATTTAGCATAACACCGTCTATCCAGCTAAAAAAGATAACCACCTGACATTGTGCACAAAGGCAGATGCAAAACTGCTGAAGGATCTTACTCTTCCTAGAAAATAAGAGAGGATGCAAGTTAGATCTTTAGTTTCATGGCTCAACAATGCAATGTATGAAAGATAGTTGCACTCACTCCAGACAGAGACCAGGACAGTAAAAAGATACACCTCAGCTTGTTAACACTTCAAAGCAATCTGCAAAATGTCACAGAAACACCAAAGAATGAGATACAAGATTTTGTTTAATTTCATAACAACAAGAACCTTCACAGAGAAGGTAACAATTGCAATCTAAATCTCTTAGATCATTCTTGCATTCAAATCAAACTATCCTAATTATCTCAACAATTACTGTAGTCAAGAAATGACGTCATTTGATTTCATGTTTCCTAAGAATTAAGAACAAAAGCAATAAAAGTATTATTAAAAAATTCTAAAAGGCAGCAGATCTGAATTTTAAAATATCTAATTCATTAGCAAGAACAGAGAGGTACTATCCTATGATAAATTCTAGCAACTTAGCATCTCTAACATTACCAAATCAGGCTAAGCCCATGGAAACCATGAATAAATCTCACGTTCAAGAGCGACTTTATCACTTAACCGCTGGCTATCCAGAGTGATTATATTTAATGAAATATTAAATTCTCTTTGATACGTTGTAAATCGTTTTGCAGGCTATTGAGATTCCCAGATCTTGACTACAGAGGACGTCCAGAGACGTTCGCAAACCGAAAAAATGATTATTCATGAAAAACAATTCTTGAAAATCAATCAAAATGCGGATGCTTCATGACCACTGGATCCAAAGAAGATAACGGAAAGTTAATAAAATTTTAGTCAGACATTTCACATGAACTCTCTCTCTCTCTCTCTCTCAACTGATCTTGAGCTAATTTTAATCAAAACGGGAGCTGAGATAATAAGCTTTGTGAAGAAAAAAACAAAACACATAATGTGTAACTTTGAGATTCTTTCTTTAAGAGAAATCGAACTAAACACGCAAGTTATTATATTTCTAGCTAAATGGGATCACGAATCTCTCGGATCTCAATTCTAATGAGAACGAACAACAAGAAGAAGAAGAAGAACAGAGCGTGTTTCACCAAATTACAATCAATGGCAAGCTTAAAACACTCCGAATTTCTCTCAGATCTTTCTCAAAAGCGAAAAAACATCACAACCAAAACAGAGATTTCTATTCAGACTCGCATGACCAGAAAATAAAAGAGTAAAACTTAAAATATATTGAAATGCTATAGATATTACAACAGACATCGTCGCGAGGATCTCTCGATTGATTATAATTCCCAATCTTTCTCAACTGAAGAACAGAAAAATAACCAAAACTTATCAAAAAAATCTTTTAAAAAGAACAACAAGGACGACAAGATTGCTACTCACAGTGCTCTAGAAGACATCAACAACAACTAGATGACAACAACAACAACACAACTATCTCGATCTCCTTTACCAAAAATAGCAAAGCAAATAAAAAACGTCTACTAGATTGCTCTACTCAATACAAATCATCATCAACAACAAGCATCTCGATCCCTTCCACGAAAATGTGCTTACCTCTCAAAACAACAACCAGCTGAAATTCACACAGATCTCCCCAATTTTACGAAACCGAATCAAATCAAATCGAGAAACAGCAAGAAGAACAAGGAATCCAGTTGTTGTTGTTGGAATCGAATTCTTGATTCTTTCTTCAGTTTCCTTTCTTTTTTTTTTGTCTTCGTTGCTGTTGTTGATGCAGGTGCGAAGATTCGAGCGCTGGTGCGTGGTGCTCTGCTTCTTTTATATATAGAGAAGTAAAGAACGAAAGAAAGAGAAGCTTTTGTTGTTGTTGTTGTTGTTGTTGTTGGTTTGTTGTATCGCGGCTAAACTTTCAACTACCGTACGCTGCTCAACAACCGACTACTGAACAGAGAGCGCGAGGAAGGGTTTTTTATATGCGTTTCCGGGGTTACAGTGACCCCACCTGAGCCCTCATGTGGGACCCACTAAATTATTTTGCAGGTCAAAGCTACTATGTATTTTTGCTTTTGCGTTATTAATACTGGAAGTTTACTTTTATCGAAAACAAAGATCCTTGGGGAGAAATTGTATCGTAAGGCTGCATTCTTTTACGGATAGTGGAATCTTGAAAACAGAAAGTTTGGGCATGTTTTAAACTTGAGTTTCGAAAATTTTAAAAAGTAAATTTAAAAAATTAAATTAAAATTTTAAAAATATTTAAAAAAATAAGTTTTTATAATAATAATAATTTAAAAGAATCTAAAAATTTTAATAAAAAATTTATTTTATATTAAAAATAAATTTAAAAAAATAAATTTTAGAGCGTTAGTAAAGACGCACGACCACGTTTGGTTGAATTATTTTTCAACTTTTCTCTATTTCACATTTTTCAATATATATTTTATAAATATATAATAAATTTATTTAAAAATTTAGAAAATATAAAAAAATTCTACAAAATATAATTTTTTTATTACATATTTTTATTATTTTTTTAATAAAAAAATAAAACTTATTTTTAAAAAAAATAAAAATATTTTTTATTTTAAAAAATTTTATTTTATAAGTACTTCCAAATGTTACGGTGGTTTGTTGTCTTTCTAAATGCATTGGGTATTCACATGTTGCGCTATAGGCTAAAACTCCATTTTTTTTAGCGTTTACTACGTTTTCGTTCTTTTCTCGATATAAAATACTCAACACATTTTAGTGAGTAAAATATCTATGATCTGCTCTCAAGAAGTCATTCTCATTTGTCAGGCAATTTTCACCCTCATTGCAATGGTGGTGCAAAATTAAAGCCATATTTAGTGGATATTTAGAAAAGCTTAATATTTTTTTCACTTTCATTTTTTATTTTATATTTATTAATAAAATTTTTAAAATATTATATAAAAATTTTTAAAATACTAACAAATTTTATAAATAATATCTTATTATTATATTTATTAAGATAAAAAAGTAAAATTTATTTTAAAAAACTTTTAAAGTACACTCTTTTTTTTAAAAAAATTTTTTTTCAATAAGCACTTTCAAATATTTTTTTAGTAGTGCTTATTAAAATTTTATTTTATTTTATTATTATATTCAATAAGTCTTCTACATTATTTTGAAAATTTTTTTTTTAAATATTTGATAAATATAAATAAATTGTACCTAACAGAATATATATATATATATATAAACAGTTTTTAGATAAAACAATAAAATCATCTTTCGTAAAACTTTAAAATATTTTTTTTTTAAAAATTTTTTGATCACTTTCAAACGTCTCTTAAAACAATATTTAACCGAATCGAAAAACAACGGCGACATCTATACCTTAATTGTGTCAATCCAATAAATAATTTTAACTTAAAACTAAATCAGTAGAAAAAAATAGTTATTTATAGAAGTTGATCGAGGGAGAGTAAATCTTGTATTTCAATTTAGTTCCCAACAGAACACCTTGCTCATATCTACGTTCTCCGCAATCACCGCACCACAAATTCTAATTCTTATCGGATCACGGAGCAATTAATATCCCTACAGGCATTAGTTTGCAAAACCCAAATCGTTAACACCCTCTACTGCAACATGCAAATTACTTTGTTGCTTTTCTAATTAAATGATACAAAAGATAGCCTGCTTTGTACGTGTCGGTTACACTGGGTCCCACATTAAATTAATAATTAATTGAACAAGTTTTGACTGGTGGGATTTTCGGTGGGTTGGAGCGAACGAATCATTCAGAGAGAGAGATAGAGGGTGGGCCCGGATCCGTTTGACGAGGACAGCATCTGCATGACTGTGAAGGAGGTGATGCCAGTTGTCACACCTTGAGACATTCCAAGAGGCACACAGAATTAACAAGTGAATTTATGGAGAAGAATGTGGAGAGTATTAATTAACTGCAGTGCATTAAAATTCTTGGATTTTAATGAATACATTAAATTGCTGCTTTTGACTTATTATAGGGACGTTTAAAAAAAAAAAAAAATTTTTTTGAAAAGTGTTTATTTTAAAAATTTTGTCAAATGAGTTTAATTTTTGCGAAAAATTATAAATATATATATATATATAATTGCTGATGTATAATTTATTTGTATAGTCTAAATTTTGAAAAATAATTTTTAGTATAAAAAAGTTTTAAATATGGGATTTATGTAGGAGTGTGTTTTTCATCCTTATACAGATTATTGATCCCAAATGTATAATAATTGTTATGGTGTATGCAATGTGGCAACATTAGAATTATGAGATTAAAGACATGTTTATTTGAGTTTGTAAAATATAAATTTGTTAAACATAAGTTAGTAAAATATAAATTTACAAAAATAAATATATAAATATATTTGAATATAACTTTTTAAGTAAGAGAGTTATCTTTAGGAAATATTGAGTAATTTAAAAAAAAACTTTTCTAAAATAAAAGTATTAAAATTTTTTTTTAAAAAACAAGTTTTATTTATTTATCTCATAAATTTTATTAAAAATAAGTAATAATAAAATTTTATGATATAAAATTTTCTATTTTTTCTAAAAAGAATTTTAAATTATTATAAAAAATTATTGGAATACATAAAATAAAAAATTTAAATGAAAAAAATTGAAAAATTTAGCCAATTAGCACTGTTTTCTAGTTAGATAAGTACGTAAAAGAAAATCAAATATTTTCTAGTTGAATTAGACAAGTTTTAATTTCACTAACTCTTTTCTAGATCTATCTGAAGCAAAAAAATTGTCCATTGGGATAGAGTGTCATCGTGCATGAATCCATCAATTCTGATTTACTTTAGGGTCGTTTAGCAAAGCTTTTTAAAAAATTATTTTTGAATTTTTGAATTTATATTTTTAATATATTTTTTATGTATATTTAAAAAATTATTTAAAAATCTTAAAAATATTGAAAAATTCTCATAGTAAGATTTTTATTACTTATTTTATTTTTAGGTAAAAAAGCTTATTTTTTAAAAAAATAAAAATATTTTTTTTAAAAAAAGCTCTATTTCAAAATTACTTTCAAACGCTCTCTAAATGTATTTAATTTCATCTCTAATTTTTCTAAAAAATAAATTTGATAAATTTCTATATTTATTTTATAAAAATGCTTTAAATTTTTTTCTGATAAATAAATAAATTCTAAATAGCACATGAATAGTACTTTAAATTATTTTCACAATGACTAATGATTATGAAGGTAAAATATTCCTTAATAAAGAATAATACAATATATATGATTATGAAACTTCCTTTGGGGCTTGCAAGAATGTTAGGGTAGTAGGTGGTTAATTTATATAATAGTAAGTTTTATAAAAATAAAATTCAGTAAGAAGTAGTGTTTAGTAAAAATATAGTTCAAATTCTAATTAAAATACATAAAATAAAATTTAGAATTAAATTTTAAGGAAATTAGAATTCTATACAGAAATAAAAAATAAGTTTGAAATGATAACTAAAATATATGCATGAACTCAAAATCTGTAATAAGCATAGTTGGCAGACCAGACCGACCCGTCCGGCCGACGATCCGAACGGTGAATCGGTCCGGGTCTGCAAATAGATTGTTATGTATATAATCCGTTTTGATCCGCTATGATCCGTTCAACCCGCCCGTCCGGGTTGAGTCGTTCCGATATTTAAAAAAAATTTAAAAAAAATCTAACTAATCAAGTAATCAGTCTAATAATCTAATCTAAATAATAACTCTAATCTTATTCCTAATCTTAATACCTATTCATTTACTTTCGATTGATCGAGTCGAGCTGCAGCTACTCGATCCTAAATTCCTAAATCTATTTCATTCTCTTCGCTCTCCCATCTCCGACGAATTCGCTGCCGCTCTCCGATGAGCTCCCCTCTCTGGCTCTCTATTATACTCTCGGCTCTCTACTCTGTCTCTGCTCTCCGCCTCTTACCCCCCGAATTCGCTGTTGCACTCCATGCTCTCTGCCTCTGCTCGCTGCTGTCCAACACTCTCCCCTGTGCTTTGGCTCTCTACTCTCCTGCTACGCTTTCCTGCTTTAGGCTGTCTGCTTTCACCTCTCTCTCATTATCCGACAGCTAATTCGTCTCTCTGTCCGCTCTGCATACGATTTTTTTCTTACTATGCAGTAGCTTACTAATTTGTTGTGTATTTTCTTGGCAATATGGCTTACTGATTTGCTAGTTTGTTTGATTTTTTTATTGCTGGCCACTATTGTCTTATTGGCTTATTATAGATTTTTCTTCTTACTGGCTTGCTGCTAAAGTGGATTTGGGAGCATAGTATTTAGTTATTTACAGCACTTAACGACTTAAGTGTAGAGAGTAGAGTGAGTGATTTTAATAGAGACATAGAGTTCTGTTTCTGTGTGTGATATGTACCTACTAAGGCTTGACATGCAATTTTATTTTTTTTTCTTGCTGTCAGCATAAAGTTTCTATGATTTTTTTGATATGGTGTAGCAGTATAGCAGTCGTGTATAGTTGTATACAGCATAGCATAAGCTGTATAGCACTAGTTTGGTAGACTGAAATTTTTTTCTTGCTGCCAGCATAGAGTTTTTTTCTTACTAGATAGTGGCTTACTGGTTTGTGGAATTACTCGTTTGCTAGGCAGTGGCTTATAGCCTTATTGGCTTACCAACATAGCACTAGTATGTCATTCTTGTATGTTAAATATTTTTTCTTGCTGTCTGGCCCAGTATAAAATTTTATGTATTATTTTTTATTTAGTATGACACTTGTAGGTGGAATATTTTTTCTTACTTCCAAACAGAACACAAAAATAGAAATCGGAATGTAACAATTTCTTGCACTAGTATGGCATTTGGATGCTTTTTTCTACCTGCCAGACACAGCATAGGTTTTTTTACAGAACAGAAGTGATTAACAAATCCTTCATTCCTTTGTTTCCTGCATGTTATAATATAATTAATTTTTTCTTTACAAACTAGATTACTACAGCTTGCTGTCTTGCTAACTGATTAATGTTTCTTACATGTTATAATATTGTACATGTAGCAGTGGGAGATTGCTGACTGCCTGACATAGTTGAAGTCTTGAATTGAAGGTATTTTCTTTACCCTCATGCACACTGAAGCTTTGAAGAATAATTTATATCTCACAACAAAATTGCAAAGCTCTGAATGTTGTTAGAACTTGATAGTAATGTTGTTATATCTCCCATGCTTAATATAGTGAAAAAAAAAAAGAAAGAAAGAGTACCTGATAGTCTACAAGTGAGCAAGTATTTGTGTAGGGATGCTGGACAGCAAGATGAATAGTGAATGATGTGTAATACTTGCAGCAAGATGGCTAGTATATGTAATGTGTTGCAAGTAAGAAGCTCGTTTGCTTGGACTTGAAAATTTAGTGTAATGTGTTACACATATGTGTTGTCTTACTTCATTGAATATGAATATCATGTAACAAATTAACAATCAGTGTACTACAGTTTGACTGCGAAAGTGTTGACTATTTGGCTGTGTAGTGAAAGTGTTTTGACCGTAAAGTGTTAGCCAATCTTATGTTATTATGCTATTACTGTTTGTGTTGTGTTATCTTATACCAAATTATAGCTTCACACGTCAGTAGGACACAGCCAATTTTTAAGTCTTTGACTCTTTTGTATTGTCATAGTGATTCGGCGAGTCAACCTGCCAATCCGGCGACTCGAATACCAATTCGGGTCGGGTTGTAGAACTATGGTAATAAATGATGTTTTACTAACATTTTTATTTTTATTTTTTATTTTATACTTTTAATAAATTTTTTTATAATATTTTAAAAATTAAAATTAACACAAAAATTATATATCATAATTTTTATTATTATTATTTTTTACTTTTAATATAAAAAATTAATCTTAATTTTTAAAAAATCTTAAAATAATTTTTATTTTAGAAAAGTTAGTTTTTAAAATATCTCCAAACATTTTATAGAGTATTTTTTTTTTAATTTAGACATACTTGCTAGAGCAGCTTTAGCTAACTAGTGCCATCATAACACCGTGCACAACGTAAATCCACTTCAATCTTTTCTTTATTTGCCTTTACAACCCGTCCCCTTCTGTACTTCCCCCTTTGCCAAATTCCATATTATAGTTATCTTTTGCAAAATCAAGCCCATAAAACTATTTTCAGCTTTTTTTGCCCTATATAAATCATGTTTAATGGAAACCATTATTAGCGTTCATGGGCGTTTGAGAGTGCTTATAAAATGGAGCTTTTCTGAAATAGAAAAAATTTTTATTTTTTTTGAGAAACAAGCTTTATTTTTTACTTTTAAAAAAATAATAAAAATATACAATAAAAAGATCTCATTCCGTAGAATTTTTTTATATTTTCTAAATTTTTAAATAAACTTTTTATATACTTATAAAATATGTATTGAAAAATATAAAATAAAAAAAGTTGAAAAATAGCTTTTGAAAAGCTAAACCAAACGCAATTTAACTTTTTGGTAATTCAGATAAAGCTTAAATTCAATTTTAAAGTGCGTTCTTTTGCTCCCGAAAATATCTTTTTATTCTTTTACCATAAACTTTTTTGGATGAAAAATAATATTCTTTTATAATAATTTATTTTTTATATATGATCAAATTTTTAAATTAAAATAATTGATCAATTATTTAAAAATTAATAGCTGTCATATACAAATATATATTAATTTTAATATTCAGTTAATATGAAACTATTAACGTGCATTATTTATTAAACATATCAAAATAGAGCTCACTTATTTTAATCTAAAGTGAGTTGTTGAAGTATCTTCAAATTAGTTACCCTTTTTTAATTGAACACTATTTCTAAACCCCTGCATTACCAATTCGGATCTAATCCAACTTGAAATCTCAACATTTTTATAATTTACTTTCAAATATCTTAATTTTTCAAAAAGCTATATTCTAAAAGAGCACATCCTTGCTCTAGTTCATTGTATATTTGTATCACAAAATATATTGGACTCTTTCTGCAATAAAGTATCAGTAGTGTCCATTCTTGCAACACTACTAGTCTAGGCAACGACCGCTACCATACACTCTACCGTTTCACTACCAAACTCAAAAAAGAATGATTTCAATTCCTTTGATCAGGAAAAAAAAAAGAAAGTTAATAATAAAAGCTGGTTTGGTTAGTTTCAGCTTTCAATGAATGCTAAATACACTCTGCAGCTTGCAGCTTTCAATCAATGCTTAAAAACCATATATTATAATATATAATCTATTTATTATAATATCATCACTTAGAAAACAGGTTTGCCAAACTGCCTCTAGCTTTTACTCTGATCAGTGATCAATCAATCATCAATCAAGAACAAGTGTAGATTTTTATTTCTGTAGCTAAAAAGCTTCTGGTGATGTGTATGAAAAGAAAGGAAAAGGAAAGACAAGAGCAAGCATGCATTGATTCAGCTTTTATTTTTTTCTTGATGACCAGCAGCAAAGCAGCAATATGGAATCTGGAGCAAAAGAAAAAGAACTGTTTCTGTATTTTCCAATTGATTTGCTTTATTGGGTTTTGGGTTCTTTTTAGGAACATTTGCCTACATGGTTACTAGCTTTCTTTCTTGATCTTGCCACTAGTACGAGCGTGTCCGTAATTGAGTTTTATAAAAGTAAAAAATAAAAAATAAAATTTTTTAAAAATAAAATAAAAATAGAGTTTAATATTTGTGTTTTAAAAAATTTTAAAAATGTTAAAAATTAAAAAATATAATTAAAAGTGTGTAAATAAAAAAATTAAAATTAGAGTTCCGTATATGAAAGTAAAATTTTAAATTTTTGTATAATTAAAATATAAAACTATTCAGAACTCAAAATTTAGTCAAAAAAATTAAAATTATGAGCATTTAAAATGCCCTATATTATATTACGTGCGGAATTTCGATTCCAATTTGCTTGATTCTTTTGGGTCTATTTTTTATAAGTTATTTATTAGAAAGTGATTATTATAAAATAAGTTATTATAATTATTATATTAAAATTAAATTAAATTATTATATTTTTTATAGCTGAAAATATTCTTTATATATTTTGTATAGATAAAAATAAGCTGAAAAAAAATTTAATTACAAATTAATTTATGAGATGAAAAGAAATAGTCAAATTTTGATAATGCGTTTTCAAAATTTTTTAAATAAATTAAAAGGTATAAATAAATTATACATTATAGAATTATTATGAATAAATAATAAATAAATTTTTTACAAATTTGTCACTAGAATACATATACATTTAATTAATATTCCTCAACAATATGAAAAAAAAAAACACAGAGAACCAAAAGAACCTTTCTTGTCAGAGACCATGTTAACATCTGCAGATAGATAATCTACTGAAGAAATCTCACAGGACAATTCAATGTTATTGACTTTGTTACTTCTCCCTCTTACCAATAACAGCAACAAACACAGCAGAGCAGAGCACTGCACAGGCAAGGTATGCATGCATGACTCATTGCAGTGCAGCAGTTGCCACAAATTTATGATATGGTTTTTTTTCCCCTCTTCTAAACAGAGATAGCAATAATTCAAGAATGAGTGAACTGCATTGAAAACTCTATCATAAGTTCATCAAGTATTGTTATTATTATCCATTTCTTTTAAACATTAATTTTTAATGTAATTTAATTGAGTTTCACTGTTTCATATTGATGTGTTTTTGTTAATTTGCTAGACATATGGAGAAGTAGAACACCATGGAAGAAGTCAAACATGTTGTTGCAGTTGTTGAAGAAAGAAAGAAAGAAATAATTTGCTATGAATTGGAACCCAAATTGTTGTTTAGAATTATTCATATTTTTTTTTGAAGGGGATAAAATCTGTCTTGCCATAAAAATTGTTTGGGTGAGTTATTAAAAATAATATTATTAAAAATAAGTTTAAATTTTGTATTTTTTTTAAAAGAAATGAGTTTTCAAAAAACTTCAAGTTGCAGTAAAGTTATATTTTAAGAACTGAGTTTTTAAAAAATAATTTTTAGAAAATTGGGAGAATAGTGAAATATGCTGACCATAGTGACAAAATTGATTTATGGGTAAGATCTGATTAAAATAAATTTCTTAATTTTATCTCAATCATTAAATTTTACGATATTAATACATTATTGTAGGCAAAACACATTCTACTCCATAAACAGATGGATTGAAAGCAACAAGAACCAAACCAAAGTGTCAAATTGCTCATGTTCTAACAACGGAGTTTTAATTGAGTGAAAATAAGTTTCATGAATTCGGTGAGAAATAAAATTTGATATAAAAATATAAATAAAATTTGGAATAGCAATTACAACACATAAAATGATCCGAATTTGAAGTTAAAAAAAAAATGAAATTCCGTGGCATTATAGAATGCCCAGATTGGAGCGTAGTGCATTGCAAAGCCCACGGAGCAGTACTGCTGTGGATGATGACAATGACATTACCACTGGGTGCTGTACGTATAGGAGAAGCTCTTTTAACAGAGAACAAAACAAACTGCCAAGCAAATAAACAGATTGAAGTACTTACTGTATTTTACCACAACAAAGAATGTTTTCAAAAATTATCAATGGAGATCTGAGACTTGTTTTCTTCTGGTTTTATTTACTGCTATTGGTAAAATGTGTTCACTTATAATGTTTTTCTTCTTGATTTATTTGATGGCTTTGTTTTTTAACTTAAAGTAATTCTATTCAAAATATACTTCAGATAACGCTGAACTTAAATCACAGACATATGAAATGTCACTCTCCTCATACTACATATGCACTACATACAAAACAGATCAACAAAATGCTACATAATTTAAGATACAATATATCATGGAAGGAATATATAAGCACTCTTTTCTTATAGACACTCCTGCGCCTTCTCCTCTCATCAAAGCCGTTCGATCAAACAATCGTACTGTAATGCTTCGATCAAACGATCATTGAGACTAGAAATAAAATGCATTATTTTTAAAAAAATAAGAGATAAATTATAATCGTCTAATATTAATTGGACGACTGAATTAGAAGAATCGATCAATGAACAACTGAACTAAAAATGTGCGAAGTACTAATCATAGAATAATGTAGCATTGGATTTTTTCTCTAATTTTTTCCAATAAAAACAAGGAAAATTTATAACCATGCAGCATTGGATTCTTTCCCTAATTTTTCTTTAGAAGATATGTTGGTCTTGCTATGTTTGTCACTATTAAAATGCAGTGAATGGTCATAGCAGAGAGACATTACATGAATAAGCACAAGCAGTCCAAAGTTTCATTACACAATTTCTGTTTCATTTTCATTTCTTTTCATTTGCTTTCAACAACAGTACATGCTACTTGTGACTTGTGAGAGATATATAGAGAATCCAAGAAACTCTTTTTTTTTTTGCACGAAAATGAGTTCTAAAATACAAATCTTATAGAAAATAAATTATTATAAAGTAAATTTACAAAAATAAATTTATAACAGTAAATATTGAATATCATTTTAAGTCGGCCGAAAATAATTTTTAAAATATTGCGTAAAAGGGTTATGTATGTTCTCGTACTAAGATCATATTTGATAGGGGTGGCAAAAATGAACCCGACCCAAAAACCGACCCGAAAAAGTTGGGTTCGAGTTAAGCCTTAAACGAATTTGGGTCGATTTCGGATCGACCCGAAAATGATCCGAAATTTTTAAACAGATTCGGGTCGACCTGAAAATGACCCGTTTAACTATTTATATAGTATATATTACTTAAAAATTAGAAAAAAATAACAAAAAATTTGAATTTAATTTGTATATATATATTTTTAATTTATCTTAATTTTTACTAATTTTTATTTAATTTATAAATTTGTCAAAATTAATAATTTTCCTTTTTAAATACATCATAATTAATAATTTTGATATATTATTATTAAAAATTAATATTTATAATTTTTATTTAATAATTTAATTATTAAATGGGTCGACCCGAGTTTGACCCGATTATAAATAGGTTGGGTTAGGGTTGACAATTTTGACCCATATAAATAAATGGGTCGAATTAGGGTTGAACATTTTTTACCCGATTATTATATGGGTCGATCCGAAACCGACCCATGAACCCATATTGCCATCCCTAATATTTGGCATGGCTTCTTGTAAGTCAAAAAAATATTATTTTTGTCGAACACTATATTCTTCTTGATGCTAAATAAGTTTACATAAGTATTAAGGACATCAGTGTAAGATTAAAACTAAAATATGAAATCAACAATCTTGCTTTCCCTTAAGGGAGCGCTTTATCTTTTATAAATAAATGAATTTTAGATAAATTTATTCTTACAAACTTATTTTCTGATAATTTATGTTTTAAGAATTTATTTTTTAAAACTCATTTTCGGATAACTTTTCTACAAGTAAATAAGTTCCAACTAAAATTCCAACACAATTTCAAATTAAGAGCGTATTTCAAATGCACATAGCTGAGTTTTGCAAAACTAAATTTGTAAAAGTGAAGTTCGGTGGAAGCAAAGTTCGGAGTGATATTTGAAATAAATGAAATAAAATTTAAAGTTAAATTTTGATAGAAATAGAGTTCGATATGAAAATAAAAGTAGAATTAGGAATGACAATTGAAACACGTGAAGTAGTCAAATAAAATCTGTAATGAGAAAGTGAAATGAGAAAATGAAATTCGTATATTTGGAACAAGCTCTAAGCCATCTAAATAATTTATCCATTTTAGACTATAGCTAATCATGCATTTGCATTCTTTAAGTAGATCATTGCTATCATAATTTCCATTTTAATCACTTTGTTGGAACTGAATGTCCCTAACAATTCAATCTTTTAAAGGTGCTTGTTACAAAATTGGTAATGAATGTTGTACAAAATGTAATGCTTGTCAAAAAATTGACCTTTCTGAGAGTCAATTTATAGCATTATTCATGAGAAGAATTGAATGAAGGAAAACACTTCAAAGCGACCAAACATGTGAAGAACCTCACTAAACTCACATGAATTGCATCTACACATTCATCAACCCAAAAAAATCATCCACTCCTCAAATTTCTCTGTTTTGTTTTGTTTTTCTGAAGTAATCTTTCCTTCATGCTTTTTGGTGAACAAGCAATAATAATAAATGCTTGCCCTAGGGATTAAGTCTTTGTTTCTTATTTATTGTTTATGGCATGTTAGGTACTAGTCAAGTAAAGGAGAGCATGCTCTCTAGCACCTTTTCATATGAGATCTCTTGAAATATTAAAAAGTTAGTGCCCCAAATTCAAGCAAGTATTGTATGAAAGTTTTTAAATTACTACATGCTATGAAGTGGTATTCAATTATTTACTTCACATGTTAGTTGTACTGCTTCAGAACTTGAATAAAAGATAAATAACTCTATGCTCAAGAATTTGAGAATTTAAAAAATGGTTCTGTTTCTACGTAAAATGGCTTCTAAGGAAATCAAAGTTGCCTATAATTGAGGACAATGTTTAACTTGGAGGAAGCAATGTTGGCAGATTCAAGAAATCCAAGAACTAACAATATCCATGTTTCTGTCTTTTGACCAAACTAAAACCTAAAAAAGTCTTCAAAAGATTTACAAATATCAAGCATCTTAAGTTTAATTCTAAATCTTGCTAAATTAATAAAATTGTACATAATTTAAATATTCAGATAAATTGAGTGGGTAAGAAATGGGATGCAAAAACTTAATTGTATTTTTATGTATATAAAAAGGTGTTATCACTGTGATGAGGCAAAAGAAGCGAATCACTGCATGACATGGTGATAATTGCTGGCTTTAAAGGAGTGTTTGGTTTAACTTTTTCTCAACACTTTTTTTCAAATTTTTCGTTTTACGTTTCTAAATATATATTTTATAAATATTTAAAAATTTTATTTAAAAATTATAAAAAAAATTTACGTAATAAAATTTTTTTATTATATATTTTTAACTTTTTAAAAAATAAAATTTGTTTTTAAAAATAATAAAAATATTTTTTATTCTAAAAAAAATTAATTTCATAAACAATCCAAACGCACCCTTAGATTCTAAAGTATTCGCTAGTATACAAATAGAACACTTAAGATAAAATTATATGATGCTCTACTTTGACTAGCTGTCAACAACATAGTTATACCGAAATATTCCCAAGTTTCTATATCAACAAAATATCTTTTCAACACTCCGAGAACATTTTTGTCTAGTATAAAAATACTTATAAAATAAAAAATTTTAAACAAAAAATATTTTATTTTATAAAATAAGCTCTACTTTTTACTTCAAAAAATAAGCATAAATAATAACGTCAATTTTTTTTCCAAATTTTTAAATAAATTTTATAAAATATTTTTAAAGTTTTAATAGAAACATAAAACAAATAGAAGAGTGAAAAATATTTCATAAGCAACGCCAAAAGAGACCCCTAAATCTCTCTAAATCTGCACTCCACTGCACTTCTTCAAATTCGACCAGTAGTTTCAAAAATTGAACTTCACAATCTTCCACAGGAACAGATACAGAACAAAATACACAATCATTCCTCAAGTTCGAGCACAGAAATCAAAGATTTCTAAAACATTCCCCATATTTGGCTCTATCCAAGATACTTCTCAGAAAATCGAGACAACAAACAAGAGCAAAATCATTCTGAACCAACTTGAGATTGCAACCTAGGATGCGAAAAACCTATCTTAACGTGCCTTTATGTTTCTTGGATGAACAGAAGAATCCTATGTGCACGACAACATAAAAATAGCATTACACATTCATTCTTGCCTAGCCAATAAACGCACAAAACCTGATGCACTATAAGAACCAGTATTATTTCCTCAATCTTATAAATAACAAACTGATAATTAAATGTACAGAAACCAGTCTCATGCATCTAGTTATGCAATAGTGTATGTGATATCATTGCCTGTATTCAAGCAATTCTGGGCAAAACCTTTTCGAAAGGACTTCCACTTGTTCAATGAATGGCTTCTCGCGGTATCCACCAATGTGTTTCACCATTTCGTTCCAGCGTTTTCTGCAAACCTCCCCCGACCTGTGAAAGAAATAACCACTCCGAGGGTTATGCTAATAAACCAAAAATTCATTTCAAATAGGTTCAAATGCTATAAGAAAGAACTGGACAAAAATGAGGGTGCCAATTTAGGTCTGCGAAGTCCTTTGCATTCTATTACAAAGTTCTTAAACTTACAATTGTTATCAACATATGGAGCTTTTTCAGCTATAAAGCAAAAGTTTCCCGCATAAGTCCTATGTATTCATTCTTCGCATGTATTTTAGCAATTGCTATAGCTTCCATATCCCACCAGTCTGATATTATTTTAAGAAACTATGGATAATCACTGTAAAGAGTAAAACTTTAATTATAAAAAAAGAAAACTTCTTAAGAACCATCACATTAGTCAAGCTATCCCTTTGATTGCCATATAACAGTTCAATCCCCAAGTGAGAAAATAAGATACAACTATCAACTGTCAAACTAAACTCGCATCTTTACCAAGAAGCAGGGCTTCTGAATCAACATAGATCAACCACAATGTAGGACAGCTCTTCAAGGGGCTTGCATGAAAGCACATGGCACACTAATTAAATTGAACCTTGTATTTGTTCCATGCAACGTACTTGAATATACCACAACATATGAACCTATGATCTAAATGAGACAACGAAAGTCCACATTAAATGACCTTCATTCAGCATTCGATCAAATTTTACTTACCTGTGCTCAAGGAGATCATCCCAGTTTACATCTTCTGCACAACAAGCATCTAAATCCTGAAGCCTGGGCCAAGAGGCATACAGTTAGAATATAACAAAAGAAAGTTAACTTATGAAGTGATTCAATCATTTGTGAGAAGATATACTTTTCCATTTTGGACAGCAACACTAATTCAGTAATTCATTTAAGAAATGTCATTTAAAAGCGCTTTTAAGATATAATGGTGAGCGAACAGAATCGACCATATTTATAACCAAAAGGGGTCCAAGACGTATACAGATTATGCAGCTAAAGTTCTATGATAGTATGATACCTTTTTCTAGATGAAAAAATAAATGTCTAAACTGCTTTATTTTCCTATGAAGAACCCAGGAAAACAATTTCATAGCGTTTCTAAGCAATATGGCAAGGGGAAAGAATCATCTATACTTCTGATGAAAAAGGTTAAAAACCTACAAGAAATATACAGAATTTCCGAGATGCAATGATACCTCTTCCTTGATGGAAGAAGAACCACGAATCTGCTTCAATTTCCTATAAAGACCCTAGGTACACAAATTTATCCAATGAATGGTGTAAATTCGAAGAACCTATTAACGACCCTGTAGCACTCTGTTTTACCACTCAATGCAAAAAGATCATGGTGCGACTAATGCCTTTCTTTTTTGGCCCACCATGATGAACATGCATGCTGCAATTTAATCATATTCAATCTTCAGCACTCTGGACAGATCATGAATGAATAACAAAGAAGAAAGGTAAGTTTCAACAGCACAGGAAATGAGCTTGAACAGCAGCGTGATGGCAAAAGTACTTTCTCAAATTTTTTGAAAATACAGTGGAGTGCCAAGATTTCTAGTGAAAGAAAGACCAAACTGTCTATTCATTTAGCAATTAAGATAAGAGGGGCATACGCATCAATAAGTCGGTAGTCATCTGTATCAGCCCATAGTCCTTTAGCGACCAAGGACGATGTCAATTGATTGTACCTGGGGAAAGATTCACACCAGGTATCATATACTGAAGAATGACATGTGACAATGAGTAAACTTAAAATAGAGGGGACTGTATGTTAGAAACCAGTAAACTTAATCCTTTTTTTTATTAAAACACAGCATGTAAAAATCTACATGATGATTACAAACAGACCAAGCAGAACATTACAAACAGATAGGCCAAAAAAATAAAAGAAGAAAAGAGTTACACGCACACCATTTTGAGCAGCACTCTGAGAATATTCGAGTTTCCAACTTCAGGCCAATAGCCTCCCATGCAATATTGTCCCTGATCTGTCCAGCAAAGAATACAAGGTGCCAAATGTTGCAAGAAAAAATTACATAATAGGAAATAATAAAGCTACACTAACAAAACCAACCATGCCATGCTTTGTGTTCTTTTCCTCAAAGGCTTTCAAACATAGATCCAAGTTCACAAGATCAAATAGAGACTGGTACTCTTCCTGGGACCAGTGCCCTGTAAAAAAGCATATTCCTCATCTGGAAAGATGACAACGGAAACTCTATACAAAATAAGCACCCCAACATGCTCGCAAGTTAAGCTAAACAAATAAGAACAAATGTTTGGGGTCCTCAACAAAAACCAAGTGTCAGATGCACCTGACTTAATAAATAGACAAACACCCACAAGAACTTGGTTGGCTAAAATCGGATCTGTATTGTGAAAGTCCAAAGGTTTCTTGTCTGACATTTCAATTTTGCAAGGCATCTATATGGGCATTATCTGGTGGTTTGGAACAACTTTGGGCCTTGGGATGGAACTCTTTCCATCACTAGAGCAATAGTAAATCAAGACAAGAACTAGGAGCAATCAATTGCCAAAGACATTTTCTTAGCAAGATTAGTTGTATCAAGCTATAAGGCTGATAAACCTTAGGCATCATCTTGTTCCATCATATTGTTCCTTGTGCTGAGTGCGCTTTTCTTCCTCACAAAGGATAAAAGAAAGATATACATCTTTGAAAGGCAAGGGCAGATCAAATTGCCCTTGAAACAGGTCAAACCTTAGCGTTAACCGATTGTTTATTGATGCGAGGAAGATATCAAAAGGCACAACCTTTGAGGAAAAGTTTGGAAGTTATATTTTCACCTTAATTATCATCAATGCTAAAATCTTGTCATGGAAAGTTTCAATTAATCCAGCTTGGACTAGTGGTTAAATCTACATTGGACATACTCCTTTTCAGTCCACTATGAACTGTTTGCTTATATGACACTACAATTTACAAACCTCAATCAATAAGAAACCATTCTTCTCCGTCCATTAAACATTTAAACCCTCAAAACCTTCCTCAGAAAAGGCAAACACTGTGTATTCTGCCCCATGCATCAAACTAGCAGTGTACACATTAAGAACAAGGAATCATAAGCCTTAAAAGAAGGGAATATCTTTGTCAGCATGTGTAGTAAATTGAAAGACAGATGAATAATCTATATTTAACACAGAAAGAAGCATGATGCAAGACCTTTTTTTACTTTCGTATATCTAATTCTTCGCCAAGCATCCTTCACATGAAACCTATGCTTTCCAAGGATATCTGCTATTTCTTTCCACTTAGGTCCATGTTGCTCATGATGTCTGCATGTAAGAAGATCATGGCATTCAGACTTGATTCATTTGTGAGGCATCAATAAACTATATCAGTTGCATAGAGCAAAACTAAACTAAACAAAATACCAAGCGATAATTCAAGAAACATAACCAGATAGCATGCACCTCTATTTCATCATAAACCTCCTTTGACCAACTGAAATTGCTCTCCTGAAAAATAAAAATAAAAAGACACACACACACGCAAGCACGCACGACGCACGCATGCGCATGCATACATACATACATACATACAAGTTGAGATAAGGGAACCACCCCCACCCTTAGGGGCACCCTCCACATACAATGCTCCAAGTTCAATCTCCACCATTGGATACATATATGTATGTGTTTGTGTGGGATATGAGCACATAGGCCACCGTACGCGCACACCAAATCTGGGATCAGACGGTCCAAATCAAATATTTTCCCCTCATTTACGTAAATAGTGTAAAGCCATGCTCATAATTTCGCGTGCCCTTACACAGTATAGTAGATATTTTTTCTCTTTTTTTTTTTACTTCTCTCCTCTTGCTACTTCGTTCTTCTATCGAACGGATCCCTCCATCACCACTATAAACCGGAGATCAGAGATATCCGGCAAAAACTTAACTGAGTGGTGCTTCCTTTCCTCTCCTTCCTTCAATTTCAGATTCAATGGCTCCTTTCTTGCAACCGATCGAGAAACCTGAAGAACGAAAACTCTTAAGTGCCTACTGACGAGCGTCAAATCGGTAAGCAAATCGTTTTTTCTTCTCTTCATCCTTCTCTTCATATTCCCCACATCAATTCATCAATCACAGCCTTGAGAACCATCGACGCCCATCGTGTCACTAGAGTGTGCGCTCCTGAGCTCACCGGTGTTGAACCACGAATTCAGTCAATACCGATTGCTAGTATTGTTCTTCCTTTCACTCTTTTACTAATATTTATTCTTTTATAATTTCTGAATTTTTTTGTGTTGGTGCAGTCCAGAATCGGAGCCGGAACAATGGGAGATTCAATTACAGTTGTAATCTTTTAATTGAAGGTATCTTCATTTTAGTGTTTAATTTCATTTTTTTTAATCTTCCCTCTATTTTCAATATAATCGCACATATAGAAGAGGTGCTCCGTGTTTTTACTGCTCTGAAGCTTACTGGAGTGCTCTAGAGCTCACTACAAAAGCTTTTTCATTTCTTTCGTTTTTTCTTTCCTTTTTTCATGAATGCCAATTCTTCGACAATGAATTAATATTTGTTAGTGTAGTGTGTCTATTGGTGTAATGCAAACTGTGAAATCAATGCATAATGCAATTTGTGTCTGTTGGGATATGTGTGAATGTAACTCTAAACATTGTAAACTTGTGAATGTAATCTGGTATCCGACCAGCGAGCTCACTAATTTTCGATTGAGATCGATTCGTATTTCGATTAAGTTAAAATTTTATAAAATGTTCTCAATTTATGATTCTCCATATCCAATGCTGGAGATTGAATTTAAACATCTTACCAACCACTTTTGGCCAACATGTTTATATATATTTATAGAATGCATGCACTCCCTACAATCCATGCACACTCACTAACAATATTTATCTCAGGAGACCTTTAAATCTAATCGTTACCGTTGAATATGAATGACTACAAGTTAAAAATATATTGACAAAATTTCAGTACAATCGAATCTTGATTCGACTTTCATTAGACCTCTTGATCAATGACATAAATAGTAAAAATCAACAATATATCTATGTATATATATGCATGTATATATATATATGTGTGTATTGTGTGTATATATATATATAGACACATGGTGCACATGCCAGCCAAAAGTGGCCGGCGAAACATCCAAATTCAATCTCCACCGTTGGACATGAAGAATCATTTGTTGAGAACATGTTGATAAAATTTCAGCTCAATCTAAAACGAACCGAACTCCACCGGAACTCTTGATCAAAACGACAAAAAATGTTAAATTTGACAAAAGATATATATTTCGTTTTTGTATCACTTTGATCAAAAATTTTATGGAGATCAGTTCGTAATTCGATTGATCTGAAAATTTATCAACATGTTCTCAACTCATAATTCTTCATATTCAGCGATGGAGATTAAATTTGAATATCTTGTTGGCCATTTTTTGCCGGCATGTGCACCATTATTTCTAATGATATCATGTGCCTCTCTCTCTCTATATATATACATACATATATATATATACATATATATATATATATATATATATATACATACATATATATACATATTGAAAAATAAAAAATTTAAAAATACATAGAATGTCTCTTGATCAAGAGAACGGATGAAGGTCCATTTGTGATCCGATTTAGCTAAAATTTTGTCAAAAAGAACTTGTAGTCCTTCATATATAACGGTAGAGATTGAATTTGGAGCATTGTAAATGGAACGGCACCTCATGGTGCCCCTAATGGGTGAAGGTGCCCCTATCCCTATATATATATAGGGGCACCTCTTTTCAAAAAAGGTGCGTAAAAAATTTCAAATATAATCTTCAAAGTTGGATATGAAAAACTATGAATAAAAGAAATGGTGATAAAATTAACTCAATCGGACCACGAATCGATCTCCACCAAATCTCTTGATCAAAATAATATAAAAAACAAATAGTTTTACCAAAATTTATTATTATATCATTTGATCAAGAGCCGAATGCAGATTGATTCGTATTTCAATTGAGTTGAAATTTTGTGAGCATATTGTTTACTAATAATTCATCATATCTAATGATGTAGATTGAATTTGAAACTCTAGATAGAGAGACGTGCCCCTAAAGGTGGGGTGCTCCTATACCCACCTTATAAATATATATATGTATATGTGTGTGTGTATATATATATATATATATATATATAAGAGGAGCCAAAGAGAAATAATATTTTTGCCTCAAAGTAATACAAGGCACATAATTCCTTTCAATTTACTACATAAATTATCTTATAAATTACAGATGAAGTAGCAAGCGATATTAAACCCATTCATTTCCTAAACCAAAGACGATATCAAAATGAACATATTACGACTTAATTTGGGGTTCGTTTGGCATTGCTTATCCAAAAACAGCTTTTCAATTTCCATTCACGTTTTCAATACATCTTTTATAAATATCTAGAAAATTTATTTAAAAATTTAGAAAGTATAAAAAAAGTCTACATAGTGAGATTTCTTTTTATTATATAATTTTATTATTTTTTTAGGTTTACAAAATAGAGCTCATTTTTTAAAAAGGATAAACATACCCTCTACTTTACAAAAGCTCTATTTTAAAAACACTCCTAAATGCTCCCTTAATACATTACGATTATTTCAAAATCATCCATAATGTGGTGTTTTCAAAGTCATTATATGCTCGACAACTTTGAAATCATCATATACACGGAGTTATTCAAAATCATTTCAAACTGAGAATGTTAGAACTGTTACAACAACATTAACAACTACAATAATAAAGCAAAACACAAAGTGAAGATGTGTATAATAGTAATGAAAATTCAAAACCATTAAGGACTTGAAATCTGCAAACATCTCACACTACTTTTGCATTACTTTTGCGTTCTTTCTTTTGTTTTGGTAATATCTGCTTTGCATATTCAATTGCCATATAGTAGGTCTTGTCTTTATGAGTTTCATTACAGTTGGCTTACTAGAAAAATAGTAGCAACATCAATAATATAGACAATTTCTAACTTGTAGATGATTTTGAAATCGTGAAAGGAACGACAATTTGGAATCGTCAAAAAGTTGTCGCAATGTAGACAAATTGAAATCGTCAACAAAAATTGCAATTATCTTGACTATTTTGAAATCATCCCCGTCTTCACATTTTTTAAATCATCAATCTGTTTTGTATTTTGGATCTATGCAAACATCCAGTACAAACACTAGCATTATTTTAGGAAATAAACTTTTAAAAAATTAAAAAGAAAATAATCCCAACAAATTGAATAGAATTATCCATAAACAAGAGCAAATGAACCATCTCAAGGATTCCAATATGTTGCTTATAAATAATATTGTTTTTGTTAGATAAATTGGCAACACTAGTGACTCAACCTCAAACTTCCTTTTGAAGGGAACACCGGAACCACTATACCCAGTGAGTGATTGGCACAAAAAAAAGGAAAAAAAAGGATTTTTGGTTGGAGTGGATCCAACATGCGGGTTCCAAAAAAAATGATTTGTGGTAATATATAATAATGCACACCCATGCTTAAAGATAATAGAGACCTTTCTTGTACTAAACCTTTAACCTTACAGAATTCTATTAAGGAATTTTGAGAATCCTAAAGGCAACTTTAGCATGATATAACCCACAAATATCATCCTTATACACAAATATAGCAGCTGATTTATATTTCTCATCCCTTTTATGTCAAGCATATCTTAGTTTTGATGATACTTCAGAAAGATGACGGAATTCCAGTATAGAAACAACTTATATGTGTATGATAATGTAAAGAAAGTAACTCACTGATAAGGCATTGCAAAGTAAAATTCAAAAATTGTCAGCTAATAAACAAAAATCTACCTTCTAAGAACTTCAGTCTCATCAGATGTAAGTCCACGTTGTTCGCTCCTTTCAAATAGAACATGACCACGTATATAGACAGCTCCATAAGGCCTATATGGAATGCACTCCCCTGGAAATAACATAATCTAGAATCACCACCAAATAGCTTTGAAAACTGCCAATTATTCATCCGAAAACTGCCAATTTATAACCAATGCTATGTTAGAGCATGCAAGGTCTATACCTGTTGCAGCATTTATTTGCATAAGAGTATCTTTACATATAAATACTTCAATACCATCCTGTTTGGGACAGAAATCTTTAATTATGGAGCTTACCCATAAGGACATAAAGACCTTTAAATGTTTTTTCAACCCTACAAATTGTTAGCCTTTCCTCCTTCTTAAACCCCATTTTCATATCCTATGCTCTCTCAGATTTTTTAGGTGTATCCTTGGGCCCTGCCTCTTCCAGCCAGGCAAATAGTCTCCATCTATGGTTTTGACCTCCTAATCTTCATTCCAATCTGCCTATATTCATGTCTTTAATATGCTCTACATATGGTCTATAACTTTAGTCTCAATCCAACCTAAAATCCTATTATATGGGGTTTCCAGTATTCTGAACTACTAACATTAATGAATTTGAAAATGAAGGCTAGATCTTTTAACTATGAAAATTGCAAAATGATGTAAGAGAAGTTTCTGTTTCTCAAAAGTGAATGAAGAAAAAGACTGAAATCACAATCGGCTTAAGCAATTATTCTATTGGCTTACTTTCTATTTAATTTAGTTTCTGTTAATTGATGAGAGATGTATGTCAATTATAAGAATCACAGACTGAAGCAAGGAGAGAATAATTCTTGCGATTTAAGATGAATGACTTCACAATTGTTCTAGTTAAAGCTTCCCTTAGTTTATCCTCTGTTGACTTAGTTTGTATAGATTAATACATGATGTCAAAATTTTAGTTCAAAGCAATGCTAAGCAAAGAAAAGGCAATCAGTATTGCGGCAATATAGGCTAACAAATTAGTAGCAATGAAAACAAGGTTGGACCAACAACAAATGCTAGGCAGCTCGCCCTTTTAGTTTATATTTAGTTATATTATTTCTGTTGGCAGCTGATGTATGCCAACCTTAGTTCAAAATCACCTTGAAGTAAAGAGAACTCGTCGACATGTCGCTTATTATCTAACTATTACTTTTTAGGGAATGAACTTCTGTTTATACTACTTTTAGTTGAACATTTTCGTCTAGTACAATGAGCTTACAATATTTTTCGAATCTAAATATGTAACAATGTCCCAATTAAGTTTCTTTCAATATGTCACCTAAGTTTGAAATTGTGAAAGCTCCACCTAAGTCACCTGAGGAGGATAGGTCAAATATCTTCTGATGCATTACTATTTAGCATTTGGTGGCTACACAATGAAGACAAACATTGAAAATTAGCCTAACTAAGAGAAATGTTGGCTGGAAATGCACTTACCTATCTCCTTCCAACAGCCTCTCAATTGAGGATACTTTTTCGAGTGAAGAATCATATCCAGGCCTTGCTCTCCCAATTGATGTGTCTGCAACAAAAAGTATGCAACTCGTCAATCTTAGGCACAACCATGCAAACAAATAGGAATATCCTTAAAGTACATATAAAAGTTAGTACAGAAGAAATATAACCATGAGAAGTTTAAAACAACTATAGTAAAATGATTTTTCTTCTTCATGTGAAGACAAAGTGCTTATATCTTCAAATATTGCTTTTAGATGTAAAGTATATACGCTTTGAAAATAGAGAATAGAGACTTGAGAATCTTTATTTAAATACTAGTTTGCATGCTATAGCTAATCGAAGTATATGCTGTCAAGCTCTTGTAATGTAACACGTTTTATGAATTTTAGTTTTAGTAGCCACCACTTCCAAAGAAGTGGCAGTAAGCATTTGCCTAATCTAATGACTCAAGGATATTTCGAAACATGTACAGGTGCTAGTTAGCAAAAATATTTACACAATACCATTGGATGATTAGACAAAAATCAATATTTCCTATTCTTTTATTTTAAAAAAAAAAACTAGAAACAAGAACAGGCTTATGAGATTTAAAGTGCACTGTCGCTTTGCAGTTAAATTGAGACAATAAATAATAAGTGTGATGTACAGTCACATGTTAAGTTACTTGAACTTGAACAGTCTTAAATTGCTCGAATGTGTTCAAGACAAACTCAGAGTTAAATGTTGCAAGTGCCTTATGAAGTACGAGGAAAAAACTAAAGAGATAGGTAATAGAAGAGAATTGTCAAAGTTCATGGCTGCAGCAAATTACCTTAGTAACATACAAAAAGACCCCCTAATAAGATAAATCCAGTTATACAACATGCTAACAACAGCTCGAAAACTTAGCAAAATAAACCTACTTAGCATACCTATATGTATTCATTGACAAATTTGAACAAGAAAATCCTAGTTGTATAACAAGCAAAAAAATCTGGCAAAAGTTAACAAAGTAAACCTAATTAAGCATACCTCTATGTATTCATGGACAGCTTCTTTGATCAATTCATCTTCCTCTGGAGTGAATCTTTTACCTTGGACTAGACGGCCTTCTTCATTACCATCCTTGCAGCTTCTTTTCACAGATGGAAACGCATGCACCTCATCCGAAAAGCTTACCTTCCTCGAGGTTTTCTTAGACTTTGACTTATTGAATCGTCAATCCTAGGATCCTCCTTCAGATTACCACTTTTCTCCCTTCTCTTACTTTTGGCAGCTTTTTTGTTGCTAGTTTTGGCATCACCTACCTCTTCCTTATCTGATCTTCCATAGGAAATTTGGTCTCTAGTTTCTCCATCTTTCTGTTTCTTCTTCTTTTTCTTAACCTTCTCATTTTCCAATGTGTTCAACTGTAAATCCTTCTCTGCAACACCTATTTTGTCACTACCCATTGTGTCAGCTCCATTGTTTTCTTCTACAGCCTTGCATTTTTTCTTCTTTTTGTTCTTATTCTTGGAAAGCGGTGGAGGAGAAACACCATCTTTCTCTACATTTTTGCTCTCGCTCACTCCAGTAGAAGTTACTCCACTTCTTCCAATAGTCCTGCACTAGTAGGACTACCATCTTCATTATGCTTCCTCTTGTGTTTGTGTTTCTTCAAGCCATTTTCTCCATCCATGCCAAAACACAAATCACCCTACACAAATCTCTAACTTATTATAATCAGTTACCTGAAAATTAAACAACACATTTTCAAACCATCCAAACCAAATTGGTGCATCAATGATTGCACTGAATTCAAACTTACTTGATTGCATATTTCACAAAATGTTATTGCAAACTTGATCCCTATGGTAATGTACACAATTTAACTACGAATGAAAAAAAAAAACACTTTGAATTCGATAACCAAACCAGAATCCAATTAATAAAGAACTACGCAAGATGTTTAACTTTGCTCAAGAATCTCTAACTACAGAAAGCAGCTCACAGAATTAAACTACATTTCAAACAAACCCTAACAAAAAAACCAATTCAAGAACTTGCGTGATAACGCGTAAACCGCTACACAAGAAGCAATTTGCACCAATTTTAACTATGCTGAAGAGTAGCAACCACTAACCAATCAAAGAGTTAAACCAAATGGTAATTAGCAAGGTTGTCAGATCGGGATTTTAAATAGGATCGCTCGAACTAAGTAGGATCTAAAATTGAAACTTTAAATAAGAACGTAAGATTTTATTTATCGATAAATATTTTTAATTCTTTTTTATTAAATATTGCAAAGACCATGGGAGGCGAATTCGTTGATCCATAGAGGAAGTCCATACAAGAATGGAACAAGAAGGCCATACAAGAAGTCTGGAACAAGCTCATCAGAAGCTTATTTTTTCCAGAAATCAAAGGAATTTTCTGGTTTCCAAGCCATATCCATATGTACTTCTTTTCCGACCAACATTTCATGCAACATGTTGATGTTAAACAATCATAGCAAGTACAATTGAAGCATTTAATCAACCTTTTTTTCACTGAACAGAGAGCTAAGTACCTGGACAGAGAGCATTTCATCAACATTTCATCAAATGCAAAATGAAGAATGGGTAATTGCTAAGTACCTAACATCAGTTAACCACATAAACAATACTAGTATTACCAATACCATTACATAAGCAGCTAACAGCCTAACAATTCTAGAATGCAAAGTGGTATATTACACAAACAATCCTCATCAAGCAGAGAAATGCAGAAACCAACATAGCTATGTCATAGCCTACAACAATCTGTCAATGACTCACTATCATACAATATTTAAAATTTTCAAATAGAAACCTCGTACAAATTATCAATAAAAATATCATCAAACCCACAATCATCTTCATCTCCATCCCATATCTTCTTCCTCATCTTGAGCTTTGTCTCCACTAGCGCCACTAAAACTACCAGCATGAAAAGAAGCAATTATCTAAATCAACATTATCCACTCATTGCTTTCCTTTAGTGGAAGCATCAACATCAAAATCATGAATCTCCACATCATTATCAGGTTTACTCCCATGGCTCTCAATTTCTTCAATTGCAATTACTTTCTCATTAGTATCATTTTCATTAGAGCCTACAGAAAACATAGATATAGCATATTATGTTAAACACCACAGCACAATAACTTAACATATCATGCATGAACCAAATACTAATTAAAAATTAAGTCATATACTGATTTACAGAATAACTTAACATATGCATAAACCAGAGTTTACCATTCATGAACCAAATACAAAATACTAGTAGAAAGTTAAGTCAAGCAAACCAGAAAATGCCTCTGGAAGGATATGGTCTGGAAAAATTTAAGTCAAGCAAATATGCTCTGGTGCTGTTATGTCAAGACATACCTCTGGTTTTGCCTCTGTTAAGCAAATGCTTGACATAATTTACAGACCAAATCCAATATACGAAAATGCCTCTGGATGGATATGGTCTGGAAAAAATTAAGTCAAGCAAACGTGCTCTGGTGCTGTTATGTCAAGACATGTCAAGGTATGCCTCTGGTTTCACCTTTATTAAGCAAATGCTTCACTTAATTTTCGGACCAAATCCAACATACGAAAATGCCACTCGATGGATATGTTCTGAGAATACACAATACTAACTAAAAATCAAGTCAAGCAAACCAGAAACTTGCAGCAAAACCAGAGACATTTTCTGGTTTCCATACACATAACAGAAGTAAATTTTCAAACCAGAAACTTGCAGCAAAACCAGAGGCATTTTCTGATTTCCATACACATAACAGAAGTAAATTTTCAAGCAAACCAGAAACAACAATTCATCTTCAATTGTTCCTACTGTCAATTTTTTTTCTAACAATTTTCTCCTACTGGCAGAGAAATCAATATTGATCGATCAACAGAGAAATAAAAAGCACCAGTTTTCAAATAATTCATCTTCAATCGATCAACAGAAAAGTAAAAGCAACAGAGAAATTTTTTCAAACAATTCACCACTTCATCTCCAATTGATCAACAGACTCAACAGAGAAATAAAAGTCAAAGCCGATATATCTATATCCACTTCACTCTCAGCACCCATTTGTAACGAGAGAGAGAGAGAGAGAGAGAGAGAGAGAGAGAGAGAGAGAAATAGCGAGATTTGGAACGTATCTCAGCAGATCTATCGCGAACTTCACAGAGAACAATTCCGGAGAGCAGTGTTGATTCGAAGATGAAGACGAACTGAACCAAAGCTTGAACTGAAGAAGAATTCAGACGAGTGGCGTTGATTCGAAGACGAAGACGCGGCCGACTGAGAGAAGATTTTCTATGGTGCGCGTCGAGACAAATTAGGGATTTTGTTATGTAAGCACGTTTGCTAAAAAAACTCTGAATTTTGATTAATTACAAAATTACTCTCCAAAATAGAAATGGTAACATTGCATGTAGGATCGCGATCTTAACACTCACGATCAAGATCCTGGTGCGATCTTACATAGAATATGATTTTGGTGAATATGGCATCGTTTTGGTAAAGTAAAATTATAAAATCGTAAGATTTAAAAATTTAAATCAGAATTTTGATACCCATGGTAAATAGAAAAAAAAAAATTAGAGAAATTTTAGGGAGTGTTTTAAGCTACAGAATTGAAGCATGGAATCAAGAGATTGATCGTCAAATTACCTGAAATGAATTCAAGTGGAGAGAACGAGAATATCAGTGTTTAGATCAGTTCATGGAAAGTGTTCAAATTTCAAAGCTGGCGAATGGCAGAGTAGAGCGACGAAGGAAGCAAAAGCCTCAGCGATGGCGAAACAAAGGTACAAACTAAAGAAGAGAGCTATGTTTCACTTTTTCTGGTAAGAACAGTCCTAAAATAATTCAATTATGGTAAAAACCAGTCATTCATATTTATTTAATTTTGCAACATGAGACCGTACCAACTTTGAATAGACCCTCATTGCTATTCAAACTTTCGCAAATATTGGTCCTAGAATATCTTTAATTTATGTTTTATTTATTGCAATATCAGACCTATAATGATTGTTAAATATCACCCCTTCATGTCCATTTTATTTGGCAGAATGAGACCCCACCACTGGCACATTCTACCCTTTCACATATAAGTGTTTTGCAAAATTGGTCCTCAAATATGTAATTGTTGCACTTTGGAAAATCAAAACCTCTTGTGTCAAATCTCTAAGGGCATGTTTGAATTGCTGAATTTTCCAAAAGTTCTTTTTAAAGTTTTTAACAAATTCTTTGAAAGATTATATATAATTATTTTATAATGTACAGTTTATCTATATTTTTAAAAAAAATTTTAAATAATTTTTAAAACATTGTGGATGACTTTTTCAGACCAAAAACTCCTCTCAAAAGCACCTGTAAACATGTCACGCCCCAACCCAAAGTTATGATTGACACTATCTAAACTAACCAAATCAATTCTACGCTCAACCCAGTGCAGTAAGCTTAACCAAAACTAACTTAACCCAACTCAAAACATGTGGCGGATTATTCTAGATTTTGTTAAAATCTCCCCTAAAACTAGGGGTGTAACACACATGCATTTACCACATAAATACTCAATCCACAAAGCAAGAAAATATTAATACAATTACTAAAATGATACCTAAGACAACTATTGGCTACCAGTAGCCGACTAACTCTATTACAATATCAAATTAATACACACCCAAAAATTTCACGACATATATAGAAATAAACACCACATAATAGTACAAACCTCTTAAGATCACATAATCACTTATATGCAAAAGTGTGATGCTGAAAGATAATGCAATACCCTCAATGCGCACATATGGTTGATGAAGCTATCTCTGCTTCTCTTTTTACCGCCTCCGAGCTATCTAGAGGAAAACGCAAAATGCACCAATTGAAGCTTGCAATGCCTTTCCTAATCTATATCCCTACCATTCCACATGAACCCAATACAGTGATAGAGTGAATTATTTCTACCAAATCCTATATCATCCCACACCGACTCAGGCCTCGTAGACGAGATACGGTTATATGCTATGCAACATGCAACAATGTATGATTTCATAATAAAATTAAGACAAAACCTTTCCATTTGTAATAAGCATTACTAAATATTTTTAATAAAGCATAATCACTAAAGACCTTAATAGAAGAAGTATTGAAGAAAGAACTAAATTATAAAGAAATAGATAGCTAAATATCATGCATTAATTTCATATATTCTAATTAAAAGTATATCTAATAAATAGTAATGTATAAATCAAGTAAGCAAGGAAAAGTTAATTTAAGTGCATAATCATAATTGATAGCAATAATACTGAAATCCAATAGTTAATGAAATAACACTTGTAAAATTAATTGTTTAAGCAAGTTTATTCTAAAATGAAAAAAATCAACAACCAGAGAGTCAGGATAACATAACCTAGATCTAATCCCCAACATAATATCTCCACCAACACTCAGTGTTCAGACTCCCTCTACACTCCAAGGAGGCTACTACCATTTCGAGTGATCGAAATGGGTTGGCTATGGTACCGCCGTCACGCGTATAGCCTACCTAATACTATAGCCATAGGGGGGTAACCGCCCCGCGTTCATTCGGTCCCTAATTTCAACCCCTGGCTTACTCGCCTGCCTCCATGCAGCGCAAGTATCCAGAAATTATGAAAATTCTGTATACATGCATACACATATAAATATATATACGCGCTTATAAACATATACACATTCATATATACATCCAATATATACATAGAGCATGCTCAATCAGCACATCATCGTCCACAAGTCATATGCCCACCAAAAGCAAAAACATAATAGTAAGATCGAAGTCATCCTCAAATCTCTTATAAATATCATGCTATCAAGTGATAATACCACTGAAATAGATTCCCATAATTAAAATACTTTATATGCTCTCATGTTCAATAATAAACATGCATCACACTTAATCATGCACAATGAGGGAAGAATCATAAATGCACGAAAGTGGCAAGGTTTGCCGGAAAGCCAAGCCAGATGTTACTTGTAACACTATAAGCTCCAAAGAAAAGGCATGGCATTCCTCACCTCAAGTCATTCTCTATTGTCTGAGCCACGTGCTGTCCAACAACAGTTTAGCACACCTATCTTTCCTCTTCCGGCCCTAACAAATACACATGCGATTACCATCATAACCACCTGAATGACATTATCGAGTACTAAGCACATACAACGCTACAGTTTAACATCCAAACAATTATGCATACATACTAAACTCAACCTTCTTCCTTAATCATAATCACAAGTCAATTCCTAATACTAGTGCTATCTTGGATTAGTCTTACCTTGGTAACGTAAAGGTTTGATTCCTAATCAGCTCCGGATTTTCGACGACGAACCCTTATGCTTTCCGATCAAGAGGAGACACCTCTAGTGAAAAGGTTAGTAGATAGTTCAATAATAAGTTCGGAAGGCAAAAATACACGTCGCATCTAACCTGCGTACGGGATCCACTAGGTAAGCGGAATCAGGTGATTAGGGTTCTGGCCGGTATTTGTGTTGGCCGTCAACAGGCGATTCAACGGGCGTCGAAGCACTGTAGTTGCGAACCACAGTACCGGTGGCGACGATTCCACGCCTAACTCTCACGACCGCGACGAGCGTCGGTCTTTGGAGCTACAACGTCGATCCGGCAGGAGAAGGTGAAATTGAGTAGGAGAGTGGCCACAAAGAATGGAAGAGAATAGAACTCCTTTCTCCGTCGGTCAAATCTCCGGCGGTTATGGCTTGGCAGCAAAACCGGCGTTTAGCTCGCGGAAGACGTGGGAGCGAGCTATTGGTTAGTGGCTGTCACGTAAGGGAGGATTGAACGAAGGAAGAAGCGTTCGCGTGGGAGAGAGATCGACAACCGATAGCAAGCACAGCGCCGCTGCGTCCACGGGGAAGGAGATTGGTGAATATGGGGGAAAAGAAAGACTTCGGCACGGCTGGCCGTGGGCTTGAACAATTTTTCGTTCTAAACTTTTTAATTGATATTTTTCAAATAAATATTTAAATGTTTTATTAATTTTTCTAAATTAAAACATAAATTTTACATAAAATTTTTTTAATTATTTTCTTTAAACTAGAACTTTTAAAAAAAATCTAAATTAACCAAAATTTTATATTTCATAATCACTCCAACAATAATCATAAAAAATCATTTATAATAATAATTTATAACCAAAATAATTATAAAAAATCACACTTTTCATACTTATATTATTTGAACTAAACATCTCATATTTATATTGATTAGTAAAATCTTATAAGTTGGTTTTTCTAAAATTCATTTTCATTTTTGGTTTACTTTGTACTAATTTATAATTTTTAAGCTCTTTCATAACTTATAGAATATTTTTAAATTCTCGTTATTTTTTATCATAGCGAGAAATACAACGAAAATTTTAGTGTTTTCCGGGAATTCTCGTAATAATAACCAAAAGTCAAACAAAAAATTTTCATTAATTATTTTGTTATTGGCAAATAATTTTTTTTTAAGTTTTTTGATCGCAATAGATTGTAAGATAACGTATTAATATATCTCTCCTCAAATTTAATTTGGTGCGTGTTTCAGTTCTCTCCTTAATTTGACCAGAAGATTCACTCTTTAGTTTACTTATAAATACAACCAAAAGCAAAAATCACTTTCAGATTCTTATTTAAATACTCAAATGAAAACATAACTACTTTTTAAGCCCACTTTTGTTTCTGAATTCAAATGTGTGTAGTTTTTCTCAGTTTTTCAAAAAAAAAATTTTAATTTTTACATCATAAAATTTTATTATTATTTATTATTATTTTAAATAAAAAAATAAATCTTATTATTTTAAATAAAAAAATAAATCTTATTTTTTAAAATAAAATAAAATATTTTTATTAGAAGAAATATTTTTATAAACACTTTCAACTATTCCGAGAAAGTTGTTCTAAGCAAATAACAACACTTTTTTGGACCTTGAAGGAATTTCTCTTTCCTGTTTCTTGTTTAGGAAACGATACTTGATCTTGATTCCGTATAATTAAAGTCAAATTTTAGAATCACTTATTTGTGCCCAAAAGTCATCTTACTTGTAATACGCCTGTCCAATCATATGACAAATTTCATCCAAATATTTGGCCATTCCTTTCTTTGATTCTCTGCTCTGCAGTTTTATTATTCTTCCCTTGATTATCCAAGAATCCACAAAAGCAAAAGCAAAAGCTTAAAAGTCATGGGCATAGAAGGGGAAGCTGCTTCAGTAGTAGATGTTCAAGCTCCACTTCTCACCAAGAACACAAATGAACATTTTGTAAGAACTGGTAAAGAAATGAATACATCATCAGTTTTTGCAGCTTCATTTCATAGCTTGATTCACCATCTTGAATTAACTTATCTTAATTTTGCTTCATCTTGTGGTTTCTGCCATTTTTATTTAAGTGTTCTTACTCTGATTATGTATGGCCTGATTTATAGAGCCTTTGATATTCTTCTGAAAAAACAATTAAAAAAAAAGAGCCAAATAAGCCTTTAGTTTTTATAGAAGCTCAAAAAACACGTTGCTTTGTATGTAAGAGGCAATAGTTTCTATCATAAAATGTTTATCAATTAATGTTAGAAGCTCAAAAAACTAATTCTGAGCCAAAAGTTATTCCATTACTTTTTAGTAATGGAATTTAGTACCTAATAATCTGCAAAAGGAAAATTGAATGTTTCTTGTCTGTTATTTGGACAGGGACTCTCTTAACTGCAACAGCTCACATAATAACAGCAGTGATAGGATCAGGGATACTATCACTGGCATGGAGCACTGCTCAACTTGGATGGATTGCTGGCCCTCTTGCAATGGTTTTCTTCGCAACAGTCATCATGATCCAGTCACACCTACTAACCGATTGCTACCTCTCACCTGATCCCGAAAACGGACATATAAGAAACCGTTCTTACTTGGATGCAGTCAGAGTGAACTTAGGTGAAAAAAATCCAATCATGTCTTGTCACTTATATGCCTTACTCTAGAGGATGCAGTCATCTCAATTAAGTAGCTTATCTGCTGCTATTACTTCTCGAATCAAGTTACCAGTTTCTTTCAACAAAATCAGATGTATTAGTTTTGATTTTGATATATTGCAAGTTGCCTGAATTATTTTATGGTGGCCATTGTGATGCAGGTGAGAAGAGTCAATGGCTTTCAGGTGCCTTATTTTTGGCAAACATGTATGGGGTTGGTGTTGTTTATACAATTACTTCAGCTAACAGCATGAGGTTAGGAGTTTACAGCCATGTTTCTTACTCCACGAGAATCCAAACTGAATGCAGTAGTAGATCAGTAGTTGATGTACTTGAAAGACCTATAGAATACCGAAAACAAATGATTTATGTGAAAAAAATCTATGCTACTTTGTTTTTACCTTGAATCTATATGAGCTTCCATAACATTATCAGATATTTCAACTTTGATGCTGAGGTACTTGTTCATGTTAAGATATTCTGTTTCTGGGCGGCAGATTTTCATACAAAAGATGCATGCTTTCTGTTCTCTTGTTTCTTATTGGTTTTAAATGTGTAGAGCAATCCAGAAATCGAACTGTTATCACAGACAAGGTCATGAAGCTCAATGTGAATTTGATGGAAATTCTGCGATGCTGTTATTTGGTGTTGTTCAGATACTTTTTTCTCAGATCCCTAATTTCCATCAGATGGAATGGCTATCTATTATAGCTGCAGTCATGTCCTTCTCTTATGCGGGAGTCTGTCTCATCCTTGGCCTCATCAAAGTCATAGGTTTGGAAACTTGAATCACACTGTTACATTAATTTGCTTTCTCAAGACATTTAAAACATTCGGTTTGTTATATACAATGATTGAAACTGCATGATACCAAGTTACCTATTTGTTTAGGTAATGGGGCAATTCTAGGGACCATTACAGGTGTTCCTATGGGCACAACTACTGAAAAAGTTTTCAGGATCTCTCAAGGGCTTGGTGACGTAGAGTTTTCCTTCCCGTTCTCTATGATCCTTTTAGAGATTCAGGTGACAAAAACATTCCCCAATCATGTTTCAATGGTAGCAAAAAATATTAATTTGCTTGCAGTTGCTGACATTTTCATGTACACAAATGTAGGATACATTAAAATCTCCACCGCCTGAAAGTCAGACAATGAAGAAAGCATGTAGGATATCAATCATCACCACCACTGCCATTTACCTATGTTGCGGATGCTTAGGATACGCTGCATTCGGTAATAATACACCAGGAAACCTACTGACAGGATTCGGTTTCTACGAACCTTACTGGCTCATTGACTATGCTAACGCTTGTGTTATCATTCACTTAGTCGGAGGATACCAGGTAATGTATACAATTTTTTTTCCACCTAGAACATTTTGCATTATTATTTCACAAGCTGAAAGAAACTTCTCCATCTTGCTAGATAATGGTGCAACCGATGTTTGCATACGCGGACAGATGCTTCGCAAGAATATTTCCAGAAACCAGTTTCATGAACAAATATTTCAACATTCAAATTCCACGCGTATCAACAATCAGATTGAATATGCAACGGCTATGTTTCAGAACTGCCTACGTTCTATCAACTACATGTCTGGCAATGTTGTTTCCGTACTTCAACCAAGTGTTAGCTATTCTTGGTGCTTTTAACTTTTGGCCAACTGCGATTTACTTCCCTGTGGAAATGTACTTGGTGCATAGCAAGGTAACGCCGTGGACGAAGAAATGGGTACTTCTGCAATCTTTCAGTCTTGTGTGTTTGTTCATTAGTGCGTTCGCTTTCGTAGGATCTGTTCAAGGTGTGTTTAGTGAGATAATGAGCAAGAAATCTTCTGAATAGATTATTGATTAGACTAAATTTTGTTTATAATATGTAAATTTTCTGTATGATATGAAGAAAGTAGATTGAACACTAGTGTAATATAAAAATCTTTGCTTCAGGTTTGTATTTTATAAGGTGTTTTACACTCGCACAGCTGGTGTTTGCGTTAATGTCCGAAAGAATCTGACCAACATGTCACAACCCAGAAGGACAAAAGTTAGGCATTATATTGAAGTAACAGCAACCGCAATTTTGGAAATAGCGAGTGTGTTTGTTTGTCGATAAACGCAGCGAAAATATAAACACACTTAAGGATCTTGCTTAAGCAATACGAGAATTGAGACAAAAGCAAACCAATCACAAAGACAAGAGATTTACGTAGGGAAAGACGAGAAAAATCCTACGGGAAGGCAAACTAGCCTTCAAGAAAATCACTAAACAAAAATAATTACAAGTGTTACACTTTAAATGGAAACTCTCACTAGAATGCTTTGCTTATATCTCTCACACTTGATGTGAGAATTTCCTTTCTTATTTCCTATCTTGTTCTCTCTTTCAAGCAAATGCCTCTCATTCATATATATAATGCCTCAAGAAGACTCTTGAACTTCCAAACGGTTGTTTTTTTATCTTCCCACTAATTGTTCAAGTCATTTGACTTTCCATCTTCTAAGAGATGTTTCAAAATCCTTGACTATTGGTTTTCCAACTTCTTGGGTGATGATTCGTCTTCCTTGATCTTTGGCATTCCAATATGAATGCACATTTAACTTGTTACATTCTAATGAACCACTAATTTACATAGTAGTTTTACAATTTCTAACAAATCTCCCATTTAAAGACACTTTGTAAATTTCAATCCAATAATAACAAGAAACCGATACGTAAGTGTCAAAATTCGATGACACTAAAAATAGGTATGATTAAGAGAAGCAGGGCTAGCACGCATGCTAACTGACTTCCATTTACCTCATACCGTTGCCTATTTTTCTCCGGTTCCATTGCTATCTTGAAGTGATTTTATTTCGGCTTCCTTGTGAAAACTGTCACATCCAATGATGTTCCCCATTGTGTTTTCATACAGAGATCTACAAAATAAAAAATATATCAAGGATTACCACCTCAGTTAAGGCATCCGCAGGGTTCCCTTTGGTAGGAATCTTGAGCATATCAATGCTCCCACTGAAAACAACTTCCTATCCAAATCATTTGCATAGTCTATATCAATAAATTCTTTGACAATAAACCTAGATCTTCTGTAACACAATGTAGCATTCAAGGTTCCTTTCACATACCAAAGGATCATTTTCACCGTCTTCTAAGGCTCACTGCCAAGACATGCCATGAATCTACTTACCACTCCCACTGCATGTGCAATGTCAGAACGAGTGCAAATTATGGCATACATTAGGCTTCCCATTGCTGATGCATATGGTATCCGAGACATCTCTATCCTCTCTTGCTCCAGACAAGGGGATAACAAAGAGAATAAGTTAAGACTAATAGAGAGTGGGGTAGATACCAGCTTACCATTATACATGTTGAACTGTTTCAACATCCTTAGATAACTAGTCTGAGACAGTCGAATCTCTCTATTGTTTCTATCTCGCCATATCTGCATCCCTAGGATTCTGTTTGTCGGTCCCAAGTTCTTGGTATCGAATTCACTAGCCATTTGAGCCTTCAATTGTTAGATGCGACCAATGCTTGAACCTGCCACAAACATATCATCCACATACAGCAGCAAGATGACAAACTCACTTCTCTAAAATCTCTTGATGTACACACAAGAATTTAAGACCAGCTTGCTGTATCCAAGGCTCCCGATACAAGAATCAAATCTCTTATACCAACACCATAGTGCTTGCTTAAGTCCATAAAGAGATTTGGCCAACCGATAAATCAGATCCTTCTTATCTTCACGGCAAGTCTTCTAGCTGAACTATATATTTTTCATCTTCAAGCTTCCCGTGCAAAAATATCGTTTTGACATTGAGCTGTTCAAGATGGAAAATCGATGATATACACAGCGCTAAGACCACATTAAAACGTACCACTAGAGAGAAGATCTCATCAAAGTCTATCCCTTCTATCTGGGCGTTGCCATTCACCACCAGCCGAACACAATATCGTCTTATTTGACCATTCCCGTCTAGTGGTTCATTAGAATGCAACAAATTGAATGTGCATTCATATTGGAATGCCAAAGATCAAGAACGACGAACCATCACCCAGGAAGTTAGAAAACTAATGGTCAAGAATTTTGAAACATCTCTTAGAAGATGGAAAGTCAAAGGACTTGAATAATTAGTGGGAAGATGAAAGGACAACCGTTTGAAAGTTCGAGTCTCCTTGATGCATTATATATATGAATGTGAGGCATTTATTTGGAAGAGAGAACAAGATAGAAATGAGAAGGATCATTCTCATATCAAGTGTGAGAGATATAAGTAAAGCATTCTAGTGAGAGTTTTCACTTAAAGTGTAACACAAGAGTTTGTAATTGCTTTGGTTTAGTGATTTTCTTGCAGGCTAGTTTGCCTTCCCGTGGGATTTTTTTGTTTTTTTCCCCAGGTAAATCTCTTGTCTTTGTGATTGTCTTGCTCTTGTCTCAATTCTCGTATTGCTTAAGCAAGATCCTTAAGTGTGCTTATATTTCCGCTGCGTCTATCGACAACCGAACACACTTCCTATTTCTAACAAGTGGTATCAGAGCCATTGGTTTGTTACAATGACAAGCAAGTACGAGATTAAAAAAAAATACAAGACTATAGCAAGTAAGGTTGGAGGTGCGGATCCCTCGAATGTCCCTTATTTGTGTGGCGTACTGATGATGGTGAGGCTCTAATGGGAGAGACAATGGTTGCTGCATGTGACAAGTCTTGAAGTTGCTGGAGTCAGTTCCATCAAGCTTATGACAAATGATGGAAGGGGATCCATCATCAGTAAGGTATGTTCTATTTTTCGTCTTACGAAAAATTTGTTATCTGTAGGATAATTGGATGACCTGAACTGCAACACTTGCGGTGGAGGCGAGATCATTGAGGTCATCAAGGACGGGTTAGAAAAACTGAAGGTTAAAATGATCGATTCAAATCTGTATAAGGTGCATGGGGTGACACGGGTGCAGAAGATGCTTATATTGCATCGGACAACATTGAGGATATCACGCGAGTGTGGCACCTGAAATTTGGGCACATCTCGGGACGTGATTTGAAGATCCTCAGTGATCGAAAGTTTCTAACGGAACTGTCCGAGGTAAAGTTGTCATTCTGCGATGAGTGTGTCACCGGTGAGCAGCACTGTGAAAGATTTGAAAATTATTTTCAGTTTAAAGACAAGCTCGACTTGTTTCACTCGAATTGAAACTTGTATATTTCTAATCCGAAAGAAGTCGGATGTCTTTGAGGTATTCAAATTCTTTAAAACCCAAACGGAACTTGATTCAGCAGCAGGATTAAGTCCGAAAGATGCCTATGATATGCTGAAGATGTTTGGGGTATTACCTATGGGATCCCACTGCCCATACAGTTATCTTCAGCAGGGATATCATCTTTGCGGAGGACCAATTGTAAAGAGTGACTGAATGCGATAATGTAAGGGAGGAGGAGGCATCACTCCCAGTGGTGACCACGTCGGTACTGGAGGAGAATGATGGAAAAGACGATCCTAATCTGGAGCCTTAACCAGCTGATGAGCACATGGAAGAGGATGGAGTTCCTAGGTCTACAATCCTTAGGCGTTCAACTCGCAAGAGAAACACATCTAAGAGGTATGAGGACTATTTTATGAAACTATCTCAATCTGCATATTGCTTATTCACAGAAGAAGGGGAGTCATCTTCTCTCAAGGAAGCGCTGGAGAGTCCAGATGCTTTTTTGTGGATGAAAATTATGTAGGAAGAGTTTGAATCACTTCATAAAAATAGAACATGGGAGATGGTCCCTCTGGCCCAAAATCGTAAGGCTATTGGGAATAAATGGATTTACAAAATCAAGCGAGTTAGGATTGATAAATTAAAACGGTATTGTGCTCAGCTGGTGGTGAGTGGCTACACTCAGATGAAAGGGATCGACTTTGATGAGATCTTCTCTCCAGTGGTACGTTTAATAACTATTCGTGTGGTCTTAGCGCTGTGTGCATCATCGGTTCTCCATCTTGAACAGCTCAATGTCAAAACGATGCTTTTGCACGGGGAGTTTAAAGATGAGAAATATATGGTCCAGCCAGAAGGCTTTGCCGTGAAAGATAGGGAGGATCTGGTTTGTCGGTTGGCCAAATCTCTAAATGAGTTTAAGCAAGCATTATGGTGTTGGTGTAAGAGATTTGATTCTTGTATCGGAAGCTTTGGATACAGCAAGCTGGTCTCAGACTTTTGTGTGTACATTAAGAGATTTGAGGGAGATGAATTTGTAATCTTGCTGCTGTATGTGAATGATATGCTTGTGGCAGGTCCAAGCATGGGTCGCATCTAACAATTGAAGGCTCAAATGGCTAGTGAATTCGATACTAAGAACTTCAGGCGACAAACAGAATCCTGGAGATGAAGATATAGCGAGATAGAGGCAATAGATAGATTTGTGTTGATCATTTTAACCTTCAATTTTTCTAACCCGTCCTTGATGACTTCAATGATCTCGCCTCCATTGCGAGTCTTCCAGTCTAGGTCATCCAGTTATCCTACAGACAACAAATTTTTCGTAAAACGAAAAATATAACGTACCTTACTGATGATGCATCCCCTTCCATCATTTGCCATAAGCTTGACGAAACTGACTCCAGCAACTTCAAGACTTGTTACAGACAGTAACCATTGTCTCTCCCACTAGAGCCTTATCATCATCAGTACGCCACACAAGTAAGGGACGTCGAAGTATTCGCACCTCCAACCTTACTTGTCATAGTCTTGTATTTTTTTTCAATCTCATACTTGCTTGTCATTGCAACAAACCAATGGCTCTGATGCCACTTGTTGGAAATAGCGAGTGTGTTCGGTGTCGATAGACGCAGCGAAAATATAAATACACTTAAGGATCTTGCTTAAGCAATACGAGAATTGAGACAAGAGCAAGACAATCACAAATACAAGAGAATTACGTAGGGAAAAACGAGAAAAACCCTACGGAAAAACAAACTAGCCTTCAAAGATATCACTAAACAAAAACAATTACAAACTCTTGTGTTACACTTTAAGTGGGAACTCTCACTAGAATGCTTTGCTTCTATCTCTCACACTTGATGTGAGAATGATCCTTTCTTATTTCCTATCTTGTTCTCTCTTCCAAACAAATGCCTCTCATTCATATATATAATGCCTCGAGGAAACTCTTGAACTTCCAAATGGTTGTCTTTTTATCTTCCTACTAATTGTTCAAGTTCTTTGGCTTTCTATCTTCTAAGAGATGTTCCAAAGTCTTTGACCGTTGGCTTTCCAACTTCTTGGGTGATAGTTCATCTTTCTTAATTTTTGGCATTTTAATATGAATGCACATTTAACTTGTTGCATTCTAATGAACCACTAATTTACATAGTGGCTTTACAATTTCTAACACGCAAGAAACATCTTCTGATTCCTTCATAATTCGCCGTGTACCCAAATCGTAGACGGCCCAACAGTTCAGATGTACTGGCAACTGATGCTTAGTGAGGCTGCTTCTGATGATCAAGAAACACACAGGCGTAGGTCCTTTGTTTTTCCTTTGTTTATATAGTGCGTCTAAAGTCAGTTTAGTGAGTTTAGAAATGCTTATGATAAAAAAAATTTCATTAATAAAAATTATTAAGTTTTCTAAAAAATAAATTTAATTTTTTATTTTAAAAAATAAAAAATTTAGGTTGGACTAAATGAACTAGCCCGTGCCAAATGGTTCGAAACTTGGCTTGCTCAGTCTATAAAGATGCAGTATTGGTCTGATATTATTGGCCCGTCTTTTTAGTCAATATATTTGTTGATCGGTCAAAAATGATGCGTTGATTTGATCAATATTAATAATTAATCAAATTAATTTCTAATATTAAATATTATTTATTTTTTATTAATAATAATTTTAAAAAAAATTAACTTATTATTATTTATTTATTAAATAAAATAATACAGATAAACAGATCGAGTCGAATCACAAAAATATTTTCGAATTGAACCGATCATACTCCGATGTGGAAAGCGAATTATCCGCTCGGTCAATTCATTTGGTTATAGTAGATCAGTCCAATCGAATCCGTATATATTTGCATCTATGAGCACAAATTATTATAAATTATCTTATTTTTAATTTACTGATAACAAATTTAATTTTATAAAATTTATGATATACTATACATAATTTTATTTTAAAAAATTAAAATAAATTTTTATAAAATTTTTTTATTTTAAATACTCGAATTAACCTCTCAATCATATGGGGCCCAATTAGACAACTTTGAAAGTTGTACAATCAGTCAAATCCCCTAAAATTTGGTGCCCTTTTTGGCTTTGTTGCCTTTAAAATTGATACTTCGCTTTTATTTTGAATACATGAGCAAAAACAAGTTGTGTGTTTCTTTTTATTATTGTTGGAATCTTTTGCAGCTCCATTTTTTCTTCATAATCCAACAATATAGATCCAAAACATTACTCACATCTTGATTGAGATTGTTGTTTATAGAGTATGTCGTGGATGATTCAAACAAGTTTTTAGCTGTCTTGAACTTTGTGTGAATATTTATTTATTCGAAATAAAAATTTATTTAAAGTTTAGAGTTAAGAGAATATTTATTTATTGGAAAAGTAAATTTTCAAAAATTAGGTCTAAAGAGTGAATTTGTGCAAAAAAAAAGGTTATACAAAATATTTTTTTTTGATAGTAAATCACTTTGAAAACCAGTTACGATTAAATAAACAAATCGAGTATATACACATTGGAAAATCAGTTAAAAATAAGTCTTTAAATACTCGAGTTCCAATTGTATTATAAGTATTTACGCATTCGAATCAATTTAAGTCAAAAAATATTTTTATTGATGACAGTAATTGGAATGAAACTCATATAGTCTATCCCTTAGTATTACTCAGGTAAATACACTTCATTGTTTTAAATATTCTAATATATAAAATTGGTATATAAATTTCGATCACGATATTATATTTTGTTTAAGGTGCGTATCAATTCTCTTCGAACTCATTTTAGTTCAAATATTTACTTCAAAATTTATTTTTAAATACAAACAAATATAAAAAAATTATTTACTCACTCATTTTTAATATAATCAAATACAAGAAATTAACTTATTTTTTAAACATATTTCTTAAGATCTCATATCTTAAGAAATCTCTTCACTGCAAGCAAACGATCTTAGTTGCACTACTTTTATCAACATCGAACTTTTTGCTAGTTTGGGTAAAGCTAAATATCAAGAGTGCGTTTGTCATTCTATTCCCCTAAAGTTACTTTTTAATTTTTCAATTCATATTTTTCAACGCATCTTTTACCATCATTTAGAGAATTTATTTAAAATTTTAAAAAATATAAAAAAAATTATATATAAGAAGATCTTCTTATTACTTATTATTATTATTACTATTTAGAAAAAAAATTTATTTTTAAAAAAAAAAATTCAAAAAAATTTTATTTTAAAAGCCATTCAAATCGTTGATAAGGTTGACTTGCATAGTGTAGTGGACTTAGGGTGTCTTTACTTTAAGGTGAACTCATTTTTTAAAAAGTGAGTTTAAATTTTAAAATTTAAATATTGAATAAAAAATTTTATTTAATTTTATATTAAAAGTAAGTTTTAAAATTAAATTAAAAAAATTTAATAGAAAGAATTTATTTTAAATTTTTTGTTTATTTATATATAAAAATAAGTTTGTAAAAAGTAAATTTTGAATGGCAGTTATACACGTTTGTCACAAATTTGTCAAAAGATTTCTCCTACATTTCATAATAAGAGCATACTACATCTGGGGTGAATGAAGACATAAACATCTTTTAACTTTCATTATAGTGAATGTTTCTCTCATGCAGTAAGAAAAATCGCAAAAATTATTCGTGTAATATAAAAGATCTTCACAACAAAAGTATAGTTTTGTTAGTAATAAGCTAATATGAATATTCATAAAGATTTAGGTTCAATTTTCTCATCGCAAATTAATTTTGAAAAAAATTCTAAATTTGTAACATTATATCAAAATGCACTGGGCCGGATCGGCTCATAATATAGGCTAAATGTAACTTTATTATCCATATTATTCAAAACTTTTATGATACATTTTATTCTAGGGCAAAATAACCCGCTTCATTTTCAAGGCAAGTAGCCCGTTTTATTTAGAACAGTTATATGCTATATTTTAAGACAAATAGTCTATTTTATTTTAAGACAGGTAGTCCGATTTATACCTTATTTAAATTCATTTTAGGATAAGTAGCCCGTATCAGTTCAATTCAGAAAAAAAGAATAAAAATTTTTTTCTGATATAGAGCAGGTGTTAAAGAAAGATCTAAGTCTCATGTTACTTATCAATAGTTAATTGATCTTAAGAAAAATTCCAAGTTTTTCATATGAACAAATGATAATAAAGATAAAAATTCTGAACTATCAATGCATGTATATCTAATTTGTCCCACCTGAAACAATTTTTGGGAACAAATTGTCTACTATATTAGAGGAAAGTGTGAAATAAATTTTTCTATTTTTGCATATACATATTGTAGATTTCAAGAAGAAATTTAAATAAAAAAAAAGGGATTCCAGATACTTGCATAGGAGATAAGTCTAATAAGTTCAAGTAAAGGATGACAAGGATGGTCCTCAATAACACCCACTAATAAGTTATGCATCAACTATGTTGGTATGGAGGTCAGTTCAACTTTTGTGTCAAAGACAGATTTTGAAGTGAATCTTTAGGATCTATTTATGAAAATAAATTTATTAAAATAAATATAAAAATTATTTTGAAGAAATATTTTGATAAAAGAAAGTCAATTTCAATATCATTTATAGTGAAGTAAATAAGTCCATTGTTTCAAACATCATCTTGTAGGTCAAAACTTTCATTGCCTTGAATCTTTTAAAATTTTAAGGACATCCTATTCTATGGTTAGCACACTAACGGTGTTTTTAGTTTTTTAAAAGTGAATTTTGTAATAATAATTTCTGTAAAAAAGAAGCTTGGTAGGAAGTATAGTTTTGTAATAAATTTTGTAGTAAAAACTGAAACATGTGAAGTGAAGTTTATTAGAATTTAATAAAAATAGAGTTTGGTGTCCAAATAAAAGTAAAATTTAAAATAATAACTGAAATACGTGAAATAATCTGAACTCAAAATTTGAAAAAAATAAAGTTAAAAAAAAAACTGAGAGATGCCTCAAGTGTGTTGATGGGGGTGATTAAGGCATTTCCTTCTCAATGTAGAGGCTCAAAATAGGGAAGTGATTTTAAGGTTTAAAATCTACACATAATATCTTGATTTCTAAAGAATATAAAGAGTAAATGTGTTACGAGAACTTCGCAATAAGCGTTTGCAAACTCAAAGACAAATTCGCAATGGATCAAAATTAACAAACACCAAAAGTACTCTTTTTTTTAAAAACACCTTATATAAGCAATCCCAAACGACCCCTACTAGTTCTTCCTCAAATTTAGCTTTGAAAATCTCTCTGAATTAGCTCTAAAGAAACTATAATCTTGGTTGTAATAAATTTCAATAGGTTTGTGTAGATCTAATAATCATTTAGCAAGTTGTAAGCTATCCATCTACATATAGCATGAAGATTACAATCCATGAATAGTGTTCGAATCTTACAACTTTTTGTTTGAGAGAAGATGAACCCACTTCATACACAGCAGGGATTTCAACATAATGACAACAAGAGTGTTGGAACAAATAAATTTTTGTACCCAATCCTTATCCACACTTTGATCTCCTCTCGTGTCTTGTGCATTGTCGTATCAGTATTGAATTGGATTAGTTTAGGACTTGTTTACTTCTCTGTAAAAAATTCACTTTTAATGACTTTTTATATTTGTTTTTATAAATTTATTTTTACAAACTCATATTTTCATAATTTATTTTTAAAAACTCATTTTCGGATCATTTGCAGATAACTAAGAATTCGACAATTCTTTATACAGTTATACATTTGAGCTCATAGGTTGGTGTTAGAGTGCGTTTGGCAAAGTGTTCCAAAAAATTATCTTTTCAATTTTTTAGTTTGCGTTTTTCAATATATTTTTTATAAATATTTAGAGAATTTATTTAAAATTTTAGAAAATATAAAAAATTTTCACGAAGTGAGATCTATTTATTGCTTATTATTATTGTTATTATTATTTTTACGTAAAAAAAATAGAGGTCATTTTTTAAAAAATAATAAAAATACTTTCTATTTTAAAAAAATTTTATTTCAAAAGCACTTCAAACGCTCCAAAATAAGAAGCCAAATGGGTGATATTTATCTTGCACAAAACATAAATATTCTATAACCTATATAAAAGAAGGTTAGTAACATTTTAATGATTTACCCTTAATAAGTGATTTTGAATGCCAGAGAGTTGTCAATCTATTGATGCGTCGATTATAGAAACTTTCTACGATATAAACGTTGCGGAATATGGTTATCCCAGACTTTAATTTCAGGACCTGTATTCATTTTAGTGGAGAAAAATTCAGGCAAAATTCAAAAGAAAGAATCTGATTTTAGTCAAGAAGCAAGCTTTTAGTTAGTGTGGTTTATGTCAGATAAAAGCTTTGTATCTAAGAATCGAAAAACATAGAACGGTTAGGAATTTTTACGAAGTTATTAATGATAGATTCATAATTAGTGGATACTTTATCCACCCATGTTCTTGGGACTTGAAAAAATTATTCAGGCCAGCTTCTAACCTCTCATTGTGGAACAACAATAATTCTATTCCAATTTTTCAATGAAAATTCAAGAAAAAGATAAATTTGTTTCGTTGATGTGGTTGTCTACATCACTTGTTTTTCCTATATATATGCCAACTCAATCATTCTTCAATTTGCAGCAAAGCAACTTTTAGAAAAATGGCAGTGAAATCACTAGAGCTAACAAATGGTTCCTATGAAGATGATGATATCAGAACAGGTAACTAAATCTCCAGAAATCAAAACATTCGTTTCTCTTATATTTGTTTCTCAATTTTCGTGAAGTTCGATTTTTGTTTCAGGAACAATATGGACTTGTGTGGCACACATAATCACCGCAGTGATCGGCTCCGGTGTGCTGTCTTTAGCATGGAGTACAGCACAGCTTGGATGGATTGCAGGGCCTATCGCAATGCTTTGCTTTGCCATGGTCACCTATGTGTCTGCTTTCCTTCTTTCAGACTGTTATCGCCATCCACATCCTGTCACTGGTTCAAGGAATTACTCTTACATGGATGCTGTCAGAGTTTTTCTAGGTGACTCTATTCAGAAAATTCTCTTCTTCAAGTTGAAAAGTTTTTGTTTTTCTTGGATTTTAAGTGATCAAGTTTTAGCTGAATTCTTCAGGTAGGAAGCAAACGATGATTTGCGGTTTGCTTCAGTATGTTAGCATGATTGGAGCTGCTATTGCCTACACAATAACTACTGCAAAGAGCCTTAGGTACCTTTTTCAGTGTTTTGTATTCTGATAGAATTGTTTCGCAGTTCAAAATTTTTTTTTCGAGTTATTTTGTCTCTTGAACTTGTTAGAGATTGTTATGCTGCAGGGCAATACAAAGATCAGACTGCTTTCACAAAGAAGGGCACCAGAATCCTTGTGAATACAACAACATGTCATACATGTTGATCTTCGGAGCTGTTCAGGTGTTCTTCTCACAAATACCAGATTTCCATAACATGGCTTGGCTCTCTGTCTTAGCAGCAATCATGTCCTTCACTTACTCTTCCATCGGTTTTGGTCTCGGCCTCTCTAAAGTTATCGGTATTATATTCTTACAGAAATTCCTTCAAAATTTTTCATCTGTCATAAGCAGTATCAATTAAGAGTAAAAGAATGAATAATGTTTCAGGAAACGGAAGAATCAAAGGAGCAGTAGGTGGTGTTCCTATGCCATCAAGAGCTCACAAAGTCTGGAGAGTTTCACAAGCACTTGGCGATATCGCTTTCGCATATCCTTACTCAGTGATTCTCATTGAAATCCAGGTTAAGAAAAAAAAAACAAAAGAAAATTTCATTCCTTCGATTTTAATAAAAGTTTTTGTTTCAGAATTTCAGTTGAAAATTTTTGTTCATTTTGGTGGTTATAGGACACGCTGAAGTCACCACCAGCAGAGAACCTAACAGTGAAGAGAGCATCCATGATAGCTGTATTCATCACAACATTCTTCTACCTTTGCTGTGGATGTTTCGGTTATGCAGCTTTTGGAGATGGCACTCCTGGGAATCTCCTCACTGGATTCGGGTTCTATGAACCCTACTGGCTTGTTGATTTCGCGAATGCTTGTGTTGTACTTCACTTGGTTGGCGGGTATCAGGTAAATTGTCTCTTCCCTTACGAGCTAACCAGAAAAATTCCATCATTGTAAACCTTCGGATAAAATGTCTAACTCAAACAAACAGGATCAATGTTCTTAGCAATACGATCACAAAAGCTCGAAGTAAAACTGAACTTAACAGATTGATTTTCAATGGAATTTTCAGATATTTTCACAGCCGGTATACGCATTCTTCGACAGATGGTTTCAAGCAAAATTCCCAAACAGCGGATTCATCAACAACTACTACACACTCAAACTCCCACTTCTTCCCTCATTCAAATGGAACTTATTCAGGCTTTGCTTCAGGACACTGTATGTAGGTTTCACAACAGGTGTTGCAATGCTTTTCCCGTACTTCAATGAAGTGTTAGGAGTGCTAGGTGCAATCAACTTCTGGCCATTGGCGATTTACTTCCCTGTAGAGATGTACTTCGTCCAGAAGAAGGTCAAGCCATGGACAAGAAGATGGGTGGTGCTTAGAGTTTTCAGCCTAGTTTGCCTGCTTGTGAGCATGATTGCGTTGATGGGATCTGTTGAAGGACTCGTAAGCCAGAAATTGAAGTAAAATTTTCAAACAAACATTCTCACAGTATATAGAGAAAAACGAAAAATAAACGTGGAAAAATGGACCAGATCAATCTGCTATGAAAATTTTGTTTTCAGATGAAGTTTTATAATTAAAAACATTGGCTTCTGGCAATCTGTAATGAGTCTTCTATACATGGCTTCCAACTCTTGGTAAGACTAGTCCTGCATTTCCTGTCAATTGCTTTTAGCTTTATCTATAACATGTATGAACTCCATGAATTCAAGTCAAAGCAACAAGAATAAACCTTTAGTATTTGCTCTCAAGCATTCATGCCCAATGCAGTAACACAAATTCTCAAACCTCAACATCTAGTCTTCAAACACCATCTTAAGGAACATATCAAGAACATAATGTTAACTGGGCCTAGCCGCCTAGGTAGAACTCAACCGAGTGAGGTGAGAATGCTCAATCTATATCAACAGTGACCAAGCTCGGCATACAAGTAATGTGGGACAAATCTAACACCCACTCTCACTTCGCATGAGGCCAAATTCTTACATGTGATCCGCTCTGATACTATATTAACTGGGCATGATAAAACTTAATTTAAAAAACTAGCCAGTGAGGTGAAGGTGCACGCCCAACCCATATCAACAGCTATCCAGCTCGGCATACAAGCAATGTGGAAATAATCTAACACATAGAAACGCTTATGCTAATCAACTGAACCACAAAATTCATTGTACAGAAATTGCATAATGTATATAAATCAACCGATCCCAGAAAGCCTAGACTTTTTGCTTAGGGGCATTTCGAATTGCGTTTTCTGAACGCTCATTTTTAATTTTTTATTTCATATTTTATAATACATATTTTATAAATATAAAAAATTTATTAAAAATTTAAAAAATATAAAAAATTTTATGTATTGAAATTTATATATATATATTTTTATTATTTTTTTAAAAATAAAAAAATAAAATTTATTTTTAAAAAAAATAAAAATATTTTCTATTTTAAAAAATTTTTATTTCATAAGCAATTCCAAATATATCTCCGGATGGTTAGAAACAAGATAATCTTATCTCGTCTGAAACTCCAGTACCAGATACTACTGTATATATTTTGGCAAGAACATATTCATATTCTTTTTGTTCACTATAAGTCATTAATTAATTTACGTCAAAATTATTCTTTGGTGTTCTTTTCTCAATATTAATAAACCACAAACACAAAGACTGCTCCCAATATAAAACACCAGAACATAAATATTTACTCCCTCCAAGAATCTAGAAACCAAATAATAAGAACACCTAATTAATTCTCAGTCACATAATTCTTTAACCATTCTTTCCACAAATATAACCGAAAGTTTTTCTATTTTTTCTTTATTTAATTGCTTGTGGTGCAATAAGAAAAAGAACCAAGAAAAATTCCTCACCAAACTCTTCGATAATACTATCAACCATACAGTCAACCATGCATAGAGCTCATCATGGACCGTAATGAAGAAAAAGAGATTATAAGAGAAAGGAAGGAATTAGAGAAACAAGTTGACCAGGCGTTGAGTGAATGGGCAACCTGCCAATGAAATATTTCTTAATGCAAATTTAATCATGCAGGTTGAGCTCCCGTAGCTCGTCAGCAACACCCATATGCCGCATGCATGGAAGAAAACACTCGCACGTACGTGGAACTACTCTTGGACTCCTCTTCCCCTTCGTCAATCTTTCATTTACCAATATAAATAATCCAGCTTTCGAACTCTACCAGCAACACAAACGAAAGACTAGCTAGCTATATAGCTATATAGTAGTTTTATTGGCAACGTAGCGGAGTAGTGAGGGATCTTCAATTCATTCTTCTAAAAGGGAGAGACGGAAGATTTCGAACAGCTAGATCGTAAGAGGAGAGGCATGGGAAGGGTACCTTGTTGTGAGAAGGACAATGTGAAGAGAGGACAGTGGACACCTGAGGAAGACAACAAGCTCTCATCATACATTGCTCAGCATGGCACACGTAACTGGCGGCTCATTCCTAAGAATGCTGGTAAATTTTCACTGTACTCTAATAGAACTACGTAAACAGATGGAAATGGAGTTTCAAACTAAAACAAGGTATTTTAAAATGAATGAAATTGACCTTTTTCGTTCGCAATGAACAGGCCTGCAGAGGTGTGGCAAGAGCTGCCGGCTAAGATGGACCAACTACCTCCGACCAGATCTTAAACATGGCGAATTCTCGGAGTCGGAAGAACAAACAATCGTCAAACTTCACTCTGTCTTTGGCAACAGGTATAACACTCTTGGAAATCCATATGAATGTATAATGTTCTGACTACATACGTGAGCTTGCAATTTACTTATCATCGTCCCGGCGGTAATTCCTGTATATAGGTGGTCACTCATAGCTGGCCAACTACCAGGACGGACAGATAACGATGTAAAGAACTACTGGAACACCAAACTGAAGAAGAAGCTCTCTGGCATGGGCATAGATCCAGTGACTCACAAACCCATCTTACATCTCGTGGCTGAGATTGCCACGGCTCTACCTCCTTCACAAGTACCTCACCTTGCTGAAGCTGCTCTCGGCTGCTTCAAGGATGAAGTGCTTCACCTTCTGTCGAGGAAGCGCGTCGACTCCAACGGAACTTTGCTGCCCCCTGCAGGTTCCAATGCTGGGACAAGTTATACGGTACCCTTTACATCTACTGAGAACAAAGAAGAAACTATTCAGAAGATCAAAATGGGTTTGTCCAGGGAATTCGTGCAAGAAAAAACTGATACCATTGCTACATCTAACAAGGATTGGGAAATCATAGCAACTTCTGAAGGGACGTTCAGCGGCATCTCAGGAATGTGTGATATGTACACAACTATGGCTGCTGAAGGGTTTCATTTTGGTGACACACCTTTCTGCAACGCAGGTGACGGCGCTGGATGGAGCCAGAGCTTGGGCATAGGAAGCACTTGCACAGGTAGTAGTAACGGACATGGAGACGGACAGATCAGGGAAGGAGAGGACATGGATTACCGGGAAAATTCAGAGCGTGGCAAATCAGATAGAAACATTGACGCTGCTGCGATTTTCAGCTCTGATTGCGTACTATGGGACTTGCCCGATGATCTGATAAATCCTATTGCCTGAGAAATAATGGTTGTATGCTGTGTCGAAGATTCTATACACAAGAAATGAATAATCGATGTAAGTTTAATTCATTTATAGTACATAAATGATAATTCTTTTTTTGTACCAAATCGGATCCCTAAATAGTGGGACTAGGCATTACTATGAATAAGACTATTAGTGACTGAAAATTTCTGTTACCGACTGTTAGGGTACGATTTGAATTCATAGTTAAGAATGGATAGGAAAAATAATACGAGTACGGATGAAAAAATAATTAATTAATCTTACGATATTTGAATATATGATAAAAATAATAAATTAATTATATTTAATTAAATAGATAAATAAATAAGTAATAAAAATAAAATTTTTATAAAAGACTCAAATATTCTATTTTATTTATATTAATATTTCTTTTATTATATAACTTTAACTAATTTATTAATATAATTTAAATAAACTTTATTTATATAATTTTTAATTTTTTATATTAAACTAGAATTATATCAATTATTAAATTTAAAAACTAATCATATAATTTTATTCTTTTTTTTACCAATTAAAATTAAATAAATATAAAAATTTTAAATTATTATAATAATTTAAAATATTAAATTAAAAATAAATATTAAATTATAAGTAAATATTAAAAAATATTTAAAAAATAAAAAGAAAAGTAATTTATTTGCTATTTTATTTTCATATGTACCTATCTATTTGATGGATACATATTTAAATATAAAACGGTGAAAAGTATCAGTTCTTCATCTTTTTTTTTAAAATATATTACCAAATTCAGAAAAATATTTTACTATCCCTATCATTTCTCATATCTATCTATAATCTAAACATACTTTTAGCGAACTAGTTGGCTAACTAGCGACTGAATTAAGTACGCAGTCGATAAATTTGCCAAAAAACCCGACTACAAATGAATTGTCTGTAAACGTTAGTCCCAGAAATCAACAGAGCAAGTAGCTTCAGCCAAATTCAGTTCTCTCAGAAATTTATAAAAGAGAAATTTTCTTCACAGACTCAAAATCCTCAACAAAGGAAAACAAAACGCAGAATCCCAAAAATCTCAACCAAAACAAAACCAGCAACTCAAGAGAACCTAAATAACCAAAATAAGAAACTCACATTTTTATAACATAGATCCGCTTGAGCAGTGCATAAAGTAAATCAGTCTCGTTGGGTTTCCAACCATCCTTCACTGCTTTGACCACTCCAGAAAACGGTTCTGCTTCCTTCTTCGTCTCTTCCGCCACTGGTTCCGGCAATCAAGCAGTTGTACAGATGCATCTCTTCCCTCTAATAACCCTACTCAACCAACAAAGCTTTCTCTCTCTAAATTTTCTCTCTGGGAAATTTCTCTGAGAAAAAATGTTGTTGAGGTGAATAGGGAAATGAAGAACAAGAGTCATAGCAGTAACCAACAAAAGCGGTCACTGACAAGCGTACTGCACTGCATGTAATAAGTCATCAATACGTTTAAATATAATATGATCCAATTTGATGGATACATAATACATCATACACCTAAACAAAAATTTGGGAGAAAATACTAAAACAATAACAATTATATCTACACTAGATACCGTTCTCAAAATTAAACAATACATATAAAAAAGGTTTATTGCTCCAATGAGTTCCATTCCATTTCTAATTCTATCTCACCAGATTCAACATTCTGCAGCTTCAAACCAACCTCTTGCTTGACCTTGCCACCCACGATGTTGATAATACTGTCGTTGATGAGTGCATTGTCATTTGATTTTAACCACTTCCCAATCTGCATATCACTAAACAATTTGGGATCACCATAAGCCGTGGCAGCGGTGATCATTGGTTGCAAGTCGATCTCAGCTTCTCCCATTATGTCATCCGCAGAGAACAAGTCATGGTCATAAACTTGCTGCAGTATAAAAGACAGGTTACAATAATTCTATCTACTTTCAATTTGAAAAATGCTCTGTAAAATATTCATAAATCATTAAAATTATGCAGAAGCATACACTAAGAACATTACGATAACAGCATACTCAAAAGCACAACCTAAACTTGGACTTCAGAACATCAAGGCATTCGACATAAACAAAATGCTATCATACATTATAATTCACTCTTTCTTTTTTTGGCGCTTGTTAATACCAATGGAATAGATTATTTTGAAATAGTGGGTAGGTCTTAGCCTTTATAAGGATACATCCAGATACATCAGCTGGAGTAACTCTTATTTAACACCAAGCTGCATATTAGGAAAAAATTTCGTTTTTGTTCCAGAGAAGTATGAACAACTAATTTTTATAGAGTTTCAGAAAACTATGGCTTGCTGCAAAGTACAATCACTACCTTAAGTTTAACTGCTAAGGAATCGTTACAACCTATCATATAAATAGTAGATTTGACAATGAAACCATTTGAAAGGATAAAACATCCTATATCACCAGCTTCATATCTCAACTTCATGAACTTCCTACTTAAACGCACTATACTTAACCAAGAAAATTGCCCATCGTCATCGGTTCATAAAATTTATGAAATGTGATAAACACAAATGCAATGATCAATGAGAAATGGAGTTCAGCAGCTAAAACAGAAAAAGCTGTATGTCTTCTAGCAAGAAATAGACTGACATATGCTATAAATTATGAGGCAGCTCATGAAGAGACGACTGAATCCTAGCTCACCAGCTTTAGGGCTCCAAAGCATTGAGGAACTGCAAGCTGGAGATCCTCATTCCAAACTGGATTTAGATTGCTTTTTATCACAGAAGTTTGAACCTTCTACTCAAGAAACCTCGAAAGAGAGGTAAAGTGTAAGGTACAATCACCAGATACACCCAGAATGCCATCAAACAATGAGGTGACTATGGTAAGTTACCTGGTTCCCAAGAGTCAAAATAACATAAGGATCGCTTGTCAGCATATCTCTAACAGCTAGATTTATGCCTCTTTTAACGTTGACCTTCAATAAACCTATGAAGCCCGGCATGGCTCCCTACATGTACCACCAAAAACTCACACCGGATGAAACGTCAACAGTCAGCAGAGGCAAATCCCAATATATAATGTTACATAAAACTATTTACAAAGAATAAAGAAGAACACAAATTACCCCTTTCTTGGAACTCTCCGAGTCCAAATCACCATCTACCTCTCTTCCAGAACTGCAGGACTTAAAAGAACTTTTTGAAGAGACAATTCGCAAGCTTGGTTTCAAAAACTCTTGGAGTTCATACTTTGATCTATAAGATGATAAAAAAAGATCTACCGTGAGTAAGAAGTCATTAACAACCTTTTGCAATTTGACAAGGGTGGAAATTTACCTGATAAACTTTGTGCGTTCTTCATTGCCAGAATCTGGATTGGGTTTTCGCCATCCACTTGGAATATAAGCTTCATATATCGAATTTGCAGATGAGTTTCCACCAACCTCTATCATGGCTTCAACATCCTCGTCAGACCATTCATCTAATGTCACAGACATGACCTGGTAAGAAGAGTAGCTAGGTGAAAACAAACAAAATTCAAATAATTAAGCTATATCCTGAATGCTTATGAATTTAGTAACCTTAACCACTAGCAAGACTGAGATAAACTCAAGAAACAGAGTACCCAGATACAAACCAAAACAATGAAGAATGAAGTCACTATTTTTCTAAGGATATGATCCAATAAATGAATTCCATGCACGGAAGGTGGACAACTAGCAAACAAGTTTTGCATCATCCATTCTAGAATATTGCCAAAAGAAATTCGCATCGTAAAGAAAGAAACTGCTGGCCGTGGTAAACAGAATGACTATATCCATGCAAGCAATAAACAAATCCAAAACAAGTTACATCTGGAGGAGGTCAAGAAGATAAACCATGATTTTTACCTTTGAGATATGTGGTCCAAGTTTTCTGTGCACTCCGCAGCATTTCAAACATATAAAAACCCCAATATTCACTGATCTGTAAAGATAAGCTTCAAATTTCAGTCTCAATTTGCAGAACTCGTAAACCAGGACCTTGTCCAAGTCTAGAAGTTCCATAAAGTTGAAACAATAGTAGCAACAGAGGTTACTTTGAAAACTGACAAAGTCAGAAGAAAAACAATATTAACTCAGCAAAACTTTCATGATAAGTAATGATAACACGTAAATAGCTAACAATCAGGAACTTACGCCCATTTAGGATCTGGAGCACCACAATCTGCACAAGCCCTATTGTCAGGTTTGTTCAATAGCTCCTGAAGTTTTCTGGGGCGTTTACCTGCTTGAGAAACTAGAATATGAACTTCAAACAGTTGTAACCATGTAATACTAGATACTTGTCAAGCAATGAAATTCACGAGCTCTACCAAAATAATGTGATATATTGGTTGAAGTATCTCAATTGGCATTAAACTAAGTGATTCATTAAAAATAAATGGCTTGTAGGCGACCTGAAAACCAATAGATAAGACTTTTGGTTAAAGGAATCAAGAATTAATTTCACTTTAAAACCTAAAAAGTTTATGAGTAAATTCCAAGGTAATTTCTACGAAACAACAAATCTAATTTTAGAAGTACATTAGGCGAAGATAAAACCTCAAATGTTTCAAAAATTCTGGCTGAAGGACATAAAGACTTTACATTTCCTAAGTTCTTGACAAGTCCAGTGCATTATCAGAAGACTAAAACCAATACTAGTAAAATCAAGATGAATATATAACCTTGTGATAGAGGAAGGTATTCTATATTGTGTACCTTTTGAAGGCACACCATATTCATAGATGCGCCTGCTCATCTTTCCACTTGAGAAATTTGAACATCCAAAATCAAACAGACCTAAGAATTTTAAAGAAATGCATCATAAGCAAGTCAGTGCTAAAGCGCAAGAACAACAACAACTACAATTACTTTCAAGGTGCTAACCTAATATATTTAGGCGTATGTCCCTTTTCCTCAAAATAAAAAAATAAAATAAAATAAAATAAAATAAAAAGAGCCCCAAAGAAGAAAAAACGAGAAGAAAAGTAAATGTTAAACTTGATTAAAAATGGACCATACTTTGAAACTCAATAAGCATTATAGTTCTAACTAGTTCATTAGAACTTCAATTCATATCCAAAAACAACTGAATTTAATTAAAGTGAATTAAAGACCAAACAAATTAAACCTAAAATCATAACATGGTTTTATATGTATCTTACTAACAAATCCTTCCCTGTTTTGACAGAAACAGGAATTGCATGCCAGTATCAAGAAATTGAACAAGAAATTGGAAAAAAGAAAGAATCAATTACTTCAATCAAAACAATCTAGTAACAATTACTTTGGCAGAAAATAATCTACTTAACGATTAACGATAGAGTAAAACAGAATTAAACCCGAAAGAGAAATAAAAATTAAAAGCAGGGAATCGAAGCGCCAACCCCAAGATCCAACAAATTCTGAAAAAGGTCCTTTCGTCCTCGTCGTCGTCGAAAGAGGATTAGTTTGATCGACGGTTTGGTAGTCTGTAAAATATATTAATTTTATCTATAGAAAATTTTTCAATAATTTCTAAAGTTGGACAATAATGTTCATGTTTTCGCAAACTTATAACGTTCAGTTTTTGCAGTTTTAGGAACATTCATTTTCAAATTGCAAAATAGGCCAACAACAATCTACCATCCAAAATTTATTTTTTAAAAGTCATTTCTAATATAAAATAAACAAAATATTTAAAATTACCTTTTCCTATTATTATTTAAAATTCAGTTTAAAACTTAATTTAAGACAGAATTAATATAAAAATAAATTTTAATTTATCTTGAAGTCACAAAATTTATCTCAAATTTAATTTTTACCGAAATTAAATTAAATTAAATATGCCCTATAATAAATATTATTTCTAATAAAACATAAAATAAATTACGTACCCAAAAACTGAGTAAGAGCTCATTTGATTAGAGTAAAATGAGTTTTTAAAATTTTAGAAAATGAAATCATTTTATATTTAACTTTATTTAGAAAAGATTTAAATTTGCTTGTATTTAGTTATATTTGAAAGTATTTTAAGCTATATTTTTTTGAGCTGCAAGTGAGTTATTAAAATATAAAATATAATAAATAATATTATTAAAAGTAAATTTAATTTTTATATTTTTTATCAAAAGATAAATTGAAAATATTATTTTTTTTGCAGCTGAAAGTGAATCCAAAATAATTTTTTATATAAAAGTGAGTTATAAAAAGAAAAAAAATACAATTTTAGAGTATTCTTAATTACCATAAAATTTTACTTTTCTTTTCTAGATTTCGAGTTTAATGCTTTACGTACTTGAATTACAGCTCCAAATTCTATTTCAATTTCCTATCAACTTTATTTCTACATAAAATTTATTTTTAATTTTTGTTGTGTTTAAATTTTAGCTGATAATTTTATTTCTACTAAATTTTATTTTTTACGTAATTTAATTTTATGAAAGTCACTTTTTTACGAAACACTCTCTCAAGATTATTAGGTAGTCGTATTGAAATAAGAAGCATAACTTTTCAAATACGGATTTTTATTTTTTTATTTTACATTTATTAATATATTTTTATAATTATATAAAAGTTTATTTAAAAAATTTAAAAATATAAAAAAATCCATATATACTTATTTTTATTATAAATAAAATTTATTTTTTAAAAAAAATAAAAATATTTTTTATTTAAAAAATAATTATTTTTAAGCACTTCAAAACACCAACTATAGCAAACTTTATTTGTCAAAATTAGGAGTATAGATTTAGTAACAGAGCAACAACAGCAGTAGGTAATAGTAGTAGTACAGAGAAAGAGATCTACCTAAGTAAGGTTAGTTACTATATATAATTAACTGTTCTCTTCCGCAATCTGTCACTATTCTTTCTCTCTCACTTCCCTCAATTTCTTTGTTACCATTCTTCATCTCTCTATATATAATGCCACAACCGCTTGCTCTCTTCTTCGTTCCGTTCTCTCTCTTTCTCGATAGTGGCGGCCGAGATTCGTCTAGATCTCGCCGCTACTATCTTACTCTTCTTCTTCAAGATCGATCTGATCTGATTCAATCTTCGTCAATCGATCGATCCAGCAATCAGTTGTTGAAGAATCAAAGTGAGTGGAAATCTTCTTGTTTTGAGAATCGATTGTTTTTTTCTATTTGCGTTGATTTTGTATTGATGTTTTGGTTTTGAAGATTAATTGAGTGAGAAGAGATGTCGTCGGGAAGATACATGGCTTACTCGCCATCGCCGTCGACTGCGCCGCACTCGCCGCATATCTCCGGCATGCGTTCTACTGCAATCGCTGAACAAGAGAAGTATTCAAACAGTCTTACCTCTGTTTGTTTCCCTACGATTTGTTTCGCTGATGTTTGTCTGACGAAGAGATTTTGTTTTGATGATTATCTTTGATTCAGCTTTTAATCTGTAACTGAATTCTCGAATTTGTTATATCGATCTATCTATCTTGATTCAGTCTACTGATCTGTCTCCCGGGGGGTTTATCAGATCAGCTCTTGAATCTGTAATTGAATTCGCTTTTTATGATTCTTTCCTTCCTTTTTTTTTCAATTCGGTTTTCACACTGTTGCTAGATTGTATCTCCAGTTACTTTATCCTGCTCTGTATAGTGCTTTTCGTCTAACTGATGGAGTTTCTCACTGATATTGCTTACCTTGTAAATTTGTTTGGAATTAAAACAGCTCATTCCTTCTGCTTAAATTAATGTGGAGTCTGCAAGTGGTCTTATGAATTGTGATTTGCATGTGGAGGTTCTAGTGACTCTTTATTTTATTTTATATGTTTCTTAGTTGCTTCTGTGGTAACTTATGCGGTAAAGGAGATCTTTTTAAGCAGATTTCGGTGGTTATCATCTATTTGTGTTCCTTTGGTTTTTCTTTTCTGTTTCTTTTAGTATACTTGTGCTAGGATTTGGCTAAATTGTTAGTCATCAATCTGTAGAGAAAGTAGATTTGTTAATTGCAGGATGCTGTCAATGTCCGTGGACTTATTTAGCTGTTCTGTTTGCTTTGCCATGAGTGTAGTATTGTGAGTTGTGAATTATGAATGTGTTCTTGTCTATCAAGTCAACTGATAATAGCATGCATTTCATAACAGGTACCTCTCGGAGCTTTTAGCAGAACGCCATAAACTCAATCCTTTCTTGGCTGTGCTTCCTCATTGTTATCGTCTACTTAATCAGGGTGAGCTCACGTTTCTTTCTGATGATTGTAGTTAGTGGTTGGGTTTGACATCATGCTTTGCAGCTGTCTCTCTCCTGATATGTTTGAAGTACCAAAAGTTGATACCTAGTGTAGGCTATCTCCACCGATATAAACGCATTGTCTGGTCTGTTCTTTCTCATCCCCTTATGGTTGTTGGCTCTAGTGAATTTGCTTCCACAAAGCTCATCTCCAAGGCCTTTCCACATCAAATTGTACCATTTGTTTGCTTTTTGTTGATGTAGTTCTCCTATCTCTTTAAGTGCTCGTCAACTGCATCTCAAGTAGCTAAGAAATATAACCATTGCAAACAGTTCAACATCAATGTCTACATCCGGAGTTAATTTACTCAGAATAGAATTCATAACATGCAACTTAAATATAATGCAATGGACAAGTTAATAATCATCTTTCTACGTAAGTGCTTGAGTGAAAATGTTATTCTGCTTGTATTTGCTGGGAAGTTGAAGTAGGTTTGTATTCCTAATGCTTTCACATATTTATGAAACATAGGTGAGTTGTCGACATCAGCCTGCACTTTCACCCCCAATATTTTGTCTTTGATAAGGAACATCTCTTTTTTTTTTGCTGCCACCTTCTCTCAACCTCTATGCTACAACTTTAGACATGTAGTATTCCTCAAAATTTGTCATAACTGTATTCAAAAAGAATATCTATTCTATGTTATCTGGAGCACCAATTGAATTACGGTTATCTTGAACTTAACCACTCCTACACAATTTACATCTTGCTGACATAGGATGCACTAGTGATTATGATGTTAGAAAGAAGAGGGGAAAGTTTTTCATTTGCAAGAAGGAGAGGCTTTAGATTAGACTTAGGCCATGTTGGAATGGCTAAAAAAGTAAGCTTTTTTTAAAAGGAGCTTTTCAGAAAAATTTTTTTATGGCTTTTTGAAAAAATGAACTTGTACATACAATAATCCCGTGATATACAATTCATCCATGTCCTCCAATTTTTTGAAAAAATATTCTACGGCACTGTGCATGGCATTTTGGGCTTGAAAAGCCCCTAGGCTGCCCAAAAAAGCCATGCCAAACATGGCATTAGGTAGAGGGTATGCTTAGCATCAATCTAAGAGATGGGAAGGAAAGAAAGCAAGAACTTAAGTTGATCTTTTGCAGCTATATGGAATATGGTTGGTGACGAGGTGAGGGATCAACTGGAACTTAGCTAGGAGTTGAGATGAATGTGGATTTAAAAGATTGACTCCTCTGGCTGGTTTAAGATACAGAAAATCTAGATGTTACTCAACTTATCATGTTTTTAACATATCAGTGGTTCTACTCAAAACTGGAGAATTCCTTCTCCAACATGGAAATCCCCTGGTAAATTATAAGTGCGGGTAAAATTTCTCTCTTCTCTTTCACATGTACTGGGCTGGTGATCTCAATATCACAGTCGCAATATCTTAGTATGTCTAGTAATTAGGCAATCATAATCATCTAGGAAGGTGGAACTTGTAGTACATAAGTATAAAGACAACCTTATCCTAAAACAAACAAATAAATCCTCAAGGATAAAGACAATCTTCTTTAATTTGGCATCTGAGAGACTCTGTTTTGAACTATCATTTAAAAAAATGCAAGGATTTTGATTTTTGACTCTTGTTTACTTTTACAAAATAACTTCCAAATTTTATATCCAATGTTTTTTTTTAAATGATAGATTCTTTAAGACGGTTTTCCTAATGTCATTGTTTTATGTTCACCACCTTTCTTTGAATGCCTTTTTGGTGATATATAAATTTTAGACTTTTTGGTGATAGATAAATTTTATGTAGACAGATGGACACCAACTCTATCTCTTGAAGGAGATCTAGAAATATGTATACATGAAATGTTTCCACCATTTTCCCTGAATTATCAATGTTTCTTTATGTTACTAACTATTCGGCGATACCACCCACTCAAATTGAAATTAAGCCATCTTTAGGTTTTCCTCTAGCTGGTTTGCACATCTGATAGTTATTCTCTAATTTTGAGCTAACATAATAAGATTGACATATGAATCGCTTTACAGACTGTCAACAGATGCTAACTAGTACATCTTATGCTTGACATTGACTGAAGCAGAAATTTTGCGTATAACCACACTGTTGGGGAATGCATCTCTTTTAGATCAGAGTGTGCTAGAACATGGTAGTCCGCTGAGTACTGGAGGAATATTTTCGAATGCAGGAGCAGCTGATATAACTGGTTGGGCCTCAGCATTTCCAGAAGTATGGATACTAACTATTGACATTAACTTCTATTTTAATCTAAGTTTATTGCTGGAAACATTGGTGACATACTTTAGATTTTCTGACTGCTAGTGTGAGTGCATGCATTCATGTACTTTCCTCTTGTGTGCTGCTAACTCATGACCGTGCATTGACATATGCTTCCTAAGTCTGATTTCTTGCTTTGAATTTCCAGAAGTGTGGATACTAACTATTGATATTAACTGCTACTTTATCTAATTTTATTGTTGGTTGAAGCATTGCTGACATACTTTAGATTTTCTAACTGCTTAGTGCGAGTGCCTGCATTCATGTAGTTTCTTCTCGTGTCCTGCTAACTCATGACTGTGTCATTGATTATAAACCAACTGAATCTGATTTCCTGCTTTGGAGTCATGCCTGTCTAGATCCTATTCAAAATAGAGAACATTCATAGTTAGTTTGGCTTACTCTTACTGACTCTCTCAAAGTTACATTTTTTAGGGACTACATAGCTTAAAAGTGTAAATGATGACAGTTAGTAGACTAACATAGTTTATAGGTTATATGCTCTCTTGTTGAGTGTACCATGATCTAAAGACCGAAGTACTTGAAGCTGTACAATGGATAGTTTGGTGCACCGGGATGACTGGCCTTTCATGTTGTCTTGTTTATAAATATCTTTGGTTTGCTGCAGTTTAACAGTCTTCATGTCTTATTTGAAGTAACTGTACAATAGTAGATGAGACGTTTTTAGTTACTTTTCAAGTACCGTTTGATCCTATCATTATTTGCTTTTCTAGTTATTCTTATAATTTGCAATTGAATATGTGAGCTTTCTAACATGACTTCCACTATAACAGAGGTTGGGTCTTGTTCAACCTCCAACACCTCATGGGTGGCTTGGTTCACAAGGTAACTCAGCTGGCCGCATCGTCAAGAGAACACTTAGGGTGGATATTCCTGTGGACAAGTACCCAAATGTATGCTTGAATATTTATGCTTCCTTTCTGCCTTTTCCGTCTTGGTTTTTTTTTTATAAAATTTTTCTGATTTATTGTTCTTCTAATTGGTTACAGTACAATTTTGTTGGTCGTCTACTTGGTCCTAGAGGAAACTCACTTAAGCGAGTGGAGGCAAGTACTGAATGTCGTGTCTTAATACGAGGACTTGGCAGCATTAAGGATCCTGTTAGGGTAAGAAAGCTTGAACTGGCAAAGGATCCTTTTATGAAAACCTTTTTGACTCAAATTTCTATGCATTTTGTCTCTTTAAGATGAACTTGAAGTCAATGTCAGTATGGGGAAAGATTGTCCGAGCTCCTGCAAATTTATTTCATTAGCATTTGTTTGCTCTAATGATAATTGGTTCTTTTGCAGTTAGTCCTACTGATTTTTGCCAGTCTCTTATCTTTTGTTCAATATTGTGAACAAGAACCCTTTGGTTTTCACTTTCCCTTGAACAAGCTATAGTGCACAGCTTTCATAAGTAAGAATTTTTTGTGAAGCTGGTTGTCCCTTAGTTGAAACTTTTTAAGGTGCTACTCTTGCCTCAGTTCTGGTTCATTGTGCAGTTCTGCTTAAAGGACTTCAAAAGAGCTTCATTTGTTGGTTGGGTTATATATTTTTCTGTTGCGAAAAGTTCCATTTGCTATTGCTACATCTCTTGTACAAAAGTTACAAGCATCAAAACCATCTGTAATTAGGCAGTTTTGTCCGTGCAAAGCAGCAGAACCTGAATTGGGACATTTTGTTAACATTCAAAATGGTCTGGGAATCTGTAAATTGTTAACCATTAAAAGGCAATTAACAAGAAAATTGTGTCCATCAATAATAATTACAGCATGTTTCTGTTACATTAATGCTTGAATAGACTACATAAGGGGTACTGTTGTCAACCACACCTAATCAGCTCTCAGGATCTAAAGGGAGTACGACCTGAGGTTAGATGTTACCTGTTCCTATCTGTTTGCTACTGTTGGGTCTGTTGTCCTCTTAATGTATCTGATGGCCATATGAACCCAAACCTAAATATGCTATTTAGTCTTGTTCGTGCGTTCGTGACGGACAAATTTGCAATGTTTATATGCATTGAATGAAATATGGATACACTTTTAGAACTTATGAGTCCAAGATGATTTGTTAAGCTATTATTTGTGCAAAAACAAGGATATTTCATGGACATTGAAAGTGTAGCTCAAAGCTATGTGCTTCTTATACTTGAGTTCAAGTTGCTATGATGGAAGAGGATGACTTCCTACTTTTCCTATTCCGTGATTGTACCATTTCTGAATGCAGGTTGCTTTTTAAAAGGATATTTTGTTTGTTTTTCCAAACTTGAAGCTTGTTGAATGCTTATAGTTTGAACACATTTGTCCTCAGGAAGAGTTGATGAGGGGCAAACCAGGCTATGAACATTTGAATGAGCCACTTCATATCCTTGTTGAGGCAGAGTTGCCAATTGAAATTGTCGATGCTCGCTTGATGCAAGCTCGTGATATCCTTGAAGATCTACTCAAGCCTGTGGTAGGTTTCTCCCTCTATATTTCAAGTTCCTAATTATTTTGTGACATTAGTTTCTGTAATCTGCTTTATTTAATGTCTCTGTTCTTTCTAGGATGAATCACAGGATTTCTTCAAAAAGCAGCAACTTAGAGAGCTGGCCATGCTTAACGGCACACTCCGTGAAGAAGGGTCTCATATGTCTGGCTCGGTGTCTCCATACAATAGCCTTGGCATGAAAAGAGCAAAGACAAGAGGCTAAGTCGGCAGCAACATGATTACCCACCTACAGTGGGAGTGTGCTATGCTTGTAAAAATCATCTCCTGTATTGAGATGTCTGGTGGTGGCCCATAAGATTGCCAGTGGGAATTGGCACCGGGTCAGCGGGCTCTGCCTAACTTAAAAGCTTGTCTGGAAGTGTCTGCCGTGCTACTGGGGGAAGTCGAGTGATATCATGTAGTTATAAATAAAGGTGCCACATTGGGTTTTTGTGAAGTTTGTCTAGGTATCATAAGTTTGGGGGACCAGAATCTTATCATGGCGTTATTAGACTTTAGTAGTTATTTGCATGTGCTTGTGCTTGCGGTATGCACAAAGATCATTGGGGTTTGTATAGAAGGTAGGCTTGTTGGTTTAGTGGATAAACTGAAGACCATTCCGAATTTATGCAAATTAATATTGGTATTACTCCCTTGGCTTTTGTTCTTCTGTATTAATTTGGGCGCGTTTGGCAACTGCATTCTAAAAAAGCAGATTTTAATTTTTAAAATTTACATTTTCTAATAATATTTTTATAATATTTTAAATTTATTTAAAATTTAAAAAATGTAAAAAAATATTATGTAGTAAGACTGTCTTAATATTTATTTTTATTATTTTTTAAAATTAAAATAGTAAAATTTATTTGTTAAAATATTATAAAACTATTTTTTGTTTTAAAAAGTATCTGTAAAAGCCCTTTCAAACACACCTTTTGTCGTATCTCACAACAATAGCATTGTCGTTGTATGTAAGAAGGTTAAGATATATTCATTTTTCCATGTTTGTTATTGAAAATCCGAGCAATTAGAAGTTGCTAGAACTCGGTTCTGCACAGGTATGTTCATTTTGCGTATAATGGTTCAAATATGTACTCAGTTTTGTTCACGTTATTATAACAGACTATGGCACAAGTTATAAGGTTTTTTCATGTCGTATTAACACACTCTCTCTCTCTCTCTCTCTCTCTCTCTCTCTCTCTCTCTCTCTCTCTCTAAACACAAACACAAGCAAACAGCAGGGGGAAGCCTTTTCTTTTTGAGTAAAAACTAAACCTCGAAGGAATTACTAGGCCAGCATTTTTCATCTGGTTGGGGGACAACAAGAAATAAAGCAGAACGCATTTCATCCAGAAAATTGCTGCAACAGTGAAAAGAAAAATCTTGTAGCGACATGTTATTTTGCAATAACAAACACTACATATATTGTTTCTCAAAAAGAGAAAAAAAAAAAAAAAGCATATCCACTGCACAACCAGACATGCGCTGCTCATTAGTTTTTTCATGATAAGAATAGAGTTAAATTTCGCCTACATATAACTAGACAGAAAAACATAACTGTCTTTTAGTTTTTTGAAAGATCACAGATGTTTCCTAAAATCAGTTATACAAATTGTGGAAACTGTTGTTTGACGCTCTTTCTACAACCAAAATTCCTACGAAAACTTCAGCTAGCTACTTGTGATTTAGAACTAAGATTGACAAACTATAATAGATTATGACGAGACAGCAGACCCTAGGGCATGCTTTAATTACCACCAAACTTTACTTTCTCCTTCCAGATTTTAAATTTAATACTTCACGCATTTTAATTATCACTCTGAGCTTTACTTCTACTTTCACATCAAATTCTATTTTCATCAAAATTTTATTTTGAATTCTACTTACGTGCTTCAATTATCATTCCGAATTCTATTTCTATTGAACTTCACTTTCATAAAACTAACTTTAATGTAATTAAAACGCGCCCTAATTCAAAAACAAGAACAAAATGAGGATTCACAGAGAGTAGACCAGATGTATCCCTATTTTCAGTCAAAAAAGGTTTTAAGCATCCCTACTAATGTACAAGACAACAACAACCAACCAAAATTTATCTCCTTAATGCTTGTTTACTAACTCACCAAACTCACTTTTTTTCAGCTCACTTTTAGTAAGAAATAAATAAATAACTTTTTTTTATCAAAGATTTATTTTTTAATTCAATAAAATTCACTTTTAATACAAAATAAATATAAAATTTTATTTTTTATTAAGTATTTTTAGTTTTATTTTTTAAACTCACTTATAAAAAAGTGAGTTTATCTTAAAGTAAACACGCCCTTAGGGAAATCAGCTGCATGGGCCACTTTGCAACATTAGTAGAACTTACAATTCATAATCTATGCAAATGACAGAATTTACAGACCATGGAAGAGCCTGTCAACCTGCTAAACAACTATTTCCTAAAATATATTAGAATGCATATACATCATCATGACACTCCATCAAGAACCTATTTCCAAGAGTACCATTGCTACTGTGGTAGATTCCAAGAGTACCATTCTACAACAATCTAAGGGAAAGTAAGTTCAAACATATGCAAACTTCAAATATGATATTTGCATACCATTGCTACTGTGGTAGATTGCAAGTTCTGTAAATATTAGGAATTGTATGACAACAATCTTGAAAGTGAGCAAAACTCTCTGATATCAGATGACTAAAACATGTATAGACTTTCATGGAGCGAAATGGTGCATGCATTCTCTCAGTTATTCATGACTCAGTTAGCTTACAATATGAAATCCACTCTTCCAAACTTCTAAGAGAGCTTTGAATCAACATTTGTATAAATGATATCAATCCATGGAAAAAAAAGCAGAACAATCAATTTTAAGAGTAGCAACTGCTATTTCAGTGATCGCACACACATACATGTAAAAATCACTTTGCATAGTGAGCCCCAACTTCATTGTTGATAAAGAATTTTCTACAAAACAACAATCTACAATAATCCACAAAAATCTTCTGCCGTAGACAACACTATTCCTAACAATAACTGGCTTCACATCTTAGAATACCTTCAAATATAATCATGATTATTAGAAACACCAGTGAGCATCAAACTACAGCAAAATAATAACTTTCACAGTATTGAATTCCACAATATTCTAGTACATGGTTTTTAATCTACTGGCTACTAATTAAGCAGACAAGGATAACATGCAACAAAAAGATTGCTCACATGGTTTAATATAGATGATATACATAAGCAAGTCCTCTACTGACATAATGATACTTTGTAATCGACAACATACTCATACCGTCATATGTTGATAGTCGCATTTCACATATCCAAACATCCCAACCTGGCCTACCGATAGTCATACAATGTTACAACAGCAGCCTAATCATCATCAGCAATGTTGTTACCATATAATAGAGTCATAGATTATAACAAAAACTCACATTGCAGTAGCAGATTGGCACAATTACTGAGGGACATAATAGTAGGGCAAGGTATCAGCAGGCCCGGGGATTGCTGCACGGGGAAGGACATCTTCCTTCCCCTCTTCTCTAGGCACAATGTCAACAAGAAAGTCAAACACATCAGTGCGGGTGATGGCAGCAGCAATATCATTCTTCTGCAATGTCCTGCGCTTGTTCTCCTCCGCATGTGCCCAGGACCGGTGTGTCAGCTCCAAGATAAACATCTCGCATGCCCTAGCGAAGACCACAGGGGCCTCAGCAGCAATCATGCGGACATCCTCATCAGCTTTCATGATCTTCTTGATCCGAGCAAGAGGCAAACTGTGGTTTTTGAATTCTGTGGTTTGTTCAATCTCACGGTATTGGTCTGCCCAAAACATTTGAAGCTGCTGCTGCTGCTGTTGCTGCTGCTGTTGATACATATGCTGGTAAGCTTGATACGGAGCTGCAGCAGCTGCAGCAGCAGCATACTGCGGCGGTGCAGCAACACCCATCACCGGAGGAGTGCCATGTCCCTGTTGATCCATACTCTTACCCTGAAATATGAACAAAACCCAAATTTCAAGCTCGATTCTTATCAACTACCCAAAAGTAAAAATCCATTCTAGTTCGCTGTCCACAACTCAAAATCGATTTTTTAAGCACCCAGAACTAAACCGATTCTTCTCGATTACCCGCACGTCAAAATCGATTCTTTCCAAGTATACACAAGTCAAAGTCGGTTTTCTTGAATCTAAAGAAACAACAGATCAAGTGAAACAAAGCAAATAAAGGGGTAAAACCTGTTTTCTTGCTTTGAGATTGGGACTGCTGCGGAACCTGCTGTTCAAGAGAAGAATCAAAATACTCGAGAATCAGAATCAATTGAATAGAAGAAATATAAGATGAAGCAAAAAAGTTACAAGTGGAAGAAAAAAACCTGCCTTTTTCCAAGATTGAGAAGGATCGAAACTGTTTCTAGGGTTAAGTTTGGGTGGTTTTGATTTGGAAGAGAAAGAGAGAGAAAGGAGAAGGTGGTGCTGTGATTGATCAGTGGAATGCTTGGAAGGTTGGAGTGGAAAAAAAGGAAACAACCCTTTTCTTCTTTCCAAGTAAATTAGTTTTTATTTTTATTACTTTTATCTTCTTTTTTGGAGGGAGAGTTTTAAGGTGGTAGTGGTGGTTGGTTTTGTTGTTGTTTAAAAGATTATAATTAAAATACAATAAGGATACTTACTTTTTAAAATATTATTTTAGTGTGTATTTTTTATTTTATTAAAAAATATTTGTGTTATAAAATAAAATATTTAAATTTAAATTTAGTGATTTTTAATAATATTTAAAAAAATTTTGTTAAAAAATTTTAAAATTATGTTATAAATATTTTGATTATATTAAATAAAACTAAATTTTATTTTTAAAATTTTATTCATTATAAAAACTCATTTAAAAAACACTAAGCTTAGGGTTAGTTGTTAAATGGCACATGCATTGAAGTAGTTGTGATGAAAGTGGTGCAAGCCTTAAAATCTTGGTTAGATCTAAGTGCATTGATTGAGTTATTAAAAAAGGTTCCATGAGTCTTTACTTACATTGGTTGATTATTCATGATTAAAAAACTTTCCAATTGAATATGAGTACAATTTCTTTTGTGTTTGTAATTAAAAATTTCTCAATGCTTACCTGGTTGGTTCATAGTTATAAAAATCGGGCCAATTCGCCCGAATCGATCATAAAACTATTGATCCAAAACGTAAATTGATCCAGATAACAATAAAATCGTCTATGCAGCGATCCATTCTGAACCGCTTCAATCCTATCGATCCGCTCATTCGGATCAAATAGAATTAAACTAATTTAAAAAAAATTTAAATTTCTAATATATTTGATGCAAAAATATAATTATTAGTAGTTTATATTGAAAAATAATTTATAGTTTAGATTTTGCATTTAGATGTAAAAAAATAAATTTGTTATACTTCGTTTGTAAATATTTATTATTAATGATTTTTTAATTTTTATGTTATTAATTCTGTTAAATTGTAAGAAAAATAATAAAATTATTTTAAAACTAAGAATTTATTTAAGTTTATTATTTAAAATATTTTTTGGCTCTTCTATATTTTTTTGTTAATTTATTTTTTCTTCTTTCTTTCTAACAAAGAAAAATAATAAGTTCTTGTGCTGTCGTTAATGCTTTAATATTATTGATCTAACTGATCAACCTGTTAACCTGATGGATCAACCCATAATTTGTTATTTTGGATAGCATTTTGTTTCAATATCCGGTCCAATTTTTATAATTATAGATTGATTGGTTGCTTAGGCGTTACTTACATAATAGTTTTTACTTTTCTATTTTATTTTCAAAATTTTCAATAAATATTTATAAAATTTACATAAAATATTAAATATATATAAAAAATTTATATTATAATATTTTATTATTTATTATAATTATTTTTAAATAAAAATAAATTATTTTAAATAAAAAGTAAATTATTTTTTAAAATAAAATAAAATATTCTTTGATTTTAAAATTTTCTATAAACACTATTAAACATTTTCAACATGTTAAACAAAAGTTTGCCAATTGTGAAAGCAAAGTGTTGGAACCATCAACCATACAGCTGGCTAGTTCTCGTGAATTATCATTCAGCCACCAACTTGTTCACATAAATAGTCTGTATTTTCAATTCTTATAACTTGCATTTTTCACTTAAAACTTTACTTTTAATTATATAAAATATTTAAAATTACTTTTAACATTATTATTAAAATAAAAAATAAAATTATTTTAACAGTACTGTTTTTAATAATTTTTCTAGTAACTTATTTTCTGTTAAAAAAAATAGACACGTAGCCAACATATATTTTATATTTTCTTTTGTGGACTATTTTGAACAATTGATGACTTCAAGTTTTGAGTGCTTGAAATTTATTATAAAAGAAACTTCTTTAAACAAAATTTTTTATTATAAAAATTGAGTACAGGACGAGATTTTACATTTATTTTAAAACTGAAATTATTTCATTAGTCACTTTCAAAACATCTAAATATTAAAATTGAACTCATTTTTATTAAATTATTTTTCAAAACACCCTATGTGTTTTTCGGTGTTTCTACTTTACGACTTAGGTCTAGTTTTGAGGTTACCGAATAAATAGAACTTTTTAAAAAAATATTCTTTATAGATGTTTTGAAAATAAACTGTAATGTTTAATTAAAATTTATGCATATAATAAAAATTTATGATATATAATTTAGTTATATTTTTAATAATTTTGAATATAATTTATTTTTAAAGAAAATCGGTGCCATCAGAGCGCACTCCAAATATGATCTAAGAACGTTCGTGAATAATTAAAATAAACAAATCTTTAAAAAAAATATTATGTATTTTGAATATAAAAGTAAAAATAAAATTTATAATATATAATTTTTTCAAAATTTTAAATAAATTTGTTTTAAAAATTTTATCAAATTTGAAAAGATATTTTAAGTTGGAGAAGTAATTTAGGACATATTTAGAATTGATTATCAAACTTAATAATTTTTTTAATTCCAAAATAATTTTATATAATTTTTAGAGTTATTTTCTTTTAAAATTTAAAAGAATACAAATAAAATATAAATTATGAAATAATTATATATGTATTTTTTTATATTTAAAAAAATTTATAAAATAATATATCTAAAAATTTTTTTAGAAAATTTTTTTTAATAAGCAAACCTAAACATTCTCCGAAACAACACTTCAAATGGGTTAAAGACAATGAACACGTGGGAACACATTATCTCTGGGCCCTTTTCAAATAAATTTTTTTAAAATATAAGATAATTTTATTTTTTTTAAAACGAATTTTATTTTTTTAATCTAAAAAATTAATAAAAATATATAATAAAAAAGCTGAATGTGCAGAATTTTTTTATATTTTCTAAATGTTTAATAAAATTTTAAAATATTGATAATAATTATACTAAAAATAAAAATTAAAAAACTAGTTAGAGTAAGTAATTCTAAACTCCCATAGGGCGGGAGCTGGAGCTAAGCTTGCTAATGTTATAGAGCATCATTCTAAGAATATTCATTATTTTTTTAAGTAATCCATTGATGAGTCCATATGCTCCTTCAAAGTCTAATGATGTCATGTGAAATCCTTTCATATTAATTAGGTTGATACTTTAAGTTTCATCTTATTTTATTAGTTAGTTCTTTAGACACTGGCATTTCTGTTTCCTTTATAATTAAGAGTGTATTGTTTTAGCTGAAAGTGAATTACTAAAAATGAGTTATTAAAAAATAAATTACAGTAAATAGTATTATTAAAAGTGAGTTCAGTTTTTATATTATTTTATAGTTAAAGTGAATTGAAAGTGAGTTAAGAGTAACTTTTTGTATTCTTTTATATTTTTTATATATGAAAATGAAAATTAAAAAATAATTGTATATTTTACAATTATATAAGTCAACATAATATATACAATCTTTATTATAGTAATATGTTATAATTTTTATTACACAATATCAATATATATATTTATATTTTCATTACACAATTATAATAATTTAATACGGTCTATATTCTAAAATTTGCAGTGATAATTTATTATTTTTTACTTTTCATGAGACAGAACTAAACTAAGATGCATATTCGTCACTATATCACAACAGTCTAATTCACATATTTTTCATAATATATTGCATTATACAAATACGATACATAACATATATTATTGTTCATATATTTTACAACTACACTAATATAACTATAATTATCATTACATAATATCTATATACATATACATACATGACATATATTACATAATTATATAGTTATGTTAGAATCCACCATACAGATCCAAAATATAATTTTAAAATATATAATCAACTGCTAATTATACTAGTTAGCAAATCCAAAACAAAATACGCATTGCATCCTCAACTTCTAAGTATGACAGTTACTAGCTACGTGTACTGCCATCCAACGTCTTCTAGCAACGTCAGTTTTCGTAAAGAACCCTCGAGCTTTTCTTGCATCTAGCATTAATGTGTCAAAAGCATGATCAATTTGCTCATTTGAAAAATCATCAGATAAATCTTGAAGGGTTGCATAAAGTTCAGTGGAGTAATCGCCGGTGATTTCCCGTATAGCCAAAGCAACTTCATGTACTCCAGCGACCAACTCTTTCTGAAATTGAATGTTGTCATTGGCTCGTGCATGTTTACTTTTTTGCGGAGTAAGATTAGTAGTGCCAGAAACAGTAACGTTCGGTATTGACTGTTGCGTACCAGGAGAGAGATATGCATGTGAGTCATGTGGAGCTCTTGCATTCTCTGCCATAGTAGGCATATCAATGTCTTCCATTGTGTTATCTTTGGTTGCATTACTTTGGCCATTATCTTGCGCCGACTCTCCGAATTCGTCATAGAATGTCTTACCGGATTCTCCTATAGCTTCATCATCACACATGTCATTCTAAACTCTTCTAACTGACGAATATGTGTATTAATGAAAGGTTTCAACTTCGAATTACTTTACAAAAAAAGAATGAAAGAATCAGAATATAATAGATTATTCAACCAATAATTTTTTAAAGTTAGTATGAAGTAAGTTTGCTCAATATATGTAAAGTAAAGCACCCCAATCGAAAACATAGTTAATCATCTAAAGTTACCTTGATAAGATCTCTCTCTGTTTCTCTATCCAAAATTATCATTTGTAATTCATTGTTTCAACCAGCACCACTTAAATTGGTTACAAACTTAATCAACTGATATTCTTGCCTTAAAGTGCGGTAGTGATTGTCAACATGAGCTACCGTGAAGTTCGTACTGAACATTTCATTGATGTATCTTACAGCGGCACTAAATGTGGGCTTTTTAAATCCCTTATCAACTTTTTTATCTTTTCTACACTGCTCAGCCAAAGATTCAATCAACTTCTCGTCTTGTTGTTGCGTCCAACACTTGTTGGGAGTTCTTTTTCGTTGAAATTGGCTATGACGTGGACCTTGGCTTGAGTCGAAAGACGCCATCTGCAAACACACTCAAAATTATGGAGTAAAATTAAATCAATTATACAATGAATAATTTTAGAACAGTAAGAAGCTGTCAAAATAATTTTATTTTAACCAAAATATGTACTTTGTGAAAAACAAAATATCTCACAAGCCATTGCACAAACTATCAAATAACCAAATATCTCTTAATATTAAAATTCCAACAAATGTCTATTATCAAATATATAAAATAGTTTTCAAATTAAGCACTCTAGAAGATCACATCGTACATCACAAAAGCATCATAATAATTTAAGACATTCTAACATGCTCCGATACAGTCATTTCACATATCGCTTGCAATCTTGTCTCTTATTTCGCACCATTGATGATTATCCGAACGTTGCAAGCATTGGCGAAAGGTGCAGGAATTTTGAACATCATATTCGCATTCCTCGTATATTCTTAAATCATTCAAAATTTTATAACTAAGATCCACACCCAATATATAGTTATGTAATACGCAACAAGCCAACATAATATCGACTTGTATTGGAAAGGGATAATTTGGATAGTCATTTATAATTCTAAAATGTCTCTTTAGCAACGCAAAGCATCGCTCTATCGTACTTCGCAATGAAGAGTGCCGAAAATTGAATAATTCCTGCCGGTTTTCCTGGCTTACGTCTAAAAATTTCATTCAAATGGTAACGCACCCCTCGATAAGGAGACAAAAAACTTGACATGGTTGTATACCCTCCATCAACAACATAAAATTTATCTACACTCAAAAAAATTAAAAAATAATTTATTTTAACAAGCCTATGCCCGTCTTTAAGTAATAATTTTAAGAGTACTCAAATGTCATCTTCCGGAACATGTAATCGACTAAGTGGAGGTCGCTTCAGTGGATCTTTAAGTACAGTAAAGTCATTAGCTAATCCTTCCCATCCAGCTAATACGTATGTGAATCTCATATTAATAGTGCAACACCCTAAGACATTTTGAGTTACACTATTTCGGCCTCGAAAGCGTGCTGTTAAGGTAGAAGCGACTCTTATAAGTATATGCGTACTATCAATTAAGCCTATACAATCCTATAAAGTGTTTTGAAAAATATTAGATAAGCTATGTTACATGCATATATGGAAGCAAAACTTATATTAACAAATTTACTATACTTTAAAATAAGGATACCAACTGGATTCGCTCGGATATATGAGTGTTATTCCGATGCGTCCTGCGTTATGTACGCATTCTTAAGCTTACATATTGCCCTAAGCACCCGATGAAAGTAGCGACTCAATGTCGATCATGACCGGACAAAGTCAATCCGTATTGCCCTATTGGTTTGGCTATGTCCAACAATATGCAGAAAGTATGCAAGTTGCTTTTCCATGATGACATGTTTTATGTCACTTAGTGAATGACTATTACGCATCATTTGGGCAAGGTTTTATAAATGCATCTGCATCCATTCGAAGATATGCAACGCAATTATCTATTCCTCCACTTAATATTCTCTATAAATGCCCCGTTCTTTGCAAACGTCTAGTTAAAGATGGCTCTTGAGGAATTCTTGAATGTGTTGCCGAAAACTCACTGATGACAACAGCGATGACACACATAATTACTTGTGCCGCACCACTGATAACGAGCTCCAAACTTTGATCCATTTATATTTGAAAATCCTTATATACAAAACAACAAAAACTAAGCATAATAGAGTCTCCTTTTAGAGTTACATAAGCAGTATACTTAACAATTAAATACTTCATTTAGAACTAAGACAGTTTTAAGAGGTCACTTTTTTAAATAATAATCTAGAAAGTCTTATAAAACTACATAGAGTAATGGAAATAAAGGAAAGCCAATAATCACAGTATAACGCAGAAAATAAATGCAAAAATATGTACTCATCTTTTTTGGTAATATAAGGTATATAACTTCGTTTTGCTTTCTCAATAACCACATACAGTAAAATACAAGCTGAATAAGTATCAAAAGAAACTATAAAATTTAGGAAATACTCTGCAATTTATAACAACATACTATATAGGAATAAGAAGTCGCTGTGATTAGACATTAATGTCTTCTAATCTAATCTAACACTCTTAAGAACAGAAAGAATGAATAATTAAATCTTGAGATCTTACCGGACAAAAACTAAAAAAGAAGTATTTAGAAGTGACCCTAGATAGAAATTATTACTGTCCCAAAACAGCTACAAAATCTAGGAAATACTCTGCAATTGCTATACAGAAACAGATTCAGGAAACTCTTTTCAAAGCATTTTTTTTTTAAATCACAGCAAGCAAAGCTCTTCTCCTTAAATGTAAGGTGAAAAGTATGTATTTCCAACAAGCAATGAATAAAACTATTTCTGCATATTGTAACTATAAAAATTATTTCCATCAGTAATTAGTTTTCCTCCAACAATACCAAATCATTTTTCCATAGTAAGTATAAAAATCTCATTATAGAAAAAAAAAATCATTACCATCAATGAGCACATAGAGTTGTTTCCACATGCTCTTAATACACAATTGCATGCAGAATTAAGCAAGTTTGAAAGTATCATTAAACAACATCTAATTCCATTACTTAAAAAAGGCATATGTCCAGGAAACACTACATGAATAGTAACCCCATCTGCAGATGATTCTGAAAATTCTAACATAAGCATAAGGCAAGTAAAACCACATCAAATCCCAATAAAAAATATCCATTCCATTTGCAGGTACTAGATTTTTGTTAGGAACATTAGGGACGTCTAATGACTTATGAGTACAACAAAGGAGTTATTTTAAAAAAGTTCTACCTTGAGATTGGAAATCCGAACTATCTGCGGAACTGTGATAATGAATACAATGCCCTGATTGAAAAGGCGAAAGTATCAAAGTAAAATCAGATATTGTCAGAAAAGACAGAAATATAATATTTTACAGCACCAAAAAGAAAAGCATATCTAAGAACCAATTAGTGCTCTATGTAATAGTCAACTATTAATTTATTGTCACGTATCAGCTATGATTCGAAATCAATGCTAATTGAGATGGGCAATCCAAATAAGATGCAACACTAGGCTATTGGAGATTAGAATTAACTCCCTGCAGTATATGCACACATACAACACAGATCCAAAAAAATGATGTCAAAGCTAATATTAAATATAATAAATAAAAAAATATTTATTCTTACAAGTATATATATGTGTGTATGTGTGCACAAAAATTTGGGACCAAGTTTTGCTACTACAATAGGAAAAAGGGAATTCCCTATCACTCAACCCTTCACAAACGAAAGAGTTATTTTATTATTGTGAATGAATTTAATCAAGTTTGTTTGATTAGATTGCAATTAATATTCATGTGATCGTAATGAAGAACAAACTGCTAACCACTCAACTCCCCCAAGAAGAAGCAACTAATTTTTTCTTATTATCCTTAAAATTTGTTTTGACTGAATTATGATCTAGTTTTGAATTTTGGATCAAATCCACAAATACAAACATCATCAATAGCCAGCAAGAGATTCATTAAATCTGTTTCCACAAACTCACAATTAATTTTCTTAAATCCATATAGATATGTCTGCAAATTTTGTATTTCAACACAAATCCGTCAAAATAAAAACGAATAATCAACAAATAATTCAAAAATCAGTGCAATCTTTTAGATCCATTTAGATCCATTCGTAAATTCTGTGTTTTCAACATAAATCCATCAAGATCAAGAAGAAAAATCAACAAAAAGTTCATTAAGATGTTAAACTTTTCAGTTTCATTTAGATCCGTGTGTAAAATCTGTGATTCAACACAGATTCGTTAAGATCAACAACAAAAAAACTCAACAAAAAAACTCATGAAAAGTTCAAAATTTACAGATCCACTCAGATCCATCCACAAATTCTATATTTCAACACAGATCCATCAACAAATTTTATGTTTCAACACAGATCCATCCACAAATTCTATGTTTCAACACAGATCCATACACAAATTTTGTATTTCAACACAGATTCATCAAGATCAAGATAAAAAAAAGAGAAAACTTATAAAATGTTCAGAATCCATTCAGATTTGTCCACAAACTCTATATTTTAACACAAATTTATCAAAATCAAGAACGAAGATTAAAGAAAAATTCAAAGAAAGCTCACATTTTCTCGATCTATACTTTTTTGCAGCAGATTTTGATAAAAAACGCGTAGATGTTGACACCAGTGAGCGAATACACAGCTGTGAGGAAGAGAGAATCCTACGGAATGATAGGAAGGCTCGAAGATCTGCACCGGATGAAAGTAAAAAAATAAAGTGAAACTTTCGGATGGGTGAAAATATGATGTAAAATAAAGTATTTTATACATATAAGTAATAATTACTGAAGCAAATTTTAATGACAAAAGAACACAGAAAGTGTATATAAATATCACTTTCTAACGGAAAAAAGCAACTTACGCTGTAAAAGAACAGATCCTAAACTGAACTTTAATGGTGTGCAGAATATATCCTATTATGTCCATCTAGTTAGGTGTTTATTTTTCAATCTCTATTCTATTCCACAAAAATATTTTATAGTGTTTTTTTAAATTTTAAAATTAAAAAAATTATACCATCAAATTTTATATTATTTTAAAATATTTTCTGTTCTATAAATTTTTTTTAAAAAATTTAAGCACTCCTAAATATTTTGTTAAGATAGTAAAACACCCTATCATTGTGAAATGGCAGTTGTTGAAACCCTTAATAATCTAACTTAAAAAAAAATATATTTATTATTGGCTCTACTTGGTTCTTGAGTCAATATCAATACCAATTCAGCTATAAAAACTAAATTTTGTAAAAATAATATTCGATAAAAAATAGAATCGATAGAAATAAAATTAGAAATAATATTTAAACAAATAAAGTAAAATTTGAAATTAAATTTTAATAAAAATGAAATATAGTGTAGAAATAAAAATAAAATTTAGAGTGGTAATTAAAATATGTAAAATAATTGAACTCTAAATTTTAAAAAATAAAATTTAATATATTGAAACAAATTCTTAAAAATATAAATTCGGACCGGCTGAGTCGGTTCCACTCAAACCTGTTGGTTGTGAACATTGACTACTCACGACTGGTTCTGTTTTTGTTTATGGATTTTCAACTTCTACAAAAGTTTTTTCCGTTCTACTTTCGCAATTTTTTTTCAAGTCTCAAATTTAATTACTTTACCAAAACCAAATTACTGGGCTTGGAGGCCGCAACGGGCCAAAAAGTTTCACGCCGGTGCTAGTCAGAAACGAACTCATTCAGAAAAAAGTACTTTTGAAATAAAAATATTTAAAAAAATTTTATATTTTTATTTGAAAATAATAAAAATAAATAATAATAAAATAATAAATTCTTTTTTAAATTTTTTAGAATTTATTAAAAATATATTTAAAAATGTAAATAAAAAATAAAAAAATAATTTTATAGAATGGTAACCGAAACTACCCTCAGCTTATATAGTGGCATTCTTTTGCCAATCTAAGCTATTGCATGTCCCTCTTATCTTGCATTTGGTACGCAAAATTTTCTAATTTTTCCGATAAGCTTTATAAAAGATCTTCACCATTATGAAAATGAGACACCAAACATTCACTCAAACAAGAAAATTTTCCCACACTCAGAAACACAACCTTCTAACTCTTTCCTGTTTCACAACCACAGCCTTCAAGATCACCATCACCTGCAATAAGGATTACATAGTCTAAAACTGCATGCAGCAGCGCTGTTGTTATTCTAGGCTAAACCTTCAGGCATGCTCGCCCTTACTAGACCTTCTTACTTGGATCTCTCATTACTTTTGCTTTTGCCGTACTTCCTCAACGGGTGTTCGTCATTGCAGAACATTGAAAGCTCACTGCAATGGAAATAACTGCGACGCAGAAGACGAGCAAGAGTTTTGTTTAAAAATTCCACGAGTCACAGTTGGTTTGACGATCGTTGCTTGTTGTTTCTATTATCCTGAATTCTTCCCTCCCCATTTTTTGTGTTTTGTTTTTCTCACGTTATTTGATCATACTCGAAGTAAACGTAATTTACTAAGTGTTTTTTGTAGAAGGGTTTTAATGAGATATTACTTAGAGAAGAATTAATATTATATTCATCGGACGTTAACCTACATAAATAATGGTAGATGTTCAATTAATGATCTTTAAGATATACAATGAAAGAATCATTTGTTTACTGAGTTACTAGATTTTCTTTCTCCATTTTAAAGAATGGGTTAACTAATAATTGGTTAGATACATAAATTATCTATATATATATACATATATTCAGCATGTACATCGCTGATTACATCGTCGACATGCTGGTCGCCATTGATGAAGCCGTGCCATGGTCATGGTGGTGGTGCCCTCCGTCGAAGTGATGATGATGTTGAAATCCTCCGTCATGGTGATGATGGTTATGGTGGCCTCCTCCGTCGAAGTGATGATGATGATGCTGAAATCCTCCGTCGTGGTTATGATGGTTTTGATGACCTCCTCCGTCTTGGTGATGGCCCTGGTGGTCTTGAGTATGATCAACTCCATCGTCGCCATCACCTCCAACATCTGCAGCATCATCTCTGTTATCTCGGCCGCCTGATTCACTGCTACCTTTTCCACCGCCGTCATATTTATCATCGCCGTAACGTGTGCTTCTAATGATACACCTCAACAGAGCTACCACAACACCTGTGAAAAACATAACCGAAATAATCACGATGACTACTATGACCGGCGTCGGAAGCTTACTCGAATTAGGATCGCCGACTACTGTGTTTTCTTGTAACAACCTTGCCATGATCAAAGCTTTAATTTTGTCAAAATCTAGCTGTTGAAGTTGAAGCTTTCATCTTCTCAGTGCATGAATTTATATGTTTCTGTTGCCAGCAACTTGCAAGATTCAAATCCCACGGTTGACTGTAATGTTGGGTTTTGACTAGTCTGCGTTGACTGAAACAACACCGTGTTGTTTATTAGTCACGCAAACTTGTCTTCAACTTAACTACGGTCGTATAGCTTCTAAATATTTTTTTATTAGTTTAATTGTAAATATCAGATTAAATTATGAATAATATTTTCTGTTTCTATATATACCTGGTATGAAAAAAGCAAAACATTCAAATCTCATAATCTTGTGGAATAAAACAGAGATAAACAGTTGGGTTTAAAAGAATTTTTAAATATGTAACTTGTGGAATATGTGTTTTGTATATTATCGCAAGGTCAATATCTACATGAAGAAAAATACAAGAAATAACTTGACAGAACCGCGTCGATTCTTATGAAAGTACATACGTGTGACATATATAGTCACGGCGGCTATCGGCTATTTTTTCAATATTCAAAACTATTGGAATACCTATTCAAAATATAGAAAACTTATAGATTGGTAAGCAGATACATGGCTTTTTAATTTGCCAAGTGCCAACTACTGGTTCTCGGTCAAGGTGACCCAAATGATTGCGTTGGATTTCTTGGCTCCCAAGTGGTTCTACCCCTAGCATAGTGTAGCACGAGCCTCTTCGAGTTATAGTGCCGAAGCAAAAGTTGGAAACGAGTTCTTGATTGCAAATGCCAAGTTATGTCAAATCAGGATACCCATCAGGTGCCTCCAGGTTGCATCAAGGTGCCTAGAGTGCTACATCTGTCACGCACGTGTGGTTTGAACCAAAGAAGTAATTAATTGATAGAGGTTTTGATATCACATTTCATTCGAATTTTAAAAAAAAATTGAACTTCCAGCTTTCCCGAGAAATTAGAAGCACTGTTAGAAGATCATCCGACTCGACCATCGATCCAAAATTGTGTCTGGACTGCCGGATTACAAGTCAATTTATCGGGTCAGCGAGTTGATCTACTGAATCACTGTTGCATAGCAATTCACTTTATAAGATTTATACTTTGGAGGTTTACTAGCAACGTAGGGAGGCATTGACTGACATACACCAACCATGTAATGGATTCTATTAATGCTCACCTCTCTTTCCACCAATTGTAACGAAAGCTTCTTCTCATCGCATAAATAAATACCCCACCCCAATCTCCATCTTCATCAACCCAACTGCTATAATCACTCCCATCAATCAATCCAATAAGAAACTTCATCGATTCTCCATGATCATCATGCTTGGCCATTGAAAGCATGATGAACAATCAAAGTCAAGAAAATACCAGCAAGCCAGAATCGTTACCAATGCCTTCACAAACGGTGAAGTTCATCGAAAAGACGAGAGAGTGTCACTGGCTAATTCAATCAACAAACCTGGTTATCTTTTGATCAAATGACCTACATTATATTCTACTATTACAATTAGAAGCTGATTCTTTAAAATCTTATAATGAGAAAAAGTTGAAGTAAATAAAAAATCTAAGGAAGTTGTAGTTTAACAGGCTCAATTCAGTAAGGTAATTGCTCAAAAACTCCAATTTTAGGCTTGAATTTTGGGAATGAAAACTCTAAGATTAGGATAGGGGAGAGGAGAGTCGGAGAAACAAAATGGAGATGGGAGAGCCAAAGGATAAGATCTAGCCGGAGAGAGAACGTAGCCAAAGAACAAAATGAAGAGGGGAGAGCCGGAGAACGAAATCTAGCCGAAGAGAGGAGAACTGTAGAAAAATGTAGCCAGAGAACGGAGACTCTAGCTGATACCACCAAGAAATTTTCATTCTTAGATTGTAATTTAGCGTGAGGTTTTAAAAAAACTATGTAAAGACCGATCTAACTTACTTACGAAAATTGAGTCAAATTTATACCTGAAACAATCGCTAAACTCATAAACAATTCAAAAAATACAAATGTAGATAGTTAAGCAGAAGGTGAAAGATTTTTATGACATATTTATTGAAGTTATAACTTGCAACTTTGAAAAAAAAAAAGAATTTCAAACTTGGAGATGAAAGTTTGTTATGTAAAACTTGAATGAAAATAGTATGTATTTATATGTGAAATGGTGAAAAAATTTGACATAAAATAATTTTAAAAAAATAACAGACTAGCTAACTAGGCAGCCAACAAATGTGTTACTATTGACTGACATGTATGCGTTGTTAGCTACCAACTAGAACAAACAACAGTCATATTGATATCAGTGTGATCGTTATTTTTTTATTTTTAAATTTTTTTAATTTGATCAACGGTCAAGATCTTCAGATATATTTGATCAAGCTTATAAATATTTAATTAAAATAATACACGTTCTAAATATCATCAATGAGGCATCGCCACTTATAATATGAACAAATTTCTACCAAATCAGTTATAACAAATACTACTATCTTAAAAATATAAAATTAAATAACTCGTTATCTATTCGTTTTTCTTTTTTTTTTTAATTTTTTTTTTTTTTTACAGTGATCACCCTTGAAAACAAACTCTCGCTCCAACAGACACTATATATACAGCAAGAAATTGTTTCACAATTATTCTTAAACCCGTCTTCATTGCCAACATCTTCCTTCACCTGATCAACGACAACATACAATATAATATACAAATGTCTCTAACGGCTAAACACAAACACCCCCGACCAACTACAGAACCCATTACCGATTATCATCAAACACCACCACCCCCGCCGCTGCCGCCACAACCGCCACCACCGCCTCCCCCACCGCCGCAACCGCCACCGCCGGACGCGACATCTCCACCACCATCAGTTCCATAATACCTGACCTTTGATGCACGTCGAGGCTTCCTTGATCTAAGGCCGCATACGAAAACGATCATCGAGAGCATAGCTGCAACAGCACAAAGCATCATAAGAGTTGCTGGGCGCTCATGTATGGCGTTAGTAACGCCATTTTTGGCTGCGCCAGTGATGGTTGCTGCACTCAATCTAACCATTTGGTAACGTGTAAGATAAGCTAGCTACATAGATGAATGTTTCAGAACTTCTCTGCTTCATATATAGCTAGCTAGCAAGGAAGATATTTACCAGTAATGTTTTGACCAACAAAACAGAGATAAACAGTTGGGTTTAAAAGAATTTTCAATACGTAACTTGTGGAATATGCATGTCTAGGCGATTTGGTTTTTGTATATTATCGCAAGGTCAATATCTGCATGAAGAAGAATACAAGAAATAACTTGACTGAACTCCACAGATTCTTATGAAAGTACATACGTGTGGCATATATAGTCACGGCGGCTATCGGCTATTCTTTCAATTTTCAAAACTTTTGGAAATTTGGAATACCTCTTCAAAAATATAGAAAACCTATAGATTGGTAACCAGACACATGGCTTTTTAATTTGCCAAGTGCCTACTAGTGGTTCTCGGTCAAGGTGACCCAAATGATTGCGTTGGATTTCTTGGCTCCCAGGTGGTTCTACCCCTAGCATAGTGTACATGAGCCACTTGAGGATAATACCGAAGCAAAAGTTGGAAACGAGTTCTTGATTGCAAATGCCAAGTTATGTCAAATCAGGATACCCATCAGGTGCACCCGAGTTGCATCGAGGTGCCCAGAGTCCTACGCTCTGGTCTCGCCGAGGTGCACTTGGGCTTTGAACCAAAGAAGTAATTAATTAATACAGAATTTGCTATCACTTTTTTAGTTACGGATTTATAAATATTTTGAACTTCCAGCTTTTCCGAGAAATTAGAAGTTGATATTGAAAACTGTGAGTGCAAGTTCGGCATGTAAACAAGTTAAAGAACATCAAAAGTTCTTGCTTCCAACTATGCTACTGCAAATGTTGAGGGCAACTATACATTGTAGATGTAGGAAGAATTTCCAAGAGAGTATTGGAATCTTTAGTTTCTTTCTTTTCCAATTAGAGCTAATGAGATTGCTTAATCAAATTTTGGTGACAAAATTAGTCCTTAATCTCAACACACTTACCGGTAGATAAACCTATGATCAACATAGATTTGAATATATAAACGAAAAATAATTTCATTCAAAATAAATCATAAATTAGTTATTACAATAAAATATTTCTAGGAACATTTCTATGGATTCTTTCTTTTATTACTTTCTAAATATTATTCTGATAAAAGAAAAGTAGAAAGGAATCAACTTGTTCTATTTTTCTTGTCCAAAGATAATATATATTTCATGAACTAGAGGTACAATCCCCTTGGGCGCCGGCGACAACGGCTCCCATGTGCCATTTGGGGACGTTCGAGAGAGCACGTATTTATGAAATAATTTTTTTTTAAAACGAAAAATATTTTAAAATTACTTTTAAAAATAAATTATATTTTTAAAATATAAATAATAATAAATATTTAATAATAAAAATTTATAATATATAATTTTGTACTATTTTTAAAATTTTAAGTAAATTATATAAATATTATAAAAAAATTCCAAAAAATGTGAAGTGAAGACGAGCTTATGAAATACTGCCACACTCTCAGTTAGTTTCTGCATGTAACAGAAGTATTATTAAAAAGAAATTTTCTAGATAAAAATATTTTTATCTTATTTTAAAAAATAATTTTTAGTTTATGTTTAAAAAGTAAAAATAAATAATAATAAAATTTTACTGTGTATAGAATATTTTTATAATTTATATAATTTTAAATAATTTTGTCAAAAAGTTATAAATTTACTAAAATATATTAAGTTAAAAATTAATAAGTACTTTTCAATAAACTCTCCCGAAAGCACCAATTATCTTGCCCGTGTGTGGATGCATGCATGCAGATCTTTTTTTCTTTTGCATTCACATCAAAAATATTAGAATATGTTTTGTAGCGTTGTCAATAGCGCTTGTTCTCATCGTTTTCTTTACAAAATGAAAAATAACAATAACACTTTTTGTGGAGCCAATCAGCAAAAATGGTACGCGTTACAGAAGAGGGTGGGAGCTTTTCATAAACTACTTATCATTTTTTTCATTTTATATTTTTTAATATATATTTTATAACTATAAAAAATTTATTTAAAAATATAAAAAAATTCTACGAAATGAAATCTTTTTATTATATATTTTTATTATTTTTTTCAAAATAAAAAAAATAAAACTTATTTTTTGAAAAAAATAAAAATATTTTTCTTTCTATAAACACTCTCAACGTCTTCAAAAGAGCATTTGACAAAACGTTGTTCAAAAATATATTTTTAATATTTTTTTATAAGTATCTAATAAAAAATTTAGAAAATATAAATAAAATTTTACTTAATAAATCTTTTATTATTTTTAAGATAAAAAATAAAACTTTTTTTAAAAAATAAAAATATTTTTTATTTAAAAAAAGTTTTATTTTAAATTACTTTCAACATCCTGTTTGAATGAGGTGTTGTTTGAAAATTTTGTCTATTTTTTATTTAATTTTAATTTTATATTTTTAATAAATTTTTTATAATATTTTATAAATTTAAAAAAACTTTGGAAAATGAAAAATCGATATACGTAAAATGTTATTATTATCATAATTTTTATCTTTTAAATAAAAATAAATTTATTTTAAAATATTTTTAAAATATTTTTCATTTCTAAAAAATTCATTTTAAAACTAGACAATGAGCATGATATTCTTCCGAACCCAATAATAGCCTAAAGTTTGTTTTGGGCTTTGGCCCCAAAAGAAGTAATCAATTAATAGATTTTTTCATACCATTTCTGTTGATACATTAAAGGTGGTTTATGGACGCTTAAGATAATAAAAATTTTTGAAAAAGAGTTTATCATTCTAATTTTTGAAAAATTAAAAAATTTTAACATCAATGAAAAATTATAAAAATTTTATATAGAAACTTTTTATGACGAAAATTCATATATATCTATATTTTTATATTTAATTATTTTGAATATCGTAAATTTTTTTTTAAAAATAAGAAGATTGAAATAAAAAAAATAGTTTATTGATAAGCAACCAAAACATGCAGTAAAAATTGATTTATTCGCTTATCAATGCAAGTTTTCTAATGCGACTATGTGAAAGCATGCACTCAGTTCAAGTTCAAGTAAGCCGTGACGGTTATCGTTTGGGATTACTTATAAAATCAAATTTTTTTAAAATAAAAAATATTTTTATTTTTTTATTTTTAAAAAAATAATAAAAATATACAATAAAAAGATCTTATTTTGTAAAATTTTTTTACACTTTTTAATTTTTTAAATAAATTTTTTATATACTTATAAAATATGTATTAAAAAATATGAAATAGAAAAAAATTAAAAATTAGCTTATCATAAGCTATGCCAAATGCAGCGTAATCCATTTCTCCAAACGATACAATAATAAGAAATTGCATAAAATCTTACAACTTTTATATTTCTCTGTGAACATCCTTCTCCTATAATCAACAACAACAAACGGAACAATTTAAAAAATACATGTATGGCTAAAGCCAAACACAAATTTAAGATCCATCGCAACTACTGCAGAAGTCACCGCCGTCACCGGTCCACTCAAAGTGCAAATCGCCACCGCTACTCATGGCACCACCAAAACCGCCTCCAAGATGGTGATGTCCTGCGCCACCACCATGGTGATGATAGTGATGAGCTGGAACTTTAGGTCCATAATATTTGGCCTACAAGTTAGTTTAGTTTTGGATGGTATCGTGAAAAACCGAATAGGTTCAAATGAAAAACGTAATAATCAATTAGCATAGATCCGGAATAGTAGTTGTGAGCATTCAGATAGTGTCACATCTTACTAGGAATTTGCTGGAACAAATTTTCAAAAGCTGCTAGATATTACAGCAGTAGAGGGAGAAGCACCGAACGCCACTAAGTCGGGCACCTCTATTGGAGAGGCAACTCATCGGAGCCGGTGAGGTCAGAGTTGGCATGTAGGGCATGTCCCGGCTACGACCCTGACCAGACCAGCAGCCAAGTAGACATTCACATGCCAACTTGGCATATGTGTTCTATTTGAAATATTTAGAATTTTAGTTAGTTTTAAATTTTTTTGTTTAGAGAGTTGTATTTCGAATAGTTTTTCCTTGATTTGGAAGGAATTTCTATAAATACTTGTAAGTCCCTTAAGCAAAGGGAGGGATGGAATAAAGCTTTAGTTCTTCTTAGAATTAGTGTTGCATTTGGTATCTAGAGCCACCGGTCTCAATGGAGATCCCTACCGCTGCGGCAACATCGCCAAATTTTTCGGTATCACCAACGTCGACATCTATCATTAATGTCAAAAACTTCCTCCAAATTCCACCAACCCCTATTCCCCTACTAAATTGCAACAAAATGAGACAATTACGTAGAAAAACTCTCACCAACTTGAGCGAAAAATTTACATACGGTATATAGAAAACTTAACTATCAATGATTGAGTTACAACCTTCACTTCTCTCGAAAAAATAACTAATGCTCTCTTGCTGAAAGCAAAATAAACTTAATTATAATAATACAAAAAAATCTCATAATAACACATACCACATAATATCTCACATTCGTACCATTGCTGTTTGCAGTACTACTGCACTAATAAGTTCCGTAATACATACCGTTATCTTTGCATATTGTCCTGCACTATTGTTACTTTTTGCTGGTTGCTTAATCTGCTTTGCGGCTGCCACTCTCACTTTATGGCTACCATTTCAAAAGAACAACATACCTTCTAACCCTAACCTAATAAATAGATAAAATTAATTAAAGAGCAAATGAGCCCAATAGTACAAATCCAAATGAAAGTGTTTTTATCTTAACAAAAACAACCATCGAGAGCATAGCTGCAACTGCACAGCATCACAAGAGTTGCTGGGAGCTCATGGACAGCGTTAGTAACGCCATTTTTGGCTGCGCCTGTGATGGTTGCTGCAATCAATCCAACCATTTGCTAATGGGTAGATTAAGCTAGCTAAGTACATAAATGTTAGAGAAGAATATATACCACGAATGCTTTTTTGACTTTGATTGTTTAAAATGTGTGCAATTGATTAGTAGTTCCATTTTTTTATAAAGTAGGGATATATTTTTTATAATTGTCAATGCTAGTTGGTTTCATGTACATTTCTGCAGGAATCGCTGTTTGATTATTTCACTAAGTTAGCCAAACAAATCTGCTTATTCGCTGCTTGTTTTCATCTTGTTCTCATCGTTTACTTTTACAAAAAATATTAAAAATTTTCAACTTGTGCCGGCACATTTCAGGCAAAATTTTGAGCAACCAGTCAGCATGAGGTGCCTCCACGAACGACTAATTGATAAGAACTTGGCACGTTAGATAAGAAATTTCGCGAGGGCAAACTTTGTATTAAAAAAGAAAGAATTCTTAATATTCCTTAACTTAATCAAAAGGCAAAATTTTTTTGTCCTTTTTATCTTCTTTCTTGAGGAATTTCAAGATTCAAAAGAACAGCGAAACCAAATACTTAATGTTTCTTAAATGTGTTTCTTGATATAAAAATTTCCAATTTCTTCCTTTCCTTAAAAATTAGAAGTTGATATTGTAAACCGCTTATGACGGTGGTGAAGATTTTCAGAACCAACATGATGAGGATGAGGATGACGGTGACGGCCGAGATCGGCTATGCCGGAGTCGACAAGCCGAATCCGTACGGCCAACATCGGCCTCCTTTGCCGCCACCGTTACGGCCTACCCGATCTGAATCAGTGCAATCATCATCTTCATTGTTCATTTCGCAAGTTAACGATTACCGTAGCATGCGAAGAAGACGAACGGCGACCTTATCACACCGGCAAATTGAATCGACGAAAATGTATTCCATTCTATGCCTGTGCTGCTTCATGACTATCAACAATAGCATCTTTAACTTGCAGCAAAACAGTCTTGCCATCTCTAAAATCTAACGGAGGAATGAAAATTCAATAAGCTACATCAAAGGACGCCGAATTCAAGAATTTCTGACAGATTGAGGAGACATTTGGCATTCGATTTTAAGTGCTTATCTTTCTAGATAACCACCGCCACTAATATCATCAACAATATCATCGATAATAAGTCCTGTAGCAAGTCCGGCAGCAGCACCAACAGCAACACCTGCAGCAGCGCTTCCCATACTACCACCTCTCTTTCCCTGCTCATAACCAGGATTAATTACCGTACGGTGGCGGATATCCAGCACCGTAAGCTGCTGCTTGATATCCATTAGCAGGATAAGCAGTACCTCCAGGTCCATAATACATGACGTTGGATGCATGTCGAGGCTTGTCGTTGTACCTCCCTGAACTACGGCCTCATACGTAAACAATCATCGAGAGCATAGCTGCAACTGTACAAATCATCATCAGAGTTGCTGGAAGCTCAGGCATGGCGTTAGTAACGCCATTTTTGTCGGCGCAGGTGATGGTTGCTGCAATCAATCTAACCATTTGGTAATGGGTAGATAAGCTAGAATGCTATAGCTAGCTTGAAGGAGATTTATGCCAATGTTTGACCTATAGATTTTTAAAATGAATGCGAAAGTAATTGGAAGTTTCGTTCTAATAAAATAGCGAGAGATGTATAGTTTAAAATTTAAAAGAAGTTTCGTTGAGAATTGTCGCTATCTGATTCTTCACTAACTTAGCCAAACAATATTAGAATATTTCTTTTAGCGTTGTAATATCTAGCTGCTTTTTCTCATCTTGTTCTCACCATTTACTTCAAAACAGAAAAGAGAAAAAAAGGTTCCAACTTGTGCTTGCAGTTCAGGCAATTTTGATGGTATATATAAGAAAATTTTGTATTTTAACTATTAAAATTGAATATAATATGTACGTATAATTTTAACTATTATTACATTGAAAATATGTAAAGGGGTGTAGGCATTCCCTTTTCTATAAACACTCCCAAGATTATCAAATTTTGGTGTAAGTCTCAAAATCTTATGATTTACATTATCGAAACGATTCTATTCAAGTAAAATTATATTTTGAGTAAAATTGCATCCGGATCACAATTTAAATCGGTGAAATCACATTTTTTATACAATTTTGTACGATTTTATTTTTAAAAAATTTTTATAATTATTTAAAATTTGAGGTGTTTTATATAAAACTTTAAAATATTTTTTGTAACATTTAAGAGTTTTTCTATAAAAATTTAATTTTGATAAATTTTCGGTAAAATATAGAGAGGCTTATTATAAAAAATATTTAAAAACTTCTAAAATTTGTAAGTTTACTTTAAAAAGTTTTAAAATATTAAAAAATTTTGATAAAGATTTTTAATGTATGAAATAATTTTAATATTTGTCGATATGTAATATTTTAAATTCTAATTTTACAATTATACTCAAACAAAATAGTTCTACCTAATTCTCGATTTTGACAATCTCGAAGTCTCCTAAGCAATATTTTCTAAAATATGTCCAATTGCTTACCGTGATTCAATCGAACGATCACGAATATGAAGAATAAACACGTTATTTTTTTATTAAAAAATTAAAGACGAACCATAGTCGTCCGATTATTTGAGAAGAGTGCCTCTATCTACCACCAATACATATATATAATTAGATGCTTATAGTTATTTAACTTGCATCATTAATGCCTCTTGCTTAAGTCAATTTAAGAATACATACTTTTTTTTATATAAAAAAATCTAACAATAACCAGCAATCATTGCATATAAATTAAGTATCTAACAACAACCAACAATAAAACTCTTAAAATAAGTATCTCAACTTTTTTGTTATTTTCAATGATTCAAATTGGACTTTGCTTGGATGTAACATCTAATGGGTGCAATTGATAGTGTATACTAAAAATTATTTTTTAATTTTTTTTTATTTTATATTTTTTAATATATTTTTTATAAATATTTAAAAATTTAGAGTGTGAAAAAATTTTACGTAATAAATTTTTTTATTATATATTTTTATTATTTTTTAAAAATAAAAAAAAATAAAATATTTTCTATTTAAAAAAAATTTATTTTATAAATAATCCCAATTACGATCGTCAAACACTTAGCGTGAAGAATATATCTAAAGAATATGCTTAATGTATACGTATCAAACATGTTTTGAAGATTTTAAATAAGACCAAAGCTAAAAACAAATTTCCAAAATTTAGATTCAAAAATGCTGAAAAATAAGAAACGTATTCATTATCATAATTCACTACCTTCCAATTCAAAAGAAACAAAAAGAAATTTCGAGGAATTGTTTGTGAACTATCTCCTTCGCATGATGAACTAACAACTAACAAGCACCATAAAGAAATAATTATCGCTAAGTGTTTCAAGTAACAGCGACCAAACTTTTTCAGATCGTTGCTGTTGCTTAAAGCGATTAATTTTTTTGATCTTCAAACTTTTTTTTTCTTGTAACGAAGAAACATATATGTATGACTAACGACGAAATACAAATCTAAGATCCAATATAAAACCCAAAATAAGGAGAAAAAAAAAATCTATATGCTCACTATCAGCCACCACACCCACCACCGCAGCCGCCGCCACCGCATCCGCCACCACCTCCATCAACAATATCATCGATAATAAGTCCTGTAGCAAGTCCAGCAGCAGCACCAACAGCAACACCGGTAGCGGCGCTTCCCATACCACCACCCCTCTTTCCCTGCGCATAACCAGGATTACCATACGGCGGCGGATATCCGGCACCGTATGCTGGTGGTGGATATCCATTAGCAGGGTAACCAGTACCTCCAGGTCCGTAATACATGACGTTGGATGCCGGTCGAGGCTTGTCGTTGTACTTCCCTGAACTACGGCCGCATACGAAAACAATCATCGAGAGCATAGCTGCAACAGCACAAAGCATCAGAAGAGTTGCTGGGAGCTGAGGCATGGCCTTAGAAACGCCATTTTCGGCGGCGCCGGTGATGGTTGCTACAATCAATCTAACCATTTGTAGCTATACACCTGAATGTTTGATCAGAGCCTTTCAAGTTCATTATATATAGCGAGAGAGAGAGAGAGAATATTGATAATGTTTGACTTAGGCCGTATTTATCGATCTATCAATTTTATTTTTTAAAGTTTTTTTTAAATTAAAATATACTTAAATTTAAAATAATTTTTTTTTAAAAAAATTATTTTAATACTAAATAAATTAAAATTTTTATTTTTTATTAAATTTTTATTTTTTAAATTTTTATAAATTTATTTAAAAATTGAATTTAACATGCAAGGAAACACCCTCTAGATTGTTTAAAATGGATGCGAAAGTAATTGCAAGTTTCATTCTGGATAAAAAATAGAGAAATATAGTTGCGTTTAAAAGAATTTTGAAGTTTGTATATTCTCGAATATCTATATGTGTAGATGAGAATTTTCCACGATATTTGTTTTTCGAACATTTTATCCAAAGTCGGTATCTTATAAGTCACTGATTAGCCAAATAATATTATAATATTTTTATTAGCGTTGTGGTATACTGCTGCTTGTTCTCATCTTCTTCTAACCAGTTAATCAAAAATTTAAATTTGAAAGAAAACTACAGCACAACCAATCAGCAGGAAACTACATGCACAGCTAATTGAGAAGGGAGAATATTTTGCAGTATTTATAGAATTATTTTATTTAATCAAAACTGTTTTATATCTTTTAATCAAAATTTTAAATAATTTATATTGTTTAAAATAAACTAAACATATAAATAAATATATATATATATATTCATAGTTTTTATTATTTTATAATTTTTTTAATGAAATTATCTTCAAAAATTTTTTACTTAAAAAGTTTTTTTGTATTATAAGCACTTTTCAAGTCTCCACCAATTTAAACACGTTACGATAAGCGCTTCAAATTTGCGTCGGTAAAATTACTAGTTAAATAGAAGTATTATTCTTTGGTGAAATACTTTTTTAAAAGCTTGGACTTTTGAAAGTAATTATAAAAATATTTTTTAAAATAATAAAATTATTTATTTTTAAAAAATGAGGTTATTTTTTATGTTAATAAATAATAATAAATTGTTTATTGTTTAAATTTTTAATAAAATTTTATAAAATTTTATTAAAAATTATGAAATCAATAATTAATAAATAATTTTTTATTTTGAAATGCGTCGAAAACGCGTCGTAAGAATCAAAAGCAATTTTTTATGTTTCTTAAGTCTTTGTTTTACGTTGCAATGCAATTATATTTTATGTTTATGAGATCGACTTCAATTCGTAGAAACTTCACCACTGACCGACTTACGTGCATCAGCCGACTCCCCAAAGAGTTGACGAGGAAGAAACTCATTCAGATAATGAGATGAGCCCAATACTCTTCGAGGCCCAATACAAGCCCAAATTTTGTTTTGGGCTATGGCCCATTAAAGTAATTATTAACAGGGATTTGAGAGCCGCTTATGATTTAACTTCTGTAGGTAAAAAAGTTACAGAAGATCAAAAAGTTAAATGCTTACAGATGATAGCTGCTTCTTGCTTCTAACTGTACTACTGCAGAAACGTTTGAAAGTGATTATAAAATAAAAATTATTTTAAAAAATTTTATAAAATAAATTTTAGTTTTATTTATCTAAAAAGGTAATTATTAGTAATAATAAAATTTTAAAAAATATAAATTATTTTATATTTTTAAAATTTTTAAATTTTTATAAAGTAATATAAAAAATTTATTAAAAATATGAAATTAAAAGTTGGAAGGAAATTAAGTCTAACCGTTAAATGGTGCAGTTAACTTTTTTAATTTTTTGGTTCACGTCTTTAAATTAAATTTTTATCATTTTTACAGAATTTTTAAAAAAAATAGAAAATATTAAAAAATTATAACGTAATATGATATTATTATTATTATTAAGTAAAAAATAAAATTTATCTTTTAAAATTAGATAAAACTATTTTCTGTTTTAAAAAATCACTCCTAAACGCTTCTTAAAGTTTCAAGAAATCTATAGTTACACTAGAATTTGGCATTACTTCTAGGAGCCCTAGGCTTCTGGCATCCGGAAATGTTCCTGGGGCGGCTTTGAATTTTGAAGCCTCAGGTCTGGCAAGCTCCGGAGGAACTGGGCTGCTATTGATCTATCTGTACTTAACATCTGGCATTCTGGCTCAGATCCTATATTGAGTTATTAATAGTAGGAAGTTTTCTTACATTGATTTACAGTACAATTTTGTTTCGTTGTATAAATGGTTTCAGATTGCAGATCCGATTCTAACATATAGAATGGCCCCGTTTGGCATTGCTTACGTAATAAGCAAGTTTTTAATTTTTAATTATATATTTTTTAATATATATTTTATAAGTATATAAAAAATTAATTTAAATTTAAAATATATAATAATATTATACGAAATGAGATTTTTTTATTATATATATTTATTATTTTTTAAAAAAATAAAACTCACTTTTTAAATAAAATAAAAATATTTTTTATTTTAAAAAAAATTTATTTTATAAATACTTTCAAACGCTCCCAAAATGTTATCGTTATCCTGCAGAGTCGAAAATGCGGTTGCAACACCGGTCTAAACAAGGATCGATGTTAAACCACTATTTTCTGCGCGTTTGGATTTTTTTTTTTTGAAAGTATTTTTCTAATTTTTAACTTCATATTTTTTCAATAAAATTTTTATAACATTTTATTAAATTTATTTCAAAAATTAAAATATATAGAACATTTTATATTAGAAAATTTTTTTATTACTTATTTTTATTATTTTTTAAGTAAAAAATAAATTTTATTTTTTAAAATATAATTAAAAAAATATTTTTATAAGTAATCTAAAATTTTCTAAAAGCACTCGAGGCTTATTTTCATAGGAAGGTTTCGGATTAAAATGCTTGAAGGCAATGGCATCTGTTAGGACATTTACAACTTGAATTCAAAATTTGACGAGAAAAATGCGTTTTGTGCAATTGAATTACATATATTGAAACTAGAGTGCTAGTATTGCACGGAAAGAACTTTTGTTTTTAAATTTCAATTTAGCGAGGAGTTTTTTAAGTTCCAAATTCGAATATACAAACTCTCTTCCTTCCTTAATGGCATAACAAACTATGGTTTTATCTTATGAATTATTCGAGCCACAAAGAAACACAAGTTTAAATCATAATAACTAAAAATATGAGATCGGCAAATATAATATATAATAATTTCTGCAAATCAATAATTATTCGAATAGTATAGGACATTTTCTATAAGCACAAGAGATGTAAGAGTGTGTTTGAAAATGTTTATAAAATAAAATTTTTTAAAATAAAAAATATTTATATTTTATTTCAAAAATAATTTTTTAAAATATAATAATAAATTTTTTTGTATTTTTAATTTTAAATAAATTTTATAAAATATTATAAAAATTTAATTAAAAATATATAATAAAATAAAATAATAAAAACGTTTGAAACGCAACTCCAAATTAGGGGTGGCAATATGAGTTCATGGGTCGATTCCGGATCGACCCATATAATAATCGGGTAAAAAATGTTCAATCATAACCTGACACGTTTATTTATATGGGTCAAAATTGTCAACCCTAACCCAACCTATTTATAACCAGGTCAAACTCGGATCGACCCACTTAATAATTAAATTATTAAATAAAAATTATAAATATTAATTTTTAATAATAATATATCAAAATTATTAATTATGATGTATTTAAAAAGAAAAAATATTAATTTTGATAAATTTATAAATTAAATAAAAATTAGTTAAAATTAAGATAAATTAAAAATATATAAATTAAATTCAAATTTTTTGCTATTTTTTAAGTAATATATACTATATAAAATTAAGATCATTTTCGGATCGATCCGAACCCGTTTAAATTTTCGGATCATTTTTGGGTCGACCCGAAATCGACCCAAATCTGTTTAAAGCTTGACCCGAATCCGACCTTTTCGGGTCGGTTTCGGCTCGAGTTTTCGGATCGGATCGATTTTTGCCACCCCTACTCCAAATACATTCTAAGTTTAACTTTCTTTGCCTATTGCTGGTAGACTGGTAGTTATTTGTTAATTGCAACAGTGCAGTACTAGACGATGTCGCGGATCAAGCCTTCTTCCCCGGCGGGTTGTTTCCGATTTTTACATATCTTGCAAGCCATCGACACCAACATCACCAGCACGAAAACAACGAAAAATAAGAAAATCACAGACCACATAAACAGGCAACCATCTTCGTTGCAGCTAAAAGGATCGCCAGAAAATTGCGCGCCTGCCTGATTGTTGTTGCAGTAACCGAAACTCATCTCCGATGATCTTTGATGCACGCTGTTGGACGAATTTCTTGGAACCGCTATCGAAGTTCTTTGCAAAAGAATTTGGTGAGAGAACAAAGGTCCACATAACAGTTATATATATTGCTACACTACTTATGCCAATGGACAAGAGTTTGTGTTGAAGTTCAGTAGCTATTTCGTACATGAAAAACAAAAGAGTAAAATCTGTATCACAACTTTTACCTACAGTTTTACCGCAACAGGACCAAAGTCATTGGGACGAAAGGAATTACCAGCAAGAATTGAACTGTTTGTCTGCTGAGAGACAACTAACTACCACAGCCCGAGATACAACAGCAAGAATTCAATCGTTGCAATCACACAGCAGTAATAGCTTCAATGCAATAAAACAAACTAACATGAATCACTCGCAACTGCAGCAATGGGAACGAAAGTTGTAGGACAATCAGAAATGAATCTGTATCATCAGCATGCAACTCGAAGCTAGATCACATGCTACAGAAATCTGGCAATAAATAGCTCTCAACAATGCTGCCGACGGACCTTTACTTCCTATATAGCCAAATCAAGATCAATCTTGCAAGAGCATTAAGGTTCATTTAGCAATAGGGTAAACAGGATGAAAAGTGTTACATCAAAATCTGCAGACCATGCAAATTACATTTTTTGTCAAGTTATTAGTTCGTAGTTAATACTATCCACAATAACCAAGACCGAACAACCTTAGTTCATAAACTGTTGTTTTTCAATATCTTAAGAGGAAAGAGCAGCAGGTGTCAGATGAGGCAAGGAACATAAAAGAAATAAAGAAATAGCTATTATTTTGTTAACTATACAAAAGGGAGAAGTATAACAAGGGGTGTACTGTTGTAGAACTCGACTATCTGAATTCTGTTTTAGGAAATGATGTACACCATATCTGCATTTTCTTCTTAAGAAAATGATGATCAAGGAAGAAAGAATAAAAGTAAAAAATAGCCTAAAGAAGAAATAGCAAAAAGCAGGAACAGAAAAAGAACGGAGCTACAGAATTAAGCCAAAACCCTGAGGAGAGAAGGATAAAGACGAACCATTTGCTTCTAAGGATTGATATTGCAGTCTCTTAGATATACTTGGTCATAATTCACATATTTGGACCAGAGGTTACGGTACTTGGGCATGCCAATCTCTAACCACGGCTTCATGTTTCCATTGTAATGTATAACTGCAGCTCTCTCGATCGCTTTGTTATTCACAGTTGGGTTGTAGCCAAGCCCCAAAAGATGCCATGACCGATCTAGAGGGAAAGTCCGCTTCCAAAAGGTTATCAGTCCAGGTGGCAGAGTTCCCAGCTTCCACAACAGCCTATCGTGATTCTGCAGAAACGAGTACAAAGTCGTTATTTTAGAGGATGAACAGGGAACAAGGAGTTAAAAAGTTAACACAGAAGGCTATCATAGAAAGGCAAGAATGAAAATGCTACCTCTGTTTGGTTTACATAACGAGAGGGTAGTTAGTGAAATCAGAACTAGCAGTTATATAAAAACGGTAGATGGATTAGAAAAACATCTTACCAGCCTCTGCCATGAGTGATAGACTTCAGTTATCTTCTGCTTCCTCCACTCGGCTAAATCAAAAACATTCATACCATACGCCCATCCACAAGCCCGAGGGTCAAAGTTTTTAGCAATGAGAGGGTTGGAGAAGTTAAGGTACCTATCAAACCTGTGGAAGTTTTCTCCACAAGTCTCAACAGCACCATTGACCTTGCCTTTGAGATCAATACTCCATAGAGCAGTGAGGTCCTTCTGCACTACAATATCATCATCTAAGAAGACCACTTTGTCTAATTTTGGAAAGATCTCAGGTAGGTAAAACCTCAGATGATTTAAGATCGATAAGTATTTTGGATTCCGGTATTTCAAGTTGGCATCAGAATTAGCTCGATGTGTCCTGAAGTAATAATCAATCATAGACTGAGAACCAAGCTGTTCCAGCACTGGACTGTAGCTCGCATTTAGCCAGGTGAATTCTTCAATATTTTGAACTTGAATAGTAGCTTTGCCAGGTGGATTAGCCAAGAACCACATCTTCATTGCCGCATAGTTAAGTCTATCTGTTACGATGTGAAAAACATGGTCCCGGGAGTTCTGCAAGAATAACATTATAGCTTTAGTTTCTTTAAAGACTGGTGTGCAATCAGCCACAAAAATAGACCAAATTTTTGAGAAATCAAGCAGATACCTTGGCATTGGATACGGTGGAATTGACAACCACTGCTGCAGCCAATATGTTGTCCGAAAACAATGCAAAGTGATATAATTTGCTATCTTCCAGTTTTTCTTGATTGGGGAACTCTTGCTGGCTCGGTTCCATGGAGTAATACTCGGTTGAGAGCTTCAACGGGAGGCAGTGAAGACCTTTAGGAAGGGTTTTAGCTGCAAGTTGCGTCAGAAACAGAGTTTGTTTCCTATGAACTCGCAGCTGGTCTTCCATTGAGTGGAGCATTGCACGAAGCTTCTTGATAACGGCAGCACAGTCATCTTGAATCTGCTTGCCTTTAAGCAAAGTTTGCTCCATTGTCTTTATTTTCTCATTAATACTGTTCCAGATACATGACAAAAGCAACCAAAAAAAGAAAAGATTAGCTTTTCAAAATTTTATGGGATTTATACTTCTTAGCTCGAGTTATTCTAGATTTGAACTTTAGAGGGATAAATTGCTTACTTCTTTGGAAGTTCAGAATCCTTGATTGCATCCCCAAGTGCCCGTTGAACCTCTCTTATGCGCACTCGAAGCTCCCTGATAAAATGAGGGTTGCTTCTAGTAGATGCAAGCCCAAGATAAACCTTAGCCCTTATCAATTGATCTTTTAGCTGCCTAACACGTGCATCAGGCAAAACCGCATTGTTAGATGCCTGTTGTTGACCAGACTTTGTCTGAGTTTGTACTTGATCAACTTTGGATGCATGTTCAGGTTTCCTCTCCGAAGTCACATTCTGCAACAATGATAGTGTATGAACAACAGTTCTAGAATTAGAGAATAGAAAATTCTTTTTCTAAAAGGACCTAGTTACCATTCTAGCACTTCACTACAAGAAAAGTATGCATCCAGGAAACACAACAGCAAGGACATCCATGATAATTCAAAATTTTACACTGCAAAGATGCCCTTTAAGAATAAAATGCAGTCTTGGGAGATAGGCAACATAGACTTAAAGCATAACAAAGACCAAAACTAGAAAAACGGTATTATTCTTATGAACAAAAGGTTCACTATGCGCCAGCGTTTGGAGAATTGCTGCTGAGAGAAACGAATCTAGAATTCCTGTCACAGTGAGATAACATATACTTGCTTAAATTACTAGGTTGCCTATGCACCTTTCAAAAAGGACATATACCACATTAGCAAGTATATAGTTTCCTTTAGGTAGGACAACCAGCAGCAGGTGCTAGAATTAGATAATGTGACACTTGCCTCACCAACCAAACAAGAAAAATTGCCAAACGTAACATCAAGAATTATCCATGAAGCTTGATATGCTATCCATGAATCAATAAAATGGACTAGTTCCACGTATTCCAAGAGCGCTAAGCACCTCCAAACAATTAATTTTTTCTAGACAGATATCCAAACATAGAAGTCAACTTCATAACCAAAAAAAGAAATGGGTTGCATGAGATATTACAGGCACAAACATGTCCTCAACTACTACAACTGACTCTAAATTTGAGATCCAACAAATGCAGTATAAAAAATGCAATGTGTAAAACCTAACCTAATAGAAAGTAAAAGACATTACTTGATTTCTTGAAACAGTAGATTCAATCATAAGCTGAGAAACCCTATTCTCTGTGCCATCATTCACAATGTTCCTGGAGGTGACTTGCTGGATTGTTCCCTCCCTATCAGACTGAGTTCCTTCGTTAGCTGCTGCCAGCACCCTATTTTTGTGCTCTCCAGATCTACCAAGTGCAAATCCTGACGCAGAAAATAAATTCCTTTATTACATACTTCTCACACTAGAAAAAGGCATGAAATTCTTGACTAGCTGAATGATGCATGAAAATTCTTATAATTTGAATGGTTCTTATAAGACTTCCCAGAATCAGTGAGAAAGAAGCATTCATCATCAACTGAAAAAAATAAAAATGTTAACACCTATCCTTCAATCAAATCTAAACAAAGAAAGAAGTGCACCTTTGCTAGCAAGCGTATCAACTCCATGTCGAGCAGAGATCTGTACCGAATTGCTCGCATCAGCCAAATAGACGACACCAGCAGGTTCATTCAAAGCACCCAATGATTCCTGAAGACAAAAGATCTCAAATTATAAAATGAAGCTAAGAGAAAACATGAATTAACTTTGATATTACATATTACCTGGGGAAATGCATGAAGTTTCTCCACTTCAGTTCCTCTATTCTGGGAAAGAAAAGTAACTTATTTAAGAAAAATAAAGTCATCTGTTTATACGATTGCTCTTCAAAGAAACGAATTCTACATTAACAAAAAAAAAATCATACCAGATTTGAAGCATCCCCAAGAAAATTGCTATTCGCTGTCATCAAAGAAAACAACAGATAAAAGACAATGACAAATCAATAACTGATGTGAGAAAATACTTTCTTTCTTTGACCACTGATTACTTCAACCAGCAGAAAAGGACAGTATTTTGCTTAAAATCCATGCAGACAACCATAAATCGAATGCAAAAATAATCAAAAATAGCTCAATTCTTCATTAAAAATGCAAAACTTCACAAATCTACTGAATAAAAAAAATTAAATCAATAAACAAACACTCAATTTTCCTCAGACCAACAAAAACACCACCATTTCTACCATAGACAACTATCAAAATCGTTCAAAATCTTGAAAATTCACCTAAATCCGTACCAATCGTGCAACATGTACCAGATTTCCCATAAAATGAAATCAATCTCCACCAATTTTCACGTAAGAATCCACCAAAAACTAATCCCAAGACCCAAAATTTCAAATACCCAGACATCAGAATTTAACCTTTCTCAAAATTCCTAATAAAAAAATCTCAGATCCTAACTTACTCACCATTAGAACTAGTTGAAGGCGCAATCTTACCATTGTAAAGAACAATTGGTGCGAACACTGTCACACACAGTAACAACAGAACCGGTTTTCTCCTTATCATCTTCCACCTCATTCTCCTTTCAAACAACAATCTCAATTCAAGAAACCACTTTCCAAATTTTCCCAAAAATAAACTTTAAAACTTGATTTGGCTTGGTTTTCTTTCTCTGGTTCTAGAGAGAGAGAAAAGGAGATCAGCGTGGTTTATTTATCTATTTATTGTTAATTAAATAAGTTTTTCGTATTAAATTAGTTTTGGTAATAAAAAAATTGAAGGAAATTGTTGTTAGTTAGACTAAAGAAATAATTGAGGGGGACAGTTGGAAACTTGGAACCAACTGTTTTTGAGCAGGCAGTAACTAGTGTTTTAAAGAAAATGGAAACAGAAATATTTTTCTTTTTATAATCATGAAAATAGAAACTTTACTCTTAAGATTTTGAAAACGTAAAGGTTCTGAATGACTAAATTTTCACAATAACATTTCACGAGAATAAAAATATTTGAAAGTGTTTATAAAATAGAAAATTTTTAAAATAAAAAATATTTTATTATTTTTTTAAAAATAAATTTTATTTATTTACTTCTAAAAAAATAATAACAATATATAATAAAAATATTTTATTATTAAAGTTTTTTTATATTTTTTAATTTTATAAATAAATTTTTTAAATACTTATAAAATATATATAAAAAAATATGAAATTAAAAACAAAAAATTGCGTTTCGAAAATGCAATTATTTGGTCCTATTTCATATGTCAAATTGTAAATTATAATAATATTTATCAAATTTTATTTATAATTCTTTATTTAACGTGGAATTTTTTAATTATCATTTGTTTATTATTAATGATTTAATTAATAGAATTTGAAGTGCTTATAAAAGTTTGAAAAGATTATTATTTTAGAACTTTTTTTAAAATGAGTTCTAAATGTTATCTAAAAAATATTTAAAATAAATTCTTCAATATAAAATTAGTTTATATTTAAATTTTTTATATTTATAAAATATTTAAATTAATCTTTCTAAGTTTAAATAAATACTACAAATTGGTTATAACAGTTCATTGCTGACAACAACTGTTTACACGTGCTGTTTATTAAAGACCAATTCTCAATTACAAACTAATTAAAGTCATAAAATAAAGAACTAAAAGAAAATTAGTATAACCATATAAAAATTATTAATAGAAAATATAAGCACTTTTTCTTTCATAGATACTTTCGCCTACTCTCAGTGTGTTTTGAGATTAATTATGAAATTGAATTTTTTTAAAATAGAAAATATTTTTATTTTTTAAAAATAAGTTTTATTTTTTTACTTTAAAAAATTATAAAACTATATAATAATTTTTCTATACTATCTAAATTTTTAAATAAATTTTTTATAATTTTATAAAATACATTTAAAATTTTAAAAATATAAATAATTTTATATAGTAAAATTATACTATTGTTTATTTTAAAAAAATAAAACTCGTTTTATATTTTAGTTTATATTTAATATGATTAATATTGCATTTTCAGATAATATTTTATATTTTTTTAGATTTTATTTAAAAATTTAAAAATATAAAAATTTTATGTAGTAAAATTTTATTATTATTTATTATATTTTTATTTTAATTTAAAAAAATAAAATTTGTTTTTTAAAATTAAATATAAATATTTTTTATTTAAAAAAATATATTTCAGAAGTACTGTAAAGTTATTTGATCAAGACGAATATTAAAAATATAAAAAACGAGTGTCAACATTAGCACCATAATTAATAAAATAATATAACTTTATGATTGAAGAAAAACAGATAAATAAGCAAATTGGATTTTTAATTAAAACACATATGCACATCGACATCTATATGATTCACTTCTGTTCCTGTATACATGAGAAGCCTAATCTTTCATTTTTCTTATTATTGTTGATGTTTTGATAAAATATTCAATGCCTTCTTATGCATCATGATACTAGTTAATGAATATTTAACAAACTTTGCAAACTTACGCCGTATATTTTAATCTAAGTAAAGTTTTTTCATATAAATTACTTATATATATAGTTGGTACAATTTCTAATTTTTTATTTTGGGACGTGTTTTAAATTTTTATAATTGAATTTTGTAAAAGTGAAAAATAAAAAATAAAATTTTTTAAAAAATGAATTGAAAGTAAAATTCTGTATTTTTATTTTAATAATTTTTGTGAGTTAAAAAATGAGTTGAAAAATAGAATTGCATTGAAAAATGTATAAATAAAAAAATCAGAACTAAAATTTTATACATAAAAATAAAGTTTTAAACTTTTGTGCAAATAAAATATATAAATTATTTAAAACTCCAAATTCGATAGGAGAAAGTGGAGTTACGTATTTGAAATACGCAATTTGTCCGTGCAATTAACCGTAATTAGCATCAGTGATTAGTGTTACTAACTTAAAAATTTATTATAAAGTAGTCTTTCTTAAGATGTACATTTTTAAATTAACAGTGAGTTATTAAAAAATAAATGATCATAAATAGCATTATTAGATGTGCGACTAATTTTAATATTTTTTGTAAAAATAAATTAAAGTAATTTTTGTATTCTTTTATGTAATTAAATAAGTCTAAAATAATTTTTAATAAAAAATAAATTATTAAAATAAAACAGAACGCACCTAATAAAGACTAATACAAAGTAGCTAATTAGAAAACACTAATTAAGACATATTACATAGTATAATAAATTTTAATTCATGAGCTTAATTTTTTTGATTGGACTATAGCTGAATGCATTCATTTCATTAGTTTTATGAAAAATTTATTTGCTTAAATGTTGCAAATGAAACAAATATCAAACTTAAAAGAATGCCTTTTTTACAGGAATTAAATTTCTGATAAATAACTATTTAAAGATAAATTATATAAAAGATAAAATATTGTTAAAAATGTAATTTGAAAATAAAAACATTTAATTTAAAAACTTATTTTTGGGTGCCAAAAAACACACACCAAATGGCATGTAAAGATTTATTCTTTTCCTTCTAACATTTCCAAGTATCTAATAAAGTTTTCCATTAAATTATTGCACACTCTTTATTATCACCAGCATATTCCTCTATAATTACTTCCACATCACCTTCTAAAAAGCTAATTAAACTCTTTCACTAATAACGTATTTCAAATACTCGTAACTGAATTTTATAAAAATAAAAAATAAAAAATAAAATTTTTTAAAAATAAATTATAAGTAGAGTTTAGTTTTTATATTTTAATTGATTGTTGAATTAAATTAGAAGTGAGTTCAAAAAAAAATACAGTAAAATTTAAATTCTATTTGTGCAGAACTAAAAATTTGAATCTTCAATTCTGTTTACAATTCAAACATAAAAAATTAATAAAATTTCAATTCTGATAGAAAAAACTAAAATTTCACTGACTTAAAACACGCCCTCAACCTTATCTTCTTTGTCATTACATTATAAGCACTATATATCTCATTCCAAAACCTTTCACTAGAAAATTTCTATTACAAATCATCCAAAAAAATTAAAGTTTAAAAAAGAAATTTCAATCTCCACCTGTTCCACTACATGTTGATTCACTTCTTTCAAATAAAATCTCGCCACCTGCCTTAAACAATCCTTCAGTCTCGCTATTAAATCAGTTCTTCATCTCCGTCTCTCTTCTGTAAACCTCTCTACACAATATTCCTCTTTATTCTCTAGTAGCAATGGATGATCATCCCAAGATGAGCATTTCTGGCGCCGGCAACGGCAGCTGCCTAACGATTCTCTTCAAGCTGATCGCCGGAGTTATAGTTTGCGGGCCGTTACTATTCATGATGGGACTTGTACTCTTCACAACAACTACACTTCTCTGCATAGCAACACCTCCGCTTATCCTGTTCAGTCCTGTTATAGTACCTTCTGGGTTGGCTATAGCTCTAGCGCTTGCCGGATTTAGTACAGCTACTGCTATGGGGGTTTGGGGATTTTGGGCGCTACGGTGTGCTTCTAGGATGGCAGTGGTTGAAGGACGGCCGGTTTTCCGTCGGGCCGTTGAGTCGGTGACGAGGACCGGGCAGGTTGTGAAGGAGAGGACTATTGATATTGTTGGTGATGGGCATGATCAGTATAACGTGGAAGTGCACCAGGCAGATGATGAGTAAAGCATGCAGTTTCTTAACCTGAAACAACTATAGACTTGTTTGCTTGTTATAAATATGTTAAATTATTCTTATAAATTTAGATTTATATAAATTTTAAAGATAATATTAGAGTAGTAATAGTAAATAATTAATTATCATATATAATAATTATCTAAGAAATGTGTAATAAAATGGTTTTAAAATAGATGTTGTCAACATGCAACATTAATTATTTAAAAAAAAGAAAAATAAAAAAATACTAAATTAGTTATGGGGACTTGTTTGGCTTAGCATTTTTGAAAAATAATTTTCTAATTTTTTATTTCACGTATCTCAATATATTTTTAAAAATTGTTAGATAATTTATTTAAAATTTTAGAAAATATAAAAAAATTTTATGCAGTAAATACTTTTTAATATTTATTTTTATTATTTTATTTGAGATTAAAAAATAAAAATTATTTATAAAAATACTTTTTATTTAAAAAATTTTATTTTAAAAACATTTTCAAATATCCCCCAACTCCCGCACGTAAATCTAAGTGTGTTTCGTACATATTATTAAATTTCCATTTAAAATAAAATTTTATTTAACCAAAATAATTTTATTTTAAATACAATTATTTAAATAAAATCAAATTTGGATCATAATTTTAATCGTAAAATCAGTAAAATTATAATATTTTTACTATTTTATGCGATATCACTTTCGAGAAGATTTTTTTAATTTACTGAAATTTGAGAAGGTTTTGTAAATTTAAAAGAGACTTTTTGTGAAATTTAAAACAATTTCTATAAAATTATAATCTGAGTTGTTTTTTAACATGTAGAAGGGCTTTTTATAGAATAATAAAAGATTTTTTTAAATTTATAATGGTTTATTTATATAAAATTTATCTATATATAAAATTTTATTTTTATTTAAAAATTTGATTTTATGATCCTTTTTAAATGTACCAATTATATTTAAAAATTTAATTTTGAGAAGATTGTAATTTTTATTATGGATGGACTTTGTTTGAATAAATATTAAGTTATTCAAAACTGATTCAAACACGTTAATTTATTAGATCAATTTCGATTGGATTTGAAAATTATTCAAACCTGTCAAGATCAAACGGAAATTTTGAGTTAGATCATGTGTGTAATTGTATTTTAGAATAAATTTGGAAGTCATCATTAATAAGAAATGGGTTTTCAATCAAACTGATGTACGTCCTTCAGCTCACGGTTCCCTGTAACTTTTTAACTTATGTAAGTAATGGAAATTTAGAAATATTTATAAAATAAATTCTTTAAATAGAAAATATTTATTTTTTAAAAAATAATATTTTTATTTTAAAAATATATATATAATAATAATAATCTTATTATAGAATTTTTCTATATTTTAAAATTTTTAATAATTTTTATATATTTATAAAATATATATTAAAAAATGTAAATAAAAAATTGAAAAATTAATTTTTTAAAGGCAATGCTAAATCGGGATAATAAAATTTCATTCAATTCAAATATGAGATATTTTTGAAATATTTACAAAATATGTGTTTTAAAATAAATTTTAAAATTTTAAAACATTATATAAATATTTAAAATTTTATTATAAAATATAAAATTTTAATAAATTAATTTATATTTTTTGAGAATATACGGTCAAAGAGCTCTTAGTTGTTTCTAATCTCAAAGAGTTTTAAGACTATTCAATTCTGCCCAGATTATTTTATTTGGGCCTTATAAAGAGATCAGTCTAATAAGCTTTTAGAGGCCTGATATTGCAAAACTTTTTATAGGGATTTTCTCCCGCTTCGGAGAAGAGAGAGAAAAAACACACTCGCACTTTTCCTACCGTCGCTGAGTTGAGCTGCAGCAGCTTGGAAACCCTAGCCCGCCCCGCTGCTTTCCTTGTTCTCCAAGATGAAGCTTGTGAGGTTAATAAAATTTCAAGTTCTCTATTCATTGTTTTGTAATTTGTATCTCCTGTTTACTTCGCCTGATTTGTTTTGTAATCTTCGATCTGTCTGATGGGATTCCTTTTTTTTTTTCTTCTATGGTTTAGGTTTTTGATGAAGCTAAACAATGAGACGGTCTCGATCGAGCTCAAGAATGGAACCTTGGTACACGGAACGATCATAGGTGCTTTGTTAGATTCTCTCTTAGAAAATTTGAAAACTAGGTTTTTAGTTTGTATAATTTGTTGTTGATCTCTCTTGTTCTATAGTTTTCTGATAATTGGTTTTGTGCTTGTAATTTGGTCTTATCAAATTACTTTAGTGTCGTTTTGAAATTAGGGCACTGAAAATTCTCGAGACAAGATATGCCCCCATCTTAAGATTTCAAGTTTTCGTGTCTGAGATGCCATTTCGAAAGTGGATTATTTGTGTAGTTGTTGGTTGAGTGGGTTTGCTCTGGTGTGTATGCCATTTGTAGTTCAAGTTTTTTTAAAAGATTTTTTAGGTATGTTGGCTTTGGTGTATGAGGATTTTTGCAATTTTTTCACAAAGGAATTGTGGGGCAGTAGAGGACATGGCGGTAAAATGACTGACTTTGGAGAAACTTTAGCAATTTGTTCTCATTCAGGTGTCTTGAGGAGTAAAATGACTGCTACATTGAGATTGTGATCTAGGAAATAATAAGATATTTTGGACAAAAGAGTGGGAGAAAAGAATATGTGTGGATTTGAAAGAGATTGATGGTATGCCGTGGAACAACTCTTGCATAAAGAACTATTTAGTTCAGATTTGGAACACTTGCTCAGTGGTTTAGATAAAGAACTGTTGCTTGTGCAACTATGTTCCTATTTTAAAGATAGAAAAAGTAAGCTACTTTTGTATTTGGGACTGTAGGTAAATGGATTTTAGGAGGGTAGAAGCGCTCAAGTATAGAGAAGGATTATGCTTCTGAAGATCATTTTATGAAATAATAAGATGTCGAATGCAATTTATGATTTGGATAAAAGAGCACATTTTTGTTGATGAGTTTCGGTCTTCCTCTTGTTAACTTGTCTTCAGACCTGGTATAAGTTCACATATTGATAATGATAAGTACACATGAAAGAAAATGGAAATGCTCATTTCTGTGTACTAGATCTCGTTACAGGCGGTATGCATTGGTTCAAAATCCCCACGATATAGTTACTTTTAAAGATCCTAAGTTCCACAATGAAAGCTCTACCTTGACTTGAATTGAGGATTTTGTTGGTACTGTGGCTTATTTGAGTGTCGTATTGGTTCAATCACATTATTGATAACTGATAAAGATAAGTTATAATTTGGTCTTCTGAGGATTACTTCAAGATGATTAGTAGTTCCCTTTGAAGGAAGTCCAGATTGGTGGGCCACCGTCAGGTTCTCTAGTAATTTCTATTTATGGAATCTTTCAAGAGTACAGACCATGTTATTCAAACCTAAAGAAATATCATTTTGGTTGATAGAGGTAGCTACCTGGCAGGCAGGAAACTTGTAACATCAAACAGTTGCTTGCATCGCTGGGAAATATGACTTGATGGTGCATGAATCATAGTTCAAATGATCGTATCATGAGCTATTTTACCATTTGTTAAGTGTATAATGTTCTTAGATATATTGCTTTAGAGTTCGTTAAAAATGTTTTGACTTCCTTCAACTGGAATATATCTCTCTTAGTGATATCTCTAGAAAATAATGCAGAAGTTCCTGGTTTGGCTGTTTGAGCCATACTTTCTAATAGAGCACAATTGTGTACAAGAAATCATGTAGCACAATCTACCTTTTTGGATGAAGGCTTGGTTGATGTATTTTGTGCCATGAGATTACTTAGATCACTAAGAAGTTTTCCTTGTAGGAGCTCAATAAAGTAATCATATTTGTATGCCCTGTTATTCATTGTCTTAACTCAACTGGTAAGACAATGACTTGTTAGCTCTTGACGTAGTCAAATTTTGAATTACTTGTCTCTCTTTGCTTTAATATCTTGATGTATCTAGATTTCATTCCTTATTTGGTCATGCGTAGGCCTGAAAATAGAGAGAATTTTAAGCTTTAATTTGGTTTCTCCTGAACTAGGTTGTTTGCTGCTTGTCATTCAATTGATTTTATTGCGGCTAATGCAGTTTATCTTCTTTCTGTTGGAATGAAGTATTTCCATGTTTAATGTTTATGTATGCGAAGTGTGGTCACTGGGACTTCTGCATCACGTTCAAGCTAGAATTTTTTTTAATTTTGTGCTTTGTTAGTTAGGCAGGTGTTGTATAAAAAGTTATCATAACTTTGATAATCTCCAGTTCGTACTGATGTGTGTTTGTTCTGCAGGTGTGGATATCAGCATGAATACCCACCTGAAGACAGTTAAGCTTACTGTCAAAGGAAAGAATCCAGTTTCCTTTGACCACCTGAGTGTGAGGGGTAATAACATTCGGTATTATATCCTCCCTGACAGCTTAAACCTTGAGACTTTATTGGTTGAGGAGACACCAAGAGTGAAGCCCAAGAAGCCAACTGCAGGTACACGTACTCTCTCTTTTTACTAAAATTTCTTCTTCACGAATTTGCTTGTTGTATTGCCGCCTCATGAAGTGTATGGATTTTCGTCTATTTTTTTCAGGGAGAGCTATTGGTCGTGGCCGAGGCCGTGGACGTGGGCGTGGACGTGGCAGAGGTCGTTAGCCTGATGGCTTTCCAATTTTTTGAAGCATGCTTTTGTTGTACAAAATGCCTATGGAATTCTTTGTTTTCAACTTGATGATGAAAGCAGGCTATACACTTGAAAAGTTTTGATACTGGTTCAAATGTTCTGTGATGGATATTTAACTTAAGGCATCAATGTTCTGTGTTGGAGCTTTAATTTACGTATGTCAACAATGCTCCTAGAAGCTGTTTGTCATGGTTGGCTTCAAAATGCATGGATGCTAGATTATTGTTGGAAGGAAGGGGTGTTTCGGAGTGTTTTTATAAAGTGCTTTTTAGAATGAAGAGTTTTTTGTCTTGTTTTGGTAAATAGATTTTATTTTTTTACTTGAACAAAAATAATAAATAATAATAAAGTTTTAGTACGAATTTTTTTATAATTTTTTAATTTAATAAATTTTATAAAATAGTATAAAAAATTTATTAAAAAATTAAAAAATGTTTTTAGGGACTGTCAAAGCCCCTGTAGAATCCTGGTGGAATGTTGGCTACGATCTTTGAGAAGTGTGTCAATATCATTTATCTTGACACCAATCAGTTCTAAGTAGTTTTGATTCTTATTCGAAAATGCGAGTATACGTCTCCTTCAGTTAGACAACGTCAGCCCGAAGGTTATAGCTTCATTTTAAGTGTGAGTGTAGAATATGTAGCTTGGTAAAATTAAGCACAACTTGTCTGCAATTAGAAGTAATTGTGTAAACGTGGAAATCTTGCGGTAACCTCGTGTCAAACTGCGACAATGATTGAAGACGGCATGCAATGCAAACAGTCAAGCCGAAGCTGCAATGGGAGAATTAACAATATTAATGATATATCTTAAAATTTGATACAAGACTGCCATAGGCTACAAGCTTTAAAGGCTGTCTTTACCGACATTTTAACTCAATGCTTTTCCAAAAATTTTACTTTGAAATCACTTTCAAATCAAAACACACAGAGAAATTAAACACAATTTTTTTTCGTAAAAAGCTCCACTTCTAAATTACAAAGTTTGAAACTAAAACTTTTACTTTCCAACTCACATTTGATAATAAACATAAAAATTGTACTTGCTTCCAAACTTCACTTTTTAAATAATTCAGTTTCTGAAACTCAGATCAGAGCTAAAGAAACATGTCCTAAACATTATTCGGATGCAGCACACTGCGTGTAACAATTGCCAAAAAAGACCCTGAGCGAAAAGTTTCGCTGACAGTGAATACGATAAAATAGGTCAGCGATACCTAATCCAGAAATTCTCAGCCCAGTTCAATTGAAGAACCTCTTCCTTGGAGATGTGCACATATGCACTAGTACTTTCTGTGTAAGTTGGAGTAGGCATTACTTCATTCAAGCTTATTACATTCTATATTATGCTGTGGATTTGAGGGCATCTTTCCAGGCTGTATCATTATGCAACGTTAGATTTTCCACCTGTAACTTTTGGCAACAGTTCGAGGGATTTGAGAATGGATGGAGACGGCTTCCTGACGGTATGCGTCAAGAGGACCATAAGTGTTAGCAAAGTCAATGCTCCTGCTTGGTGGGCCGATGCTAGCGAAACTGGAACATATTGTAGCAGCGTGGATACGCCTAAAGTCACCTGTGAGTTCCAAGAACATTAAAGGTTAGTGTAGGGAGGTAAGGAAGATTATTCTCTAATATTAAGTGCTTCAGCTGATAAGAACATCTTTTCACAATGGATATGCTGGTGATGCTGGGTAAAGGAAGCCAGAACATGATAGACACAAAAAACAAGCAGCAGGGGAGGGGCACGTCCAAGACATGATAGCTACAAATCTATAAACATTGAGATGTTATAGAGGCATTCTATTTTCAGTTCTCACTCTCTAACCTGGATAAGAAATTTCTCTCTCTAGTAATATACAAGTTGGCAGCATCCTTTAAAACCATGTCATCCCTAAATGCATAAGCATATAGTCAAATCCACAGGCTCAAAGTATAGAAATTATCAAACAGGCGATATGAATCCCATTGTTTTTCTAACAATTATCAAATCAAGCAAGAATATAACTGAAGTATTGATGACAACAGTATATATGACTGAAGACTATTTACCTGAAGAGCAGCCATGCCAAACAAATTACTAATTAAGGAGCGGATTGCAGGATGTACATCCAATTTCCTTGCTGTCAACCAAAAACTGCCGATAGAGACCAGTGTAGTTGTTGCAAGAACCCGATGGTCGAACTGTAAATTATGATGGTTATGCAAATTTCTATATAGACATGCTGAAATTAGTATTTAAAGACAGCAGAATTAAGGATTCTACACACTAGTTATGTTATTGCAATAAATAAAACTCTCAAACCAGTGGTAGAGTACTGACAAATGGTCTATATGAAATGAAGTTAATCAAGTAACATCAGCATAACAGAACTTGGGAGCACTAATGATTTTGAGAACAATGGATGTTGGATCTTTGCATTCTGATGCCTCTTGCAAACACTTGCAATAGGACATCACAAGCACCACCTCTGCCCATTGAATATTATGCAAAATGATCTGTAGGCTATTCCATCTTCCAGCCATAGAAAGCCAATGAAACTAGCAGAAATTCCTTACTGCTTGCTATTAATCCAGAACAACAAGAACTCAACTGACCTCATTAGTCCTTTGTCTTTGCCATATTCATAACAATACCATACACTATGATCATTTTGAATATTTATAATAATGTCAGGTGGATCAATTGTCTTTTTGATTATTTATACTAATGCCAAGAGGGATCAATGCCTCCTATTTGTTCCTTTACTAAGCAGTTTCTCAATTTTTATATAAATTTTGATCGCTACTATACTCACTAGCTTTCAAAAGGATAGGCTTCTCAGTAGCCAGCTTAATCAGCTAACTACAGTCATTCAAATGACTTTCAACCCCGATTGATCGAGCTCGACAAAAAAGTGCATGCAAATTGAGGAAAATTACCATGAAGATTGCAGATGAAATGACTAGGCATAAGAAACTGAATCCACGGCAAAGCCAAGCTGACTACAACATTGAGTCTATTCATATAACATACAGTAATAACTCAAGGTGGCAAAGGTAGTGAACTTTGATTAGATCCTAATGAAAAGATAACTGAAGCTCAGGCAGCCTAAAGTCGCTCTCGGAACTACTTTGAACGGTGGTTCCTGACAAATGGCACTTACTTACACAGCTCGTGGAAAGCATATTGATCAAAACAAAAGACATACTTGCTTCTAATAAATTTCAGGAATCGTATTTCTGTTCGCAGTGCAACTGAACCAATAAAGAACCACTCAGCGAAAGGGAGAAGGCAGGTTTTTCTTCTCGCTTTGAAAGAATACAAGTACTCCTTTAGAACGGGGAAACAACAAACTGTATCCATCACATTTGCATGAGCACTTTTGATTACTATCCAGAAATTTGTTGATCAGGAATGCAGAAAAGTACCTGAACAGTGGCTGTATTCTCAAAAAAATTACGAATAAGTGGCTCCATGGCAAGGATGTCATCAGGAATCCACGTATCACCCATCTTAGGGAAGGTATTGTACGCATGGCCCTATGAAAAATTTTAAATGTTCAAATAAGTTAGCAGGATACTTTAGTTGCAATTGGCATCATCATATTTTGCTGTTAATTCATACCGCATCATTTCCTGCAACAAAAGCCCCAGAGATAGCAGTGATCCCTACAAGCACACTCAGAGGTATAGCCAATTTTCTAACTTTTGCTGCACCATGCACCCAGCTAATTGTCCCATTTGGTGGCTCTGGCATGACAACTGAGAGAGCAGTCCATAAAATTCCACAATATATGACAAATGCTGATGTAAGATGAGTGGCCAGACGATATGGGCTAACTCTGGGCTGAACATACTCAGAAGTTGGTTCCTGGCATTCAACACAAGTCATAAGTTCACTTGTTATATTAGTAATTGGAAGAAAGATTAAGGAGAAAGTGTGCTTCTATACCTCTAGGCCACTTTTAACCATCCACCATCCTATCAGTCCTTGACCAGCACCAAGAGCAAATAGAGCCGAGAGTCTCAATCCAAGCCGACGAGTTATATATCCTTTGGCAAGAAAATATCCAAAAGGTAATGTGAATACCAGACCCAACCCTCTTCCCAACATGCGGTGAGCATATTCCATCCAATAAATAAATTTAAAATCTTCAAGATTCATTCCTTTGTTGACTCTGCAAGTCACATTACTTGAATCAATATTGAAGGCAAGAAGGGGTCCTCTAAGACAACTAAAAGAGAAAAACAATTAAACGAAAAGCAAGTGCAAGGACTCTAACTTTGGTTCAGCAGCTCCAGTGATTCGAGTCAAGTTAGCATCAAATACATTATTTAAGTTGAAGTATGGTTATAACTTACAAGAGAGTTACTCTACTGCAAAGTTGCATGTCTCGCCACAATGAAACCATAGATAACATTATTCTATTTCCAAAACCTTTTTTTAACACATGCCAACATCATAATGAGAAATTAGAAAAGAACAGATAGCAGTTTATATACTCTAATATTGAAACTGATAACAGGGCCATTTGAAACAAAATCAAGTTGTGCAATGTTCATTCTTTACCTTGTCCTTTTACGAAATAAAAATGGGAATGACAAGAGAAAAAAGTGGCATAGAGACAAAGATGTTAAAAAATCAAGAGATCAGTTTCTATTTCATCTTGCTAAAAGCTTAAAAAGCCTTACATAGGGATTGTGTAAAAATTTCAGTTGGAAAACTTCAAACCTCAGCGAACTCAAAGACCAAAAGCCAAACAAAATATAGAGCCTAGAAATTTACCAAGAGAATATGACTATATAAAGGAAGGACCTGTTTCATGTTTTATCAGATAGGAGGAAAATGCAATAAGAGTCTTACCGCTTATACTCAGGAGACTGCTTATATTTCTCAAATTCAAGCAGCCATTGTTCTTCTGATAGAGGAGGTAAGGTACCAGTAAATTTCCAGTCTGTCATTGACAAACCGGACCTTGTAAGGCGTGTAATACCACCAAGTACAACTAAACTAAATACCCATGCTGCACAACCAAATAGCCAGATCCCAACAACTTTTTGAGCAGGTCCTTCACTAACAAGCAATTTCAACCCTGCGTTGGATATCTCAGCTTTACTTGAGTTTAGTATTGCTGCATTTGTGGTGGACAGTTTTCTCGTCGATGATCTGAAGAAAGCCTATGTTGGGTCATATCCAAGAAATTGTTAAGGTCTTTCATAGGAATCTATGAACAGAAAGTAAAACAGAATTACAACCTTGAAACAAATTAGAATTATTTTGACAAGCATGAATAATATTGTGATAAACGGTAACCTTAAGAACTATACTAAGCGGATGGACAGCACAGATAAATAAGGAAAGAGAACCATGATTCTCTTGCTACAATTTAAGTACTAAAACTAAAAAAATGGAGCTTTCAGACTAAAATCAAAACCAAAATGGAGCAAAAAACAATAAGCAAAAGGGGGTAAAAAACAAATAACTTTGAATAGTGATTCTACTTAAGACTCTTCTAAGGAAAGCCAAGAATTTGTGAACTTGTACATTGTAAAACCCACTTGCTCTTCTAAAATTTGAATAATATGGCTATCTACCCAATATGAGCAACAATCAACCAACAAGGACATAAAACCATTAAAAAACAAAATATCTTATAGAAATATAATACCCACATAAACTCACTAGTTAACAAATTTCAACAGCACAATCAATCAAACAAAGAATAAAGAAACAACCTTCGAGGCGATATTAAACCAATTTCCTAGAGAGTGGCACTTCACCGTTTAAAGGAAACAATCTTTTAAAAGTGAAAAATTAATAATAACACATTTAAAAAAAGCATAAGACTTACAACCTTTGAAATGGTATTGAACCCATTGATGATCGTGCATCTAGCTAGAGGCGAAGAACCACCACTACAACCACCGCCTCCGACGTTGCTGCTACCACCAAAAGTTCTAGAAAGCACGAGTCTCGATGCAGAAGATTCATTGCACGAATCTCGAGGAAGACGCGATAGCTCCTGCGGTATCTTACCGCTCCGGCGAAGGATAGCTGTTAACCTGCTCCCCAACATTTGTTTCCTGCTCTGCCGTCTCTGAAATATCTAGGGGAGTAACATAGATCGGCGATGGGAGAGGAAGAGATCGTACGGGAGAAGAGAAGAAGGTGAAAACGCGCGGCTGCCGGAGGAGAAGGAGAAGCAAGGAGAACGGAAGAAGAAAAGAAAGACAAAGGAAAAAGAAAATAAGAGATTAGAAGTAGGGTTTAGAATTTTTAATAAATGTTTAGATTAAATCACCCACATAACTCTTAAATTTAAAATTATTTTAAACAACAATTCTGTAAATCAGAATACTGTTGACGGCAACGAGCTCTTCATACTCCTTGACGGTGATGAGCTCTTTCTTTTTTCTTATTACAGTGAATCAAATTCATTGATCGTTAGATTTGAAGATTGCAGTGAATCCCTTTTTCAAAATTGAATTCCAAACAAAAATAAACACGCCCTTTTTATGAATTATGATTTATTAATATTAGTATCAACTAAAAACTACGCATATTTAAGACGATTTTTAAAATTCATGTAATTCCAGTTTAGAATTAAAATTCAGAATTAGAATTTCAATCAGTTTAATTATTTGAATATATAATAGAAAATCATAATTTTATCTCAATATCACTATATAAAAAACTCTAAATAAAATTAAAATATAAATTAAATTTTACTTCTAACCCACTTCAACAAATAATTAAAACATAAAAATTTAACTTTAATTCTAACTCATTTAAAAAAAATTTTATTTTCCATTTTAATTTCTACGTGTATTTTGAAAGACGCCAGGGTATCAAGAACTAGAACTAGGCCTTTAACGATATACTGGCCAACAAAAACTCTTTCAAGATCATGGCCCAAACTAGGCCCATTACATTCCAGACTCAGCATAAAAATGATGTTAATAAGGCCCAGTTACTATTCACTCTGATAATTTCGTAATAAATTATATTGAATTTGCTATTATGGTATCTTGTTATTTTAAATAATATTGAATGGAGTGCTTTTAAAATAAAATTTTTTAAAAATAAAAAATATTTTTATATTTTTTAAAAAATAACCTTTATTTTTTATTTTAAAAAATAATAAAAATAAATAATAAAAAAATATCACTACGTAAAATTTTTTTATATTTTTTAATTTTTTAAATAAATTATCTAAATATTTATAAAAAATATATTAAAACATATATAATTAAAAATTAAAAAATTATTTTAAAATAAGCAATTCCAAACACTTCAAAAAAGGTATGAAATTGTAAGTACAGACAGCAAGATGAGACGAAATTATGAGACGGAAGATTGATATCGGCCATCCAAGTTTCTTCTTTTATATTTTCAAAATAAAATTTTTAAATATTTATAAAAAATATATTAAAAAATATAAAGTTAAAAATTAAAAAACTGTTTTGAAGTAATCAATTTCAAATGTCCCAAAAAGGTATGAAATTGTAAATACAGAGACACAAGCCAAGACGAGACGAAATTGTGAGACGGAATATTGATATTAGCTATTCAGATTATTTTTATATATTTTAAATTGTTAAATATTTATAAAAAATATATCAAAAAATATAAAATTAAAAATTAAAAAACTGTTTCGAAATAAGCAATCTCGAACGCTCCCAAAAAAGGTATGAAATTGTAAGTACAGACACAAGACGAGACGAAATTGTGTGACGGAAGATTGATATCGGCCATCCAGGTTTCTTCTTCTTCTTCTTCTTTTCTTCAGAGGTCTTCTTCTTCTTCTTCTTTCTTATTTTCTTCTTCTTCTTCATCTTAAAACTGCTTGATTGCAGTTTGATTGTTGTGTTTTGTATAATTTGTTGAAGGATTATTAAGTTTTAGTTTAATCAAAGTGAAGTTCGTGCTTGGTATATCAGTTCCCGCCAAAATTTAAAAACTTCAAATGAAAAGGTTTCAATCTTTGTTAACTCTTCCCGCCACAATCACTAACGCTCGCCGCTTCTTCTCCAACTTTTCTTCTGCCGCTGCTGCTTTGGTTGAAAATGTAATTAAAGAAGAAACCATTGATCTCTCTCTCATAATCCAAGACAAAGATTTGCTCAAACGAAGCAAGACAAACCCATTGCAGCTACACGTTCTTGAACTTGTTGACACCTATAGGTTAGAACCTTCATCAGGTTTGTATTCCAGTTTGATCAAGCAATGCACGAGTTTCGAAGCACTTTCTGAAGCAAGATTAATTCTTGCACACTTGGAAAAATCCAATTTTGAAGCAGATATCTACTTCTTGAACTCGATTGTCAATATGTTTTGCAAGTGCGGGAGTTTGGAAGATGCAAGGAAGGTGTTTGATAGAATGACTGAAAGGGATATGGTTACTTTTACTATGATGATTACTGGGTACTCGCAGCTTGATAAGTCGAGTGAGGCTTTGGAGTTGTTTCTGAAGATGCTTGAGACTGGGCTTAAGGCGAACCAGTTTACGTTTGCTAGCTTGTTGAAGGCAGCGGGTGCCATGGGTGATGATTCACCAGGACAGCAGGTCCATGCGGTTTGCATAAAGTGTGGGTGCGATTCAAATGTTTATGTTGCGAGTTCTTTGTTGGATATGTACACTCGGCGAGGTAAGATGGATGAGGCATGTACAGTGTTTGAGAGATTGGAGTCGAAGAATGAGGTATCTTGGAATGCATTGATTGCAGGCTATGCGAGGAAGGAAGATGGAGAGACAGCACTTAAGTTGTTCCGGGATATGCAAAGGAAGGATTTCTGGCCGTCACATTTCACATATTCGAGTGTGTTTAGTGCTTGTGCAAGTATTGGTGCTCTTGAGCAAGGGAAATGGGCACATGCGCATATGATAAAGCTAGGGCAGAAGCTTACTGCATTTGTTGGAAACACGCTACTTGACATGTATGCTAAGGCTGGGAGCATAGAGGATGCCAGGAAAGTGTTTGACCGCTTACATAAACATGATGTTGTTTCATGGAACTCTATTCTTACAGCATGTGCGCAGCATGGACTCTCAAAGGAAGCAGTAACCCGGTTTGAGGAGATGCAGAAACTTGGAATCCAGCCAAATCAGATAACTTTTCTCTGTTTATTAACTGCTTGTAGCCATGGGGGTTTGTTGAAAGAAGGGCAGCATTACTTTGAGTTGATGAAGAAGTACAAGGTGGAGCCAGAGGTTGATCATTATGTAACTGTTGTTGATATGCTCGGACGGGCTGGGCTGCTTGATCAGGCTCAACAATTCATAAGTGAAATGCCGATTCAGCCAACTGCAGCTGTTTGGGGTGCTTTGCTTGGAGCCTGTAGAATGCACAAGAATGCAGAAATCGGGCAGCTGGCTGCTGAACGAGTATTCAAACTTGACCCACATGATTCTGGACCACATATTATTCTTTCTAATATATATGCCACAGCTGGAAGATGGGGTGATGCAGCTAAAGTTAGGAAGATGATGAGAGAAAGCGGGATGAAGAAAGAACCTGCTTGTAGTTGGGTGGAGATCGAGAACAAGGTCCATATGTTTGTGGCAAATGATGATGCTCATCCACTTATGCAAGAGATACGCAAGAAGTGGGAGGAGATCAGTGGGAAGATTAAGGAAGCAGGCTATGTGCCTGACACTGAGTATGTCCTTTTGTGCGTTGATGAACAGGAGAGAGAGGCAAAATTGCAATATCATAGTGAGAAACTTGCTCTTGCTTTTGCATTAGTTAACATGCCTTCAGGAGCAGCTATACGAATTATGAAGAACATTAGGATGTGTGGAGATTGCCATTCCGCGATAAAATTTGTTTCAAAGGTAGTGGAGAGGAAGATCATTGTGAGGGACACGAACCGGTTCCACCATTTCGACCGTGGTTCTTGTTCTTGTGGTGATTACTGGTGAGTGAAGTATCTCATCTAAGTGCTGAAAACAAGTTCAGACTTCCCTGTTGGAGCTCTTTATGTAAGGGCGAGTGCAAGCAGCAGATGGCGCAGATGAGCAGGTTTTAAGCAGAAATTGTAAGCCTTATAGGATTAAAGACTTCATTGTATAAACTATTTGCGGTAGAAGTTTAATGCCTGATATAGGGAGTAGAAGTATAAGAGTATTCCAACCTCTAATATAAGATATCTGCAACTAAAGCTTAAGCTTGTTAAAGTTAAAAGTGGACGCTCGGTCTCTCTTACTATACAAGTTGCATTGTTTGTGGATAATCAAAAGAAGGTGTAACAATACGCTGAATGTTTCTCATATTTCTCTGAAGTGCAAATGAAATCAGCTTACCGACTGAGCAGTGTTTCTGGAATTGTAGATATTATCCTCTTCCCCTTCCCATTTTAACCATTTTAGTTTCATAGTATTCTAGCTCATTATAAATGGTTAAGTCATCCTACTTTTGTTGTATTCGCTTAACTTTTTTGAGCTTCTACAGATGCCTGGAGACTAATGAATGTGCATGAGGAGCCATAACAAAAGGAAGACAAAGGCATCTCCATAACTGCTCTCCTTCCACAAAGTTTGTAGTGCTTATACCTGATTCTGATACCTGAGAAGGTAATAATGATCTCCTGTATATGCCTTATATACGGCATGGATGATCCAACTGATGTCAATGATATGAAGTGCAACGATACATAATTTGGGCTACACTCTAGCATAGATAACCTGTTGCATGCAATTTAAACAAAGGTCTTTTGTTCTAATGTTAACATTCTTTTGAGTTAGATGTTAGCATAGTTTTAACTCTTTTCTCTTGTCACATCTATGTCTTGTCCGTTACAGCAAGTCTGTAAGGAGCTTGTCCTCCGGGAATGCACCTACCATTACTGTTTTTTCTTAAACTGCGGCAATATAGCACACATCTACATAATTCTGATGACATTTATTTATACTTACTGGCATTCCTCCTCCTTTGTAATTTGCGTTTGCAAGGACAACAAGAGCTTATGATGTGGACGTTTGGGAGTGCTTAAAATAAGAAGCTTTTCTGGAATAGAGATTATTTTGGGACTTTTTAGGGAACGAGGGTAACTTTTTTGACCTCAAAGTAAATAATAAATATTGTACATATATAGATTGTACGACATAAAAATTCACATGTGTTTTCCACTTTTTGAAAATACAATAGAAAATTTATTGGGAAACATGAAAGCTTTTTTGGAATGGAAAGCATTGCTATAGCCACTGCCAAACACCCCTGATGTTTCACAATAGTCCTAGAATTCATTATGAAAGTCAGAAATGGATGACTGATGTGTGAGAGTTGTGCATATCTCGTATCACATATTTTATAGTCATTGTCTGATCTCTCACTAATGGGAAAAGCATTCGGCAAAGTAGTTGTAAATATGCTTTTAGGATGATAGTCTGGTACTTATAGCAATATGACCTCTGTATGCTGTAGTGTAGTGTTCAATTTGATAATGTCCCTTGTGTGATCTTTCTGCATTCAACGCCAAATTACTGACGTATGTTTTCCTTTAATTCTTGTTTTTTGTAAGATAAAGTTATTTGGAGGAATTCCTCGAGGATGGACTATAAATATGGGTCAAGCTGGACCAAAGCCCATGAGAAGAATAACAAAATAAAGAAGAAAAAGGGGTAAGGAATGAAGGTAGTAGAAGCTCTTCACATTGTTCGTGGTAATGGGACCAACCAAACAAAATAAAGAAGAAAAAGGGGTAAGGAATGAAGGTAGTAGAAGCTCTTCACATTGTTCGCTGTAATGGGACCAACCAGCTGTGCTTCTAACTCTAGGCTTCAGGGAATGACTTTTTTCAAGCTCTCCTCCTATGAATGCTTGCACTTTGTATATTTTGTCTCCAGTTTTCAAAAGTATAGTTATTCATAGTATAGTTTTTGCTTAGGAATGGATTTTGAATTGAATTCCTTTTTCTTGTTTGTTTTTTTTTTTTCAGAAGCTTGCTTAGACAAAGGAAGAACACTTTTCCGTCATCCCAAGATATCACTTCAAGCTCCTGAAATATTCATGGATACTGCTCAATCATGGTTCTGCTCTTTGTTATTCATCTGGCTTTGTCACTTTTACCGCACTTCTTCTGATGCATGCTCAGGTCAGAGATTCCAGACTTACTCATATTATACTTATTTCGGTTGTCCCTAGGTCCTCTTTCAGATTTAGATACAATCGTTGGATTTTGTTTTATGAAAATTAAATTCTGTATGCTCTGTCTGGATATGAGGGCCTTTGAACCCTACCCTCTACGAAAAGAAATTGCCAACTCTAGTACAGGGTGTGTAGGATTGATTACTGCTGCTAATAACCAGATTTTGCATATGGGTATTACTATCACCCCAAATGACCAGTGTTACGAGGATGTGAGTCCAAGATTGGTACTCTTGTTTGTTTAAAAAGAGACCAAGATTGCTTTTTTGAAAAGTTCCATTCTTGGTTATGAGAATCCATTTGGTAAATGGACTGTGAATAATAAAATCATGATTATTCACGATTCTCATGGAAGATTCTGTCAAGATAGTCGATGGTATATCATTTACAATTTGAGTTATATCCACAAGGTAGGCTAAGGAACGGTCATGCATGTTAGTGTGGCCTGTGGCTATGATTAAAATCCTAATTTTAGATTAAAATCCTAATTTTAGTTAGTTTCGAGAAAAGATGTTAGTGTAATAGCATTGCAGTTTGTTGTCATTTGACACATACGTGTCTATTCATGGCAGGTGGGAACTTGCTTTTCATCAGCAAGTCCTCCCATTTATTGCACACTTCAAATGCATTGCTCTCACCTAAATAATTGGGTAGAACTTTTGCTCTTTATCTGGTTCTACTTTGTTGTATCTAGTATGTTGGAACGGTTTTTTTTCGAACTTCTATCCTTCACCTGATTCTCGTTGATTTGCTGTGCCACAAGTTGCTTACATGAAACTGCTGAAGCCTGAATCGAGTAGAATGCTACTGAAACTGATGTTCCAGGGTTTTTCCTCTCAGTTGTTTGGACTGTACTACCCTCATTGTAGAAGAATGTACATCTAGCAATATAATTATTCACAGGAAATCTTGGATAGACTTAACACTAGTTCATGCTGATCTTGGCTGCAAGTGTTAGCTAGCTTTTCAATGGAGCTGTTGTTTTATGAAAGATGTACAGAACTTCCATTTTCCTGGATGTTGCAAGTCTTCATAAGACATCTTCTATTTTTCGTGTCTACTGCTGGAACGCAAACAATCCTAGATTATGGCAGTGTTTAGAAATGATTTTCAACTCTTTTTCATTCCAATTTATTATTTCACGTTTGTCGATAAATTCTCTATAACATCTACAGAATTTTTTTAATTTAAAAAATATAAAAAATTTTATACGGTAACATAATAATAATAATAATAATAATAATAATAATAATAATATTATTATTATTATTATTATTATTATTATTTTAGATCAAAAGAATAAATCTCATTTAAAAAAAAATTTTTAAATTATTTTTTGTTCCAGAATTTTTTTTTTTTCATAAGCATTCTCAAACATCTCTATGTTTTGAATATGTCATGACTATGCATGATAGAAAAAGTGGTTGCCAGGAGCACATACAGCCTTTTTATCAGCATGTTGTAAAGCTAAAACAATAGTCTCATTAACACCTTGCAAAAGACCAGGAGATTTTATAGCAACAAAAAATCACTGCCTACCATCTTCCCGGAAAAGATAGCCTGTACAGCAGCAATTCTTAGACAACATACACATTGCTATATCAAGCAAAGACATTCGTCAGAGCGTGGACTATAAGGAAGAAGTGCTGCAGATGGAGGATACATACACTCAAGTCAGCATGTTGGAATCCATTTAAATAAGAAGTTCTAACTTTTCTTCGTCATGCTATTTACAGGTTTTCACAACTTAACTCTTAAATGGGAGAGCCAAATCTTAGGGCACTCTCAAGTTTCTCGTCCTTCACATAGTCCTTCTCAGTGAGAGGACCGGCAGGAAAGGCAGTGATCTCAACCACCAGGTGACGGGTCAAGCAGCTCATCGGATAAGCCCTAACATTGTTGTAGCAAACGCTTTCTCCATGAGCATTCTTTCTCCGAATCTGACAACCTTGAATGGCCAACAAGTTGCGGCCATGAGTTAAGAGAGTAGAGTTGCCTAGTACCTGTCTACATCATAGTCAGATATAACGTTGTGAATATATCTTTTGACTTTGAAAAGCAATGCAAAACTACTCAAGCAGTTTAACCTCAGATTGCAAAGTTACCTTGTGAAAAGTAGTAATCAACAATTGGTCTTAATCAGAAAGTAAGAAGTAATTGCTTTGAGAAGGTGCCCACCTTCTGCTTTGGAAGGAGCCCTATAATTCCTTTTTAAGGGTTCCTTTTGTAGTTGGATGCCACTTGCTAACTAGTTTCCTGTTTTCTCCAGAAACAAGCGTAGCAAGGGAAACTTATATTTAACAAGGAATATATACCAGAACGAATAGAAAGCATGCTAGACAAATTCTCGTTCTTTAACAAACACTTCCACCGATCCTATAGCATAATCGTCGTCTACTGAAAACTATCATTTCAGATGAAATACAGAAATAATCAAAATCTCAGATGGTTGGAACTTTTCTTTTCAAAATATTGAAAAGGAAAAAGGAAATCGAATTACAAAATCCATTCTTAAGCAAGCTTTTAAAAAAAAATTCATCTAGCACTATAACCCACAGACTTTAGAATACCAAAACCGAATCGAAACCTAAAAATTCTCCCAAAATAAAAAAAGAAGCAAGACAATCCGGCCAACCCGATCCAACTACTGATTACTCAGCTCAAATCAAAGCACACAAGTGATTGGCAAATGGCACTAATTGTTGACTAGAAAAAAAAATATATGGGCGCGGGAGTTGGAGGTGTCGATGGTGCGATCCATCGTCGAGGGAGGAGACAAATTTCACCTCCGAAATCAGAAGTCGAATGCAGAAATCGATCGCGGGAGGAGAGAAACTTCGACGAAGAAGGAGCAGCAGCAGCAGCAGCAGCAGCAGTAGGGGAAAAAGAAGGCTGAAGGAAGAAGAACTGCCAGGGAAATCAGAAGAACGTGAAGCGAAGCACTAGCTGCGAAGGAGAAGATGATCAGCAGCAGAAATTTCGAAGAGATTTTACAACATTTCTTAGATCGCGAGCTGAAGAAATCAGTATTAGGGGACAAATTATCTTAGCATTTCTAGGAAGGAAAAATCAGAATACCAGGAGCAGCGAAATTTGTCATACTTTTGGACTAGTAGCAGTTGCCAGTTTGCTCTCAACTCCATGCTTGCGAGGTATAGATACGGGCGTTTGGTATTTCCTACTCTTTTTTAATTTTTAATTTTATATTTTTTAATATTTATATATACTTAAAAAATTTATTTAAAATTTAAACAAATATAAAAAAATTAGATGTAATAAAATTTTTTTTAGTATATATTTTTATTTTTTTAAATAAAAAATAAAATATTTTTTATTTCAGAAAATTTTATTTTATAAGTAATTCGATTCTACAATCAACCTTGTGTTTCTATAAATACATTATAAACGTTATATAGTTGTTATACCTTTACGCCTCTCCCTAGCATGTTTTTCGTTGATGAATTCTAGAGTACGACTGCGTTTTGGCATTTGCTTATAGGAGCTTTTTAATAAATATATTTTATTTTATAATTTTATAAAATTTATTTAAAATTATAATAAATATAGAAAAAATTTATGTTATAAAATTTCATTATTATTTATTTTTTTAAATAAAAAATAAAATATATTTTTAAACCCCTCATCAAAGATCATTTTGGAGAGACGCTCTAAGTTCAGTAAGTTGATGATTTATTTCAGAGGTACGTGAAGAATATGGCAAAGCACCTCTCAAAGAAGAAAGTCAAGTTTGCGATTTTAATCATAAACTTGAAGGCAAGAAAACATGACTAGCAGTTATGCTTAGCAGTTTATTACCGTTGTACACTTGACTTCAAGTCTATCTAGGTTCTGAAACCTTTCCATCGATACCAAATGATAAATCCATAGGTGTCTCTGTACTAGGTGGCATAAGTAATGCCTTAGGATTAAAGCTCGCCAACAAAAAAATGTACTCAGAACTGTACGCATATGCTCCAGAAGTAGAGTTCTTCCTGTGGAATTCCCAACTCCAGTGTGACTAAACAGCAACCATCTTTGTACTTAAATTGAACTTCTTTGGAGCCAACTGTTATTTTCTTTGGTCTGATGGTTGAGTAAGCTCCGAATGTGCCACTTCCACGAGCTTTAATTTGCACGCATGATGAATCCTCTTCGTCGTATCTCAGATCCTTGATGGCTCCACCAGAATTGAACATCTTGAGGAGACCGATGGGTGCGAAAGAGGCTCCATTTGATAACTTCCTGATGGGAACTATAGTGAAGACTTCATACTCTCGAGATTTCAAAGTTATAGGGAAGGAAACATTGCTGGGTAGATATATCGCCTCTTCTGCAGCAATCGCAATATAAAAAGAATTAAGGACCATATTCATCACAGTGCACACATGGAGACTCACAACAAAACTAGTACCAAATAATTTACTTTCATTTTTCAGCAGCGTGACATATTTTCGGCTTTTGACTAAAAGCTAGGAGAAATTTATGTAACGGACTAAAGCGACATGCATCAGAAGGTGTACCTCCTAGGTGGGAATATATGATAGTATCACCGTTCCAACCATCCCCAGCAATCCGTGGCAAATAATCCACATCCTTTGACCTTATAACACCAGAACATGTACCAGGTTGCTCATTGTGTATTAAATTCGTCTTTCCCACTCTACACCAACCTGCTCCTTGACAGTTAAAGACTCCAACAACTCCAGTGTAGTCGTTCAGATTCCATATCTTCAGTAAACTGTGATCCCAAGGCAAAACATTCGGTCAGAGTAAAGTACTCAAATGTAATAAAGATTGCGGATGTATTGGATCTTCACCTTTTTCCATCTCTAGCTGGATCAGAGAACAAGCAATCCCTAGTAGGTCTTCCAGGAAGTTTAGCTCTCAACAAAGATCCATCAGGAAGCACAAGCTTGCGCAACAGGTTGAAATCGTGGTTACCAGGCTTATCACTGAATAAGGCAAACTTGACTAGTTATGCATGCTACAAAATTTCAGAGATTAGGTTGGCTAAAGAAAGTACAAACTAGAGAGCTACCTAACATAGATTGCGCAGCCTCCAACAGCTCGTGCTGCTCCATGATATTCAGCCATAGGATGGAGACTCTGTTACACAGAGTAAAAAAATCAAGTTAATTGTAGCAGTTTATTTGAAAGAGTTGTTCATAATATGAGTTCTGGTTCCTTTTATCATACATGGAACATGTCCCAGTCAGGCTGCATAAACTCTCCAAGGAAGACAGTGTTGTAAGCTACAGAAGCTATATGAATTGTGTGCGATGCAGGATCGCGCGGCCAGAAGTCATCTGATGCCCTTATGACCGCACTCCTCTTTGCACTAATCATTAGAAAGAGGGCGTCAACTATTGCTTCAGTTAAAATGGGGGAGAAAGAGAAAAGATCAAGTACATCAACCCTCTTCCAAAGAGCAGCAGTAAGTTACCTGTATAAGCCGTCCGTGTTATGGCTCATGCAAGATATAATTCCGTTGTCTGGGAAATTTCTAGCTATTGAACCCTCTAAAGCTTGGTGATATTTCCTGGCAAGCTTTACTCTTCCACCGTGGCCTGCTCCCAAAGTTTCAAGAATGTTTTGGACGTCAACTTTAACACCGTCAATGCCAGCAGATGCTAGGTAGGAGTGCAGTTCATTGTAGAAGTTGAAAACTTTCTCTGGGTTTACAAGGCCAAGTCCATTGGTAGCTATGCTTTTAAAAGCTTCACAAGGTTCATTGGAGTCAACTCCAGGGGAAGAAACAGGATACGACATCTTCGATTCATAGTGCTCCATTCCAGTGACACCAGGTCTTACTCCACCCCAATACCCTGTTATCGCGTGCCAAACATAAGCGTATCTGTAGAAGATGGATAAAGAAATTATGAGTAAAGTTTATAATATTCCAAAAGAACATCAAGAACTTGAAAACCAACATGCAGAAGCAAATCATCTAGCATAGAAGTCAAGAAATTGTCTTACTTTATGCCATATTTTTCCTTAATCTCAGACACAATGTGTGCTAGGCCTAGTGGTGGATCCTCCTCTCCATGCCCCTCCTTCCCATTCTTCTGGAACTTGTGGTTTTCTTTAATATGTGTCAATCGATTTGCAAAGCTATTAAAGCACAAATTGGGACAACGATAGAACTTATAAGTCAATGGATAAACAAGAGCCATGACAAATTTGTGAGACAAAAACAACTTGGCTGATATACTCACTTTGCAGCATTATCAGCATTAAAGGCGGTTCCTGTTGTATCCATTCCAACCGTTTGCCAACCATCATCAATAATAACAAATTTTGCAGGAATTCCACCAGCCTCCAAGCTGTAAGATATGAAAACATTACATGATAGCGGACATGAAATTAGATGTTCTTATGTTTTGAATTTTATCTCACGGTTTGTATTTTGAATTTGAAGCTGTAACAGGAGCATAACATTATATGTGGAACAGATAATGGGGCATATTTGTGCGACGGAGGATTTGGATTAATCATATACTACAAACATTGCATTGATCAAGAAGAAAGAAATAAGGCAGCTCTATGCACCTCTTTAGTCCCTCACGAACTCCTTCAGCAGTAACCTCAGTGTAAAATGCATCCCATGTACACCAGCCAAACCAGTTTAACATATCTGGCATCTGCTAATAAACATATCGAAGAAAGGTCTCAAGAAACTTAAACTGAAAGATATAGATGCTTATTGTTTGAGATTACAGAAGGAAAGAAATAACAACCTTCTTTTTCTCCCTGTGGCTAAAAGTTTGAAGGTGCTTCTCAACAGTTCTGCGTACATGAGAGCAAAAATAAGCAAAGATACCAGTTTACAATGAGTGGTTCAATTTTTGCACCAGAGAGTAGACAATGTAAAGGAAACTGCATCGTTTCATAGCAATATCTCCTCAAGACAGTAGGAACTTCACAACCGCAATGATATTGCTACAGAATTCACCACTGCATGCTTGAAACACGAGTCCACAAAGAAGAATCAAATTCTTTGAATAAATCTTGAAGTGTTATTATCAAGTATAAATGCTGTAATTAGATAAGAAGAAATGCGAAGTGGGAAGCCTCATTAAAAAGCTACGGAGTGCAAAAGAAAAGGAACAGAACTGGACATGTTTGCAAGTTTGTATTCTATCACCATATAGTGATGAAGGATTTAGGCAGTGAGAAATGAAAGGAAAAAACCACCAGAGACTTTAGACCATCAGTGAAGGAAATACATAGAATCAGCACCATCATGAAGGCACAATTTTTGACATGCAACACAATACTTGCAATATATTCTGGAGATCTGAAACCAAGTTCAAGATCTTAGATGAGAAGCTCTATGTCATGCAAATGAAATCAAATTACTACATGGCCTTCATGCAACTTAAGGAAAACTACTGTTACCAAAGAACAAGTCAATGTTAAACCAGAATTCTTACTTTACGGCATTTGTTATGACATCAAATGGGTCATGTCCAGCTGCCACGAAGACCAGATGAGTTCCTTCAAATTCATCAACTGCAGGATCACCTGAAAATAAGCAGAAAATATCTATGACTAAATAACTTGATTGTACGCTTTTTGTCAGAACAATAAGCATATAAAGAATACAGACCACTTTCCAAGCAGATTTCCAGCTCATCATTCTCATTTCCTTGAAGAACTGCTCTGAAGGCTCCTTCAAGAATTGGCAAAAATACAGTATAGCTTGCAGGCTGCCCAAACCCATTTTCACCATCTTCACCAAAATGTGATCCGTCAAGCCCTTCAACAATTAGAAACTGAGTCTCAGAGGGTATGTCATGGCCTGAGGAACCCATCCTCTGGGTCATCCACCATAGCTTAAATCTGAATGTACACATGAATCTTAGACCCCTGCAATTCAAATCCATGCACAATTAATGCTAATCGGATCTGCACTGGAAGCATATCTTCTATACAAGATATTGAATGTTAACAAAAATCAGCGCTTTATACAATATAGACCATGATGTTATTCATCTAATCATACATGAAGAAAGGTGAAGTTCCATAGCAGTTGTTGTCGAATTTTTACTACAATATTCAAAAGCAAATAGTCATCCTGTAACAAATGCTAATTTTTTAATTTAAAAAAAAGCAATGTTGAAATTGTGTCCCTTTGGTAATCCCTTTAAAGATCTTAAGGTAAAACTAATCAATGACAATGATGAACTTTTCTAAGGGCCAAAAATGACAAAGCTGCAAGAGTACAACATAGATAACGAATACAACTTACTGTAGCTTCCCTACTGGGAAAACATTGTGACTACCACCACGATTCGATCTCACTCCTATGAAGGCACCATTAAGCATGCCATCACCACCAGCAGGTGTTAAGAAGATGTTGTCGTGGACATCTGACAAGATTTTCGTGCCCAATGCTGTCAAACTTCCGTCAGAAACTGAGATCCCAGCGCCAACTGTCATCTTGGTCCTATGCTAGAGACAACTAGAGCAAACCAATAATCAAGGGCAAGATATATATTATGATCAAAACCTAAAGATCGCTGAATAAAACTGATGACCAATCCGTCACTATATCACACCCGGGAAAAAAAAAAAAACTAGACAAAGTTAATTCCGACACAATCCGAACGAAATGGAACCTAAATGTTGGTTGTTGGATCACCAGTGAAGCCTAAAATTTGAAACTTTTCAGAATTACAACTGAAGCCAAAGAGTCATCACAAGACAAATCTTCAAAAACCTATCATAACAAAATTCAAAAACGAAAACAAAAATGGAAAATACAACAAAAAAGAAATAAATCCCAAATTGTGACAAGAACAAAGAAACAAAAAATCAAGGAAATCGTAATCTACATTCACCAAGTAATGCAATCATCAAAGAAGAACAAGAACGAATAACTACATACCAGAGTTTTGCAACCAAGAGATGGAGCTCTAAAGAATGGTGATAGTTTCTATGATCACCACTGATGGAGCTCGAGAAGAGAGAAGTTGCAATTTTTTCTTACCCTTAAATAAGAATGAATTCATTCATTCATGCGAGCCCGTGACTTGTTCTGTCACGTGTGAGGCGGGAAGATTTTGTCTTTATCACAGCTCTTAAGAAATGTTTGAAATTACTTATAAAAAATATTTTTAAATAAAAATTATTATTAAATTTTGAAAAAAAATTTTTATTTTTAATTAAAACATAATAATAATTTAAGAGATAAATGTTTTGTATATTTTAAATATTTAAAAAAAATTTATATAATATTTAAAAAGTTTTCAAAAATAAAATTAGAATAAAAAAATATAAGCAAACGCTAAATATCACCTTAATTATTCGTAAATAACATAAATAATTTTTATTAGAAATAATAAATTATAATACATTTTTATAATATATTTATATTTTTCTTTTAAATAAATTTTATAATATTTTCTAAAATTTAAAAAAAACAAAAAATAAATTACCTCATAAGTAACACCAGAAGACGCGTCTAGCTAATTTCTTCTGGGAAGGAAAAGGAGCAACGGAAGAAAAATATCTTCCGGTAAAAATCTATCTTACGGTAATTTCTTCTGAAGAAGAAGGAGCGAAGCATGAAAATATCGTCCGTTAAAATATGAAAATTTGTGGGTCGCAATCTATCCGACTATCACGGCAATCATGATTTAAAAAATTCTAAAAATCGCCGTATTCACGGTTTGGCATCTACTGCTATCTCTCTGCATTCTAAAATAATTCAATTACTGTTTCATGTTCTATGTTAATTTTGAAGTAAACAACAAATCTTATCTTATCTTATCACATGAACAATTACCAGACCAAACTTTTTTCTTGACTAGGATTATTTTTAGGATCCGTTGCGAAATCGTAAACAACAAGAGACAAATGGAAATGTTGTTCCTCCACAAATTCGTCTCCTACCTAGGAGCCGTCTTGGATTAAAGTTTGAAGATGCATGAGCGTGTTCTGTTGGATCTGATTCAGTGAATAAAGGGTCAGTTTGGACTTTGGATTGTTTAAAATAATTTTTTTTAAAATAATTTTTTATAAAATTTTGGAAAATGAATTTATTTATTTTTAACTTAAAAATAATTCAAATAATACTATATAAAAATTTTATCATATAATTTGCTATATTTCTAAATTTTTATAAAAGAATATAACACTATAAAAAACTTATTAAAAGATGAAAAATAAATATAAATAATATCTGAAATTACAGTTAAATATATTCTATGACACAAAGGTGTGTTTATTTTGAATTGAACTCAATTTTTAATTTGTATTTTTTAATAAAATTTTTATATATTTTATAAATTCATTTAAAAATTGAAATATATAAAAAAAATTTGTAAAATTTTATTATTTATTATTATTTTTTTAAGCCTTTATACTTGGTAAGCACCGGCTTGTGTATGTTGGTTACCAGTTTCTTGTACAGAACTAGTTAAGTACGAACCAAAAATGCTACGGATTCACCTCATCACCAGCTCAAAACTAACTTCGATTCTAATAATACAAACCAACACGTCTACGGTGCAACAATAACGTTCCATCTTCAAAAGAAAACAAATAAAACAGAGACAACCATCTAACGAGTTTTCCCTTCTCTGTTGCTCCAACATGACATGAACCAAAGACGATTTCTTCCACAGGCGAATATCTTACAATGGTAATCCCATTTGAAGGATCAATAACAAAATTAACAGTACAGATACTGATGCTTGAGCTCTTAACTCAGATTTACAATGGAGTTATCCTCCTTGAGCTTAGCCACTTCCAATTTGCATTTTCAACATTGTTCAACTATACAAGCTTTTACAAGCTTTACATAATCTGCACATTAACTTGCAGCTACCAGAATCGACAGGGAATCATTTACAGCTCATCAAAATAGAAGTTAAGACATGCATCAACAGACGAATCTTGCTGGCATCAGCAGTTGAGGTTGTTGGTACTGATCTCTGCATATTCAACAAATTATAGACCTGTTCTACTATCCGGCGTACGTGGGTAGAGATGGATGGATCCACCGGGTTAATTGCTGCAGCTACATCTGTCATCCAATCCAGCTTCCTAGAGGTATCGTTGGCAATTTCAACCGCAAGCTGCTGCAGAAGGCTTAACAAAACTCCTTGACTCAGAGGATTAGGTACATTAGATGGAGAGCACATTGCATGCAGATCAACCTGAAAATACAGTTTCCAAATGAACAAACCAATAACCATTTTCAGTACTTACGTCCTACAGCCTAAACAGACACTTCAGCATTCCATCCTCCCTTTGGAATATGAATTTATAACTGACTATTGGGTTTTAATATAACTGTATCTCCTAGCGCAATACCTGAGAACATAGCCAGGATACTATAGAGACATCACTTCTTTGAAGAGCTAATGTAAAAGCTTCCCCAAACTTTCGCTCGGATATCAATCTTGCTAGCTCCTTTGTTGGATCCATAGGCACCTCCACCTGTTCAACAAAGAACGCCTAAATTAAACAAATTATACTAAACAAAAGCTGAATAATTTCATAAGAGCAAACAAATAGAACCTACCATCTCTGAGAGAACACCCAACGGGCCATTGCTCGGTTGCAAACCCATGGGATTTAACCCCTTTGAATTGCCAGAGGCAACAAGGGCTAGAAGCTTACGCTGACCTTCGGCAAGGTCATTGGTGAAGTTTTTGGTTATAGATGAAGCTGAATTTATCGCATCCTAAAATAAATAATTGCAACCCAATGTTAGAACATGTAGGCATCCATCAGAAACCACAACAACTAAGGACGACTGGATATTTTACAGCACATTGGTCTATTTAACAAGCCTTCATCTATTCAAGAAAGGGATACATACCCTTAAAGTCACAGCAAGCAGAGAGTATGTCGAATCTAATTGCTGCTGAGAAGCATTTGTATGTTCAACCATTCCTTTACGAAATGCAGAATCAACTTGCTCGAACATAGCCTTACAAGAAGCCTCAAATGCTGGAATAACTGACGACTCCAAGGTTGATCTAAGAGTATCCTGCGGATGCATGTTTACAAACAAGAGCCTTTAAGAATCTAGCTGATGAGATCACTTCCGATTTGCAACAATAAAGCTAATCTAGCAAATGAGAGCACTCAAAGTAAATAGCAAGTCAGTAGGATAAAACATTAATACTATTAGGACAAGAAGATAGGCAAGAGCGCATCTATCAAAACTTTATGCATACATTACAATGCAGAGTTTACACCAATAGAAACAGGGTTAAAAAATTCTTGAGAACATGAGCATTATTTCCTACGATTTTACCTGAAGAGCTTGCTTGCCAACAGTTTGGAACTGAGTCTGAATTTGCCTGGCAACAGTAACTTCAAGTTTAGAGCTTACAGCTTTCTCCAGCTGACCAACAGCCTTGTCTCCAACCCCTCTCTGTGAAGTACAAACAATGAATAAATTAAAATATTCTGATATAATATGTGTCATGGAACCACTATGATGAATAACAACCTGAAACAAATCTGCTATAGCAGCTGAAACAACTTTCTCCATAGCTGGAGTGATTGTGCGAGCCAGGCTTGATCCTAATGAAGAGATCTCCTTCTTCAAGGTCCTCTCTAGGATAGCTGCAAGATCCTTGTTCACCGAGTTTGTTACAAAATTCGTTAGCTGTTGCATGCGATCCCTCTCACTCTTATCATGTTTCGCATTCTCTTCCTGAATACGGGCCCATAAGGCATCGAAATTTGCCTTTATACCTTTCTCTATTGTTCGGCCTAAAGCTGCCTCCATTCTCTTTCCTTCTTTTGCGACGGGAGCAGCAACAGTTGCACTTAGTTGTTTATGCACCTCCTTTTGCATCATCAAAAGCTATGAAATAGGCAATCAACCATATAAGAAATAACAACAAAAACAACAACAATAATAAGTTGCATTACAAGAAAGTATTATACAAACAATCAGTACAACCAATGACAAAAAAGGTATGACATCATTGTTTCCATGTCTTGTACTAAACATATCATCTAACAAATATCCTTTCTAATATAATACGTTTAAACAACTAACAATAGAAATCACAAAATCATAAAAAAATCATAAAAAGAGGTAATCATTTACTAAAGATTACATTACTCCAGAATGAAATCCAAAAAACAGAAGAAAAAGAGAATACTCTAATACCAATATTTTAAGAAGAGCAAACACATAAAGCAATGCAACACCCTTATAGTTTCAAGTACTTACCATATTAGATATGTATTTATCCAAGCTTCTATGTCTTATTCGATACTAACAAGCGCATCTTTTTGTTTGACAACATACATAAAATTCTAACTAAACAGCTCCTCTCTGAATGAGAACATAATAATTGTTTGAAGAGATTATATCAAACCAAATCCCAATTAGTAAGTTCGCAAATTCCATCATTTACTGGTAAGATCCTGTGAGCAATGAACACATCATAGTCCAGCAATTTGGTGTGGAAACATTACCTGGTTCATTATCTCCTGCATTGTTGAAATATGAGATGACATAGCTTCTAAAGAAACGACGCCTGTATTGCTCCCTGGCTCGTGTAAACACTCTGTAGAGTTGAAAGGACTGGGAGATGGTGATGGAAAACGTGATGCCTGAGATTGATTTGGCTTCTGTTTTTTCCCTTTTGTTGTAGAGGAAGTCCGTGCATCAGCACATGCAGCAGCGTCTGTAGACTTATCTGACATATCTTCAGTTCTATCTTGAACTTCTTCATCAAGGGGATTAGAGAGCTGGTACAATTGCTCAGTGTCACCAACAACCAAAGCTGGGTGAGTCTCTTCTGCACCATAAGAGACTGAAGGCAACGGGAAACTTCCCTTCCCCTCCAAATTTGATTCCGAACCATGTGAATGCTCAAAATTTTCTGCAAAAACATGTATTTCTTTTTGTAAGGGAAGATCTTTTAGCTGAGCTGATCTGTTATCACCTATAATTTCGGCATCTTCATTCTTGGAATTTTTATTTGCATTAACAAATTGGTCACTTGCTTCCTCATCTTTCTGAATATGATTGGCAGGCTTAGTTTCAGGAGATATGGCTCCTGAAAGTATCTCAAAAGGAGTTATCAGATGTGTAGTGTTGCCACCAATATTCGTCATCAAATGGGAGCTTGGGGCTACAGGGATATCACTTGCACCAATTTTGAATTCATTCTTTCCAGAATTTTGATCTCCAGCTGGTATGTTAACAAAGCTAGAAACCCCACTGTCCACTCCTACGGCAACTGGGTAATCAGTAACTGACTGATCAGCATTGGGATCATCAATAGGAATTCCTTGTTCAAAACTAGTTGAAGGGTTTCTTGTAAAGGATGAACTTCCTGGTGAGGTAACAGGCAATGACAACTGATTTGCACTGTCAATATCTACACTCGGAAGCGGAGGAGCAGAAGGCTTCAAGTCTGAACTTGAAGTAACAAAGTCATGCATCCTAATGCCCTCAGAGATATCCGAAGATGTGCTATCTGAAAGATTAAGTGGATAGTGGAGATTTGTTGAAGAGCTCCCCACAGGATGACCAATGATCATTGATGAAGAAGCTGATTCAGGAACATAAACGACTTCTGTATTAGTGGGCTCTGAGACTCGGGACAAACTAGAATCTTTACCACAACCCACACTATCAATTTGCGGTGGCAAGCATTGAGATAATTCCAAGGCATACTGTTGGATAGCCTGTGTTTGCACGCAGTAAACTTGCACAACCTGTTCTCCATCAGAAAAGGAATCACTTGTTGCAGTAAGGCTAAGAATAGGCATAGCAACTGTAAAATCTGCTATGTAGTCCATTCGACTAGAAGCTGGGAAAGAGCCATAGTCAACATGAACAGCATATATGGCATGTTTCTTGGCATTAGCAAGTAATATAAGACTGGCACGAGGTAATACAACAACTTGATTAAAAAATGCCTCCTCATGTCGTGGTTCACTGGAACTTCTCAATTCCAAGGTCTGGGTACAGTGCCAAGACTCAGATTCACTTGGCAACAGCCAACCTTCTTCACTAGTTGACACCCATATTTTCACTTCACGGTTGAGAGGACCCTAATATCAAAAGTATGTTGCATCAGAAAAACAAATATCAGGTAGCATAAAGCATCTAAAATTCAAAAAGAGGAAAAACACTATATGCAGTTTAATAATCGCTCTAAAAAAGAAACTAAATCCATGTATACACAAATTTAGCTAAAACATTCCACTCATATAAACCCATTGTTTCTTTAGCTACAAGGAAAACTTAATTATCACCTAATAGATACGTAGGCATTCAGAAGTTCTAACAACACATACCGCAGTTATAAGAACAATGTGTTCAGGACAATGTGGAGCGGTCAAAAAAGAAACTGAGTTGACTGGCTGACCCTCGTGAGGTTTCAGGACAGCAAGAGGAGTAGACTTCCGATCATCCCAAATTTTCACCTGTGAAAACCAATCAAGCCCAAACTGAACAAATAGCCAAAATAGTGCCATAACTAGCACTGGGAACAACATAAGTATCACAATTTAAGAGACCAGCATGCAGCCACAAATTATGACGCAAGCAAAACACATTCTCAATTCATCATAAAATCAATGTCATCTACCAAATATTTAAGTATGCAGGAAACAAGTAGAAAATTGAGAAATATGCATCGTCTTAACAACTAGTGAGAACTTAAAACACTACAAAAATATGAAGCAAAGCAGCAATAAGGACCAAGAGGAAGCTGAACAAATAGAAGGAGAAGTTTCAAATTTTAATAATAACGAGGGGTATAAACAGAGATATTGACATAAAATAGCAACAACAATGACAGCGAGTAACTACAAAAAGGTGCATAATATTAATATGATGATTAAGAAACCTTTCACAACTAAGTTATAACAGTCCTCGAGAAAAGAATATAAAGTTCATTGTAAAGAATAAGCCCATTTAAAAAAGAGTTAGAAACATAAACGTAGCATCATGATGACCATCTAATCATCATAAATAATTGTAGATTAATTAGTGTTAGGATACAAGGAAAAAACAAGATGAAAAGGTAATACAGGATTTGAATTCAGAAAAGAGGATGCTAATCTCATGAACTCAATGGTGTACTAACTAATTTGATGGCTGATTTACACCCCAACAAATTCCCAGTATTGCAAGACACATTTGTACACTACACAAAACACAACTGTTTTGCAATTACAAACTGGTAGTTGTGACAGGAGGCTTGCAGTTAGGACTAAGACCAGCACTCTTATCTATTCAGCTTTTTATCAAAGAGATAGTCTCCATGTACTGTCTCTTTCTTTGTCTTGCAATAGACAGTCTAATTTTCTGGTATAAGCATACCAAGATCAAGGAGCCCAATAGGAAGTTGCCATTAAAATTCATAACATCGATGTAACTCGTTCTGACAACTTAAGAGAACACTTATGTGAACGTCATATGTTGGTCTTTTCCTAAAACATAACAAATAGAGAGGTGACACCATGTTCTCCCAAAGATTTTTATCTTGAATTGAATCTACTATCTTCAGGAAACCGTTCCTGAACATCATGTATCTAATATGATACAATCATAGCAGAACTTTGAACGTACATAGATATCAATCATGTATACAGCAGAGAGAGTTAGAATGCAAAAACAAACATACAGTCTTTAGCAGCACAATCCGAAGGTGCAATGATAGGCTGGAAAACTTGTAGAACCCCAAGTGCAAAAGATGTACTAACCGTGCCATCGACAGAGGCAGAAGCTAGGCGAGTTGTCATCCACTGGGATATAGACAGGTCAGTGACCTCCCTATCATGTCTACCAATAAGTTGGATGCCATCTACAAGCCTTTCTAAATGGCATTTAAGCGGTTCATCAGCAGAAAATGCATTGCTTCTCCCCACTTTAATCATGTCTATCTTCAACACATACTTTCCAATACCCACAATTAAAATCTCCTGCAAAATAAATGCATATGTCAGCACATAAAATCGCCTCAAAAAGCTCATCTGAACCCATTTAGAGTTATCTAGGCTACTAATAAGAGTTCCTGTTGTTAGTTTAGATTTCATAAATTACAAGACTAGTACTTGTTTATGTGAGTGCCAACAAACGCGCGGATGATATGTTTCTGCTTCCCCTACAATCTGAATAGCAATAATAACAGTCCCTGTAATCTGCGGCTTATTCTCCGCATCAGGACCCTCATCAATCTTCCATACAAAAACTCTGCCATCAACACTTGCACTGCAAAGTTAGAACAAACAATTAGTCAGCAATGAATATCAAACTAACGAAAGAAAAACATACATCATCTCAATGAATGCTACCTAGCGAGGAGATGAACATCTTCAGCAAAGAAAGCCATGTCTGTCACCTTCTGCAGAGTACATAAGGTGTTAGCCAAATAAAATGTTTTTCACCAATCATATACTTTATCTCAGATGCCAATCAAATGGAAACTACAGAGCACACTAAAAACTTTGGCAAGAGCAGAATAGGCTGCTTTGCTGAGATTTGAAACTGAAAACATGCCTAAAATATTTCAGAAGTCACATCCAAAGTATAGAAAAGCACAGACTGGAATTAGATGCAACGGCCTGCATGAAAAAACGAGCCAAGCACCAGTACATTTGCCTGACTCCGTTAAATCAGTCACGTTCAAAAGTATATTAGAATGAATGCTAGCTGAGCTCTAGGAGAAGTTGGCTTACATTTCTCAGCTCAATATTAATCTATTTGAACAGCAATATCAAAATTAAGCCTTACAAAAAGTTCATGATGGACCATGTTTCTCAAATCATGTAAAAGTCCAAACACAAACAAGCTCACTGTAACTCGTAAACATCATATATAACTAGTCAGTTAATCTACGTCTTTAAAATCATATCTAATAACATAACTTAATAGAACTGAGGGATTATAATCAAACATCAACATAGACCTCAATTTACTGGGTTTTTAATCAAGATGAATCGGATGCTTTACAAGATCTTTACATTTATGATGTATTAGCTCAGACACGTTCATGTATTTGTTTGATACCTTCCACCTTCTAAGTTGCTTGTTAAAATTCAGCAATTCTAGTCAAACTTCTCTATAAAGCAAGCTAACTGCTGACGTACACCTCCATCCAAACTTTTGCATTAGAAAACAATTGAGTTTAGCAATATATTTATCTACGACTACAAACCAAGACGTATCACCACTCCATTCATTTACAAAACCATCCATCCAAACACACCCTAGTGATTCTTCCAAACTACAATCTACCAGAAACTACGTAGTGTAAACTAGCATCTATTAGCAAAGTTATAAATATAATATCAACAACATTCATTCCATCAAAAGCAAAAAGCATATAACTAAATAAAATCCAACAGAACCTGAGTATGTCCTTTAAGTAGCGACCTCAAGGCAGTATTAATATTCAACACCCGAATATTCCCCATTTTCAATCCGTAACAGATATAAGTCCGATTAACTGCGATCTGCCGTCCAAGAACAAGCCCCGGGTCTGAAACATACTTTGTGATCGGTGTAACCTCGAGCTGCGGCGGCTGAGCTTCTCCCGGCAACCTCGAATCAACATCGTGCACAGCCCGATCACCGTCGGCGATACGCCTTCCTCTGGGAGCTATCCCGCTAACCGCTCTAGCAGGTCCCGGTGTCGGTGGCGCCGATGAAGCAGATGACGCCACGTGGATGTTAAGCGGCAGGTGTTGATCAGGCGGCGGTAACGATACCGCTGTTTCGAGAATGTTATTCATTGCCGTTGCTGCTGCTGCTGTTGTTGTTCCACCTAACAAAGCCATCAATCTAGCGCCCGGATTTGAATTAATGGTGCTAGAAGAGTTAGGAGGGTTATGGGAGGTGGGAGTAGGGGGATAAGGAATAGGGTTAGGAGGAAGATGAAGATAGGAGGAAGGTGGTGGTGGCTGATGGAATGGTGAGTAAGAATAAGGACCCGGAGGAGTCGGGTAACCACTGGTGAGTGGAGGGGCGGTGAAGTTACCGCCGGTAGAAGAAGGAGGAGGGCAGGACGGAAGAGTTTGTCGAAAGGAGAAGAGGTAGGATTACCGCCGGAGGAAGACATCGGTGACCGGAGAAAGGCGGCGGTGGCGGCGGCGGAGAATTGGTAAGTTCGAAGATGAAGATCTGGAGAGTGGAGAGAGGAATGAATGAGCGACAGTGACGAAGGTGGGGACTTTACATGAGTGGTGTGCGTACACGAGAAGGAACTAAAAGCTTAATGTGGTCTAGTGTTGGTTTCAGAAATTTGGAGGATTGGTATTACGAGATTCTGTTTAGCAATATATAACCCCTCTAAGTTTCTGATAAATATGGTCCATGTCAAATTAGGGTTTGTTTTAGTTGCGTGAAAATGAGTTTCATCAAAGTAAATTATATAAAAGTGAAGTTCAATCAAAAGCAAAATTTAATAGAAATAGAATTCAAACTGATAGCTGAAGTAAATTTTTTAGAATAAAATTTTGATAAAAATAAAATTAGGTATGGAAAAAATATAGTTCCGAATAGTAGTTGAAATACGTAAAGTGATCCGAACTAAAATTTAAAAAAAAAAAGTAAAATTATGCCAAATACAATATCGTATAAAAATTTTTAATTTATAAATTTACGTAATAAAATTTTATTTTTTTAGTTGAAAAATAAAGCGTGCTTTTCAAAAAGAATTTAAAATATTTTTTATTCAAAACATATTTATTTTATAATCATCCTCAAACATCCCTTAAACGGGAGTATGACTTCCAACTTTAATCAAATACATGTTAAAAATTACCTATGTATCACCATAGAAAAGGAATGAGGCAATACAAAGAAAAAAACCAATTTCAAATTTATGCCTACCGTTGCTTCTAAAAAGTTACCATTAAATTTATGATTCATAAGTTGACACTTTTGATATCTCAATACAACGATAGCAAAATTTCTTAAGAGACACGTACTACTTTAATAGAAAGTTGTCGAAACCAATGTAGACGTCTAAGAATGTAAATATCTTAAAAGAAAAGAACTTCGAAAAAAAAAACTCTACAAGTTTCAACTTATTGTCGTGCTCTTTATCTTTATTCTTTTATAGATAATACAGATTTATCTGATCCCATTTTTTTAAAGGATTATTTGTTGCTAGGAAAACTTGCATGTGAGATTTTGGCTAGAGATCAAATACACTGAATTAATATGTGTAGGTCCTTGTAATTCGAGTGAGATTGTCATGGCGCAAAAGCAGATATGGTCCGATATTCTCTTGTTTCATGTATTGGTTATATTCTATATTCATTGTCTAGCAGAAACTAATCGAGATATGTCTAATCTTTCAGAAGAGGAAGCTAAATCAATTGCAGGTTCTAATGTAAAATATGTAAGATGTGATCCATAATAGTTCAGCATTGGTGGAAGCCAATGTCTGATTGTCTGGGGACTCATATCGACTTAAACAACGGATGGGTTTATACCAACTTTTAAATCGGGGAAGAAGTAACAGAGGCACTCTTCTTTTCGAAACTCATGAATCTTGGGTTAGGTTTGCTGCCTGTTATCAAAAAGGGAGGTAAAGGAAACTCCCTCCTTGGACGAGCAGGGGGGGGCTTAGTCAAGTAGAATCGGGTTGCACTACTTGATGCTCAAGTTGAAAACAAACGATACAATAGAATATGCGTAAGAAAGAACAATCCCTCTCACTCCTCTTTTTTAATAAAAAAAGAAAATTATATAAAAAAAGGGCTGAACTTCTAAGGAGCACCCTGCCAGTTTCTATAGAATAATATCATTGCAATATAGACTAAGTAGCTTTATTGGATCAAAGGAACCATCACAAGAACGGCTGGCCTATAGAACGATAATGTATTGTCGTTCAGCGAAGCTTAGAAGAAGGTGACATGGAGCCTAGAAGAAGGAAGATGACTCGCGCAGACAACTGGCTCCTTTTAAATAGAAAAGAATACGCAAACCAAGACAACTGGCTGGTCAATTTCAATGATCTTATCTGCCGGCAAAGCCAAGACAGACAACCACAGTCCTAAATTTAGTAGTACTGTAGGGTTACTAATCAATGAGGCCCCTCAAATCTACTATCTTTTCAACCAAAGTTAACTAAACATGTACGACATGTTGTTGATATTGGTTAAACTGGAAGGACTTAGAGACTACCATCTAACAACTCTGACCCTCGTGACCTTCATCACCAAAGCATTAAGATAGTTTCCTAAGATGACACCTCATCTGCAACAGGGTCCAAGAAGTTGGAGCACGTATGAAACCAACCACTACATAAGCCTGTGGCGGAGACGAGCAGCAAGCCAAACAAATAAACTAAACTACGGCTAGGGTAAGGCACGTCTACTTAAACTAGTCTTACTATGGCACTCTAATTTTGTCTTTTTCAGCATGCTCACCCTAACGAGACTTTCCCTCCTTCTATCACTCCAGAAAGATTTTACAGTATTTTGTTATGATGAAAGAGTACGAAATATTGGTATAAAAGATTGAATGAGATTAGTAGGTTTGTCATAGCAAGGCTAGTCTAAAGTGCGCATCTTACCAAAAGAAGAACCCCTCTTTTATTCTGAGCGGGATCACAGTTTTTTTAATCTATCTCACTGTTATTCTGCTTGATATCGCATATGCTTTCCATATTATTTGATAGTAATTTTTCATATTGGTCGCGTTTTGTGGTACCTCGAATAATCTCTATCCGAGTTGTTATTTTCATCAATTTCTTCTTTGGAGCTTTAAATATACTCTTGATGCTGATTATGCTAGTGATTCAACAAGATTATAAGTGTACTATTAATTTTTGAATTTTTTTTTATGACTCTCTTATTTTTTAGAAAAATAAAAAATAGATGATAGTTTTCTCAATCTCTCGCAAAGTTAAGTATGGTGTCATGGCAACTACCACTATTGAGATCGTATAATTGCAATGCTTATTAGCATAAATGAATCACTTATGCTTCTCCCACGTTCTTTACTGTGAAAATGAAAGTGTTATTCAAATTTATCTCAAATTAATCTTGCGTGAGGGAACCACGTACCTCTTAGCTTGGCGCTTAGTTTTTCATCTCTTTAGACTATAGACTTCTTTATAAATTAGGGGTATTTGAAAATAATTTTGAAATAAAAAAATTTTAAAATAGAAAATATTTTTATTTTTTTAAATGAGCTTTTTTTACTTTAAAAAATTAATAATAATAAATGATAAAAAATATTTTATTATGTAAAATTTTTATATACTTTTTAAATTTTTAAATAAATTTTTTAAATATTTATAAAAAATATATTAAAAATATAAAATTAATAATTAAAAAATTATTTTTAGAAACGTCTCGCCAACGTGAAGAGTTTCAAACCCTTCAACGATTTTTGGTCGGCGAATTTCTCAATGCTTCTTACCTCAACTTGAGATTGAGGGAGAATTTTGAGTTATTACGTGATTCTATTATGCTAATAAAGGTAGAATGGTTTTTCCTGCTCGTTCTTTTACCACACAAATATTAGTTCTTTATTTCACATCTCTTCCTTGTTGATTCTATCTAATATAAAATAGAGTTTCGGAAAATATCATAATTAACTTTTCTTGTTGTTTAATATAATAACTAATTGAAATCCATAAACAACCTCTACTAGAAAATTAATTATTTATTAAATTTTGAGCAAACACGTAGCGATAAAAGAATTAGTTAAAAAAGAAAATCATTTTCAAATATTTTGCTTTTGAAAAGAATTACTTTTTAAAAATTTTTAACTAGTTTCTCTTCAAATCTATAGAATTTTATTTCTAACTACAAAATTACAAAAATCCTAAAAAAAGAAAATCCCTAAGTATCTCATAGTCTTAATTCTCAAATCTTTTCTAATAATTTCTCCCAAAAAGAAAAAGAAAAACCTCACTCTCCGATTTTGATTCAATCTCTCTGTTTTATTTTTTATTTTTTCTTCCTTTTCATTTGCCGAGTTCTCTGTTTGAATCTTTATATTAACGTTAACGTTATCGTCGGACTATTAACTAATTAGAATAAAACTCTAAAAACAAAACAGAAAAAAGAACGTTACAGAAACAAACTTCTAACAAAAATCACATCCTTCTTCACTCGTTCCATTTTTAACCCTTTTGTTTCTATATAAAAACAACACCAGCAATTCATTCATTCGTTCATTAGCTAACCCACACCAAAACCAAACTCTCATTCATTTCTTATTCCTTTTTCTACAATTCTTCTCAAGAACAAATTGAAGAAGAAGAGAAAGAAGATTTTGAAGAAGTTGTGGTGGTGATCAAGATGTGTTGCTGTCCAACAAAAATGTGTTGCTTATGCACTCTGCTTGTTCTAGTGATCCTCGTGATTGGTTTCTTGTTCGGATTCGGTGTTTTCTCTCATGGATTTCACAAGCTGGAACAAACAATCCATGGCGGCAACAACCATCTCTCTGTTTCATCAACAGGAATGAGGCCTTTCTTAGGGTTTCCTGCTCCACCTCCTCTTTAAGATCATAAGAAGTTTCAGATATTTGAATCAAGTTGCTTTAATCAATATCTTTTTTTTTTCTTATTAAAGAATTATGTGTTGTAGTTTGAAAATTTTAGGACTCTGTTACCGTTGACGCGTTTATTCATTAACGTTTATTTGGATGTGTTTTAATTGATAGAAAATAAGTTTCATAAAACTGAATTCAACAAAAATAAATTACAAATGAGTTAGGAGAACAAATTCAAACTCAAAATATAACCAAAAGAATATATTCCATACAATTAAACACACCCTTTATTTCATTTATTTTTAAATATTATTTCTTTTGAAACAGCGATAATATGAATGTTTAAAAGTGATTTTTAAATAAAATTTTTCTGAAATAAAATATTTTAAAAATATAAGCTCTATTTTTAAATATATAATAATAATAATAAATAAATTTAGGATATATAATATTGTTACTTTCTAAAATTAAATAAATAATATAAAATATTCTAAAACATTTATTAAAAAATAAAAATAAAAAACAGTTAAAAAGCAAAAACGTCTTCCCATATCAAGAACCAAAACTATTCGTGAAGAACATTAAAATAGAAGTGAAGTTTGGCTTGAAGATTTTGAGCACGTAGGTATGTTTGTTTAGAGCTGGGCAAGCATTTGAGAATCGAGTTCCAATACAAAATTGAAAATTTTAAACCGATTTTGCTTTCAGCTTTAGAAAAGCCTGAGATCTCAGTCTCTTAGCTCAAGTTTCTAAATTCATCTTCAGTCATGCATGAACTTGCAAATGGTACCAATACGAAGCAACCAAACGTTCAGCATCAGAGGAAAAACACATATACTGCTAATCAATTAGACATAGTTCAAGTGTCACCTTCATTACAGGCCTTTCATGGTCTCTAGAGTCTCCATAGAAGCTCAGGCTACCGAACATTTACCAAATGTTTTTACCCACTTAGTTCATCAACATCCTACATAATTCCTGAGTACACTGCCAAGAACTAATTCAAAGTATGCTACTTTTAAAAAAGAAAGAATCAAGCTACATTTATACATAGTTTCAGTAAACTATTGTTGGCTATACAAAGAAACTGGAGAATAATTTCCCTGTATATATTCACACTGCACTATGTGCGCACACACATGCACATACTAGACGTGGAAAGTAATTAGGTAAATATCACAAAGAACTATTGCCTAAAGAATAAAAGAAAACATATATCGAACTTATATTCAGTTTTGTAGCACAAGAGAGAGAGAGAGAGAGAGAGAGATTAGCTGCAACAACCGTCTTCTTGAGAAGAAGCGCCGTCCCTTCCTACTGAAGTACCTGGAACTCCCCCGTATCCCACTCTGATTCCATTAGACTGAAACTAAAAAAATCAAATGTACTCAATACCCAGAAATGGTACAAGGTGCCGGAATTTGATGATAAAGCACTTAGACATGGAATGTAAAAGCTAGGTCATTAGCATCATTCAAGTAAAGATTGGTAGGTAATAACCTTTTTCTGATTGAAGGGAAAACGACAACATATTAAACTATACAACCAAAACTTAGATCAGAGAAAGATTGCTTTAGGAAGTTAAGAAATACACGAACAAAATTACTTAAGAGAAAGCAAGAAAATCCTCAGATCAGTAATGACTTGAGAGTTCTGAAGCACCACTTGGCTTTATCCCTTAACATGGCTTAACGTTTCTCTATATCTTAAAAAACTATCCAGGAACATTTGCACTACCACTAAAGCTAGCTAGCAACATAATATGTTTTGCTTATTCCAACCATCTTTTCAATCAAAATTTCATTCTCCCAAAAACTCTCACAGTTACTTTAATGCACTGGAGGTATGGTTCTCAGTATCAAGTGGTGCTGGGTCAAAACTTAAGTGGAAAATGGTGTGCAGGTTAACTTTAACATGACAACGGTCCAAAGTTTTAGCAATAAAACGAGTGTGAGGCTTTTCACATCCTTCCTATTAAGTATGAACTGTATGAAAACATTCCAGAACATTTGGTTTCAGAGAGCACCAAAGGTGGAAGAAGTCCAATAATAGCTTCAATATTCCAGATGCTTCCGTTTGTTCAACAGTAAAAAAGTTTTAAAATGCTAGAATATAAAACTTAAAAGAGCACCAACCTCATTAGATACATCCAAAACACCATCCTGGATTTTCTTGTATATTGTTGCTGCTGTGCTAATAAAAGCCTGGACGAATTCAATGTTATAGCCACAGGGAAAACTGTAAAACCACAAGCTTTAAGAAAATATAGGCAGGCTTCAATACCTCCTCAACATTTTGAGCAGTTTTTGCAGATGCTTCCATGAAGATCAAACCATGCTCTTTGGCAAACTGTTGTCCTTCCCTCAGAACTGACAGCTCGTCTATGGGCCAAGTCACATTTATTCCCAATTAACATGATTGTCATATTAGAATTTGCATGCTGCCTTGCATCCTCCAGCCAACTACCCAGATGATTAAAGGTCTCCCTCCTGAAATGTGAAATCAAGAACATGTTGTCTATAATGATATTGTTTATTGATAATCTTTAGAACTACTCTAAAGCTATATATCACCAGACTATGCTAACTGGAATATATACCTTGTTATATCATAGATCAAAAGTGCGCCAGCTGCTCCTCTGTAGTACGATCTTGTGATAGACCTGAATGATTCCTGACCAGCATGCAAATAGATAGAAACCTTTGCTCAGGAAAGTCGGTGCGTAACAAGAACAACCTAATCGCAGATATACCAACCAAAAGAAATGTCAGTTGCTCCAACTGATTAAAGCATGAAGAGCAAACTAATTAAATTATATAAAAAACACAAAAGTATAATCATTAACTAATCTGATGTGGTGCATCACGAGGTGCGCCAATCCAGTTATCATGCATAGTAAGACAAATTCAAAAAAGATAATGATCAAGGAAAATGAACCGTATCCCATATCTGCAACTTTATAGGTTTGTTATCAATTGTTATCATCCTGGCCCCAAATTCAACACCAATTGTCAAGTCATGGACTGGCTGGAAGCGCTTGTCCGTGAACTGCAAGACATGATTTTCCTACACCTGGAATATATCAAGATACAATCAGTTATTGCAGCTGTTCTTGACAAACAAAGGAAGGCATGAAAAACATAAATTCTGCATAGGTCACTCTTAACACCAGATCCTCACTGAAAACAATCGAGGAAGACATAAATGTCCTAAAATCATATAGACAGGTCAATGCATTAACAACAGAAAAACAAGTGATATTGAAGTGTTTTGCCTCACATTTCCCCAAAAAATAGCCTCCCAGAGCAATCAAATCATGTGGCATAATATGCTTTCTATCCAATGCCTCAACAAGCATTTAAACTACTTAAGGTGCAACAATAAGCATTTAAACTACTTAAGGAACAACAATACTTTTCAAACTTGACAAACTCATTGTTTACCAACCCATCTCAACCAAATCATAACAGTCCATCTTAACCCAATCACAAAAAATGCTTTAAACAACTGATATTCCAGAGTCAAAACTCAAAATAACCCCTTCAAAATAATCTCACACTCGAAAATCGATCTTAGAGTCAAAACTGCTGAAGATATATTCTCCTCACAGTAGAAATCATCAGAAATTGAATTGCTATGAATTCTCTCAGCATACCATTGATCCTCTTTAAGCTTCCATTACCAGTCTAAATTTTCTCCTATTGACATAGTACTGTACTTTCGATATAATTCCTTTCTTGCCATAACTGACTAGGATGAGCATTCACAGCTATTATCTTGTTTTTCAACATGATACTAAAACATCATTAGTATTGATTTTTCTGAGTGTACAACAATAGAAATGTAAAAATACGCAAGTAATATCGAGACAAGTTAAATAGCAATACCTAGTTCATGCAGAGTAGCATAATATTTAAATTTTCTAGTTATATATACTTGCATTGGATACAGAATTGCAGTTATCTAGATCATTTATTCTACCAGAATTCTAAAGCTCCCTACTTCCATAAACTATTTTTAGAAAGTCACAATGTTAGTGTTTCTGCATTACCAAGAATACAATGAGGTAGGTAAGTACAGCTCCACTAAGTTTCTATTCATTGTCAAGACAATGAACAACTTTTCTATACATTAGCCAGATGGAGAACAACCCCACACAAAGACATCTACCTACATCGGTCATTTATGGTTCCTAAACTTATATTACAAAGTTTAATAGGACCCTTAAGCTGCACTAGTGCCACGGTTCATTCTTTTACACTTAAGTTTCCTTCATACTTATCTTGCTTCTTAACCAGTCCTGGTTATTCTCCTAAAAAACTACGAATGTACATACATAAATTCCAAAAACAGACTTTCAGTGGATTGATTCCAAATTGATTTGTCTGAAGACGTTTATAGCTTAACAAAACCTTTGCCATTCAATAAAATTGGACATTGCTCGCTACTGCGCAGATGCTCAATGGCCTCTCGTAAAAGCTTCATTCTTCTATTAGCGACTGAAATTTTAAACAGAACAACAAGTCATCATCTATAACAAAACGTAGCTCCAGATCAACAATTCCTACATATTCCTTGGTAAAGGAAGGCGCATTATACAAAATTGGAGTAAATACTTCAGAAAACTACGGCAAAATGCAGAGAAGAACAAAGGGAAAAATTAATCAGAACAAGATTGATCCATTTCACCAAAACAACACATACCCAGATAAAGAAACAGTAATTCACATGTTCAAGAAAAAAAAAAATCTTTCAAGCAGAAAAAAAAAATCGAACCTGTGTCTCCAATGATGATGTATTTTAACAGATAAGCGGACAACATCCCTCTATTCCAAAAATTTATACAGTCAAGAAATTGAAGGAAGGAACCAACGAAGAAGATTGAGATCGGAAGAATGAAAGGAGGGAACCTGATTTAATTTAATTTGGTTTGTTTTAAGGTTTATTCAAAATAAAACTTTCGAGAGAGATTCCGAATACGCGGCTGGTTCCATATCTGATGCTCTGTGCTTTCCATGTTTGTACTAGTAGAACGATTATACTGGTGCATGACTTGCGGGGATAGCTCAGTTGGGAGAGCGTCAGACTGAAGATCTGAAGGTCGCGTGTTCGATCCACGCTCACCGCAACGTTCTATTTTTTAAATATATTAGGTAAATCATGAAAAGTATGATGTTCGAAATTTTTTTTTAAACAAATGATATTTTTAAAATATAAATTTTATTTTTAATCTAAAGAAATAATAAATAATAATCAAATCTTATACTAAAAATTTGTATAATTTAAATTAAAAAATTAAAAATACTTTAAAAAGTTTATTAAAAAACATATGATAAAATTTTAAAATAAAAATAAAAAAGTAATAAGCACTCCTAAACATTTACGCACAGCAATTTTCAAGCTTCGAGGACAGATATTTTAGCGAGATATGTTACGACTCTACTAAATTGAAAATTTCAATCTACTTTGAGCAGAAGAAAAACATAATCATTAGATTTTGGGTATGTTTATTTGAGTAACTCATTTTTTAAAAAATAAATTTAAAAATTAAAATATTTAAAAAAAATATTTATAAAAAAAATAAGTTTTCATATTTTTTGTATTAAAAGTGATTTAAAATTTAAAATTTTGATAGAAATAATTTATTTAAATTATTTATTTATTTTGTATTAAAAATAAATTTTAAAAAAATTAATTTGATGGGTTTGTAAATAAGCCCTTTATATCCAAAATAAAATGCTAAAGACGCGGAAAACGGAATCATCATTGAAACAAATTCCATCATGAAATGATTGTGTTAAGCATGTAAGTAACAGACATTCTCTGCAACCTTCTTTTCATGGCAACACTAATCAAGGTGTTTCCCAATCATCTGCGTTCTACTTTCAGAAGAAATAATTCAAAGCAAGGCAATGTTTGAATATCATCAACTGCATGGAAAAGAACAACAATGGAGTTCATCCGAGGGCTTGTTTACTTCCAAAGTAAATAAGCAGAAATTGACTTTTTCTTCATCAAAGAAGCTTTAATCTCAAAAATGTATATGATTTCATAAATTTTAATCTCAAAAACTAAAAAAATCTAGTCACTTTTTATGAACTTTGTTACACCATGGGTTTCAAACTATCCAACTCTTAACACGGCCGTAGTTTTATTCGGAAGAGTTTAGGATTCGAATTCTATTAGACGTATTTGAATTTTATTAAAAAATTATTATTTGTTTATGTAGTTAAGAGAATGTTGGGTTGAAGTCTTATGAGTATGTTTTTCTTTGTAATGAGTAAAATTATTTGAGTGGTTTTTTTTTTTTTTTTTTTTTGATAAACCAGCACTACTGGTATTTCAATCAATCTCAAAGAAAAGGAAATGTTATCATTTCCCCCATTACTGCTTGTTTATTTTGTTGCATGAAGTGAGTTTTTAGAAAATAATTTTTTTAAAAGAATACATTATTTAACAAGTGAATAAAATCTTTATATTTTATTGTATTTGAAAGTAAATTTAAAGTAATTTTTTCTGTCTTGTTGTATAAAGAAATGAAATAAAATTTAATTTTTGATTGAAAAAATTGATTTTGAGCAAAATTGACACATTTTCTAAGGGAATATTTGAAAGTGCTGGTTAAAGGAGATTTCTTAAATAAAAGATATTTTAGATTTTTGAAAAATAAGATTTATTATTTATCTATAAATATAATAAAATTAAGTAATAATAAGATTTTACGATTTTAAAATTCTCGTGCCTACTAAATTTTTTAAAATTTTTGTAGACTAGTATAAAAGATTGTGAAATAAAATATACTAATTAAAAGAAATGAAAAAAAAACTGTCAATAACACCAATAAATCATTCTACTAAAGTTACCTTTTACATTTTATTTTTTTCTTTTTCTATGTTTCTTTCTTACAAGTACTCCTGTGATCAATGTGGTCCTTAACATTGATGCCATTTGAGTGAGGGCATTTTCATCAATACCTAAAAGCACTGATTGTTCATTGTCACAATAAGATCACCTCATCTCTATAAAAGCCAACCACCCTTTATTCTTCATTGTTTTCCCTTCAAAAGTATTGGCCTAAAGTTTCACTTCAACAAAATATAAGAAAAAGCTAAGCACTTGTAGTGGTTTATGAGTTTAGGGTCTATCCTCAATTTGGCAAAAGGAAAGATCGTTATTTATCTTATGTTGAGATTGTTCTCCAATAGGTTTTCCCACCTCCCAATTAATTAAATTTAGAGATTCACAATATAGAAAAAATACTGTCTATTATGTTTAAATTAATACTCAACTTTATCGACTAGATTATATTTGCTGGGCTCGTTAAGTACTCAGATACATGAGTATTTGCAAGACAATAGTATTTTTTCACAAGTTCATCATGTGATTTTTTGTTATTGTGAAAAATTATAATAAATAGCGATTGATTTAATTATGTATCAAGTCAAATAAGAAATCATATGAATAAAAGTTTTCCACGAACCAAATTTCATCATAATGAAGAGAAACCCTTGAGCTTTTGAAGTCTCTCATACAAATGAAATTAACATGGCATAATGGTCCTTTAGCATTTTAAAGGACATATATGTTGATTAGAGCTGTAAATACAATTAGTCCGAGCCGACTCTGATGGATTTGTTGTGTCGGATTGGGTCGGATCGTTTAGCTCGATCCAAATTTAGATCTCTAATATTGGTCACACGATCCAATGCATTTAGTGGTCTAAGAGAATTAAAGTTATTTTTACCCAAAATTGGATAAATCAAATAGACTTTTTTTTCGTTTGAATACATAGTTAATAAAAAAGCACAATAACGTAAAATAATTATATATCTTATTTCATTGATGTTGTCGCTAATATGTTTAAATTTTTATTATTCATATAAAGACATAATGTTAATGATTAACATTTTTGTAGAAAGAATTGATTGGAGATGTTTATGAGTGTTTATAATAAAGAGTTTTTCTGAAACGAAAAATATTTTATAAATTTTTAAAAGACGAGCTTAGTTTTTGTCACCTAAAAAAATTATATATATAAGTTGTACGACATATAAATTACCTATTTAAATTTTTTTAAATCTTAAAATATTATAAAAATTTTCTTTAAAAATCTTTAGAAAATATAAAAGTAGTGTCATAAACACTGCCAAATATTCCTAAGACGTGTTGGCCTAGTTGCTATAAAAGCTCTAAAGTTTATTAACCTCTTTACTCAAAAAGGTATAAAGTATATATGAACTTGCTAGCAAAAACTTGTATTCTGTTTTTTAAAGTTATGAAACAATTATTTCGCAAAATGCCCAACTTCATAGTGATCAAGGTGGATATCACTAACACCAATCCATATGTAGGGAAATAAAAATTGTTTTCAGCTTTTATCAAATTGGTTATCATTTGAATTTTGAGCCAACTTTTTACCTTTAAAGATAGTAATTAATTTTCTTAAACATTGTTTCATTTCAATTTTCAAATGACAATTTTATAGGCTGATATTTTTTTAAATATTAATATGTAAAATTTAATCAATTGAGCAGTTTGGCACTGATTTTCTCTTCATTTCATACTTTCTATAATATTGCATAAAATTTATTTTAAAATATAAAAAATTTTACGTTATAAGATTTTATTATTACTTATTTTTATTATTTTTTAGATAAACAAATTAACTTATTTTATGAAATATGACAAAAGTACTTTTTATTTAGAAAAGTTTCATTTCAAAATCATTCCCAAATCTAAATCAAGTAATTTCTTATATGGTATGAGAGTTAAAAGAACAATTTTTGTATACACTTGTGATGATTATGTCTGAATTGTTTTTGACAAAACAAAAGACTTTCAAAAAAATTGTTATAACTTTTGAAAAAATATAGCATACAATTCATTCATGTATTTAAAAAGTTTTAAAATATTTAAATACTGTGCATAGTTTTTCTTAGCTTGAAAAGTTTAAAAATCACTTCTAAAAACTATGCCTTATACGGCTTACAACAATTCATATGTTACCTTGTTATTGTTATTAATTTTCTAACCTGAACTGTTAACAATTCAATTTAACCAAAATAATAAAATTTAATAATTCATTTGTGTCCTACAAATTAAAAGAACTTGTAAGAGAAATGTCACTGGAATATAATATAGTATAATTACTATAAATTAATTTAATTTTGGATTCAATTCTTTAAGATAATCTCTTTAGGGTAAATTTTGTGAAACAACTATTCAAGAAAACAACAATTCTTTACTTTATTTTAAGGTGAGTTAGATAAAGTAAATTTATAATAGATGAATTACTTAATAGGTGCTTATAATATTGAAAATAAATTTTTTAGAAAAGTTTTATTTTAAGTATTATTATTTTTTAAAAATAAGTATTATTATTTAAGTAAAAAAGTTTTTAAATAAAATTTTAAAATTATTTAAAAATTTTTTTGTAAGCACTATAAAAAATTTATAAAAATAACACAGCATCATGAAAAAGAAAAACCAAAAGCAGTCAAAGGAAGAACAGAACAAGCAGGAAAAAGTACCCAAATACAATCCACATGTGTCCCTAACCTAAACATGCTGCCAAAATTTCTGGCTTTTCTCAAATCAAGACCAGCTTTTCTTCTCTTTTTTTTTTTTTTTTCTCTCACAGCACAAGAACCAAACACAAAACACAACAAAAAATTCCAATCTTTTGCATTGAATTCAATTGAATGAATGGCCTGACCCTAGTAGCCTCTGCCCACTCGTGTGCTCACACTATTCAAGAAAAAAACAATCAAAACTTCCATAGCTAGAATAACATCGGTTCTCAATTTCAAACCCATCACTGCACTGTTCGCTTAGCTTTTCAAAGAACTTACCTTTCCAAAAGAATATTTTATATTTTTATTTTAAAATTTTATATTATTTATAATTTTGTATATATAAATATTAATATTTTAACATAAAAATTAAATTTATTTTTAAAATATTTTTGAGAAAACTATTTTATAAATTCCAAAATACATCCCCTGACAGTTTAGGTCTCGATACGTTACTACTGCATGCAATTTATTAATAATTCAACTTCTCTCCTTATGGTTGACTAAAAAATAAGTGTACCGTTTGATTTTCTTTTTCAGAAAAATATTTTTAATTTTATTTTAAATAAATTTTTATATTATAAAATAAAAAAAATTTATGTTATAATATTATTACTATTTATTTTATTATCTTATTTGAGATAAAAAATAAAAATAATGTTTTAAATGCAATAAAATATTTTTTTAAGAAATGCACTTTTTATAATCACTTTCTAAACGCCCATAAATATTCTTAAATAAAAAAATATTTTCAAGTTTTCTTTGTAACTTCTATTTTGATAAATTTATTTTTAATAATTGACGTTTTATTCGGTTCTCAAAACTTACTTTTAAATAATTGAACTCACTTTTAGAGCTTATTTATTTAATAAAAATGAATTTTTAAAAATTCATTATTAAAAAGTAAAAGTTGAGACTAAAATTGTTTTAGAAAAATGCATATAAAATTTTCTTCAAAATTATTTATTAAGAAAGAGTTTATTTTTCAAATTAATTGCAAATAAAATAAATAATTCCCTAATTTTCACTGTAATAATGAATTTTTCTTCATTTCTACAATATGATTCGTGTCTAGGAAGCAAATACGTCAATCATCTATTTTTTCACATGTGATAAAATGTCACGATGATTAATTTGATTTGTGGATCAATTCTATACAATAATTTTAGTTACATACAATAAATGCTAAAATATTATTTGTAGATAATTTTATATTTATTTAAAATATGTACTGTTATATACTTATTCAATAATTCATTTTTGTGAATTTACTATTTAATAACTCAACTTTGTCTAAATAAATGTGCTTGTAGCATAATAAATTGTTATGGTGTAATAAAACTTCAATTTATCGTCGCTTTTTTTAAAAAAATAGAAAAATTTTATTTCAATAGAGAATATTTAGTAGTGCTTATAAAATAAATTTAAAACAAAGAATATTTTATTTTATTTTAGAAAATAAATTTATTTTTTATTTAAATAATTATCAAAATAAGTTTTTCTATATTTTCTAAAATTTTAAATAAATTTTATTAAATATTATAAATATTTATTAAAAAATATAAAAATAAAATAGATAAGTGAAAATTATCTAATAAGTAATGTCAAACGACACCTTAATCTATAATAAAATCGAAAAAATAAAGATAGCATGACATTTGTTAGTATTTCTACCAAAATACAATGATTGTTCTTTTAATAAAATGTATACAATAATTTTGATGCAATGATTTAAATTTTCTTTTATTAGAAGAAAATATTTGTCTTCATTGCTTCACTTATTAACTACCCAGCTCAAGCTTGGTGGCAAACCTTTTCTGTGTATTCTTTATTGATTGTTTAGTTCTAATCAAAAGAAAATTTGACAACTAATTAATGGAAATGGAAAAGAAGCTCTTCATCACTCTTGAAAGCTACCTGTAATACAGAAATTGGAGATAGGTTCTTTCCCATTAAAGCATTTTGCAATTTTAAGCCTTCAATAATTGCCTTCTCAAGTTCAAGTATATGCCATTTTTATAGAAATGTGAAGAAATCTAATCAAAAGTTAGAATCTGTGAATTAAAGATTGAACAGTATATATTTTCTTTTGACTTCTAATTTTGTCTACACGGTGAAATTCAATTTAAAAGATCTACTTAATCAATGTTTTTATCTTAATATTTTTTATCTTAATAGACTCTTAATGTTATCTTCAGATATTGTAAAAGTTACGATCATACTATTGGAGACAGATTTAATTGTTATTATTAGTGCAGAATATTAGGGCGTATTTTAAATACCCGTAACTTCACTTTTTTCCGTCAGATTTTAAATTCCGAACAGTTTACATGTTTCAATTACATAAAAAACTCAGAGCTCCACTTTCACAAGGAAAACTCCAGTTTCAACTTTTTTATTTATACACTTTTCAATACAACTATATTTTTTAATTTTCAATACACTTCCAAAATCTATTAAAACACAAATACTGAACTCTATTTCCACTTTATTTTTCAAAAAACTATACTTTCTACTTTTCACTTTCACGAAATTCAGTTACGGACATTTAAAACACGCTATTGAGTTTTAAGAGTCAAATATGCTAAAGAATTATAAAATGGGTTGAAATTGCGAAAAAAAGAGGCTTCTTTTGCTCAAAATATAAAAAGTGAGAAGAGGCCAAGTTGGACCTATCTGTACTGCAAGAGCTACCACCTCGTGCGGCTTCCTAAATTAAATTAAACAAACAAAACAAAAACACCACCAGTGCAACAACAGCAGCATTCCTCAATAACATTTATAATCCCAATTCATTAATTTATCAACAAAATCAAAAAGAAAGAATTTTTTTTTTTGAAGAAGAAAAAATGTTGTCAGATGTATTAAATATTTTCGTTCATTCGTGTTAATAATCAAGGTAGGTAGCTCTTCATCAAAGAGGGCCTTCACAATTTCAAGGTAAAACTTTTTGTTCTTTGTTTTTATGTTAATTACATGTTTGCCAATGCAATGCTTAACGATTTCTCTTTATTCTCTCAGGGAGTTTATTTATATGAAAAGAATGTTATGGTTTACGGTTTGTTTATTGAAGAACAATTGCATTGGAGTCACAGTTTTAGGCAAATGGGTATTTCAAATGAAAAAGTTTGGTGCATCTCGAAGAAATGGCAATTTATTTGTGGTAGTTTTGCTCATAAGGTGTTTGATGAAATGATTTTGAATGTCAATAAAATTGGTTTGCAACTATTCTAATTCTGAGTCAAATTTGATTGTAAAGCTTTATTTGTGTCAGGATATCTATGTTTTTAGTAGTAAAAAATACCCATTATTATTTTAAAAAAGAACCTGGATGTAGTGAGTTGGACATTGAGATGTAAAGAAGGGTTGTTTTAAAAGTATTTATAAAATAAAACTTTTTAAAAAAATTTTAAAATATTATAGAAGATCTGTTAAAGAATATAAAATAAAAAGTGAGTGAAATGAAGTTAAAAAGCATTATCTCCGAAGAGGTTATGAAAAATTTAGTGTAATCCTCTATGGAACATGGGTTACAATACAAAGAGTCATATGTAATTGCTTTAAAGATGGAGGGCAATCAACGGGATGATTTAGAAATTATTTATGAACTAATTGCAAGGCTTAAAACTGTAACTTGTAGTATATATAGGACCTCTCAATATCTCCTCTTCTCTTCTGTGCACATATATTGTGTGTGTGTGCCTCTTGCCACTTCTTGTGAAGCCTAAACACTTAACTATCCTTGCTTTGATCTTTACTCACTAGGCTTCTAACAAAAGCTATAAAATCCATCACCAGCTCAAACAATCTACTAAAAAAGATTGCTAGCCTTTATTATCTCATTTTAGTCAATAAATTTGAGAGGCAACTACTCTGTCGTGAGCTCTGTTATCTCTGTTTAGTTTTGTTTTCTATGTCATGAGAGGATCAAGGAGTTGTTCTTCATGATGCTTGGAATCATGGGTATCGAATTTGTGGGAATCTTTACAGGCTTGATTCTGGGTTTTATCTTCTTCGCTCATTACCTTCCCTTACTGCTCAACTTGAACAGTGCACCAAAGGGGAGTTTTGGGTGGCCTTTGGTTGGCGAGACACTGAGTTTTCTTAGACCACATGCTTCAAATGCTCTTGGGAGTTTCTTGGAAGACCGTTGCTCTAGGTAGTATAACCTTCAAAAATATTTCCACATTCTCTACTGGTTTTTAGCTTGTTCGAGATCCGAAAGTCGCAGAGGTTGTGCGTTTTCTTTTCTTTTTAAAAATTATCTTATATTTATAGATGAGTTTTCGCTTTATCTGATTTATAATATCATGAGAACCATGTAGAAGTTTTGTTTTGTTCTACATTATGTTAAGATATGTTCACAAGTGTCGTCTTCCTTCTTGTAAAAGTTGTTGAATCAGTTAGTTCAGCGTTCAATGGTAACATTTCTTTCCTCTTTATGATTCTGTACTTGCAGAAAACAATGTAGAAGTTGTAGGTTTATCACGTTGGTGTGGCTTTTGTGCAATAATTTCTAGAAATGGCAAATTTTATTCCTAGATAATTTTCTTTCGTTTGCATAAAAATATTTAGTTCTTAAGCTCTGGTTTAAGTATCTAGTTTCTAGGAAGTGACTACTTCTCAATTTAATTTTTAACAGTGCATGACATGGAATATTTCTTTATTTTTTCCCCTCTTTCCTGACAATATCTATCATCTTTAGGAAGACATTATTCAGTCATGAGATTAGAACTGATGCATCTGATATATGAAATGAAGGTACGGGGAAGTGTTCAGGTCGCACTTGTTCTGCACTCCAACAGTGGTTTCGTGTGACCAGGAGCTGAACCACTTCATACTGCAGAATGAAGAGAAACTGTTCCAATGCAGCTATCCGAAACCCATCCATGGTATTCTTGGCAAGTCCTCGTTGCTTGTGGTTGTAGGAGAAGCTCACAAGAGGTTGAGAAATTTGGCACTCCAACTTGTCACTACCACCAGATCCAAACCTGGTTACCTCAATGATATTGAGAGGGTCGCCATCCACACTCTAGACCTATGGATGGACAAACCGAAGGTCTTCTTCTGTCAAGAAGCCAGAAAGGTACCAAAATTCCCGCATGCATCAATCTTATCTGATATTCTTATCCGATCAAACATTGCACGAAGGACACATACAAATTGTGTTGCTAAATTGAAATGTCAAAATCGGCATATGCTACTTGACTGTATATGTATGCAGTTACTTTGCTTATGGTGTTAGTTTCTTCTATGACAGTTTACATTCAGTGTGATAGTGAAGCAAGTACTTGGCTTGTCTCCTGATGAACCACAGACGATAAAGATCCTCGAAGACTTCTTGACTTTTATGAAAGGTCTGATCTCCCCACCTGTCTACATACCAGGAACACCCTATGCAAGGGCTGTCAAGGTATATATACTTCATTTCTCTGCTTTCTTTAATTTCTTGCACTTTTTTCCTTCTTTTGTTTAAGAAATTGAAAAGAGAGAGCTTTTTTTCCGATGTTTTCTTTATAGGCTAGGGCGAGGATCTCTTTAACGATTAAAGCGATTGTTGAGGAAAGGAGAAGGAAAGGAGGAGATCACTCCAACAAGAAGGATGATTTTCTAGAAGTGCTCTTCTCCATTTCTAACTTCTCTGAGGATGAAAAAGTTAGCTTTGTGCTTGATTCTCTACTAGGTGGTTATGAGACCACTTCGCTATTGATGTCTATGGTTGTCTATTTTCTGGGGCAGTCCCCAGCTGCTTTAGAACAACTCAGGGTATAGTATACTTCTTCACTTTTCCCCATTCATTATTAATGCAAAAAGACATTAATTTTTATATGATAAGAAGGGTATCTTTCTTTGCTTTAAACAGTTGGAGCACCAAAATATCAGGGCCAACAAAGACATGGATGAGTTTGTGACCTTTGAGGACTACAAAAGAATGGATTTCACTCAACATGTATACACATATAACTAGTATTTAATCTTTTGGCTATTTATTATATCTTCACTGATTGTGATGGGAATATGTTTGCTTTATTGCTATCCAGGTGATTAATGAAGCTCTGAGATGCGGAAACATTGTTAAATTTGTTCACAGAAAGGCTTTGAAGAATGTGAGATTCAAAGGTGGTTTTCCACTTGCACTGATTGGATATTACTTTTGCATTTATATAGAATCTTTCAATGCATTGATATAGGTGCCACATTACATGAGGAGTGAAACCTGATCAAAAAAGAGTGATTTCGGAGTAATTTACTTTTCTTTTTTCTTCCCTTCTTGGATGCAGATTATATGATTCCTTCAGGTTGGAAGGTCTTGCCGGTCTTTAGTGCAGTACATTTGGACTCATCCCTATATGAAAACAGTCTACAGTTTCACCCTTGGAGGTGGGAGGTAATTTAACTAATCTCCATTATAATAACAATCTGGCTAATAGGTTTTAAAGAAATTTCATGATCCAAATTGTGCCCCACATTTAAATCTTATAGTTCTAGCCTTCGCATTTTCTTTCTCATAATAAAATGAACTCTTATTGCTGGTTTAAGACCCTTTTAAAAATACAGTGGTTGTTTATCTTATCCTGTTGTGATTGTAAGGTATCATGCAAGATGATAATATACAATTTGAGTTATTCCACACTTGTATGAGAATCAAGTTTGGAATAATATGTCGGTATGAAATGGATTGAGTTTTCTTTTTCGAGAAAAAAGTTGCGAATAATTCCTGGTTATTATGTTGTTATAGGGACAGAGCCAAACAAGTTGCAAGAAACTCACTCCCTTTGGAGGTGGTCCAAGGTTATGTCCAGGATTCGAGCTTGCCAAAGTAGAAACGGCTTTATTCCTCCACCATCTTGTACTCAAATTCAGGTATTTGGTTTTGAATAACATTAACAACTTGACTTGTGCGGTTTCTATGTGCAATTCTTTAAATGAACACAACTTTGTTTTGTTTATTTTTTTTATTACAAGATGATTTTTATAGCATAATTTACCATGAACTAACTTATTGTTTAAAAACTTTATGATTTTTGATAGATGGAGACCAGAAGGTGAAGATGCTCCAATGGCTTACCCATATGTCGAGTTTCCCTTGGGACTCCCCATAACATTGGAGCCAATCTCTTCGAAAGTTGTAATTTGACTGTGCATATATTTGTTGATATAAATTTGGTAGCTCAAATTCTCCGTAAGGTTTAGTGATAAAAAAGTTTCATGATTTTACTCCAAATGTATTTGGTTTTACTGTTCGCACACTAATGTTGCAGCACACTTAAATGTATAGCCTATTAGCTTTTGCTTTGTCCTACGACATTGAAATTTTTTGTACTTTTAAATTTTAAATAAATTTTATAAAATATTATAAAAAATTTATTAAAATATATAAAGTATTTTTGTGGAATGAAAATTAGAAGAAGGCTCTCTTAAACAAGATTAGACACGGGTGCGTTTGATTTATCTTATAAAAAAAATATTTTTTGAATTTTTTATTTTATATTTTTTAATATATATTTTATAAATATATAAAAAATTTATTTAAAAATTTTTAAAATATAAAAAATTTTATTTTAAAATCAAACGATCCTCCGAATGCTTTCTATCTGTCCACGCTAATCCACGGAATCTATACCTCTTTTTAACTCTAGGACTCTTAATCTTGATAGTTACTTCAAACTGTTTCACTTCTCCAGACCTCTCAATTGTAGGTTTTTTGACAGATAGTGAAATGCCCTCTGGAGCCTTAACATTGACTTTGTAGGTCCCCAGAGGTTCAACCTACGTGATATGGTTGTCACACTAGTCAGATTGGTACCCAAGATTGAAGGATAGTTTGTCTTCTGGCTTCGAAGACTTTGATTGGCATGCACAGGGTTGTTATTGAATGCAAACATCTAGGTAGAATTGTAGCCGACTGCACAAAATAAGTCTAGGTAGTCCGATACAAGAAGTGGTGATGGTGGCAGAGTTGGAGAAGGAGCTATGGGGACAGAGCAGATCGTCGAGGAGAAGATGGAGGAGGTTGCAGAGGAAAGTCCTCGCCGGAGACAGAGGAAGCGGATGTCTTGCGGGACTTGCCCGTGTTGCAGGTCATGCACTTATGGTTGCCTGGCACTGAGACGGGACACCATTATTAAATGGCATCCTTGGCTCCTTAATTACTGGGTCACTCTTCAAAAGGTGGCTGTGGTTCTGTTTGGTCAACCTGGTGCAACCCGGGTGAAGCACCCTCTTTGGCATTTGGCCCAAGAGGGACTCCAGGACTTCTAGTTTTATATTTAATTGGTTTCAAAACAAGTATGGGAGAGTTGGTTTCTACTAGAACTCTAATTGTTGTAGGAACCTTCTCTTATAAATATGGGCATGCTTTAGAGATTACAATTCAGTTTTACAATTTAATTAGATACATCAATATCGTAATTCATAGATTAGAGGTGTATCATAGTCAGTAATGTTTTATGTCGTAAACGAGGCCTGGATCCATGGCACGATTAGGATGGACAGACGCCAGATCCGTAGTCGAACAGATTGCCCACACTCAGATTCTGAGCGTTAAACTAGTTCGTTGTGTTATCTTGAGTTCGGGCTGCATCCAAAGATAAACCAAAAGGCAAGCATGAAGTAACAGGTTTATAATTCTATCACCAAGACAAGTTAATTCACACTATACATGCTTACCGGTGGTCATGAAAACTGATCTTATCATTACAGGGCGCACTTCATTTTGAATATAGAGTTTTGAGAAGGCCAAGAATACTGAAATGTGAGTGCATGACATTGATGTTCCAGACATCAGCTTGTACCTGGTAGCAGTCTCCAGGGTATTCAGAAACAGGTAAATTGGTGGGTATTCAGCAAAATGTCCAGAACTGGTGCAGCAATATCAGACTGCAAACAAATTCCAATCACTCAAGGAGGAAACAACGGTAAAGTTATTTTGTAGGAACACAATGCTACTGGTCTTCCCTCTAGTATCTGTGGTGCGAGAGTACTGAGTCCACGAGAAGTAGAACAAGAATTCTTAACAGACATACTAATGTCTGGCCACTGGAAAAATGTATCCTTTTTGATTGATGCAGAACAAGTAGTAAGAGGTTATTTCAAATTCAACTCTATCAAGTTAACTGATGGCAATTTGTTAAGTTAGTAAAAGTAACCTTGTTATATAACTTCAATGACAACAAGCGTATTTTTTGTTACTTCTTCTGAACAGCGAGATTACTGCAAATTGCATTTCAGGTATTCTTCCAAGAAGAGACCTAGTTCTTGTTGTGCACAATCTAACTCTCTTATTTGGCAACACCAAGACAATGGAAAAACCTTGAATTGATATAGAATCTCCGAGTGTATGAGTGCTTAGTTACCAGAACAAGAAATTCATGTAATTGAATTATACATCATAATATTTGAGGGTAACGGCTCAACATTGATTTTTTTAAAACAGAATGAGCCAAGAATGATGGTGTTGTTGGTTGCATCATGTCAAATAACATGCTCCATCTTAGAATGTTAATCCCGTTTGGCATTGCGTTTTGAATGAACAACTTTTCAATTTTTCATTTCACGTTTTTAATACATATTTTATAAGTATATAAAAAATTTATTTAAAAATTTAGAAAATATAGAAAAATTTTACGTAATGAGATATTTTTATTACATATTTTTATTATTTTTTTAAAATAAAAAAAATAAAGCTCATTTAAAAAGAATAAAATAATTTTTTATTTTATAAAAACTTCATTTTATAAGCACTCCCAAAGATTCTTTAAAAGCTTGCTTTTAATCCCTCACAAATCTTCGTTTTGAGATATGCACAGCAAGTGTATTTATGCGCTTGTACAAGTGAAAGACTGCATTTTGTGCCCTTTATTGGCTACAAGCAAATGAAATGTTTTTTCACGACTACAAAATCAATAGATTGCTTAACAGTAAAAGAATATACAAATAAAACCCTAAAATAACAACAAACTAAGGGGCGTTTGAAAGTGTGTTTGACTCCATTCCAACAATTTCATTTTACTTCACATTTCTAATAAATTTTTTATAATATTTTACATAATTTATTTAAAAATTAAAAAATTAAAAAATATTTTACGTTGTAAAATTTTATTATTGTAGAGATATTTGATCCAACTAGGTGAATTTTTTAAGGCCCAATTCTATCGGATAGCTCGATAATATATTTGGATATATGTATTTTGGTACAAAGCAATTAAATTTGAAATTTGAGAATGAAATATGAAATACAAAATTGAAGAGGAGAGTATTTAGAAATTACAAGTTGAAAATTCTCTAAAAAAATAAATAATAAATTAAATAAAGAAACCTAAACCGAGCCAGGTGGCTTCTGGGCTTTTATCGAGAAAACAGGCTGGCCCGTTTATTCTGAGCTGTTGCCCGGTCCGATTATATCTCTGGTTGGATATAAGTATTTTAATTTTTAATTAATATCAATCAAAGAAGCCGCTTAATTATATAGAAGTTGGTCTATTTTTGAAACTGTAATTAACTTCCAGTGGCGGGAAGAAATACTACTACTTCACTTTGATTGACAGAGTTCCAAAACAAAACAAGATTCCTGTTTTAAGAAGTTCTCATCAGAGTTCAATACATGAACTAGAAACAGATTAAAATCTTTAATCTCATGTCTATATATACCTACGTTAATTAACCTCTTCAACAATGCTCAAGAATTGCTTTGCTGCTGCTGCTTCAAGGTAAAGAACAACAACAACAATGGAGGAAGTGTATGATTTAACGAGGCTGCGTGATCTCATGGACTATCTCTGTGACTGCGATTGGGAAACTGAAATCAACCCGGTGATCTCTACTACTACCTTAAAAGACGGTATCTGTCAATGCTTCAAGAACAGGATCAAAGCAAGCAACATCAACCTTCACCATGGATGATATACGCTGCGGTTCTTATCGCTTTTGTTTTTCTGTTAGTGCTTGTTTTCCTGTTCGTAAAGAAGCTGCGACGTGATCGACAGATTGCGTAGGTTGACGAAGATGTTGATTCCTGGAAATTGCTGATTTTAGTTTTGATTGTTTAGTTGCCATAGTTAATTTACTCGGAGCAGTGAACAGCTTTTGATGCTAGTTTTTAGGTTGTTGTAATTTCAGTTCGATGCTTTCATATTTGAAATTCTAAGAATAATGCATTTACTCGTTACCGTTTTCTCCGACGAGAAAATAATAAAGTTTGAAAAATACTATTTTGCTTTATTATATAAATTAATTATCTGTTGAGACAATATGACGTGTCTGCAAAAAACTTCATTTTTTTCTTCAAATTTTAAATTCACGTCATATATTTCAATTATTATTTCAAATTTTTAATGTTATACTAAATTTTACTTTCACCAAAATTTAACTCCAAATTTTTCTTCATGTGTTTCAATTATCATTTCGAACTCTACTTCGCTGAACTTGTATGAAACTCACTTTATCAAAATTCACTTTTATGTAATTAAAACACATCCTTAATGTTGAAACATATTAACCCCAAGATATAGCATTTTCCTAACCTGATGCCACCTTTGGCTTGATTTTGTCCATAACTATTCAGTACGGTAAAATTTTGAGTGCATATATTACAGGGCAAATAATTGTTAAAATACAAGTACACCAACAATGTACATATGAAGTGCCAACTGTAACAAAAGGAGATCAAAGTTAAGGACTGAAATATACCTATACAACACTTAATTATGCCAATTTTTCACATGCGAAATATTCCTGACTCACGATCAAGTAACTCCTCAATATATGTCTTCCGCAATGTCCATTTCTGTTCAGTATACCCTCCTGAGCAACCTCCAGTTCTCCCATATGTCACTAAAAGGGAGAAAACCAGCTGGAAGTAGCTGCAGCGCGAAAGTTGTAAGGTGATTGAGCTTCGAAGGAGGCTTAGGAAGTGGTATTGGTCAAAATTCACATTCAATAACTGTCTCATGCGGTTCCCACATTAAAATACGTAGCATGTGGAGTTTTCATCAAAGAAGAGAGTAGCATCCAGCATCATAGTCTCCATAGATCTGCCCCTCAATCTAAAGAACCATCATCTTCCTCTTCCACATCCTCAGGTGGTGAAGTATGGGGAAGAAATTCCTCACCAGGATACATAGAGGAAAATAACTGCCACATGCAATCGACAAGAAGAATGTCAAATACATAACTGGGAAGAAACCGTAGATAAGTTCGACAAATATCTCTATATGCTAATGTGACCAGAAAATATCTTTGCTAAGGAAATCAAGTAACGCAAAATCTGTAAGTTTATCTAGTTTAAACCTGTCTGGATAAAGCAATATCACAAAGTGACAAGACAGAGAGCAGTAGTACAAAGATGATTTGTAATAACCAACCCCAACCCCAGATTTGTCATGGAATTTTAACTAAGCATTTATGCCAATATAAATAAGAGACAAAGCAGATGGTCCTTTACGGAATCCGTAATACCTTCACCGCTGATTCCAGTGTGCTTCGGTAATCAAGACTTGCATCGGGTGTAGAGCACAAACTTAAGGCACCAACTGATTCCTGTATTTAAAAATAAACTTTACCCAAGGTACATAGTAGTTCAGAAAGTGGAACTTTGGGAGCAATAGAACTTCTTTTACATACCTCTGTCAGCTCCTGAACATAGATTGCGCTCCACAGAATGTTCATATTACTTTCTTCTGACTTATCATCATCATTTGATGGAGTAGGGCTATTTGAGCTTGCATGCTTAAGGGCATCTATTGCAGCAAGAATACATTCCTTTCCTTGGTTGGCATCATTGCATGGTGTTGAGAAATACAAAAGAAAGCTGCAGAAAGGATGAATTGTCATAAGAATAATGTCCTTCCAGTTGCCCTATTATCCTCAAATACATTTTCATATCACGGACATTCAAAGCCCTCTTAACATGAGATATGTGTGCATTTCATTACATGTAACAAATTATAAAAAAAGAATAGAGTTATAGAAGCAGCCCCAACTCAAAGTGAGGTTAGAACTTACAATCCCTGAGGGCATACTGCAAGGTTGCTACTCAGCTGAAGAGCTCTAACGGTAGCAAACTGCTCCGAGTGCAATGCTAATTACCATTTTGAAAGAAACAAAAGCGAAAGTCAGGCTCAGGACAAAATTAACAATTAGCATTTAATAAAAGAAAATCCAAAGAACTGTTGCACAACTTATGGTTCTAGAAGTACAATAAACTACTGAAATGGGAAAAGAAGAATCTTACATCTTGGAGGAAAAACGACCAAGACATTGGACAAATCATGCTGTATCGAGCAATTAGTTATGCAAACTCCTCTAGCAACCAGTTTGGCTTGATTTGGGGAACATAAATCTGGAAATTGAGTGTTTGAAGATGTTGTTGATGGAAGTGCAAACTGAGAATCTACAACCAAATGACGGCTAAATATTTCTTGACCAGATGCCAATCTAACGCCCTTGTAATGCCCATTTTCCTAGAAAACCATTGATAACACAATTAAAAAACTAGTGGACTAAATTAGCTGAAGACAACTTTAACGAGAAAAATGGATTGCTGATGAGCATCATACTAGAATATCTGTACAGTTTTGAAGAAAATTTTCGAATAGAAGCTTCCACAAGGTTATCTTTCAATACTTAGGTTGCAATAAAATAACAAAATATGATCTTAAACGTAAGAAAATGAAGATTAGCCGATAACAGAAACTATACCTCATCCGTAAGAACAGCTGATATTGGCATGCGCAAGACCTGCACAGTAAACCCTCTGAATCAGGCTTCAGCTTCCCTTTTAATAAAAAAATTGAGAAATTAATGCTTCATTACAATTAGCATATAAGAATCATCAAACAAATGAAGGAAAAAGTAACAGAGTAATGAAGATAATTCAATAAAGGCAAAGCATAACACTGAATGACAGTTAATCTAAGCTATTTATGTGAATTTTTACTAATAACAACTAGACGGAAGTTCAACATCCTTCAGAATTGTTGAGTTTGTAATTTACTGCAGTTAAGGTAGCTGACAAGTTCTAGTAGAGAATTCCTTAAAAAACTTACATAAAGGGAACCTTTAACAGCAGCACAACGGCAGAAGGCTTGAGGCAGTTCTCCATTCCCATACATGGGGTATATGAATGCACCTACTGCATTAGGAAACCTGCAACATATCAGAAAATACTAAACAACTACCATAGCAGAGACAGGAAGCAAGTAGTTTACAACATATTCAAGTCGTACAAAAGCAAATTCTCAACCCTTATCCTATCTGTACACATCCTTTTACTACAAGACTCAGTTAAGAGTGCCTTCAACAACCTCAACTAAGTTGTTAGTTTTATGACAAGTCATTGCTCCATAGAGTTTATGGTCATTGTACTTCTGTGTTAGTTCTAATCCTATTTGAACTACATGATCACATAGCTTCTTCTCTTAGTATCTTCCTACCATTTTACTTGTATCCATTAGCATAAAAAAGGACTATCTCAATTCAGAATGATCTTTTGCCACAAGTGTTCTGATTTATTACAGTTTTTTCCAATATTAAATAGTTCTCAAATATATGAAGAAACATTAGAAATACTCATTATATGAACATCAGAGGTCTACAAGCTGTACAAGAAGGAATTGACAATGGTGATTTAAATTCTTCATAGAAATTGAAAGTCCCTGCAAGAGACGATATGCAAGATACAAAAACAACTATCAAGTCATAATTGTTTGCATTCCATAACAGAAACTAGTGGTCCCTTCGAGCCAAAAGATGGGACAACAAGAGTAGAACAAAAAATCATTGAATTGCATGCAAATTGACATATATATACAGACAAATTAAATGCAAAAAATACTCATGCTGTTACCTTCCAATTGATGAAATGTAGAGTGCAATGCTATCAATTCCGTCCTTTGTCTTAATCAACTTCAGACAAGCTTCTCCACTCTCCTGATCGTAATCTGCTAATGCAATTGCATACAAAACAATCCTACAAACAGAAGGGCCAAGAGAAACTTAGATAAAGCCAATTCATAACCATGAAATAAGGTTGTGCATTACAAAAAACATAAGGAAAAGGAAAAAAAGAAAAAAAAGAAATCAACAAATAATTGCATCCTTTAACCATCATGCACAATATGAACCATGAACCATAGGGAAAAGTAGAGGCATTGTTGGATCAGGTTCCCATACTAAAATGCTTGGCCAACTACTTGGGGATTAGCATCTCCTACATATAATCACATGCCATTTGCAACACCCAGTCAATGTGACACTATAAAGAGCTTGATTTGTTTAACCCACTGAGGTAGACAGCCCAAGACAAGACACTGTCCCATTTACTAAATTAACTAGCCCATTTTCACTGCAGCACCATTCCGGCCCCTCCATTACTGGTCCGGATTAAACCTAATTGAGGTCCAACATGCATCATAACTAAGCTATACACATACTATTCATGAAGAAGTTTGCTTTCCACCAGACAAAGCACTCTAATAAACAAACAATCACACCGCCAAAATTTTAAAGGAAAACAGCCATAGGACACAGCTAGCCAAAAAAGAGTCCATTTCCCGTAATTTTAAAAAAGAAAAAAGAACAGTAAGCGAGCTAAAGCTACAGCTAGCACAATCCAAATTCTTCAAAGAACTGTTTCTTGTTCTAACAAAAAATGAACAAACTAGACAAGAAGCAGCACACCTCAGCTAGAGAAGTCCAAATCACTGCCATGTTCGAGATGCTTAAAGAGAAAACAATTTGTCCAATGTAACTCAAAAAACTACATAGGAAGCATGGCACCTCAAGAAAATAACGCAAACTCAACTAAGCTTACTAACGCTATTCCACCCGGATAAAAAACTAACTTTTTTACCATAAAAACTAACAAATAGATAAAAGTGCACCACATTTCATTTAACTAACATAATAATGGTTACAAAAACTCACGCCTTGATCCTAGGCGACAACTTCTGCTTCTCCAAGAAATTGACGAAGGGCAACTCCAAGTCCTCCTCCGCAATTTTTCCCTCTCCTCCAGCTGCTGCTGATTCAATGTGTTCTTTCACAACCGCGAAGAACTTCATCAGCTTACTCTTCTCCGCTAACCCCAAGCTCTTATCTTTAAACACCGATTGCCTCGAATCAGGCACAGGCCTCAGCATCCCTTCCCAATAAATCAAACTCCCATCAACTGATTTAAACTCCACGTGATTCCCAGCACCCGATCGAATAATCAAATCAACCAACTTCTCTGCACAGAACAGAACCCGAGGACCATGTAGATCAATCCAGAAACTTCTAAAGCTTTCTAGAGAAGACTGGTCAGAGATCTCTAGGAGATTGAAAGGTTTAGAGAGGTTGGTGAATGAAGATGAAGAGATAGAAGAGTAGAGAGAGCCGTAGAAGGGGTTGGAATCAATGTGAAGGACAGATTTGCCATTGAAGGAAGCGGCGGCGGCGATGAGGGAGGAGGGTAGACCGGTGCCGGAGATTACTAGATCGAAATGTGTTGGATCGATTGATGGATACGGCGGCATTGCGGCAGCGGAACCGTCGTCGTCGGTGGAGGGTTCGCCGGACATGGTTGAGTTGAATAGAAGATAAGAGATGAAACGTTCTCGACTTTTATATTGAACTTGCGTTTTGCAGAACCAGGCTATTAGAACCAACTTTAGTATTTATGGCATGCGTAGTTTTCTAGTTTAAATACATTAGGGCCTACTTATTAACATTATTATACTTATTACTATTATTCCTTTGTGGACGTGTTTAACTGCACCCCAAATTCAATTTTTTTATTTTTTTTAATATTTAATTCATTTTAAAACAATTTAAACTTAAAATTTAAACTTAATTTTTTACCAAAAACTTACTTTCAAATTTTAAATTCTAAAATTAAAATTTTTACTTTTGAACTCACTTTAAATACAAAATAAACACAAAATTTTATTTTTTATTAAATTCACTTTAAACTTCAAGTTCAATTTTGACAAACTTATTTTCAGAAAAATAAGTTTAATAGCAAAGTAAAGACGCCCTTCTCTTTCTTCAAAGTGATCAAAGAGGCTTTTGCATTTCTGTTGTGAAATTTGAGGTCTGCACTCATTCTAGTTAGATTCTTTGCACCATAATCAAGCAAAGGTTAAAAGAATGTCTAAGCTTAGACAACAAATTTATGCTATTTTTCTCTTTTTGCTCCTTTTCTTAAAAATCATATCAGATACCTTTTTTTTAGAACGAAGCTTGTGAACATGAAATATATATATATATGGGATAGAATAGAGGCACATAATATTTTTATAGGCACATAGTGCACATACCGATTAAAAGTGGCCAACGAGATCTCCAAATCTAATCTCCACCGTTAGATATGGAGAATTGATCTTCATCGGAACTCTTGATCAAAGTGATACAAAAAGTTAAAATTAACAAAATTTATATATTTTATTTTTGTGTCATTTTGATCAAGAGTTTCGATGGAGGTCGATTCGTATTCCAATTGAGTTGAAACTTTAATAACATATTTTTAACTCATGATTCTCCATATCCAATAGTGAAAATTAGATTTGGATGTTTCACCAGCTATTTTTGAGCGGCATATGCACTATGTGCCTATAATGACATCATGTGTCTCTATCCTATCCTTATATATATATATTTCTAAGATTTTAAACTTCAATCCTTTTCTTTTTGCTTCTTTTCTTAAACTTGTAGCTAGTATTCAGATTTTTCTAAGATTTTTGAAAATTCTAACATTTCGCTATATATCTTATTTACCATCATTTTTCCATAATAATGCATCATTTAGAGAATGTTTGAGAGTGCTTATAAAATAAAATTTTTTTAGACAAAAATTATTTTTATTTTTTTAAGGAATAAGTTTTATTATTTAAAAAAATAAACAATAATAAATTTTTAAATATTTAAATAAATTTTGTGAAATATAATAAAAAAATTTATTAAAACTTATGAAACAAAATAGATGAGTGAAAATCATCTCATAAGTAACACAAAACGACCCCTTAACAGAAAACAAATACGTATCAATAAAATTAATACAAACAAGACATAGTATGAAAGATAGTCCAAAAGAAAATTTAATTATCACTGTTTAATTTCTTTGATAATGACCTCAAGGGGCGTTTGATATTATTTTTTCGGAAAATAATTTTTTAATTTTTTATTTAATATTTTTCAATATTCTCTTTATAAATACTTAAAAAATTTATTTAAAAATTTTAAAAACTATAAAAAATTCTATATAGTAAATTTTTATATTATTTATTTTATTATTATTTTTTAAATAAAAAATAGAACTCGTTTTCTAAAAATAATAAAAATATTTTTCATTTTAAAAAAATTATATTTCAAAAATATTTCCAACGCTTCGATGCAGTCATTAGCTTATCTTAGAATTCTTCCTCTACTTCATATTCGCTAAATTATTTTGCACAATCGAGCTTCTTTTTATGGTTTTGCATGTTTGTCCTTGCAAACTTGCAAAGAATTTCCCTTTAACAAAGTTACCGAGGGTAATTGAACAACAAACCACTGCAATAAATTATTGAAAAAGAAGTTTCATATAGGCTCGAAAATGAAAACTTCCCTTTCATAAAATGATTGCATTAGTGTGCGTTTTAATTATATAAAAATAATTTTCGTAAAAATAAATTTTGTGAAAGTGAAATTCGATAAAAAATAGAGTTCGATAGAAGTAGATTTTGGAATGATAACTGAGACACATAAAAGATAGATGAACTCAAAATATGAAAGAAATGAATAAAACTTTTTGCAATTAAAATATGTATTAGAAAATTATTCAGTGTACTTGTTTTTATTATAACAATTAGGATATTTTAGTATATCTAATCGATTAAACGACATTACATCGGTAACAGAAAAAATAGAAACGAAACAATTTTGAGATAATTTGAAATTTTTATGAAGTTTCAAAATTTAGCACATTGTAAGCAATTTCTTCATGCAGTTTTACTGAATCCTGCACATTTGAAACAAAGAAATCTTCTCACAGATGATCGAAAAGATGACCGGCGGTCAGGTTGTTGCCACTGCTGATCACTCGCCGTCCAATTTTGTGTATGGCTTTTATAACTTTTTAATGTTTTATTTCATATTTTTTTAATAAATTTTTATAATATTTTACATAATTTATTTAAAAATTTTTAAAATATAAAAATTTTATTTTATAAGATTTTTTACTACTTATTTTTATTTTTTTAATCAAAATAAAAAATTTGTTTATCGAAATAAAATAAAAATATTTTTTAAAATTACGACCAAATACACCGTCGGAAGCTTAGGGAAACTCAGTAATGAAGAAAACAACAAGAGATTGCATGCCTGCACCCGAAAATAAAAAGTTTGCAATGGAGACTAAGTGGAATGACAACGGGCTTCACTTGTGAAAGAGAAAGAGGTAAGGATTGTAAGTGATTAAGCCACTAGCAAAAGTTCATGTTCTCTGAAAGTACTTTTTAAAATAATTTTTTTTAAATAAAAAAACATTAAAGATTTTTTAAAAATAATTTTATTTTTTTATCTTAAAAGAAAAATAATAATAGATAATAATAAAATTTTACTATGTAGATATTTTTTTATGCTTCTTAAATTTTTAAAAATTTTATATAATATTATAAAAATTTATTCAAAAATATTAAATTGGAACAAAAATGAGTTGAAAAGCGTAGCCAAATAGCAACTAAGTGGAGTATTAGACAAATTGCCTTTAGAAACCAAAATAAAACAACTTTATGAAAAGTGTCAAAACATATGAACCTATCTAGTTCCTGGTGTCTGCATACACATTGCACCAAAAGCCACAAAAAGAAAAACATCTGATAGAAACAAAATGCATATAAGTATGAGCTAGAGGTTGCTTAAGATTTCTCTTGAGCCACTAAGTCTTGATATTAGAAACAAAAGAAGATGAAGAGAAACACACAAGTTTCGCTTTTCGTATGGGCATTGGTTGTTGTTCTCTTGATCGCTACCGTTCTTGCAAGTCCAGGTTAGGTTTTGAGTTTCAGTTCCCTGTTTCCTGGTAGTACACAAAGTAAAATTCAGTTCACGAAAAAATGTTAGATTTGCTAAGCTGGTACATGCTTGTAAGAACGCTGTATTATACATGCTTGTTAGATAGTTTATCTGCAACCAGCAGCTGCAGGTCGGTCGTTTGACTTTTAGCGACTTGCTTGACCTGATCGCTGTTACGATCATTGTTACATCAATGGTGTTGGTCGCAGTTGCTGCTGTTATTAGTGACCATCTATTTTTTTAAGAAAATATTTGAAAGTATTTTAAAATTTTTTCTTTTAAGACGAATGATATTTTAGTATTTTTAAAAACGAATTTTATTTTTTTACTTCAAAAATATAATTAATATAAATAATAATATAATTTTATTATGTAAAAAATTTTTGTACTTCCTAAAATTTTTAAAAATATTAGAAAAAATTATTAAAAAATATAAAATAAAAAATTAGAATGAAAATGAGATGAAAAATTTAGCCAAACGTTATCTTAGTATCAGCGACTAGGCTACATCAACTGTTTCGGCAACTGTCTTTTTGTGATCGCAAAAAGCATCCGCGACCCTTTTCGTGTATCAGCAATCGTTTTGACGGTCGCTATTTTTCTGTTCTGTTTAAATAAAGTGTATTTTTGTTGTATTCAGCAACTAAGAAGCAGTAGAGCTGATTCCAACTTTCAAAACAGGGAATTATACAAAAAATAACTAAGATAAATTTCATTTTACCGCATATTCTAAGGCACTCACATGCGTATTCATTCATGCACTGATTGCTTGTGGATTGATGCTTACTGATTTTTGTTGTCAATTACAGTATGTGATTGCTGCTACATCAGTAAAGGAACCTGTGGCAAAGTATGCTGTGCAGTCCCTACTACTCCACAGAAGAAACTGTGCTGCGGAAAGAGGTGCTGCAGTGAACTATGAAGTTCTCAACAATATTAACTTCAGCCTGGAGAACTACATGTTAAGAATATTGTAATAAATAAAACAAGGCAGAACAGAACTAATGTTTGCTTGCATCATCTTGTGCTAGCAATAATAAAATCTGCAAAATTATGTTACTTTGCATCAAAGACCAAGTCACTGATATTTGATAAAAGCCATCTTGAAAAGTGGCACTCAATTTATGCAATACAACTTACATACAAGACATTTAAGAACCTTGATACCAAAGCTTATCTGGTGTAGTACCTACTTATGGCTTTTTCTACCAAAAATGCACAGTATTTTCGTGTCCAAGAACTACAGAAAGTATAGAATAATGCAGTTCTGAATAGTTACAAGCAAAATAAAATTTAAACAACCCAAAACGAATAGAAGACCTTTTACCGTACATAATGTTCAAAAGCTGCATAGTATTACAATACAGCATTACGGAAGGAAAGGTTTTACAATATCAAAGAAAAAGTTTATATAACACCGACAGTGTAAAACATCAAGGACCAAGACAGGTCCCTAAAGGCTCTCTTCAAACTACAGATTTTTGAAAATCAGGCTGGTTTGTCACAGATCTAACCCATGCCCATTTGTGGTCTGTTGTGTCCACAACACTTTTTGTAACTGCAATGTCCTCTAGGGGGATGTATGCATAGTTACCATTTATGGGTCCAGTGACGAACCCTGTGTAGCCTGCCATCACCCCATGAATAGCTGCATGAGCCAAAAGCGTGCAATACAAGTTGTCAGTTGCATTTGCTGCAACTGCGCGAATCATATATGTCGGGTCAATGTATTTCACGGTGAACAGCTCTCCTGGATGGTCTCTTTGCCACCATTTCTTCAGCTCTGATTTTAACCACGGCCCAACATCCAGGAAAACTGGATTACCAGATTCATCTTCCTCCCGTTTTTGGTCCTCGTTCCTTGGTATCAAGTTCTGCCCAGCCCCTTCAGCTACTACAACTACTGCATGCCCATTCCTCTTAAGCCTTTGATAAAGAAATTCCAACAAGCCTCCCTTGCCTTCTAGGTAGAAATCCACCTCAGGAATCAAGCAGCAATCAACATCACGGCTACTCAGTGTGGCATGCAGAGCAATGTGGCCAGTACTACGACCCATCAGTTTTACCAGTCCAATACCATTCACCGCACTCTCAGATTCCACATGGCCTGCGCTGATTGCCTCCTGTGAAATCTCAACAGCAGTTTGGAATCCAAATGACTTGTCAATTATTCCAATGTCATCGTCTACAGTTTTTGGTATTCCAGTGATGGAAACGTTCAGTTTCCGGCGCTTAACTTCATTGTAAATGACTACGGCACCCTTCATGGTTCCATCACCACCAACGATATAAACCTGCACAGTCAAAGAGCACAAGCTTACATATTAAAAATACATATTCAGGGTAAGAACAGAGTACCATACTAGTAGAGGAACATTTAGATTGCCTTACACCAGCTTGCAGATATTACACGACTAACAACTAATATTTTCCTCAACCATGAAACCAGACTACTACAGAGAATATGCCTGAACTTCTAATACTCGGAGGTCGGTCACATTTTTTAGGAAGGTAGTTCTGCATATCTCCATATTTGGTGGATAAGAATCATGCAGATGATAGCTACAAGCAATTTTTTCATCCGACGATCACTTGATAGTGAGACTTGAGGTCATAACTTCTTCCTAAAATGCTAGGTCCTAGAATTGGTAGTTCCCTCTCCATATTCTTGAATTATAAGCACCGCTAGAGTGTAAAGATTCCTATTTACTATGAAATGATCACATTCACAATTTTGACTTGCAAGTCAAACTAACAAACTTACAGACTAACAAATTGAATGTGTTGAATACGGTTCTCAGAAATGTGTTGAATATATTTCCGGTAGAAATGTCTGATGGGAGAGTAACAACATTATCCTCTAATTTTTTTCAGAGGAAACACAAATTTGAAGAACCCATCATGTCAATGACATAATAACCAAGTTTGTGATTTCTCATTGATGATCAGTCATTAGTCATTCTGATTCATTGTAAAATCCCCTCCCCCCACCACTTTTCTTCCACAATAAATTGAACAGGCTGACATAACCTATAATACAACATTGTCATCTCAACATAACGAAAGAATAAAAGTTCAAGAATGTATCTACATACGCATTCTAGATACCCACTAATACTTCTTACAAAAGCAACACAAACCAATTCAGGTCGACATTATGTTAGATGTCCATTTCTACTTACTCTCGCACATTACAACTGCTATTATCCATTAAGTAATACCATATATTTAGGGATGGCAATATATGACCCGACCCGAAAACGTAATCCGAAATCGATTCATTTAAATTAGAATTAAGATTAAAAACTTTGACTCGTATAAATATATGAGTTGGGTTAGAATTAAGCGAATTTGACCCGATTATTAAATGGGTCAATCCGGGTTAATCCGAAATTGATGTATCAACCCGAATTTGAGTTTCGTATAAAAATTTCTATCAAAATTTTGTTAGTAACTATATTTATAAAAAATTTTATCGAAATATTTCAGCTATCACCACATATTTTCAAAAACTAGAAATAAATATAAAATTTTTTTGGATATTTTAAAAACAGATTAAGATACTAAAGAATGCATATTTGGACGGACATTCACTGTATCTCGTCACTAAGAACATCGTGCATTTTTATTACAACTGATCTAATTTTACTGAACTTAAAAGTGTAGAATTAAAAATTAAAAATTTTAATTATTAAATAGATCGACTCGAATTTGATCCGGTTATTAATGGATTGGATTAGGATTGACAATTTTGATCCGTATAAATTAATAGATTGGATTAGAATTGAACGAATTTAAATCGATTATTAAATAGGTCGATCCGAAACTAATCTATCAATCCAAATTGCCACCCCTACTTATGTCTCTAGAGTACTTTCAATATAAACTTATTCATGTTATCAACTACCTCTACTGTATCATCACCAAATCAAGAAAACATCCACAAATTCAAACGAAAATCGACATCAAATTAAAAACACAAAATAACAAAGAATTTTCTCCTCACCTGATTAAACCCTGATTTCTCAATCCCATCAACAATCCTCTGCAAGTCAAATCCTCCTCTGGTAGTCCCAAGAACAGTACCTCCTCTCTTATGCCAATTATGCACAATCCTCGGATTAAGCTCCATCGGTTCTCCAGCATCCGAATAAAACCCTCGGTACCCCGACCGTATTCCATATATACTCCTAACACCATATAAATCCCACAATGCAACAACAAGCTCCCTAACCACAGTGTTCATTCCAGGGCACAATCCGCCACAAGTAACAATTGCAGCCCGAACATTCCGAGCATCAAATACAATTTCTCTTCGTGGTCCGGCACGGTGGTACGCCGTAACCGAATCAGGCTTCGATGACAATGCATCTATACCTTCTTTACTGACATCAAAGTTTATATGGCGCAAAACAAGATCCTTTGATGAGATGTAGAATATAGGGTGAGCATGGAAATACCTGCTTTGATCGATCGGGTTAATGAAAGATTTGATTTCTTCATTGGAAGCATAGTCGCGAAGGGTCGGAATTTCTTTGAGCTCCACTGGTGGCAGTGAAACTGTTTTGCTTCGGCGATTGTTGTGCACGGCAGCAGCAGCAGCAGGTTTGTTGTGCTTGTCATCTGAAGATGAACTAAGATCCATGAATGGTAAAAACAACTGAAGCTAATTGATCGAATCCATGGAGTGAACGAAGGAGATAAATGATATTCTTTGTTTGAGAAATTTTTTTCTTTTTGGAGCCTTTGGTTTGGTTTTGCATGTAAAAGAGAGAGAGGTGTGAAGGAGGAGTACGTGGAAGAGAGTGAGAAGGTTTGAAGTGTTGTTTGAGGACACGTTTGGAAGAAAAGGTGTTTCCAGTGAAAGAATTTTGGAAGTGTATACATGTTGGCAAGATTGTTCCCAAGTGTGACAATTTAAATTTATAGTTTAATTTTAATTAATTTATATTTAATATTTGATCAAATTTATTCAAATTTTAATTTAATTTATAAATTTATATGGATCTAAATTATTTAATTCTAATCTAATTTATTAATAATTGCATTAAATTTAGATCGATCTATTTAATAATTAAAATTATTAATTTTTGATTTTATATTTTTAAAATTCAGAAAAATTATAAAATCAGTTGAAATGAAAGTGCACGATGTTCTTAATGACAAAATATAGTGAATACCAATCAAAACGTACATTTTTAATATCTTCATCGGTTCTTAAAATATTTAAAAAATATTTTATATTTTTATTTTTTGAAATATGTGTTGATAGCTGAAATTTTATGATTATAAATATATACTAATAATTTTGATAAAAATTTTGATAAACTGATATGCTCTATCAAAGAAATTGTGGTTATAGGAAAAAGTAGATGCAGAAACAATAAAGCTGAAATAAACTTGCAATGAAAAGATTAGAATTGAAAGAAATAATTTGTTCTCCCTCTCTTCTGGAGAACCCTGCGCTCATTTATACTACATCTACTATTAGAGTCCTTAAGGGACTCTAACACTTATTGTGATAAGAAGTTGAACTCATATGGAGTTCCTACACTACACTCCTTATTGGAATTAAATCAAACTCTAAGAAGTTGAACTCATATGGAGTTCCTACACTATACTCCTTATTGGAATTAAATCAAATTTTACTATTTGGACTTGATGGATAACAGTATCCCTGACAACTCTCTGTTGCCACTTCACTTGCAACCAATACAAGTGTTGCATCCCTTCCTGAACTTTCTTTGGTGACGTTGTGGTCTAGCAACTTGGACTTCAGTCTCAGGTACATCATTCCCTTCCCCTTGGATACAAGACTCGTCCTCGAGTCTAGCGCGTAAGAGAGTTCGGTGTGTCTTACATTGGGATCACTTAAATCTTCAAAGGAAGGTCGGGCGATTCTTGCTGCGATCTCGGTGGATGATAACGACCATCTTTCGATTCTGAAAACATGAAAGACAGGATGTATGCGTGATTCTTGAGGCAAGTCAAGCCGATATGCAACTTGTCCCACGCGGCTGATAATGCGGAAAGGCCCGTAATACTTGTGTCGTAGCTTATGAAAGCTACGATTAGACAAGGAGGATCGGCGACGCAGTTGAAGCTTAACGAAACCCAATCTCCAATCTCATAACTTTTCTCTCGCCGATGTCCGTCAGCTTGTTGTTTCATGCGATTCTGAGCTCTAGCGAGGTGGTACTTTAAGTCTCGAAGAATTGCATCGCGCGCCCGTAGCTGGACCTCTAACACATCAGAACACTCCGGCATATATGCAAAAGATACTAATGGGGGTGGTGGGCGCCCATACACAGCTTCAAATGGAGTTGTTCGGTGGTGGCGTGTGTGAACACTAGTATTATAGGAATACTCACCAATGAAGCCACTTTGCATCCATCTCTTTGGTTGCTCTCCCACAAAACAACGCAAATAGGCCTCCAAACATCTATTAACTACCTCCGATTGCCCATCCGTTTGTGGGTGATATGCAGTACTCATATGAAGCGTTGTTCCCTGAAGACGATGGAGCTCTTGCCAGAAGGAACTCAGAAAAATCGAGTCACGGTCCGACACGATTTATTTTATATAAGTTCACTGTTCACAGAATCACTTTTGGAATACCGCTTTTTGAGTTGTTTGGGGCTGCGTTTGAAAAGCTACTTATCAACTTTTTTCAACTTTATATTTTTTAATATATATTTTTAAAATATATAAAAAATTTATTTAAAAATTTAGAAAGTGTAGAAAAATTTTACAGAGATCTTTTTATTGCATATTTTTATTATTTTTTTGGAAGTAAAAAAAATAAAACTTATTTTTCAAAAAAAAAAAAATCTTGTTCTATTTTTTGAATCTTCAAATCTTATGCTTCCATTTGTTTGATAAATTTTGCCATTTATTCGGTTTCTTTTCCGAGTTCAATTCTAAAACAAGTTTTCTGAGTTTAATCTATTTTTCTTTCTTTCTTTCTTATGTTTTTATCTCATATACTTGTTGTTGTTCGATCTACTTGTGATTACATTTTGTTTTTGTTAGGAAGGGAATTTGGATTAATCTTCTAGAAACACTTGTCTGAAGGTTCACCTTAATGTTTCAATGATTTTAGACGAATGTTAGGGCAAAATTCATAAACCGTGACAAGCGGTAAGTTATTTGGCTTTAAATCGTGTTATATTTTTTAATCGACAGGTGCATAGCTAAACATTGCAAGTGACAACAATGGATTAGTATTTTATAGACTCTTTCTACATTTTAGTAGCTCAAGCAATCGGGATTCCGGTATTGAGACATTACTACGAGTCGAATGGTTTCTGCAATTTCATATCGAAGGAGATTCTGCAAGAGAAGATTTGCAAGGGATTTGGCCTATTGCCTTAGAACTCTTCAGTTTACTTTCTCACAAAATATTCACAAATATTTATATAAAAGTTCTCAAATTTTATTACTTTGATACTCATATTTGTGAAAACTACCTCTTTATAGTTGAGGATGCACCTAAAAGATTGGGGTTATTTTTGTTGTGTTAACGTAATAAACCTACCTATATAATGTCACGGTATGAGTTTTTCTCTCCATCCTCATTGCATTGGTAAAATTTTTTTACCTAAATAAACACCTTGTATATAAGATAGGTTTAGAGTATGATAGAATATTCTAGATACCTAGAATATTTTGACATATTAGAGTAACTTAAAAAATACTCTAGATAGTTTGGATATTTTAGGAGGTGGAGATTTTTGTATGAAATATTATATAAGAACTTTTTGGATCAAGTGTTCTCCACCGTCATATCAAAATAATCTTCACCTCCATTGAGGAGGTGGAGTGGGTATAAATAGGAGGGCAAGATGCTCATTTGAAACCATCAAATAAAAATTTTATAACAAGCGTGAGTACTAATAAAAAGAGTTTTTCCAAACTCTCTTGTCAAGTGTGCTTTATTTGTCTTCTTTTCCTCTAGTCAATACAAACTTTCTTAGCTATTTTTGATAGTTTTTGGGAAAAAGACTGTCGAGCCTAAGAGATTTTTTGTCACATGGAAAATAAAAGTTTAGGCATATGACAATAATTAGAGGATGTTTGGAAGTTCTTATGAAATAGTGTTTTTATGAAATGAAAATATTTTAAAAATTTTGAAAAACGAGTTCTACTTTTTTTACTTAAAAAATAATAAAATTAAGTAGATAATAATTTAAAAGAATTTTTCTATTAAAAAAAAAAAATGTAGAATATTATAAAAAATTTATTAGAAAATGTGAAATAAAAAGTTATAATGAAAAGTTGTTGAAACGCAATGCTAAAAAGGTGCCTTAATGATATGACATTGTTTTTTTTTTTTCCTGTAATAAATTGCATGCACATCTTTATCTAGTATAGGATGCCTATGTTTATAACATCCTGCTGATTAGGAACATCTCTTTTTTCTGATAATAAAAAACCAGAGCCTTTGTGTAATTTTGATAATCATTTGATGAAACTATCTTATCCACAAAGTTTTGTTTTATTCCATATATAACAGAACCCCAATATGGACATTCTGTACAGATGGTACAAGCAGTGACATATCTTTTTGTTTTTGTTTTCCTTTTTTGAGACTAGTGATGATATACATTTAATTATTATTACAAACATGACTTATATACAAAACACATCAACAAACCTTTAGCACTTCACATATATATACAAATACCATTATTATACAGATAGATCTTGTAATGCTGAATTGCGCTGCACTGTGGACTGGGACTTGGTCAAGCTTCTTGATTGAGTAATTCTGATTTGCACATTTCTTTTCAGGATGCACAAATTCTTGAAAGGAGCAATTTAAATCTGTTAGAACCTCTCATGGAAGAATTATAGTCAATACTTATAGACTATGAGAGAGCTTTAAACATCTGAAAACCAAAGATTTGTGAATAGGGGATCAGAGAGGTCTTGAGCAAGGTCAAGAATATAAAGCTTATACAGGAGACTATACATCCCTAATTTTCTTTCAATATTTCCTAGAAACAGCTAAGCAAGAAAAACTTTCTTACTAGAGTTAATTGTTCGCTTAAAGTTGTTGCTCGCTTAAGTTTAACTCCTACAAGCAAGTGTAACTTTAGATGTCAGAAAGGTATCTAATTTTGTAGGCTTAGCATCATGCAAAACACATCTTTGAATTTAAACTGGATAGACTAAGATAAGAGGTCCTTCATCTCAAATATTCTTTACTGGTTATAAACTTTCTCATAGTATAAACTTAACAATAGAGGAAAGTTGAATGCTAAAGGATGTTAGTAGAGCCAAACTTATACTGTTATACTACCTGAAAAGAGTTTGTTTATGTTAAAATATTTTCAAAAGCTGCACTAATTGTTTGTTATGCAGTTCACCATCTTCTTTGATTAAGGCATGCCTCAGAACTACCCTGAGTTTTTGTCTAAATTGTGGATATTACAGTTACTTTGCAAAAGTCAATACTTAGACTACAAACACCATTATAGATAATTATAAACTTGGAATAAAATGTTTACTTACCTCATTAGCTTTTGAATGTGTGGCAACAACTGATCACGAGCTAAAATCCTTGAATACTCGATCTTGGTTGTCATAGAAGCGAACAATTGGAATGTGCTTCACTTTTAGGTGATCAGTCCCTGTATGCTTTTGAAGCCTCTGGACAAATACATCTGGCATATCAAGCAGGTGCAGCTCCCTGAGTTTTGCTTCCTCAATGCCTAGAGGCACAGCTTTCAACTGAGTACAACCCCTGATATACATCTTGCTGAGGTTAGGCATTGCTCCTTCAAAGATGACATAGTTTAGATTTCCCAATTCTTCAAGATCTAATACCCTGAGCTTCTGAAACCCTCCTTTCCTGCAGCATAATCTGACTCCATCATAAGCATGGATTAGTGTCAGCTCAACCAGATTTGGCAATCCTTCCAGAATTGCAATGGAACCTTCTTTCAATTTGGACCACCTTAAGCGCATTCTGGCAAGGTTGTTGAGAGAGCCAACCCATTCAGGGAGAGTATGCAATGGTCCTCTCAAGTATAAACGTTGAATGCATGGTGGTGGATCCGACAATGATTGTAAATTCAGCATTTCCACCTTATTAATTGCTGAAACAGAAAATGATTGGAGATCCTTCATCTTCTGGATAGCAGAGCAAAGATCTTTGCCGTCAATACTTCTCAGCTTCACTATCCCTAGCCTTTTGAGTTGAGTGAGATTCCCCAGCTCTGTAATTATTCCTGAATCATGATCAGCTTCCACATAGGAGAGCTTCTGGAGTTCTTTCAAGCACCCTATTCCACGAGGCACCTTCACACCATTTGTGTAATAGAAAGTCAGGGGACGGCCAGCAGTGAAGTAGTAATATGCAAGCAGATGACGAAGATTTTGGAGCTTCAGGATACTTTTGGGTAGTTCTGATACGTTAGTGCTCTTAAGATCAATGTCTCTAGATTTTTGAGCTGCCCTAAGGTATTAGAGAGCTTGTCTATCCTCGTCCCTCTAAGGCTCAAATACCTTAAATGAAGAAGCTTCCCAAATTCTACTGGGAACTGCTGTATTGGTGCACCTTCAAGATCAAGGACCTTCAACAGCCTAAAGCCAGAGAAAATAGTGCGCAAGCAATTGTTTGATAAAGTTTTTGGTCCAAACATGAAGAAAGCACGGAGATGGGACAAGCTTATATCTTCTACAACACATTCTGTAGTGTTATGGACAGTGAAGCGTCTGACTTTACCCTGCCTTTGTGCACCTCTTCTTATGAGTGGTGTACTGCTAAAATTCTCTTCCTTTGACTTGAGCACAATGATCTCGTGAATAAGATCATGGACTCTGCAGCTTCGAATTCTTCCATAATCATAATGCTCTGCCACCTGAATCATGCTCCGATCGGTGAGTTCCTTGAGGTAACCTTCAGCAACCATTTCCATTGTTTTTCCGTCTTCCTCTTCTATAAATCCTTCCGCCATCCATAGTCGAATCAGTGTAATGCGCTTCACAGGATGGGCTTTGGGAAAAAGGCTAAAATATAAGAAACATGATTTGAGGGGATGAGGGAGGTCATTATAACTCAGTGACAGTATTCTCTTGATAGGCTCCAGTTTGGGATTGTTGGCTAACTCTGACTGGAGATTGTCGTACAAAGTTTTCCAATCTAGAAGCGTGACTTTTTTTGACAGGAGGCCTCCTATGGTCACAATTGCTAGTGGCAGGCCATCACATATTCTGACTATCTCACGTGCTATATCTTCTAGCTCTGGAGGACAAATTTGGCCTGGGATAGTTCGAAAGGCTTTCATACAGAAGAGGAACCAGGCTTTGGTGGGAGTTAAAGGGCGCAGATGGTAAACATGACCAGATAATTCTTGGCATGAAGCACTAACATCATTATTTCTAGTTGTGACGAGAATTCGACTGCCACGGTTGTTATCAGGTAATGCAAACTTGAAATATGCCCATGCTTCTACGTACCACACATCATCAAGAACAACTACATACCTCTTGTCCTTCAGAAAGCGTCTGAGTATTTCTATCAGCTGAATGATTTCCAGCATATCAATTCTTTCAGGCACTGCTTCGTCCCATTGACCAAAAAATTGGATTATGATGCTCCTCAATACTTCAGGCATTGCAAATGACTGTGTCAAAGTGATCCAGGCATGGCATTCAAACCAAGCCCTGACGGTTTCTTTGATGTAGACTTTCCGAACTAGAGTGCTCTTGCCCAATCCACCCATGCCGACAACTGAAATCACCTTCAGTTTTGGTTCCTCCTTTGTTAGCCACTTAACTAGCTCTTCTCTAGGTTGTTCTATTCCAACTAGCTCTGCTTCATCAACGAAAAGGGCCTCCACATGACGATCATGTAGTCGGTCTCTCGCTGTTTCTGAAGTTGGACCATCACCAACTGAATTAACATAATACATGTTTCTCCTTTGTGAGATGTTGTAAAGCTGGGCTTTGATCTCCTCTATCGAACATCCAATGCGACGGCGTGTTCTCAGGTGCTTGATGAAGTGAATACTTTTACTAAAGATACCAGACGGTCCATTCCCAGGGGGTTGCCCAAAGTGGAGGGTGAACTCATCAAGAACGTCCTCAATGTCATATGCAACTTCTCTCACCTGCCTCACCCATGTTTTCATGCCAGCTTTCTGATCTTCAGCTTCAGCTTCTCTCATGGATGATTTTATGCTCTCCAACTCATCTTTGATGTCTCTAACTCCTGTTTCAACTCCTGCTAGTAGTAGCTCCTCCTTCACAATAAGTGAATTGAGCCTCTCGAGCATAAGCTGCAAAACTGTAGCAGCCATCTCTGCTTACTCTTGCAAGTGGTGTAAGAAGTGTGCTAAGATTGCCTTTTTGACTCTTGACAACTGGTATTTATAGGTTTAACTCTCAACTGCAGTGTATACTATTTACTTTCTATTGGTAGTGTAGAATGAGAGTTACCAAGTAGGTATTTGTCCATGAAATATATTTCTCCCAGTACTTTGACTACATGTCTTTTTAGTATTGTACTCTAAATTGGTCTTTACTGAAGTTTGTGTTATCTCTAGATTTCTTGGGGATCTCAGATGCCTCTCTACTAATATCTCAATTTCTTAAAAAAGTGCAAGTTCCTAGAACTTCATTATTTTATTTGTAAATGGTTTGTTGCCTCGAAGCTTCGTTTGTTTTGTTGGCATCAATCTGCTAAGCTCTTGGGTGTAGTGACCTTGGAGGGCCTATATTCTGCTAAGAATCAAAGTTCAGTAATGCATATGAATTGACTGGCAAGACTTCGAAACTAGCTCGTGTTCTCTTATTTACTTACTCTCTTGACTTCCCAGGACTGCTGTGAACTAACAAAGTTAACTGTTTTAGGTGTTTGTGCAACTGAACTTTGTTTGAGCATCAAAAGCAGTTTCTTCCGGAGGTACCTGGTTTCATGGATGGTGCAAGCAAACTGAGTATGCATATTCTTGTCTTTGTCACAAAATTTTTACCCGTCAATATATTTTTTTCTTGAAAAGTGGGCATATTTTTCTGTACATTAAATTTTAGCAATTACAATCATGACTATATTATGTTCTTTGAAGTTCAAAGAAGTTTTACAATGTGCAATATGGTGACTTGAGAATCCTCAACATTTTATTGAGAAAGCTAGATTAGCAGCTACTTGTTCTTGTGGATTGTGTAGATATATTACTGGAATGTCTTGGTCTTTATTCCTTATGTTTAACATAGAATTTACATTATCAGAGCCGTGTTCTTGATTCATATTCTAAACTGAAATGTTGAAGAGTATATGATCAAGATAAGATTGCTCTCATTAATTCAATCAATAGCAAGATTTTTCATTTCATATTATATTGACCAAAGACCCAAAGGCATTATTAGTGGCTGAGAACTTGACTTCTTCCCTTGAACTAATATCTGTCATGATCATCAAGTCATTGCACCGAATTGTATGGAGTACCTTTTTCTTTAAGTAAATCCTCAAGAATGCATCTCTTCTGTAAGTTGCACAAGTAACATTTCTTTCATACAGACCTCTGCGGGTTGTGTGATGCTTACATGATGATTGCTGACACTTTTATTAAACACATTGAGATGAGTACATCTTAGAATTCTATCTTTCTGATGTGTCTATTAACAATAGAAATTTTCTTTTCTCCACTCAGATTGGACCAGCTGCACTGACTCCAGTTGAAAGGTCGTTATACTAGGAGCTGTATCTGATACCACCAGAAGTTACAAAGATATGCATGTATTTGGCTTTCTTTTCCAATTCTTTTGGAATCATAAAATATATGCACAACTAACAAAAATGAGGAAGTTGAGCAGTATGAACTAATACTACTTTAGCTATTGCTTATGCTTCATATTTTTTTATGATTTTATTTGTGCTCTCGACCCATTAGAACTAACAGGTGTTTTCAAGCAAGCTGAACATCTATGCATCAGCTTTTCTTGATCTTGGAAAGGATTTCTTTTCGTGCCTGTTTCTACTGGTGATTTATATTGTCATCAAAATTAGCCACAAAATATCATGATGTATGCTGCACATGTTTGTAGTTCAGAGGAGTAGCATAGTTACATACTTGTACCCTCAACAGTGATCATTTTATTGAGCTAGTTTAATTGGTACTGCAGAATGAATTTTACTGAGTACCTTCCTGGTTTATGGGGTTGAAATTCTGTGGACTCAGCTCTTGACTAGCCAATGACCTTCACCATCATGGATTCTGCTAAAAATCATAGTTAGGTAATTCGCACGAATCATGAAAGGGCCTCCAAGATTGCTACTTGTTATTTTATATTTCTTTTTCTTGACTTATCCGAACTGCAGTTTTCAGTATTCTGGTGTTTTCTGATATAGTTGGTGCTATGATATTTATTTAGGTGATTTTTTTGGACTTCTAATTTGATCTTTATCGATATTTTATGTCCCCTGAACTCATCTGGATCTTGGTGTTTATTTGGCGCGAAATTGTTTTTAATATTCTGTCTGTTCTTGATATTTATTACTTGCTTGCAGGTCAACTTAGTTTAAGAACTACATTTTCCTGTGAGGTTCATGAGGTCTTGGATGGATGTCTAGAGGTTCAAGCAAAGCGATCTTATACATTGGCTGTCTTTCTTCTTGACAGCTGCTCACTGATCCCGATGGTGATGGTACCTGCTGCTATTTTATTATTCTCGCCAAATTTAAGGGAACTAAAAAGATCATGGACTAGATTACATCTGTTGAAGGTAGAGGGAACCTTCATGTTTGGTTTCTTTATCAGCCAAATTAGTAGTCTGTTATTTTTACTTCTTGTAGGATTTTCTGGCATTCAAGTTTTGTTCCTTGTTTGAAACTAAGAAGATATGATGCAGAACTATAGATGAAGATAAGAATCCTTGTACAGTACATAACATTGTCGCCATTTTATAATACCTTGACCAAATACCGGAAGCCATCTTATAATTACTTTCAGTCTTTCATATTCATGAATTTAGTCCAGCAAATCATCTAGGTTGCCTTTATATTCAAGTATAGAATAGGATACTTAGAAGGATCTTGCTTAGCTTATTGTTAGAATAATTACTTTTACATAGTTTTGGGAACTGCTAGTCTCATGCCTCAAGAGGAAAATGAGTCTGCTTTTTAAATAGGATAATTACCGATACGTCAGTGTTACTATAATAAGCTACCTTTTAAAATAGTGAGATAAGTATATAGGACGAGTGTCTACTTCAGGGTTATTATTATAAGCTATCTTTTAAAATAATAATCTATTCGATTCAATTTTGAATTGATTCGAATTTATTTATATTAATATATTAATTTTGAATTGATCTAAAATTGAATTCTTTCGAAAGAATGAGGAATTGAAACCAGTAGCGGTGTGCCCAGGAATGCTTTACTGTTTTACAATGTTAAAGTTACCTTGTTCTTCTCTATAAAACAAAATTTTTTTTTGCTGTTTAAACTTAATTTTTATCTATTTTTAATTCTAATTTAAAATTTTATAATATTGTACAAAATTTTTAAACATTTAAAAAATTTTATATCATAAAATTTATTATTTATTTCTTTAAAATAAAAAATTAGTTTTTAAAAAATGAAAATTTATTTTCGTTTCAAAAACTATTTACATCTCAAACAACATTCACTTAATGTTTTCCTCTGAGCGTTAGCACGGTCGTCAAGCTCAGTAATGAAAGAAAAACAGCTAGTATTTTTTTCGCGTGGATATTGACATTGCTGTGCTTCTCACTTCAGAGAAATTTCTTAAATGCTTAAGGCAATACACTACGAGCCAGTTCCTTGCAGATTGTTAAGCTTACTGCTACCTAGTACCTTTCATTTCCATTCGTACAACAAAGAACAAGACGAAACCGGTATTCCTCGATAGGTTTGAATTTGCTCCTGAATTCTGTGTTGTTTCCCTGATGCAGTTATTATAGCTCTTCCCGGAAGCAACTTCTTTTCTTTGTAGTATGAATGTATAAAACTTTACATTATCTATACACTCAAAACTGCAGGAGTATCTTGCAGAATAAACCAAAATTTTCTTGGTGTGTCTAGACAGCATATATATACCTGCTATGCTATACAATGTCTAAACTCTTGTTAAAATCATTTGATAAGGTACCATTCATCGAGCTCCTTGTTCCACTCTCTTGACTATCGACTGACTTGATTGAACCTATCTCCTTTAAGGCAGCCTCACCCTTTGCTTCAACATAGAGCGTCTTTACCAGGTTATGAAATTTACGCCTGAATGTTGGCATACGAGAAAGGGAGGCAACTATTCCCTGCAATCTGCGTAAAATTATTAACCAAATATCAGATCAACTCCAAATATTAGATCAACTGACGAAAAAGTAACCGTCATAAGTTAGATTAGATTTGTTGCTTTAAGAGTTACAGATAACAAAGACAACAGTTGAATGAGTAGCGTGATCAATTTTAAGTCATTATAAAGGCATCTCGAAGTCGAAACCCAAAAAGATGTTTTAAGCGTATAGATTTAAATTTCAACAAAGTAGCTGGTGACACGTGAGAAGCAACTTGGGTGCCTGTTGACAAGCTGATCTACAACTTAGCGAGACAGGCTAATTTCACCGAGGCCTCTCGTCAGCAGGCACTAACAGAAGGTTATGGCAAAAATTTAAGGAGATATTAGTCTTTTAGCATGGCATTCTGCTCAAGGAGTGCATTGAACAATATCAAGGCACAGTACTATACCATGCATGATTACTTGAATGCACAGTTGTCTCACAAACACCTCATTCATTGAAGAACTAGAAGCGCAAGAATGTTTCAGTTACTATATGGAAAACAGAGAAGGTAACTTCTCTGCAATTAACTATTGAACTGACCTTCTAAATATTGCTTGAAGTTGTGCTCTTCTTACTTTGTCATCTGATGGAAACCCAGTATTGTCCCAGTCCTGAGGCTTCTCATTGTTGTAGATTAATATCAACTTTCTCAAGTAGGACTCCTCATTCTCATCCAAATTCATTCCCTTTATTTGATCCTTCATTATCAGTAATGGTCCTAGAATCCATTCCAGTACCCTATCTTTTGGCCAGTTTAAATTTGTCAACTCAACCTCATCAGCTGAAGTGAAGGTAATGTTATCAGAAAAATTAAACATACAGTGTCTGCATGGGCTGGACTAAACAACAAGGGCAAGTTCATACATATAAGCAATCCATGTGAGTCGGACTTTGCGGATCTTATCAAGCACTGAAAGAGACACCAAGCTGGTAGCTTAATGCGCAACTTCTTGCTTCTCCCACTTCGGATGCATTCTTCAATGTCAGCAACTGTTATAATCCCCTCACTGAGTAGTATCCTGCCATTGATCTCACACGATTTGAAGAGCCAATCCCAAATCTGTAAAACAACTACTATTATGATAATGAAAATAAATATTATTAGCAGAAAGTACTTCACTGGCACTCACCTGAATAGGTTTCAACTGCTGGATTGCTTTCCTTAATGTTCTTGATCGTTGCGAAGCCAATGAAGTCAACCTTTCCTTTTCTCGTTGTAATATTGAGTTCTCTTCTGCACCCTTAGTCTGCTCCACCTTATGTTTATTTTCAATAGAGTTTCGATATCTTGGCCTGGCTGTCAAAACAAGGAGATATAAAATTAATAATGCTTGTCAGCATATCTGTAAGCGTAAATATGACACGCCATATAATCTCTTGTAAAAAATCATACCTTGGAAAGCAGGATCCCTCTCTCAAGTAGAGCATATCATTTGTGTATTCATCAAACAGTGAAATTATGGAAACTATATAGGCAAGCCCCATGCTGAAGGAGTTCTCCTAACCACAGAATACACTATGTAATTACAAACAGAAGTACCAATAGACTGTGAAGATATGGGTAACAAAAGCTTTAGAACATGCTGCCAACCTGATAAGCTACTGCTCCACTATATAGTGCAAGAAAAAAACTGCAGCCAAATGCAGCAATTACTGATCCCACAACTGCCAAGGGCCACAGCAAAATAGCAAGACCAGCAAATGGAACACATACTGTCTCTAAGAAAGGACCTTCTCTCCCAATCATGTCTGCAAACATTCGCTGCCACCCTCTCAGCAACATATATGGGCTTTTCCATAGTGCTACACCAGTTATGGCCAACACATCTACAGGGACAGCGATCATGCTTACCAATGCACAACCTGGTAACCTTGATAACCTTCAAGATTTAATAAAATAAAAATAAAAAACCAGAAATGTGCTGTATATTGCATTGATTGTGAAATCAGTTTTCAACTGATGATCTTATTATTACAGAAGTGGGGGTTTGCAAGGTTATCCCATGATTCATTCGTCAAAAGGCAGCTTTAGCTGTTACCTGACTTCAAGAGGTTTCTCATTTACATGTGTGACATCAGTAAGCTCGTCCATAAATGAGAAGTAAGAATGGAAGCAAAAGTCTGTGAAGTCTTGCACTTCAGTACAAGCTCCCTTTATTGTACTCCAGCACCCATCCTATTAAGACACAACACAGTCCGTAAAGTAAATTACGATGTTTAATGTGAAATGGTCACTGCAACAACCCAAAATTAAAAAATAATAATAAAAAAAAGAAACATACAGTAAAGCAGTGGTAAAACTTGTCGGCAACACCCTCCCCTACAGCCTCGAAAGTAGCGCCCAGAGGAGCAAAGAAGCCATAGCCTATTCCTCCAAGAAGGCTGCCTAGAATGCCTACTGGTGGCCACAAGATTAATGGCAAAGGCAGTGATAGCAGCACCAGGCTTTTCAATGTAAACCCAAACCTCTTAGTTCTGTCAAGAAACAAGCGCCACTGTAACAACAGGGTACAGAAGATGCAGGAGATGAAACAGAGGATATTCTACTTGAAATCTATCATGCTTCTCTAAACTAGATAAGATGCAGTAAGGCTAGTCACGCCCAATTGTAAATCTTACATTATATTAAAAAAAAAACACCACTCACTGCTGCCAATTTAAAACCATAAAAAAAGAATCACAGAACTATCAGAGTATGCTTCATCAACAGGGATAACAAACAAACTTGCTTTTGGTTAATTTTGTCGGATCTTTCAGATACAACGAAGGTCAACCAAAATCCACTCTTAAATCCTAACAACCAAGAACATGTTCAGAACCAATGGATAAGAATCAAGTTTGAAAGGGTCATTCAAATCAGACACCTTTTCGCCATCTCTGCACCTCCAAATTGTAACTAGATTGTGGTTTTGATATCTTTCTTTCTTCCCACTATAATTAATTTACCAAGTTTATCTCGTGATTATCAAAAGAGTAACTCATGGAGGCTGCTATCTTTTCCTTTTTCTTAAGCTTAACTAATTTCATTGTTTGTTTTCTAATAAAAATTCGCATGTAAGATCCATGATATCTTAGTCTTTTTTTCTCTTCTTCATCTTTCTACTTCCCTTACTTTCTAAATAAAGTGTCAACTCCCTAGCGAGAACAAATTTGCATGATTACTAAACCACCAATACCTTAACACGCTCACTACTGCAAGAATTTAACAACCATACACCACCAGTGTGACTTCTCTTTTCTTAACAGTTATTTGCATAAACAAGATATAGGGGATGTTCGAGACTGCTTTCTAAAAAGAACTTTTGTGAAATGAAGAATATTTTTAAAATTTTAAAAAATAAGCTCTATTTGTTTTGTAACACTATAATAAAAATAAGTACTAACAAGATCTTAAAAAAACATTTAGTAGAATGTTCTAAAAAATTTATTAAGAGATGTGAAATAAAAAGTTGGAATGAAAAGTAGTTTATAAGCAATGCCAAAAATCACCATAAAAATTAAAGAGATATAATCACCTACTTGATTACACATAAGTAAGTCCAGAAGAAATGTGCTGGCCAGAGACCAATTATAACTGAAATGTTCCCCAGTAAAACTATGAGGGTAGCTATTGGCCCAATTATCAGAGCTGCAATACATCAAGAACAATTCAACAAAAACTTGCAAAATAGCAGTTGATAGGGAAGAAAAATATCAGTTACAATTTCCAAACATTGCACAACAAGAATTCAACAAAAACTCAAGTTGATATGGAAGGATGGTTCACATTTCCTACTAACTTCAGTAAACCTAATCTATTATTTGTTAGTCTAAATTAATAGTCTCACAAAACCTACAAATATTGGAGTTTCAAATTTCTTAACCAGCAACAACATTTCCAGAAACAGATATTTCAACATGCTTACTGACATCTTTAAAAATAGGAATCACTACAAAAGTTAAGATTTAATTCTTCTGGAAATACCAACTGAAACTTTTAAGTGAATCATACCATCAAGAACCTAGAACTGTTTCCAACTTAAAGAAACCAAACTATTTGATGTCAAAAGTTCATACTATAGATTAAAGAAAAAGTTTAATACCTTAAACAGAATGGGTAACAATAAAATCCACCACAAAATTCAAATTTTCTAAAAGACAAAGATTAAGAAAATATTTGATGTCAAAAAGTTTATACTTACAGATTAAGCAAAAAAGAATTTAATACCTTAAACCATATGGGTAACAATAAAATCACCCAAAAACATTCAAATTTTCAAAAAAAAATCAAAAAAATGGTACCTTTAAGAACACCCAAGACCAAAAGCAGAAAGAAGAATGGGAGAAAGGTTATGAAAGTCCATAGAGTTGCAAGGAACCCGACCGGTACTTCCATCAATCAATCGACCAAACAAACAACAAGAACAACAAAATCCAAAACTTCTTTTCCTGTTTATTTTTTCTTTATCAAAACATTTTTGTAGAAGTCTTGTAGAAGAATGTTTCTATACAATACAGAGAGTCGATGCAGTTTTGTTGGGAATTTGAAGAATGAAGAAGGTTAACGTGGCACAAGCTTACGACACGTTTCAACATAAGAGCGTGTTAAGTGGTGGTGTGGGGCAATTCTGGAAATAATAGATATTTTAAGTCTAGAATGAAGACAGGTGTTTTATGATTGTCGCAAAACAATAATTTTCTGAATACGTGATATGGTATTTTATGTAAGTGGGTATTTCAATTCACCGGAATGTTAGGTTCCTCCTAATTTAGATACCGATAAATTTATATATTTGTAATATTATAAGAACTCTAAAAGTATAGTTTTTTATGAATTTTACTTTTATTTAAATTTTACTATATTATTTCTATACTCGTCAAAATAGAATATTTGAACTATATTTATAATTTAGTTAAAAATAATTAAACACAAACCATGAATTTCGTTTTAAACTTATTTTAAAATATAATTAAAACATAGAAACTAAACTTTATTTTTTACTTATTTTTAAAAAAATTTACTTTTTATTTTTTACTTATAAAAATTTAATTACATATATTTAAAACATACAATAAATGAACGACCTATTGATAAAAAATTAGAGTTTTAATAATTCATATATTTTAAATATCACTATATAAAATGGATCTAAAACTTTAAATATATCCACTTTAAAAAATAATTACAATATATAACATCTCATTTTTAAGAAAACAAACTAGTTTCTGCTTTGGCAAAACTTAAACTGTCATTTTTTCCAAAAATTTTTTTCAAAAAATTAAAATGCACGATTTTATATACCATCTCAATCAAAAAATTAATGCACGATTCCTTCAATCAAAAGCAAAGAACAAGAATCATTTTAAAATTTAATCAATCAATCTTTCTCAGTTTTCAAGAACGGGCTTCAAAAAAGAGAAAGCCCTTCATGATCATCTCGTAGTAGTGCAGCTTTTGGCGACCAAAACTCCGGCAGGCGGCGCGGTGAGCTGCAAATCACAACGTCCATACAACCAATAACTATAATGTCCAACTCCCAAACTTGCCCTAACCTTCAAAGTAGCTCTCACGCTATACACAACACTATTCCCCTTCACTTGCCTGAACAACTCACTTGCGGTTTCCGGCGGTAAGAAAACTTCGCTTGATATCATCCGTACAGCTAACAGACTAGCTTCCCCTCTCCGTTGCGCAAACGGCTGCAAAGCGTTTGCTGAAAGAAGTCTGTCGTAGAAGTAAAGCTCCAGTGATACGTACTCGAACGTGACGTCTAGTTTTTTGTTTGGGTTACTGAAATTTGTCAACAACGTAACGTCTGCGTTGAGAAAGATGGACGGAGAAGGGAATGTTGATGTTGTTCTGTCGAGGTAGGCGTTGTTCAGAGTCGCGCTTGAGATGTCGAAGGAAGGTGAGTGAGGACGGATTATTAAGAAGACAAAGAGAGTGACAGCTCCGGCGAAGATGAGAAGGAGACTGAAGATGATGCAGAGGATAGCGGCGAGCCAGATTAATGGGTTAGTGCGGTGGTGAGGGTGGAGGAGGGATTGGCGAGGATGTTTTCTTGAAGACGGCCAAGAAGGGAATGGGGAGTAAGGCTGATGGTGTTGTTGTTTTGAGAGTTTTGGTATGGTGTTGGTGCTGCTGCTGTTGTATGGTGGTGGCGGAGGAAGGTGGTAGTGGAAATGATTGCCGCCGCTGGAGTTCGGCGGTGCCGGTGGTGGTGGAGCGAAGTGCGGCATGATTGATGTTTAGGACAAGGGAGAGATTGAAAGATGTGTTGTAGTAGGGGATGGTGTTATGAAGGAATTGAATAATGGTGGTGGGACAAAATTTGTTGCAGCATTAGAAGGTCCTCCTAAAATTTCTGGAGGTGTGTATCAATTTAACTCGAATTCCTTTTTTTTTTTTTTGTAGTGAGAAATTATTTTAAATTTATATAAAATTTCACATATTAGCTTATGGTTTTGGTATTATTTGAGAAATTAAGATACAAACCCTAAATCAAAGCTCCCAGAGTCCAAATAATACATCCGCTCCAACTTTAGTTCAGACTAAAACTGAACTTGAACCCGGTTAAGGGTGTTTATCGATAGCCTAAATTTCACTTTTTTAAATTTATTTTTGGTATAAAATAAAAAAATTTAAATAATTTCTTCATAAAAAATTTTGTAAAATTTAATTTTAAAACTTACTATTAATATAAATTAATATATAAATTTAAATTTTTTATTAAATATTTTTTTAATTTATTTTTAAAAAATTAATTTACTTCAAAGTAAACACATCTTTACTCTCAATTTACTGAATTTGAAGTTACCAAATAAAATTTTTATCTCTCGAATCCAACATACTGCATAGTTATAGAAATCGAACTCGATATTAAATCGAAAAATCGTCCGGTAAACGGATCAACGAGTTGACCCGTTATTTTAAAAGTATTAAAGTATTGACGGTAGCACGAACGCTTATTATTTTTTTATTAATAAGCATAAAAAAATAAACTAAAAAAAATATATAGAAAAATAAAAAAATTTTAAATAATAAATTTCAAAAGAAATTTTTTGTTTTAAAATAATTTTGTTATTTTTCTTACAATTTAATAAAATTAGTAATATAAAACTTAAAAATTACTAATAATAAATATTTTATAAATAAAATATAACAATTTATTTTTTTATATTATCACATCTAAATATAAAATTTAAACTACATATTATATTTTAATATAAGATTACTAATAATTATTTTTCTATTAATATATTATAAATTTAAAATTTTTAAAATAATTTAATCCGATTTGATCCGAACGAACGGATCGAAGCAGATCAAAACGAGTCAAAACAGATCGGAACGGATCAAAACGAATCGATTTTATTATAAATTCGTATCGATTTATACTCTGAATCGACGATTTTTGGATCGATCAGGACAGACCTATACGGATTTTATAACTATGACATACTGTCTTAAAAAAGAATAATTTAGAATCACATCTTACTTATGTTAGTTGAAATAATATGTGATTTGTGTTGTAATAACCAAAAAAAACAGATTTCAAAACAAGGTAAAGGAGTGAGTCGGATGAGTTGTTATGTTGTGTTTAAATTAAAGAAAAGAAGCATATATAATAATAGTGGGCGCTTTTGCTTTTTCAGGCTTTCAGCTATGCATGAAACGACAGCAGCAGTACATGTGCCGTTAAAGGCCGTGCTTATCTGGACTTGAACATTTTAAAAAAAATTTAAAGTAAGATTACTATTTGTAATAGTGAGTTTGAAATTACAACTTAATTTATTTATAAAATTGAGTTTGATTTTTGTTTTGAATTAATTTGAAAATTAATTGAAAGTACATCTTTTACGGAATAAAATGAATTCAAATCTTAGGTAAACAAGCCTAAAAGCAAAGCGAAATATTTTATGTATGAAAAAGTGAATAAAAGAAAAGTTGATATGGGACTACTGAAAAGTTTACAGAAGATTTTTTGTTGTTGAATCAAGTTTTGTATAACTTAAGTAGGAAGCAATTCTCTGAAATTTAAATATAAGCCATTGTATTCAAGTTCTGCTTAAAAGGTTTTGTATAATTATTTATTTAAATATTAAATAAATTGCATAATAAAAAATTCACCAATGGTTAATATAATTCATTAAAATTCACTAATACATTTAAATTTAATATTAGGAACATAATACAAAATCTAAATCTTAAAGAAAATTTTAATTTCAGCAGAATTTTATCATCACCAGACAACATACGGTAGGTAGTTCAAAAATGAAACCTTCCAATAGTTCATAGCTTTACACCATGATGAATTCCTTCCTAGCCGAAAACAAGGTGAGCGGATTCTCTCTCGGTTTAAGACTCTCCCTCACTAACTCGGAAACGTTTAAAAATGCTTACAAAATATATTACATTTATAATAAAAATATTTTAGAAATATTTCAAAATATTATAATAATAAAGTTTATAATATAAGTTTTAATATTTTTAAATAAAATTTATAAATATTATAAAAAATTTATTAAAAAATATTAAATAAAAATTAAAATAAAATGGAGTCCGAACTCACTGTGAAACGGTGTAAAATCTTTTGTCCATCTGCAGACGAACAGGGTGGTTCTCTTCGTGGATCACTCTTATGTTAATAACTTCTTCAATCACTGGCACCCTATAAGCTATGAAAGTTAGCGATGTCTACAAGTCCAATGGTATCGCCACCAAAAGAACTTCTTGTCTTTGAGCTCATTCTATTTAAAACAACCTCAGGCACTCCTTAGAACTCTGCATAAAACTTTCCTGCTTCCGTCCTTGACTCGAGCATGACGTCCACAAAGCATCAAAACACTGTCCAATTTAAGATATACTATAAATTTAATCAAATGTACAGTCTTACTCAGTTGGTCCATAGACGCCTAATGTAATTGCTATAACAAATATATATGAATGTAAAGTACTCACCTGTTCATCTATGAAGTGGATGTCTCCGATTGCTTATGAAATGAAGCTCTTCTAGTATGAAAAATATTTTGGAACTTTTCAAGAAACGAGTTGCCAAGCTCAAACCTATCCCACTTATTTCAAAAAGTATATATTCTAGCACAGAAAGATACCAACACCATTTCCATGTACCATAAGTCCCTTGTGTTGTGTAAGATTCAAAGTATAACATTTCAGTATAAAGATTTTAATTTCTGGTTTTCCCCAAAGTGCTCAAGTCAATGCCTCGATCCAAAACAAAATTAGACACCTGCCCCGAATAATAACAAGAAATTCCAAAGATCGCGGTTGTCGTTTTGTATGACAAATACGTATTGTGTGAGACATAAAATCTTCATTCTTGAATCTGATTGTAACAGCTCAACTATATTCATCAATCTTCTATTAATGTTCTTCTTTACAAATTACACTACAGCCAAAAGGAAAACGTAGCAGAGCCCTGCATTGACCTGTTTCTGCGCCCCCAAGGCTGCAACCTACATTAATCGTTCAGCAATTAAAGAGACCACAGGATGAATCCAAGGGATTTCAGTTTCCAACATGAGTCTTCAACCACCTCGATCAAGATTCTCCTTTGAGGAAGTGAAGAGGGCATTACCTTATGTTTCTTTGGAAGTGTAGTGTTCTACATATGTGAGAGTTAGTTGTCAATTTGTACATGAGGATATGCTCCAGTCCCAAAATTGTTGCAGTCGGTATGAAACCATTTGGGTTAGTCAGACTTTGTGTACTCTAGCAACATGTGCGGTGACCTGTAGATCTTCACAAGCGTCCAATATAACACTTCTTCTACTTCTAGCTCCCCTTCTGCCCTTGCCGCATAAATATCTTCACATATTGCTATCAATCTAGATGACAGAAAAAAGGCATGTCAATATTCAAAACAATAAAGAGATAGAGGACAACTAATAATTAATCACATGGGCTTGCTTAGAATTTGATACCAAAAGTAAGTGCCAGCCAACAACGAGCTGTTACTCTTTAGATAATCTATAACTACCGAGTCTCTCAAGAGTGCATATCATAATCTATGAAGTAGTTACTATTTGTATCACGAACTGAAGCATCAAGACACATGCTTCTTTGCTTGGACTAGCCTTCTTTCTTAACTTGATTGTAGATATTTCTTGGTAATCTCTTGAAATTATAAAGCATTAACAAAAACTAAGCTACCAGAAGTTGACTCAAAATTTATGCATTTACATCAATTTGCTATAACCTATTTGGCCTGGATTTTCAAAAGAACTTTTGAGCTACAATTGCGTAGATGCAAGATGGGTCAACAAAACAGTACTAGTACATGAAATGAAAAGGTTTCCTTGAATTTCACATACTAAAACTGCAGTATAAAAAGTATTTGGAGTTTCACAATGGGGTCCTGAGCTTCATCAGCGGTCTCCTGGCATCACGAAGTCGTAATGTAAAACCATCATGAGAGGATGCCAACTACATGAAACTTTAAGATATCCTGGAATGCATATTTTTTGAAACAAAGAGAATCTTTTAGGACAAGAATAGGTTCCGACGATATCAATAGACCCGTGTCACAAAAGGTGCAAAGAGAAAATGAGACTTTTCCAACAGGCCAAAATCACATATCCTGTTAAGGTCAAATAGGAAACTTTCAACACAAATGCAGAAGACAAAATGTGTAAAACCAACATGCTACTATCTGCATACAAAGTTTATACTCATTTGATAGAATTAGAAACGGAGCAAGGATGCTATACTAACCTATCACAGGATGGAAGATTTTCGTAAGGAATTCTCATTCTTAGATCTGAACATTGTATCCTGATAAACCGGCCAACTGCTAGCACAAAAGTAAGGTACAGACTCCATATGCTGAATTTGCTCAACGTTTCACCAAGAATGCCCTCTGAAAAGTAAGCAAGACCAAATAAAATTTAGCACAAGGAAGACCAATATGAAATAACATATACCACATCTTCTTGAAAATGTGTCTAAAACAAGTCATTTTCTCAATTTTTATGTTTTAAATGGAAATACGAACTGTTGAATTTAAGCTTCGGCACTTGAAATCCTACAAAAGCTAAGTTAGGAATTCTGAATATATTTACTGTAATTGGTAAACCATCAGTTGGTGGAAAAACAAACAGTGGAGATAGGAGCTAGAAGTATGAAGAATACCTTTTGTAAAATTTCAACCATGGATCTCAATCTAAACATGATTTCAACTACATCCTCCCAAGTGGAGATGATTGACCATATCAAATTTACTTCCTTGCAGAAAAGACACAAAACACCTAAACCACTTACCAATTAGAATCTAGGCTATTCTTATGCTTACAGCATTCACAAGAGTTGGAATCATTCACTAGAAGCTTAGAAATATGATGCAAACCTTGGGAATTGTATAAGAAGGCAACTAGTCTACTCCTCAATGTATTGCAATCAAAGACATAATAATGGTAGTTGATGTCCATGGAGGAAGTATATACTTTTTTGTTCCCTGAAGTATATCCACGGCTAATATACAAAGACCTAATGTTTGACTTGCAAGGAGACTAAGCATTCTTCTATAAGCAAAAGGGTTTCCAGCAACATCTCTAATGTCATTATACGACTGCCATCCTTGACATATTTATACGAGTGCAAACATGTAGGTGCTAATTATTTTAACATGATCATTGACCAATAACACCTCAAAATTTGTGTTTTGATCATAACTCAAGTAACAAGAAAAAGGTACTAGCAATTAAGTAGTCTAAAACTTGTGAAATGCATACGTGGTGTCTCCTCGGATACAACGATCGCCATTGGTCCAGACAATCCATTGCATCGTGCAACATATGATGCATTGGCATCATAGAATGACCACCACGGGGGACTCCTATGATTCATACAAAGGTCTCCACTGACCAAATCCACCTGAAAAATTAATGGACTTGTTTAAATCCAGAATTATTATGTGATGCTAAAGTTTTGTTAGCAGCATAAGCAATTCAAAGAACAGCTACCAGCATGAATCATATAAAAACAGATGTCAAGTAAAAGTACATACTGTTTGTTCAAGATTGCGAACTTCACCAGAACCAGTCACCCGGAAGTATCGAGGATAGACTTCAGACAGTCTAAGACAATTAGTACTACCATTAAGAACTTGTTTGACTTCATATGGGTTCGGGCAATCCTCCACAGATATCTCATACTTTACAACTTCCTTACCTTTAGGCCTCTCCCTTACAAACACCCATGTGAAAAGAATCTTCATATCGATACCAAGAGACCGTATGTATCTGTTCATTACAGTTGGAGGAAGAAGCCACATAGTAGTAGCATCAGACTGGCAGCAGATTAACTGAATGTCCTTAACATTGTATGTGTCCAGATAATGCTGCGGATCAAGGTCTTCACGGAACGCAAAAGTTTCCCAAGGAATTTTTTCACATAAAGTGGTCTGAAACAAGGTAAGAAGTCCACCTTCAGCCTTAACATCAATCTGAACACTAGCATCCATAACTGGATTTGCGATGTTTGTTGGGTTGCCACTGCTGTACATCTGTTTGAAAAACAAAATGCAATTTTAAGCCTGTTTTAGATGCAGGATAGTCTCTTTTGAGAAGAAATAAACCCAAAAACAAAAACGAAGACAAAGAAGAAGAAGCAACAAGATAAGAAGAAACAACAAAAATTCAGATAACAAATAAGAACAAATTTTACAAGTCAGATAATAAATAGGAAGAAATCTTACATGATCTTTCTTAAAGGTAATATACTTCATTAGAATGTAGTATTAGATTGTAGTGCATAGGAAAAAAAGCTGTGATGGACTCCAACAATATGGATGCAACAGATTCATGATTTAGATGGAGGAAATATATATACTGCTACACAAGTACAAAAGCGTGTCACAGATCGGTGAACCATAGCGGAAGCAATTGAAAATCCAGAAATAGTAAAACATAAGGAGTAAAGGCTATGATTGGATCATAGTTGCTCTATGTAGCAAAATTATGAAAAAATTTTAATCAAGAAAAATGCATGAAACATGTTTCGAAGCAGCAGGACATCATGACACATTAAATATTATCAGAGGTGACAAAAGAACTAACCAACATTGGCGCCCAAATTACACATATCAATACAGCGAATAAGCAGAATCCACTGCAGAATTTGGTCATTTTCGATTGCTTTTCACCTTGCCTATGTTTTGCTCGATTCAGGTCATTATCACATTTTACCAGAAATAAGCTAGCGTTAATGTCCTCTAACTGCAAAAGACGATGAAAGTTGGATAAAGTTAGGCCAGAATTCATTTATTGTTCTCATCAAATAACCATCCAAACGATTACAAGAGAGAGCTAGTAAACTAATAAACATCAAAATAGATGCCAAGTTACACTGGCAGTATTAAGCCTTTCATTTTAGAATTTCCCTTTCCAGCATTACTTAGATACTACTGACATCTTACAACAAGAACATATTGTTTTATTGACCACAGAACTTGCAGAAAAATCAGTTTCGTAGATAACTAGACAAGTAGATCAGATCTCATTTGCATGAGATTACTGCAAAGCAATTACTTCAACCAAGAACTTCCAGTAGGCAAAAGCCATACCTTCAACCAGTCGTACATTGTCAATGACGTTGATGTACACGACCAATCAAGCACACACCGCAGCTCATAGAGAAACGGTAAAGCTCGATAAAGCCTAAAGCCTAGATAGTTGACTTGTGTAATTTTGCTCGTCAAGAACTGCCTGTACAAAGTGCTTTTGTTGGGAATTCCACATCGCATTTGAACTGCTTGCAATGCCAAAGAAACTGCTTTTGTGAGATAGATTGCACGAAGAGCAAGACCTCCCACACGTTGATGAGATGGTTCCATGTACCATGCATATTCTGTTACTGAGTATGTAAAAAGCACAAGATTGAATAGATAGAAGATGAGCTTTCCGGTAGCAAAAGAACACAAATATATTATGCGATCAAGAACAATGAGGAAAAAAAGAATCTGCAAAACAAGAATTGACCAAAAGTTTTAATTAGGAATACAGAAAAGTTGAAGATCCAAGTTATTAAATAAAAAGCGAAATAAAATAGATAAGTTTATGTGTAAGAAATTTACTCACTATTAGAATAAACACAAACTCTTTAGGAAATTGATCTTCTAGCTGATAAACGTCAAGAAACTTGCTATTGTTCTTTATGACAGATTGGTAAAAGATAGCAACCAGAAAGTAAACAGCCAAGTCTGCTCCAAATATGTACGCATAAAGATCAATTTCCCTTTTGCCTCCTCCAATCACAGATATTATAGGGTATGGAAAGCCTGTCTCTTCGAAAAGTCCTGCACTATTGGCATTTCGAATCTCCTTTGCAACATCTGCAGCAGGACTCAGGGCTGCATACCATTCTATATCTAGGCATCGATCTTGAGGAGAAGCATAAATTACTTCAAGAACAGCAAGCCCTATATTTGGATTTTCTTGACTTTTCTCTATGCTTTGAATCCGGATACTGCTAACCTGATGACTATGAGACGGTAATTTTGCTTCACATCTTTCCATATGAGCTATGTGAAGCACCCGATTTACTTTTGATTCTATCTTATCAGGTTGGATTCCATCCTCTGGCCACTCTTCAACCTTCATAGAGAGCTGTATAAAATATGGAGGAGACTCCGATCCTTGTGTTAACGACAACCAATACCTATAGAAGCCTCTTATGATTCTCTTTACACCGTTCACTATTGGCGAGAGTAACCTGATTGTTTGCTCCAGCCAACTAGACCTTGCAATAAATTCATCATGAAAGAGAGTTTTCCCGTTATGAGTTTTCATTTCCGTCACTGGTGTCCACTCACCATCATTTGCAGTTATGGATCTTTGCAGGAGTGTTGTTATATACACCAAAAACAGTGGAAGAGTACTAATGACAAATGATGCACTCATTTTATGAGCAGGAAATCCTAACCTCTGCAGTGTACTGACATTTAAAATGCTCAGCCCGCAATGCTGGATGATAATCTGATAGAAGTATTGAAGTAGAATATTTATCTCTGTATAGACCAGCATAATGACCCAGAACAGATAACTTGGTCCAGTATTTACGCAAAGAGCATATAGGAACAGAGCTGCAAGATATACCATAGATAGCAGACTAAAATTCCATAGGAATATGAGTATAAAGCAACAGTAACACACAACATCATTATTTGATCGCATCTGTGACCATATGAACTGGAAGATCCTCCTAAGTTGCATGCTGGCAGCAGGCATAAGATCACCTGCGTCTGAATGAATTGAAGCAAAATGATCCAAATGCCTAACATCCTGACTTTCTATTCCACCATATATTTCGTCCTCTGCAGAAGAGTGGCCATTTGAATCAGACTCATCATGCTCAATGTTCAAGAAAGTCACAATGTTTGTAACAGCTTGATTGCCAAATGTCTGGACTTGTGAGACACCATCACCTATAAGTTGGACGGCAGAAAGTAGCGGATTCTCCTTAACTTTATGCTTCTCATCCTTATCTATATTTTGGTATGCATTATCATCTTTCGCCTCATATTCACAGATTTCAGAAGTATCCAAGGAACGCTTCACATATTCACTCGCTGGTAGGCTTTCACCTTTCGTCTTTTTAGTGAAATCCGAAATATCAGGTACTGCCTTGCCGAAAGAATCACTTTTCTGCATTCTCAGTAATTCCCCAGAATTATCATATTCATGAGATAGATAGTGGTCATTCATTCCTAGCAAACTGTCTTCCTGATTGGTAAGTTCCTCCAATTTTGCAGCATCATGACAAGAAAGCTTTCTTCGCTTTAGGCCTTCACTTTGTAGCGGTTCTGAAGTACTGCTCAAACTACCAACAGAATTCATGCTCTTGAGCTGAGTCTGTAAATTAAGCATCTCAGCTTTCATTTTCTCCACTTGCATGTTCCGCTGGCGTATCTGCTCCTCAGATCGGCGAATATGTTGTAATTGGGAAGTTTTCCATGCTGCCTTCTTCTCTTGTTCCTGCACCATGGCACCTATTTGCTCAGCCTCAAGGTATCTAGCCACATAATCAAATTCTGAGGAACGGAACATGTAGGACTGCATCGATACTAACAAAAAGATGATTATCTCCACCAATGCTGAGCGTGATGTAATTCGGAAACCATAATCATACTTATAGAATCCAATTATCTCATATATATAGTCAATCTTGTCACACTCACCCGAACAGAATTCACCGAGGTAGGGTGATTGATAGGCAAGGGAAAGAACAATTAGTGCAAAATTGTAAAAGCGCAAAAAGTTGAATATTTTGTTCTTCCGTTTCAAAATTTGAAGCCTCATCCGGAAGAAAACCAAAGCAAAACAAAGGTAGCCAAGGTGCAAAACGTCATACTCCAAAGTTCCAGTGATTAGAACTAAAGCCAGAACAATGTCTAGTAAATGGCAGTAACAGTAGAGCCTCACGTAGTCAAGGAATGTCCATATGCTTTTTGTTTCAAAAGATAGATCTTTCCAAACAAGTACGTTTTTCCTTTGAGACATCATTTGATGATAGGTTGGTGAATCTGAGAAGCCAGTTACACGATCATTACGGAGTTTAAAACAAGAAAAAACAAACACCGCATAGTAGCTCACAATCATCCGTGGATCATCAACAATCATTCCTGGGAAACATAACAACAGTCAGTCATTACATCATATTCAGAATAGCAAAAATGAATCTCAAGTAGCAGGAACTACCTAACCAACAATTCTTGCAATAGTCAAAGTATAGACTTGAACTACTCCAGCAATCATGGCAATGGATACCAGTCTGACCACCAGTAGAGATCCAAGGAGAGAAGCTCTTCCATATAGCGAAATATTCAAGGATAAGGATAGACGCAAAAGCGCAAACAAATACGGGCCATAATTTGCTGATGAACTGCCTTTTCAGAAAGATGAATAAAACAAGACAGATAATATAGAATAATGAAATGGCATTTAAAACTGCAAAGCTTGCCAAAAGCAGCACAATCATGTTAACTTCCAGGCCACGGAGTTTGAAAAGATTTTCTGTCCAAAATTTAACATAGACCTTTAGTGTAGTTTTCTGCATTTCATATCTCTCCTTCTTCAAAGCAAGAATACGTCTCTTGTTCCACTTCTTACTCTCAGCTGCAGTTCCCCAAATATAGCCAAAAGAATATCTCCTACTGCTGTTTCCTGGTCCTCTTGTCACATTGGAAATTGAGTCTGAGTTTCGAGTACCAGATGTCAAGGAAGGCCATGAGTTGGCTGCCACCCTTTCTCTTGTTTCCAATAGACTAGAATCCTCTGATGTTTCATTTACTCTAGGGCTTACATAAGTGTGCCGTGAATTGTTTTCACTCACGACAAACAACTGGCAAGGCTCTTCCCACTTCCCCTTATATACTAGAGAGCTAGGCATCCTTCTTAGCCAATTAGAAACATTGTACTGAAGAGTACAGGCAACTATGACAATTATTTTACCTCTCAATCCAGACTCAAGGCCCCAAAATCCAGAATCATAAAGCCGGAAACCAAGAAAAAGTGACACTCCATAAAGACGTTGACCAGGAAACATATGTGCAAATTTACCCCACATCTGGAACAAGTATTCTGATGTAACAAGAAGTCCGCTATAAGAAAGAAACAATTTCGAAGGAAGCCGCGAGGCTTTTGGTGAAAAAGAAAAGAGAAGCAGACCTAGAAGATACAGAAAGCCAAATGCACTTATTGGGGATAGAGATGCATAGAATACAGAAGCAGATAAGATTTTGTCAGCATGCCATATCAGAAGCCTTCTAACAAATGCAAGAAAGCCTGTAGCTGATGCATCTGAAGTATCAGATATGCAGTTGTTTCTACTCTGTCTTCGCTCATAGCTATAAAGCTGCATGACAACCAATACAGCTAAGGACTCCCAAACATTCTCAAGCAACGATGCCTCTGTTTTAAAACCCATATCCCAGTAAAGGTTAAGTACTTTGGACAACCATTTCTGGAAGCTCGGAGAGATGCATAGGCTGTATATAATAACAAAGACAACTGTCGCATAGACTTTCAAGGGGAACCAAAGTCGCCTGCGTGTCTTTTCAACAAGCTGCCTTCCGATAATCCAAAAAAGAAGAAAGAAAAGGTATCCAAATGAGATATAATTTGGAGCCATCATGTACACTGTAAGCAGAATAGTCAGAAAGGCTACATATGTCCCATATGAGCGATATGTGGATAAAAATTTCTGCCCTATTGTGCTGAGATATGTTGCTATCAATTTCTCTGCAAAACGAAAGCTTTAGGGTGTTAGAGGACTAAACATCCACAGAAAGAGAAAACCCAGGTTCTTAGAGTATAAAATTTTAATATGATGGTATACAAAACCATTACATGAACCGCTAAATCCAACGAGAGTTTTATCAAGTAGCATACCATGTGACGACTTCTTGGATTTGTAAACCGTGGAACTTGAGGAGGCATATACAGAGAGCAGAACAGATTTATTAAGACCAGCTCTTAGGATACTAAACCCGAAAGGAGGATACGGAGTATGTTGTATAATTGCAGACAAGGAAAAGAGCATTTTAAACCCATGATTCTGAACTGCACAAAAGCATAATAATGCACCTATCTCCCAGAAGTCCCTGGAAGATGCATGATGTGGGAGACCTGTTAAGATACAAATCAATTAGAATTCCTTACCAGATGGTTTGAGATTGTAGGATTCAAATTGTTATGGGAACTCAAAAATTACTATGGGTGTGAACTTGACAAGGAACAACATCCCATTGGTTAAAAAAGCAGCTTTTCACTAGTTCTAATTAGAAAAGGAATCCAACGATAGCAAAAATACTTCGCAACAGCTGATAGGTTTTGTTGCTGCTATATGTACAAAGCTGGTGAAAATGTACAAGGGGTCAGCAAGCATACCTAATTGCACAAAGATCTCTCGAGCTAAAGAACCATCGTAATCTAAAGATTTGGAAACTAAGTTCAGCTGAAGTATGTACAGGATTGAAAAATGTGCCTCGCAAAATAGTATAAGTGCTTGCCGCATCTTTCTGCTAATGGAATGGCTCAAGAGAAATGCCAGAAAGAAGCACACTGGAACACAGAAAGCTTAATCAGCACAGAACCATCCAAACAAGGAGCCATAAGAAGCTAACTGCTTAGAAAAGCCAAGTATCTGTAAATACATGTCTTAAAACTAAGAATCTACTACGTAGCAGTGCTAGGTGATAACTGAAAAGTACAAAATAACGTCGAAGCTGGATTAGTTCAACACAGGTAGCATACATGGTAGTGCAGTAAAACTATATGACAATAGATGTACAGAGCTTAAAGTGGAAAGAAAAAATAATCCAGTACAAACAATTGAAACAAATCAAAAGAATCAAATAAAAGATAAAAATATAGTAATGATTAAAGAGCTCCACAAGATTATAGATTATATTTTAACAATCAATTCTTAAAATTTCTTATAGTTCTTTTCCAATAGAAACTCATTAGCATTTGTATGGAAGGGAATTATGAAAAGCCCAACTACCATGCTGAGTAATACAAATTTTTCTGTAAATTCGTTACTAACCTAAGACAAGGATATATGTCAGTTTGTCATCACTAATGCAAACCGATCACTACTATCATGGAGTCAAATCTTTATCTAATAAATCATACAGCAATTCAGTAACAAATGAAGAAGGGATGATTCACCATACTGTAAAAAGCATGAATGAAACCAGACTTTGTTGCAAGAAGGAATATCAAAGCCAAAGTAATTGCGCGAGAACATTTACGGAGTCCCCATGCTAATGTAGCCACAATCAAAACCTTTGCATCTTCTTTCTCTGTTAATGAGTAAGCACATATACATGTCAAAGATTGTAAATTCAGAAGCAAATAACATTTAAAAAAACATTGTCATAACAAAAAGGAGGTCAGCTCAAGGAATTTCACAATTAACCATAATACTTCATGTACAAAATTGTAATTTTGAGGTGCCACATTAATATTATATTAAAGTGCACTTACAGCAATTTAGACGATGATGACAGAAAGTTTGTTTCAAACATTTAAGTCCATAATATAAGTTACAGGTTAGTATTAACACGCTAGCATGTTTCTAAATGTCCATAACTAGCATGCACCTGACACACTGAATACAATCGTATTAAAAAAGAAAAGCTATTGCATGATATTAATGCCGGTTAATGTTTGATGTAAGAGTTTCATGGTATGTAGTCAAATAAAATTGCACTTTTGCAACCTTAGGACTGCACATACTATGAGAAATAATAGGGAAAAAGCAACCAAGTAACATAATCATAGCAAAATACAGAAAAGCGAAAAGCTATCCAAGATAAGAAAGCTTGCAGAATCTATACCCTCCTGAACCTTAGATGCTAACTAACTAAACCCTGTTAAAAAGACAATGATTGTGTTCAGTATAATTCTTTCTAGGATTCACCAAATGCATCAATAAAAAAAAAACATTTTTGGCTTGTTGGTACATTCATCGATTAACAAAGCTTAAAGCTAACGAACTATACACCATCAATCATAATATAACATATCCTATGCAGGGTACTAACATTATGGTGTTATTAAAAAATTGCAGAGTAAAAAGGTTACCGCCACGAGAATGATACGCATATGTGGAAATTCAAATATGTAAAAAGAAATGCATTATTGAAAGGAATAAACTTTCCAAAAAAAGTTCTCTTTTGACAACTGCAAAATGGTTGGCATTTACATTTAACATATCCGCTAAAATAGCAGTAAAATGGAGTCAAGCCACTGCTTTTATTCAACAGAATTTGTTATTACAAGCACACTAACCTTCTACCTTTTGTTCTTCAGCTGAAAATCGTCTATCTTCACCAGACAAGTAGAGAAAGACTGTGTTATTTACAAGATTGCCCATAGCCACAAGAAATCCAAGACAAAATTGAGCAAGCAAAAATAGCCCCGGAACTGAATAATGCCAAAAGCCAATGGTTTCCCAGATTTCCATATCCTGAAAAATTAATGTCAGAACACTATTTATAGACCTATATCAGCAACTATCGACGAATAAGTTATACCTTACGCAGCTTCTTGTTCAAGGATGTGAATGCTACATTGAAGACATATGTGCTAGCAGCCCATAGGAGAATGAAGACAAGCAATAAGCCATTCAAGCGATGCAATTGAAACAATGAGGGGAAGGCATAAACAACATATCCAACATATGCTAGCAAGCCAAATGCACAGATACTAGCAAAGCTGAAGCTCCAAAATGAGAGAGCAAGCAACAATACCTGATGTATTCAAAAAATGAACATGAAAATATAAGACTTACCTTGCACAAATACACAAATTAAGATAAATATTCATAAAAAGTTTGTTACTAGTATATTCCTCAGCTATTTGACTCTCATATAGGCAATTACATGGTAATAAAGAATACCTACAGGGAATCCATAAGTAAAGAAGTTAATAATGAAACTTCGGAAAGCGAATCCCTTGAGTAGCACATCCTTGTGTCTCACACCATTCCTGATTGACAATGAAGAGCAAAAGATCAAAACTCTCTAAACAAAAGGCCTCCACATTTCTGACCACAAACAGGAAAGACATCACTAAATACAGGACTACTCTAGCAAAAACATTTGTATGTTAACTTTTATCATAGCAAAACCTTGCTTGACCAGTAACTCATCTATTATGACCGTAACAGCAAGGGAAGAGGAAAACTTCCGAAAGTTCATGCAGACCATTTTCCTCAGCCTTTTCAAAATAACTATTAGTATCTGATAAGAGCATATTTGGTTGCCTAGTTTCATCCTCAGGAAAGGGAATGGCATGAAAGATTATATTTCATTAGTGAAAATTCTTTTTTGATTCCCATTCCCAATAATATAAGGTAATTGATTTTTGTTTCCTTAGCATTTGCTTCTCATTCCTGGTTGTTATTATAACTACCAACTGATTTAAGGTAATTAACTCTCAATACCATAACAACTTAGTACTATAATATTTTTATAAATATTCTTTTATCATACTTAGTAATGGATGAACTCACTCGACATATCCAGAGTTAAGTACCGTGGTGTATGTTATTCACCGATGACATAGTTTTAATTGGTGAGATAAAGAAGAGAAACTATAAATTGGAATATTGCAATAGCACCTTAGAATATAAGGTCTTAAATTAAGTAGGACCAAGACAAAATACAAGCATTGTACATAAATAAACATAAGAATGATGATAATACTATTGTTACCATAGAGGATTGTCTTGTACTGTAAAGTGATAGTTTTAAACACTTAGGTTTGATTATTTATAAGAAATGAAGAATTGAATAAGATATTATGTATAGGATTAAAACATGATGGATGAAATGAAAAGATGCTACCAAAATTTTGTGTAATAAGAAAATATCTTTAAGGCTAAAAGGTTAATTTTATACAACAGTCTTTTGGCATGCAATATTCATACAGTAATGAGTGGTGAGCTACAAAGGTCAAGATATCCATAAGATAAACGTAGCGAAAACAAAGATACTAAAATGGATATGTGGGTATACTATAATAGATAAAATACGAAATAAAAATATACCACGACAAGCATTATCGTGCTGATTGATGACAAGTTAAAATAGGTAGGCTTAGGTAGTTCGAACATGTCTTGCGTAAATCTAACATATTGTAGTGCATAACAGTTATGTGATTTCTTAGGGCATTTTTGGAAAATAAATGTAGACTAAAATAACTTGGTCTATAATGGTGGCGAAACATTAGAGGAATTAAATCTTTTGCTGAATCTGGTTTATAATCGAATGGAACGGAAAGAAAGAATTTATGTAGCCAACCCCACTCAAGTGACATATAGGCTTACTTTGTTGTTGTTGTTATTGTTGAAAATTAAGAAATCCTTTCTATATTCTGCATTTTATGTCATTCCAATTCCAAATTATAACCAAATACTAGAGAGGTATCAAACATTCCCTCAACTATCATTTTTTATAAGGAATATCCAATAATTAATAAAAAAAACTCAAGTGCTTAGGCTAGGAAGTTAAATTTTTATTAGCACATCTTAGAAAAAGGGACTTGTAAAGAGTATGCCAAATTGCCAAGAGTTGTTTTTCCATGACTAGGTACTTTTGGTTCATATTTTAAAAGAATTCCCAGCTATTTGAGTAAGCTTGCATAATCCTTCCAAAACTTTGCACAAACTTTGTAGACGTAATACGTCTAGGATCCTTTCCAGCCAAAACCTCATATCCAGCAAGGTCATAAATCACATGCAACTGTTACCTACATGAGTAGGAATAACTATGAAAGTGAAGTATTACAGTTTGAAGAAAGTGGTCTAGATGCCAAATGTGGACCACAGATTAGGGTGCAACTAGTCAATGGGTTTTGGCCTAGCCTTGATGATCGAACCAGCCTTAAACATTAACTAATCATACAAATTGACATGTCTTGCGATGTCCGTGCATTAGCATTTGCCTGCCTATCATAGACATGCACTAGCGTCTCAACTTTCTTGCATTGAGTTATCACTGCTTTAGAAACCTATTGAGCCTCTATTGACCAACCATGGGAGAACATGAGAGAAATTATCTGTGTATAAGTGTATTTATTGTTTGATTAACTACTTTATAATTTAGTTTTTATCAACTCTACAGCGTCTACCGGAGAAGTTAAACCATTACGACAAATTCTAACAGGAATTTCAACTTACAAGCACACTTTTGAAAGTCGCAAAATGCATGGGACCGAACTCACCCAAACTTCCAGATGAAAGATGAATGCTTACAGCAAAAGTCATTTTTAAAACTGCTATCTTCTAAACCCATAAAAGAATCCATAAAGTCCATGCAACCAAACTTACTGGAATTCCTGAATGAGAAGTGAATGTTTTGGCAAAAGTTGTTCGGTTAAACTGCTATCTTCCACGCCCATGAAAGAACCTGTTTCTTCCAAATCATGTTTCACAGTGGACAACTGCAATTTATGTGAATGAGACCAAATAAATGAGTTCTCAAATAGCCTCAGAAAATCATCCACAGGAAAATGTTTGGCATAGGAATCAAGCAAGATATAGTAGGTTCTTTAAGATATTACTTCTACAACAAAATATAATGAATCTCCTGCAGCAATTTGAATCACACTTTTCTCCTCAACAAAAATAGGACAAAAACTCTGATAAAAGATATTGAACAACAAAAAGTATCCTCAACAAAAAATTTAAAGATGACATACTCTCAGAAAGTGAGATTTCGGACATTTACAAACAATTTAGTCTGGGGTGTTGGCTTAAGTGCTAACAATGATCACAATGGAGCCCATTTATTATCATTTACTAGCATACACAGGATAAGAAACAGCATTAAGAAAGGTAGTTTTCAATATACTGGAATGTCCACTTGGACCTATAAATAGCAAACTCCAGTAGCTTACAAAAGTAAATTAGAGGAGAACCATTACAAATCTTTAACTAGATGCATTAAGGCCCTTAACATGCTTCCTTAAACTATATACCGAATACCTCATATCTTAGAATAAACTACTCAGACAATTACTCATAAATTAATCATTAAAGGGGTTAACTACCATAAAGTAGAAAGTTAGAAGAGAAACACCGGAAGAAAGTTCAGGCCATTCAGATGCTCCGGAAATTTTGTATAGACCAATGAACTCCGCAATCGTCAGGAAAATATTAGGGAATTTACAAGGCAGCTGATAGATATAAAGTATAAGTATGTTGATGCAAGAATATATTAGAAGAGGCCTCCACCACCTTCACATGATAGGAAAGAATTGAATAATCAAATATGAGGGAGAATTCAGAGGAAATAGGCATTAGTTTTTGAACATTGTAGAAATCATTGAAAATTACCTATAAAGTCCTAAAAAATTGCTCGTCAGAGACCAATTAACAAGGCCAACACAACTGCATATGAAGAAAGGCAGCAACATCCATGAGGGATGGCTGATCCCCACAACCAACTGAATGGCAGGCAATATCAAAAAGCATGCCACTCTTAAATGAAAACCTGAAAAGGCAGAAAAAAAGCAAGTGCCAGAAACCATGAGGAACTCAAGCAATAAGAAACATGAAGCGGCAGATGAAATCTAGAAGCATAGACACCATTGCAGTATCAGAATTTAGTGACATTATCTTGAAGCATTTTTAAATGTAATAAGGAAGTATTTATTGAAAAAATTAGACGGATGAATGAATATTCTTCCAATATCTCAAGACCAAAAGCAAGAGGGCATATAGGTCAAGATTTACATCGCGCATTTCCAACTTCTAAGATGAGGCTCGTTGATTAGACTACACTAAGCCCTTCTTTACCCTGTTGTTGATATATATCTTTTAACACAAATTTTAAATTAGTAAGCTACAACGTTTATCCAAAAATCAAGTTTGCACTCTATTATACTTACTAAATCTAACAATAAATTCAATACTGATTAACAGTATAATACTTTCATGATGCCACAAGAAATATTTAAACAACAGAAACAAACTTGGGAATCAATATGATCCAAAAGAAAAAGAATGCAAAAAAGAAAGTTAAGAGTAATATGTATAAACCTATATGATTAATGGCTGATGAAAAGTTCAACCAACAAGAATTTCGACGGAGGAGATTATTTCCACTGACTTCAACATAAGCAACAAGAGAGGCTGCCAGTTGTACAACAACAAAATAAATAACAGAAGAGGATCCCCAAGGCTGCACTCTGCAAAATAGCATTGCTTCTAGAATAAATACAACTAATCATTAATCAATATGCCTAAGGAACATCACACACAATGGCATCAAAATGAATAAAAATGGTCCACATGTGAGACGGTTTTAATTTCGATTAGATATTAACCTGATAAACAGTAGTTACTCAAATAATCTTTCATTCTAAGTTAATTGAATAAATTATTTTTTTCTTGCAACCTTGTTCCTTTGAGCATACAGAGACACATTACTGTTTCAGTACACTCATGCACCCAATTTCAGTACACTCATTCATATCTCTTAAACAACCAGCTTTCATTCAATATACATATTTTAAAATAATAAACAAGCTATCATTCACAACAAGCATACTTCAAAAAATTGGCATGTTACTTGAAGGAACTACTCAATAAAAGCGTTCTTCTGGTCTCCATAACATGTAGAAACAGAAATATTAACAAATAGTAATATCTGGTTCTGAAAGTAATTCCACTGAGTATACTGATACATCAATTGCAGAAACATATCCAGCACAGATCTTGAGAGAAAACAAGTTATCTACCTCACAAGTCCAGTAAGTTTTGTCCACCAAGTATCAGCTATGGTCCAGTCATTCCCCTCCATGCACCATAGTATATGGAATATTGCCTCTGCTACTATAACGAATGCAGAATAGACAATTGTGCACCATAACAGATAAAGTCTCAAAAATGATAGTCCTGCAGAAAGTACACTACCTATTTACCACAGGGAAACATATTATCAACAAACTAAGTAACCAAGAGTCAATATGCAAACCCATGAAATGCCTGCACTATTGGACGAAACACTTCCTAACACAATGAGTTTTGTAAGAAGAGCTTCAGTACAATCCAATCTTGACATAAAAGATGATGAACTAGTATACTTCACCTCAAGTTGAAGAGGTAGTTCTCAATACTAATGCTCAGGGTTCAAATCATAACTATACTTTATTGATTAGCCATATGATTCTGTTTACGTCAAGCCAGAGGTTGCTTTTAGAAATTAGACTTCACTAGAGATATATTTCTTACAAAGGATCACAACTGTTCATCACCCATCTTATCTTGTATTCTTCTTCCTTTTCACTTGCCAGTTTTCTAAAATTCAATCGTGTGCTCATTTTTAATGTTTCTCATGAAGTTCTGCATTTCCTAAACCTAGAGTCTCTTCTTCAGTTTGAAAGTAGAACATATAAAATTACACAACATTTCATACTCTTGTCAACAAGGCAACAATGGCAAAGAGGTGTACAATAAGAAAAGTGAAGGCTTCAGACAAGGTAGTGCTGTAAAGAGACAGATTAGGAATCAAGAGACTAGGAATAATCACGCATCTTTGACAGAAGCAATATAGAGTTGCACAAAGAAAATTAAAGAAAAAAAAGATCAAAGCAAGTCCTTGGATAATTTAAGAAGAAAAAGGTTATACCTCTTGAAGCTGTATGTTGAATAGCCAAAAAGATCACCAAATCGATAAGAGAAATCAAACTCCAATTTAGCAAAGACGCTGCCAGTTAAACAGACTTCAACTTAGATACAATGAACTTTGTATTAAAGTCCTAGAAGTGTGGCATTAACATTGTAACAGTTAAAATAAAGCCCTATGCAGGATACTACTAAGAAGCTAGTCACAGTAGCATCTAACAACTAATCAGTGTAACCGTATGTTATGATTGTGAAATGAAATTCAAAAATACTTTCAAATTCTACAAATAGACTTCTTCCAAAACAATTTCGAACAATTCTTCCTAATTTCACACTAACTAATTCAGATACAGGAGAGAGAAAAAGAAAAATTGCATCATACCTCCTAATAGCAGCAATGGTAATAAGAATTGTCCGGGAAACTTCCCCATCCCACTCACATAGGTTTTATGCAGAGCAATATTGTCTTCATCGAGGGAGCGAGGGTGATTGTTTTTTCCATTGATCTCATCGTCCATCGGCTCCGCCGCCATCTCTACAAAAAATTCAAAACCAAATCGAATCAAAGAACTTAAGCAGAGAAGACTAAATATGATTGAAAGCTACGATCTCTAGCCAGAGCAAAAATTAAATAAAAATTCCTCACGCATAATCCAGAGAATTTGGAGATGGAGTTAACCGGAGAAGTTTTCATAGAGTTTTTTTGGGATCGATTTGATCGGCGCCGGAGTTGGAGATCGCGTTGGCTGACGTCTAACGAGATTCTGGCTCATTATAATCCCTTCTTGTGGGCCATTTCTGTGAAGATGATTGATATGGTCTGTGAAACGAACACAACCTGCATATTTGGAGCCCATCTGTAAGTCCAATCCTAAGAAACGGCAACAATTTCTCAAAATAGATAAATATAATAATACACCTATATTCTAAACTTAAATAAGCCCTCTATATTATATTTTTAGCATTTTAGATAAGATAACCTCAAGTTTTGTATAAACTACTTAAAATAAATATAACATTGAAAGCAAATAATTATTTGATTTTTCTATAAATCAAGATACTTATAAATTTATTATTTTATATTTTTGTTCGTTTTTTCTATTTATTCGTTTTCAAATTGATTCAATCATTTCTCCCTCCACTTGTGACTGCAATAATCTAAATTTTTTCAATCTCGAATGTTATTTATATCAATCACCTTCAGTTTGTTTCTAACTTTGTCTTGATTAACAAAACTTGTTTCTTATTCAATAGTTATCAATTTGATCGAAATTATTCTTTTAGTTGTTAGGAGAAGACAAATTAAAAATTTGTGAATTGTTTCAAAATTGGAATTGGAATTGGATTTGGATTCAATTTGAAATTGATTCATCATTGATTGATCAGTTTCAATTAATTATGTTAATTGATTCCAATTAGGTTTTTATTTAGTTTACGGATAACGAAGAATAAGCAAACTTATTTTACTCTTTAAGATTTGTGGTTAATTGATTAGATCCAATTAGCTAAAATGGATTTGTATTTCAGTTAATAATGAGAATTTAAGAGTTGAAGAAATTAGAGTTATATTTGAAATTGGTGTACCTTGTAGATGTAATTCTATAATAATGTTTGATAATTTAGAGTGTTTGATTGCAATGCATATGAATAAATTATTGCGTTATAGTTTAGTGATAAAAATCTACAGCTTAGTGGTACTATTCTAATCTAAAAATTATTTTTTTGTTAAAATAAATATAGAATTACTTTGCATATACAAATTCTATGGTGATTTTGCATAATGTAGACTATATGGTTAAATGCAATGTATGTGAATAGATTATTACATTTAAACTTAGTGACAAAAATCTGAAAGCTTATTAATACTATACGCATATGAAAGCTGTTCTTATAGCTAGTTTGTCTCAACTCTTAATTTGCTTACTTAGGATATCATACAAAGCTTAATAATGTACCCACAACAACATAAAATTGATTTTTATGAAATATTTTCACCTATTACACGCATGGAGACATTACAAATCAGTTAGAAGATAGAAGAATGTGAATAAGATGGAGTCATGCTTTATTAATTTCTTTGAGGTCAATATAGCTTGTTCTGTTGTAAGATAATGACAGAAAATACTAAAAAATAGCCTATATATCAGCAAAATTTTGTATTATTTATTAAATTAATTAAAATATTCACTCGAAAAATAACGTACAAATATGTTTTGTAGAAAAATTTCTTATATAACCTTGATATGTAAGTTCAAATTGTATCAAAAATTTCGTTGATTAGTTATTAGTATCAACATATGCACTTCATTCGCAGCCAAAGTTTGCAATAAAATTCATAAGTGTAGAATTGCTCTAAAAATATTTCTTATGTATTGAATTAGTTGAATTGGAATCTGCGTATTTGGATTCTTCAATATAATCGTACTCATAAGTCTTGAAGAGCAATTATAGATTGGTATGCTCGTCAGTTGTGATATGATTGTATTATAAATATCTCAATTATTATTATATTTGCTTAATGTATAATTATATTGCAGTTAAAATATCTAAATAGTGATTATTCACAAATTTTTAGTTACAAATATTACATATTATTCATAAATTATTAATTATGTAAATATCTAATGATAAGAAAAGCTATTTAAAGTTAAATATATTTTAAAAATAAATTAAAGTAAAAATTAAATTATGTATAAAAAGAGGATTCACAATGTAATATATATCACCAATTATAAAGGGCATTTTAATTATTTATATGCTCATTCAGTTTATAACCGCTTATTCACATGAATACTATTCTCAACTTATCTTAAAAATAAGTTGTTTTCACTCAAGCACCTTTATAAAGTAAACTGTTTATAATAACCCTAAACTGCTTAGTTTTAATAAGATCTTAATTTTGAGCTAACCCAAACGGGCACGATAGCTGTTAATTTTCTATTGCAACAAATTGCATTTGCTATGTATTTGAATTCCTCTAATATTCTAGCTTTACACACAAAAAAGTTCACTACAAGTAACTCACAACACTTATCAAATTCATGTGAAAATTAATCAATGTTGAAATTAGAAATCAGATAGTGAACTACGAAAATAAAATAAGACAAAAGATCGATCAATTGCACCAATCAGACAATTGAGACAAATTTTTCAAATTTTTTGCATTAGTTATGAAATGATTCAGCTAATACCGCAAGAGTCCTTCGAAATGAACTTATGCATATACACATAGTAGATGAGTGCTTTCATCCCAAAGTAGCTTTAAACTGTAATGTCATAATATATGATACTAGCTACCAAGGTCCACAAAAACACAAGTGCTACTCTGGAATAGCTACTTAAGTATTTGGAGAACACTTCTCCAAGCTAATCAAATGCCTTATTAATCCATAAATATCACCAATAATTGTCGGTGGCTTAATCACAATCTTCTTAAGAATGAGAAAAGTAGCACGTAGAAATTCTATAAATTTCAAATCCTCATTGCTCCTTTGTGAAGTAGTCCACCTTTACTATTTGAAGGGAACTAAGCAAACAATTAAAGTTGGTTTGACATTCTCCCAAATCCTCAGCAATTGTTCCAGTAAGATTTTCGTTGGACACCTGCAATTCAGAACCGGACAACCTGTTATAATTTGCTAGAAGTATAACGAACATATTCTAATGACTTAAGTAAAAGTTAACGTGAGGTGCTTGTCAATTGCAAAGTTCAAATTTGAGCGAACGTGTTTTTTAAGAAGCACAAAGAAAATAATGAAGAGATTTTAACATCTTCTACGTACTCCCCGTCTTCATCCAAAGAGAAAGTTCCTTAAACGAGCAATGAAGTTACCACATCAATCACTTGTATAGAAAACAAAACAAGAATTTAATGAAAGGGTTGGCTTGAATTTTTTTCTTCTTACAAATGCTACCATAAATTAGAGCTTGTTGTATTGGCAAGAAATACTTCAAGAAATTATTACGAAAGACCCCTTCATAAAAGCCTACACCATTATATGAGGTTAGCTATACGGATCATTTCGCAAAAAATCCACTTTATAAAGATTTCGCAACACTTTACAAGAAGCTGCTAATCTTATCCTAAACCCTATTCTTTATTCTGTTTTAGAAAAAAAAAAAATAGAGTTCAACTTGTGTCCTTAATTATTAGGTAACAAGATATCATAAACTTCTATTTAGCTAAGCAAATGATAGCACTATAAAGATAGACAAGCTATCAATAATATCACCACACATAGGCATTTCAAGAGAGGACAGATCCTGATTATGCAATGAGCAGCTAGCACTTGTTTGTGATCTTCAAACTTTATCGACCTTAAGATCCCTGATTTGACATATAATGGGATCTTTAAAGGAATTTCACCTATAGCCAAAACCTAATACAGAGAGAATGAGATCCATAGGAATGTTAGTAGTGCATGAAGCAAGTAATAACAACCTTTTACCTATAAGGTTGTATAATATAACACAAGCTTTTGCATAATAGAAGAGCTGCCCAGTACCTTAATTATATTACATGTAGCTCTTTCAACAATATGACCAACCTTTGGTATGTGTAAGTTTAGAGATACAGAAGCTAAACATCGAGCATTGTCCCAGTAAAGATAGAATAGACCGTCATAAATACTTACATCCCTAAGATTGGTTAAATAATTAATTATTAAGTAATTTGACTTGCCTTGCTGAATCATGAATTTGATCACTTATAACTGAATGCCCAAAGCAAGAAGCATAGACTAATAAGGTACTTATGAGCAATACATTATTCATCATCTCAATCAAATAAAGAGCTGTCATGTTTAGTAGTTTTGGTACCTTAGAAGCACACCAAAATTTTCTAAATTAGACTCAAAGCTTTCGGTCTATCTTTTGTTCCTAAATCTAACTTCTAGCTCCATTTATAGTTATAAGTCTACTGTTTTGCTAATAATTTTCACCCGATTTTCCAAGATCGAGTCTTTTACAAGGAATAAACTTGATAATATCACAAGTAAGCACTTGATAAACTAAAATGCAATAAAACATGAAATCAAGTAAATCATCCAACCATGAGAACGTGAACAAATTAGCTTTTGGAAACCAAATTATTAATAAGATTCCTAACTTTCAAGATCAGTTATCATATTAAGTGATAAAGGTCTTTAAAAGGTAAATCTCTACATCCCAATCCACTACAAGCATTTTTTGTCAATAAATAGCGAAAAGAAAGAAGAAATAAATCAATCAGATTCAATCTTCACAAGAGAAAAAAAAATTAGATTCAAGGAACATGACTTTGCTAACCATTCTATTTCACAAGAGAAGAGATTACCTGAAATTCCTCTCAACATCACAAAGTAAACTTTAAAATTAAAAAAAAAAAAAAATAAACTCTTTGCTGCCCTCTCCTATCAAATAAGAAGTTGGTGTACATGCTAAGACCATTAGATCAATTACATTCTTAATCTTATAATTTTGCCGATGTGATCTCTCTGGAAATCTTGAGATTTTACAATTCAGACAATTACTTTTCTTTCTAATATCTCTTACAATTATATACATACCACTAATTCAAATTATAAACATTCATACATAATATATATGATTTAATGGTTCCATACTATGTTTAATTAGTAATTAACCTATATATCTCTATTATATTCATCCATTTAATTTACTAATTATATACAAATATATCTCTACTATATTTATTACCTCAAAGAATGTGTTCTCATTTTCAAATAATTTTCTATATTATTTATAATAATTTATTATTTGTAATTTATTTTTTTAAATTCATTTTAAAAAAAATTTACTTCTGAAAAAATTATTTCAGGTAAAAAATATATCCAAATTTAGGGGTGGGAATATATGACCTGATCCAAAAATGATACCCAAAATCGACTTATTTAATTAGAGTTAGAGTTCAAAAATTTGATCCATATAAATATATGGGTTAGGTTAGAGTTGAGCAAATTTGACCTGGTTATTAAATGGATCGATCCGAGTTAATCCGAACTTGACCCACCAATCCAAATTGTCATCTTTTGAAGAAATAATATTTAATTTTTCCTTTCCGTTTATTAAAATATTAACAATAAAAATAATCAATAATAGTAATTTATAAATTATTAAATTATATAACATTTATAATTAATCATTACTTTAATATCTTAGTAAAATAGTGTACGATGAGAATTATAATATCATCGAAAGTATTATTATATAAGTGTTTCTGTGAAGTTGGATTTTGTATAAAAATTTTTATCAAAATTTTGTTAAATAGCTATATTTATCAAAATGTTTATCGAAATTATTAGTATGTATTTATAATCATAAAATTTTAACTGTTACCACATATTTTTAAAAAATAAAAATATTTTTTTTGAATATTTTAAGAATCGATAAAAATATTAAAAAAATATATTTTAATGAGTATTCATTATATCTCGTCACTAAAAATATCGTTCACTTTTATTACAACTAATATTATAAATTCGCTGAAGCTTAAAAATATAAAATTAATAATTAATAATTTTAATTATTAAATTGGTCGATTCGAATTTGATCTAATTATTAATAGTTGGATTAGAGTTGATAATTTTGATTCGTATAAATTTATAAGTCAAATTAAATTTGAATAAATATAATCTGATTATTAAATAGATCGATTTAAAATTGATCCACCAATTCAAATTGCCACTCCTATTCAAATCAACCAGTATCATCTACCTAATTAGTCAGATTTGAATCAAATTGGTTCGACGGAAAGACCTGATCCATTAATGGTCACTGACATGGTCCGAACCAAAATATTTGAACCCAGCATTTTCATGAACTTCGAAGTCAAAGAGCAAGGATATTATTTTCCAGTGCGAAACAAAACAGAAGAACAGAGGGTGAAAATTTTCTCCCGTTTCCTTGTTAAATTCTTTAATTCTGAATTATTGTCGTTATTTCTCCTGAGGTTTCTCGATTGATTTGATCTCCTAGTTGGAGTGAAGATGGAATCTGAATCCGGTGGTGATTCTTCGAACCCGCCGGAGATTATTAGACCACAAGTCTCTAAGTCTGATACGGTAATCAGCTGTTGCGTTTCAGTTTTGGGATGCTGTTTTCTTCGCCTTTACTTGTGGTTCTTTGATTCATCTTTCCCTTCTTGATTATTTTGTTGAATTTGTTTAAATTCTTATAAGCTGGATTTGTTTTGGGAATAAGTGGTTCACTAATTTTTGTATTGGGAAATGAGTAAATATACGTTCTGTTGTTGAAATGGTAGGTAATAGTTTTAGTTTAGTATAGGTTTTTGGTTATATGTACATGTTTTGGTATGTATATTCTCTTTCCAATATGAGTTAAAATATTTAGGACTATTATTGAATGTGAAAGAAGTTGTGGTTTGAATAAGCAAATCTTGCTTCATCTGACCTTCTGTTTTTTTACTATGTGCCTAATGTTGTGGGGAAACACCATCCAATTCTGCGTTTCTTGTTTAGAATTTTCCAGCTCGAATGCTTTTTACCAAAACGTTCTCACATTGGATCTCTTTTGCTTAACCTCTATTGAAGTATGTTTCTAAAACATCTGCAATCAAAATACATTAATTTATAGAATAACGGAAATTCATTAAGAGATGCTTGTCCATGTTTAGTTCATTCTATAAATTGCTTCCAATTAAGACAGTTTTAAATGGGAGTGACTGTACTAATATCATTGGAAATACATACCTACAGTAACTCGTATCTTGACTAAAATGTTGAAGACTTCCACTGTATTTAATTTAGGTGGTGTTATTCTCTTGCTACAAATTTATGACTTATTGACAGGATAAGCAAGAAGAGATGGAAGAAGTTATAACTTCTGGCAAGAATAGAGATGGCCTACACAATCGTCTCAAGCACACATCATTTGTTGTTAGGTCAGGGCGGAAGAATGTAGTTGAACCACCTACTTCAGGAATGATCTTCAACTCTGCCGATGAACTTTTTGAATATTATAAAAATTATGGAAAGCAAAAAGGTTTTGCATTGTTAAAGAAGCAAAGGAAGAAAGATGATCAAGGGAGAGTTAGCTTTGTCATATTTGCGTGTTCTTTGAGCGGAAAGTCAAGAAGTAAAGAAGAAAAGAAGATACCTGCTGTTGTAACATTGAAGACACAATGTAGAGCAAGGGTCTGCGCAACTGTATTTGATGATGGGAAAGCTCGAGTTTCTTCTGTTATCCTTGAGCATAACCATGAGTTGTGTCCCAATGAAGTAAGATACCTCAAACGCAGGACCATACTGCTGGGTTCCCATGCAAAAACACAACATTTTAAGGCAGCAGTAGTTTCATGCGGGTCAGATCAGAAAGCTGCAAGTTGCTATAAGGTAACTACATATTATACTTGATCTTGTCAAAAAGTAAACTTCAAAGTTATTACCTGATTGTATCTTTTGATATGTCATTTGTAAAAATGTATTATATTCTTATAGGAATTGGTGATAAAACTCTTAAAATTTTGCTGCATGCTTTTGAATCTTCCTCCCTATAGGAATACTTAAGGGTTTTGCTTCCCGTTGAACTTTTTGAGTTCCTATATATTTCATGTACCTAAGATTGATAACTGTTATTCGTAGTCAATATGGTGATGGTAGTATGTTGATTTCTATGACTATCTAAATGTTGTAAAGTCACTAGAAGTACTTTTCAGCATCATAAATTCTGCCACTTTAATATCATATACTGCAAAAGTATGAATTTAGCCTCTTGCTGATTTAGATATTGGCACGTTCTATCACTTTGACTTGTAGCTACGGCTAGCTTACACGTTTTGCTACTTTAACGTATTTTTCGCTCTCTATTTCTGAAAGATGCTTCTTATGTCATTATGGAATTACATTCTCAAATTAGTCAAATATTAGTATACAACTCGAAGAATGTTTTTCCTGAACACTGTCACCCATCTTTGTTTCTTCCCCAATTTCCTAGATATTTGCTACGAATGTAGCTCAGATGTACAACTGGAGACCTCCCTGAGGTGCATTTGCCTTTCTTGATATTTCATAAATCTCATGCTTTATGTGATACACTATTTCTTAATAAAGTACTTAGATCAAGGACCGTGTAGATGATTTTGAGTTCTGAGGTTAGTAGAAGATTTCCTTGCTTTTGCATGGCTGAATGTTGATGTTGTAAGATATTTGCTTGCAGTTCAAGTTAACAAAAATATCGACTTCTATTGGAAACTGTACATTTCTTTTTCTTCACAATGTTGGACTGACAGGAAATGCCTCCATTCTCATATTGAAATGGATTCAGTGCTAGGCGCAATGATGTGTATGACTACTGTTGTATTAGTTGCATGACAGCTCTTGTAACTTAAAGTCATTTCTATTTTATTTGTTGCACGGCAGCTATCGTAGCTTAAATTCATTTGCAAAATGTGTTTTTATGAACATATGCCATATACAGGAGTTGGAACATGAGATTGAAGAAAATTGTCTTTCCAATGACACCTCAGATGATAAGAACCGCAGATACAAGCACAGTTCGGATGTCCGATTTGGAGGTCCAGATGTTATCAAACCACCTTTTCCTGGAATGATGTTTGATTCTGCCAATGAGCTGTTTGGGTATTACAAACTCTATGGAAATCAAAACGGTTTTCCGATATTAAGAAAGTCAAATAAAAAGGATGATCAAGGGAGGCTAAAGTTCGTTGTATTTGCATGTTCTCTTAGTGGAAAGCCAAGATGTAAAGAAGAGAAGTTGATATATCCTAGCCCAACTACAAAAACACAATGTAAAGCAAAGGTTAGTGCTACAGTTTTTGATGACGGAAAGGTGCGAGTGTTTTCTGTTATCTTGGACCATAATCATGAGCTAAGAGCAACCAACATAAAGTCATTTAAGGATGAGGATACAGCAAGTGCTTGTGCTAGTTTTCAGCTTGTGCAAAATAATCAGGCTGATACACGACGGTTTGGGGAAATATGCAAGGAATTGTTTGAAATTGCCAGGATGGGATCAGTTTCTGAAGAGAAAACACAAGTGGTTTTGAGCTTCCTTAGTAAACTAAAAGAAAAATTAAGCATTAAGCATGCGGGAATTGGGAGTCATGATGCTGTTGTCCAAATTAATACTGGATCACATGCTGAGTATGCAATTAGGAATAGCGAAGTTGTTCAACAAACTAAAGGTTTGTCATCTTATGCGGATTGCCGAAACCATAAATATAATGAGTCATTTGTCGTGATGTCAGATCCAACAGCAGTAATTGATGGTCCAATTGATTCTAGACGGGAGGTTTATGAACCACAGAAGCACAAAGAATCAAACATTAGGCGAATTGTCAGAAGAACAAGAAAAAGAAAGCAGCATCAAGAAGATAGATGCCTAGAGGAATTGGATTCATCTGCACAGGTATATTCATCTTCAAGAGTCTCATATTTGGTTGTTTATTTATAGCTTATAACAGTAAACATTTTATAGTAGGTTCTATACGAAAATGTACTTGAAAGGAATGGGACAAGTCTTTCATATCAGTTTTCGCAAGGTTAGTCGTAAGCAGAAGGAACATACATTTATCTTCCTTGTTATTTTGTGGATATTACTAATATACTTAAGTATTCAGGAATTTGTCCATGGCTTCCTCAATATTATGTAGCAGGTGCTTGCCAAAATATGGTGTTCGAAACCCAGCAACAGGTTACAGCTCTTCATCCAAAACATATTTCTGCTAAAAGGTTTTTTATAACTTAATCTATGCATGGTTTTTCTCATTGCTTTTGTAGATTACCAATGAGGTTTTACCAAAGTACATTGGAAATCAAGTCTTGCACTCTGGTAACCTTGGTTTAAGGGATTTTATGGAGGTAATTATAGTGCGCTATATTTTTATAGTGCAAGCATTCTTCTTGAAGTCACTCACACTGGCTAACATTGTCAGGAATGTGACCGTACGGATAGATGCTCTATTATCTTGAACCCATCAGATTTGCAACGATGACATCGATACCCAAGATTTCCTGCTTTAAGTACAGCCTTGGCCATGATTTGACTTGGTCAGTTTTATATAAATTTATGGTTATAGATGATAAAGTTTGCTTTATACTAGGTTGATTGCTCAATGAGCCCGTTTGGCACAGCTTATGATAAGCTGCTTATCAACTTTTCTCCATTTCACGTTTTTCAATTCATATTTTATAAATATATAAAAAATTTATTTAAAAATTTAGAAAGTGTAGAAAAATTTTACGGAGTGAGATCTTTTTATTGCATATTTTTATTATTTTTTTGAAAGTAAAAAAAGTAGAGCTCGTTTTTCAAAAAAGACAAAAATACCCTCCATTTCAGAAAAGCTCCATTTCATAAGCACTACCAAACCCCCCCATTATCGTCTGATTTTCATTTTGCTCAAGCCGAATGGTTGGCTGGTGTTCCTACTGTTGATGATAAAATAAGGAGGCACCACTTAAGCATAGACCAATGCCTCTCTTACTATAGTGAAGTAATCTAATTCCCAATTACTTTTGTTTTTTTTTAAAAGCAAAAAGCATGCTTTAGAATATCATATTCTTTAGTAAGCCCAAGCAAAAGCAATCTCTACTGTAAAGTATAACCATTCAAAAAAATTATTTGAACAAAGCACATACATACATTGTGTGCCTTGAATGAAAGAGTATTTTTTTACACAATCACTTGGGTGAAATAAAACTTTCAAGTTATATGTCTTTGTTCAAATGCCTAACCCGCAAAGGAAAAATTCAATATCTTTCAACATTTTCGAATTTAAAGTTGAATAATTACATAATGGATTAAAATACCACATTTAGAAAACAAGGAGAAACAAGTCCAAATTGAAGAAGTGCTAGAGAAATTCAAATTATTGGAGATAAATGTTCTTAGTTCTATCAAATTTAAATTATTGAGAAATTTGTTTTAATAAATTATGTAAATCGAGCCAAACATTTTTGAATCTTCGGCTGAAATTGTTAAGTTCATGCTCCCAATTTGCCTCGCTATGGGGTTGTACCTTCCATCTCACTAAGTACTCCATATATTTTGGATGAGAATCATATCGTGAAATAACTCTATGCATCAAAATTTTCTCCACATCTCACTCTTGTGAAGTGGTAATAGCAGCAAGAGCCCTTCAGGATTCACCCTTATTTGGATCTTCTTTGTCGGCATGATACGGCTTCAATAGGCTTATATGAAATACCGGGTGAATTTCTATATGAATGTAACCTTACCCGGTAAGCCATCTTACATATCTTCTTCTACGGAGAATGGTTCTTCATACCTTCATACAAAGCCCTCATGTAATTTATATAGATGTTGAAATGCGCGGGCAATTAGAAAGGACCTTAACCATAACTAAATCTCCTTGTTGAATTCTTGGTGCTCATTTTGTGGTCCACCTATTTTTTTTATCTTCTTTGTTGTCTTTGCCAAGTAAGCCCGTGCAGGTTCCGCTTTTTCTTGCCATTCTTTGGCAAAATTATATGTCAATGGACTCTTTCCCTTATAGTCGATTCTAATTGTATGCGAAATCAATGGTTGTTTTCCTATTGCCATGGACTTGTTCTAGTTGATTCGCTCTTTTGTAAGTTTGTATGAAATTTGGTGACATTCAACAATTTCATCCAATCTCATTGGTTGGTGCTTACATAATGCCTTAAGTAAACCTCAAATAAGACGCTGACCGTTTTTGCTTGGTCATCAATCTGTGGATAGAAGCTAATTGAGAGGTTGAACTTATACCCCTATATGTTGTTAACTTCTTTTATATAATTTTTTCTCACCCTTTTTGGGCTTGGAAAAGGGGTTAGGTTGTTCAAGAGTAGTTTATAGTACCCTAAATAATTAAATATTTTGGTACTATATAAGATATTTTGTATAGATGTTTTTTAAGAACTTTCTGGGTTAAGTGTTTTCCATCATCCGATTAAAGCAATCTCTACCTCCGATGAGGAGATGAAGATGCTATAAATAGGGAGGGAACTCTTATTGAGAACATGGAGCAAGAGTTGTAACCAAGCGAAATATCATAAGAGCTTTCTTTCCAAAAACTTTTTTACAAGTGCGTTCCTATTTTACCTTAAATCACCATTGCCAACAAAATCTGTAGCTATAGATACTAGTTTGGAGTAAGGCTGACTTAGTTAAGAGTGTGATTAAGTGTTGCATGAGACAGGTCAAACTCTATGCCGTGAGAAGTTGTATCAGATGGTAGGAGCATATAATAACTAGAATGGCATTATAGTGGAACCTAGATTGTTTCAAAAGATATACAAGCTATTATCTCTTATAGCTAGATTGTTTCAAAAGATATACAGCTCACACTCTCTCTTTAACAATTATAATCTTCTAGGTCAGGAAATATACAAAGGAATACTAAAATTACAATATGTTATAGTGTTTCTGGCTGCCTTAATTACAGATGCATATTTACTAATCCGTTTTGAATATAATGGTAATTTTTAGGCCTATTCATTATGCTAGACTTGGATGTTGTAGAAGTTAGTATTAACAAGCCAAAACTGGAAGATCGAAATAAACTTATAAATGCTGGATGCATCATGATGTAACACAACATGCTGGTGATTGACACGTAGTGCTCTTAAAGGAGCATAAACAAATGATTATGATACCCAAATTCATGTTCACTGATTAAATATATTTGTGCTTTTTAGTTAGTGAAATATACTTCATCCAAATGTGTAGTTGATGATGACGTAATAAATTAGTTAGGACATTGCATGAAATATGACATTCCTTTCTTCCTTATTTTTGGACAGTGAACATTGTGCCTGGACATGTGGAGACTGCTCATTTATATAGTCATAAGTATCTCTTGTTTACTTCTCTTATTTCTATCATGACCTTTTATTCAACCCAATATGCAGAGTAGTCCATACGCTTCTCATTTTTGAAGTTGGACTAGATACTTAAATACCATATGTGGGAGCCTTTCTGCTAAGGGTTGCTGATTCATAGGCACAGATTTCTTGGGAAATGGAGTAAGGAAATTATTGACATGAAGGATCGTCAGTATCAATTCTGGCTCATTTCTAAAGACTGAGAATGAGTAACATGGTGATATAAGGAATACTATAATTTTCCCCCGATAGATGAGAGTGCCATACATACAAAGCAGTTAAGATAGTAAGTAGTCATCATATTGTCCGGAAAATCAGTTTGTTCGTCTAGATATTACTTACTAGTGGATTTTCCTTTCTTTATGTCGAAATTTTATGCATGCCAAAAATATGGTTAGTGTGAGATTATGCACATGATGAATAGCTTACAAATATCAGTTTAAGCAAATGTAACTACAACAAACAGAATTACATAGTCTGAATGAGACAAAACCTGATGTTCTAGTTTCTGCATCTTAAAATTGTCCATGTATAACCTGCTTGCCATGATGATTAAAGGATGTGACACTCCAATAACCACACTGCAAAGTCTTATAGGGGTTACAACTTGAGCTTCTTTCAATAATTACACGAACATTTTTAAGGTAAATTTTGCAACAACATGCAAAGATCCCAACATCAAACATAAGCGATACATCAGAATAGATACATCAGAATAGACGATGCATGAAGTCTCCATTGGATCTCAATCTCTATTTTCTGTTGCAATTCCTGGAACACCTGTCCTTAGATAAGGTTTGTTATGATACTTACCTATCTCACTATTGCAGGGAAGGATTTGAAGATGCACTCCCATTTCTGTCCAAGAGGTGCTAACATGATCCATACTGGAGTGTAATTGAACCTATCTGACAACAATGTTGATAGCCTTTCAGGCAACTTCCCTCCACTATAAGCGAATCCAAATGTTTTTCTTGCACTTTCCTCTGCTAATCATAATTTTTTTTCCAAGTGTCCACATCTACTTGGTTATTTTTTTGTAGCTTGTTTATAATGGATTGATGCTAACTGCAGGTAGATGTCTTCGCTAGTTGATGAAATCTGTATACGTTCTACTCTACTGTGTCTCATGCATTTGAACTTCTTGACTAGAATATAATGATAGCAAGAATCTATCTACTATTTGCAAAATGTATGGCCAGTTTTCTACCTGATGCTTGTTGCTGTTTGAAACATGAACATCTCAACTGCTTCATGCAAGTTCTATAAACACGTGAAGGAGATTGATTAACCTAACCTTGTTATATTATCTTACTAGTGTATTAAGGTATTAATCAGGAAACTTGCGCATCGATGTCTCTGATTTCTTCCATGTTTAGACTTTATAATCTTGGTTGTTAATTAAAGTTTATGTTCGACATGTGAGATCACCCGCAAGCTGCACGAGGCCATGTGACAGCTCTGCTGGAAAGACAGCAATGCTTCTACACCTATTCATTTCTTAGAATCTTTTAAGAATCTTTTATTAATTCTTTCATACGATCCCGATCATTTGATTAACTTCTGACAAAACCTTTATCTCACATTTTCCTATGTTAATCCTTTCTCCTGTTATAGTAAAACAGAAGCTGATGCTGACATGCAATGAAATTGAAGTACATTCGAAACTTGTAACTGCTATGTAAGATCTGCATTCAAGAAGCTGTGTTTTATTTTCTGAGTAATATTGTCTGAATTAATTTATATTTTCTTGGCCTGAAGCTCTTTTTTTTTACTATGAAGTTTGTGCTCCTGTTTACGTTCTGGGAATTTCTCCGTTCTTTATATCACACATTGCGTATCTTGATGTCTTCAATTGTGATATGCTTTGTCTTCTTTGTTGATTTGATAGGATGTCATATTGGATATCGAGTGAGACAGTTGATTTAGGGGCAGATGTTTATGAACAATTTTTCAGGGAAAGAGTTGATGAAGGCTGGAACTTGACAGCCTTGTGAAATGAATTGTGAAAGTAGATTGCAAAGTTAGAATACAAAACTTGATTTATATCAGAGGGATTACATTTCACCTGCAGTGACTTCAACTTTTTACAGAGACAAGCAGGAACCTCTTTTTCTTTAGCAGCAACAAAGGAGTTCTTTTAAAACTGCAAGCTCCTGATTACATTTGTTTTTCCTTCAGCTGGAATTACCAGACAGCAAATGGAGAATTAGAAGAACCCTGTGACACCATGTTCTTGTTCACAACAGGCCAAGTTTCAACAGACTATGATAATGACTGTTTTGGTTCATCGACTGCTGGGCGCCTGATCTCCTTCAGCAATGCAACCACATCCTTCATGGTCGGCCGATCACCGGGTCTTGGTTGGAGGCACAGCGCGGAGATGGCAATAGTCTGGACCATTTCTTGCACTTGATTATCTGGTCGACCTCTAAGCCTAGAGTCTAGTAACTCTCTAGGGTCGCCTTTCTGATGCAAATGGTCCCGTACCCATTGGACCAAGTGCGCGCCATCGGGCAAGCTCGGGTCTAGTGGATGCCTTCCTGTTAGTATCTCCAGCAGAACAACTCCATAGCTGTATACATCACTCTTATCTGTTATCCGTTGCATCGAACCGTATTCTGAATTGCAAAGACAAGCTATGAATCAGTCATTCCTATTCTGATTCTAGTGCATCCGTAACCAAAATGGTAAAGGCAATTTTTACCTGGTGCAATGTAGCCATAAGACCCAGCAATGTGTTGAGGTGGTGTTGTTGCTACTGCACCAGAATTCAACTTTTGTTCCACACCGTTGAGAATTCTTGCAAGCCCAAAATCAGCAAGGTAAGGTTCAAATCCAGGACCTAACAGAACGTTCATTGCCTTGATATCACCATGCAAGATTGCTGGAACGCAGTCGTGGTGAAGGTAAGCGACGGCATGCGCTACGCCGATCGCAATCTCGTATCTCCTCTCCCATTCTTCGACGAAATATTTCCCGCCACAGTTGCTGTAACTCCGGTGAAGATAAGAACTTAAACTACCGTTAGGGTAGTAGCTGTAGAACAGCAGGCTTGTAGTGCTGCTTGAACACCAGCCGAGTAATCTGACAATATTACGGTGCCGGATTGATCCTAGAGCTGATACTTCGTTCCAGAAGAAGCTTTGGTCGCTTCTGGTAGTGTTATCCTCAGCTGTCCAAAGCTTCTTGACGGCAACGGTGTCCCCATTGGATACACGGACTTTGTAGACAACACCGGAGCTACCGGTTCCGATAACATTTGAAGATGTCAGAGATTTTAGTACTTCATCAACTGAAATGTCCAACTTTTGGTACATGGTGATCTCCCATTTGTCGCCAGTGAACGGAATTTTTCCGTTTCGGTTGCGTAGAATGATGCACGCAGCAGATGCCATCAGTGCTGCGGCGACACTAACCAGTAGCGATATAGTTAGTTTTAAAGCTGATACTGCTCCACGGCCTCTGCGGTCAGCTCCTAGAGATTGCTCGCCGGAGATAAGAAGGCCACGGTTTCCTGCGAGATCGCTGAGCGGGAGTTTGCTAAAGAACTGAGTGTTCGGCAGTTCGCCGGAGAAGTCATTGTAGGAAATATTGAGAGAAACAAGATTTTCAAGATTCGTTAGAGCGTCAAGGCCGCCGGAGAGCATATTGTGCGAGATATCGAGGTTGCCAAGCTTCAGGAGGCCGGAGAATTGCGCCGGTATCGATCCCGAGAACCGATTGCAGCTGATGTTGAGTGAAATCTCCAGTGCCGGGAGCTGCCCAAGCTCCGGCGGTATATCACCGGAGAAATTGTTGTCTCCCAAGTCTAGCAACTGCAGCTTACTGCATGAACTAATCTGCGACGGGATTCCTCCGAAAAGCTGGTTTTTACCGATATCGAGTTTCGTCAACTCAGACAAAGCACCAATGCCGGAGCTCAATGGGCCGGTAAGCTGGTTATCGGAAACATCAATGAACTGAAGGCTTTTAGGGAACAAATCCGGCAAGGCACCAGTAAGTCCATTGGAATGAAGATCAAGAAACTGAAGAGTCTCACAACCGGTGATTGCTGGAGGTATCCGGCCGACTAACCGGTTATTGCTCATATCGAGAAAATTGAGATTCTTGAGGTTTCCAATCTCTGCAGGGATTGCACCGGAAAGCTGGTTTCCGTTCAATCTGAGCCTGAAAAGATTGATGCAGTTGCCGATATCCGGCGGAATGAATCCAGATAGTTCATTGGAGATCAACAACAGCTTGGTGAGATTCTGGAGACGAAGTAGTTCTCTTGGTATTGATCCGGTGAGATTGTTATACGATAAATCAACGGATTGAAGATTCAGGCATGAAGCAAGAGCTACCGGAATGTTACCGGTGAGCCGATTCTGCCACGCAAAGAACAGTGTTAAGTTTTCCATCTTTGTGAAGTCGATGGAAATCTCACCGGACAGCTGGTTGTTGTCTAATTCAATATCGGTGAGCGCTGTGCAATCCGAAATCTCCGACGGTATTGCACCGGTGATCTGGTTGGTGCTCAGCTGCAGTTGCTGTAGGTTTACAAGTTTCCCAATGCTTGCCGGAATCTTCCCCGATAACAAGTTTAGCGAAAGATCGATGAGAGTCAGCTCTTTGCAGTCTCCAATCTCTGTCGGAATAGGTCCGACGAGATTGTTTTGCCATAGAAGCAATACCTGAAGGTTTCTGAGCTGCCCGATCTCCGGAGGAATCTTGCCGGAGAGTGAATTCTGGTACAAGTACAAGGTGGTGAGCTCAGTGCAGTTCCCGATTTCCTTCGGTATTGGGCCGGAGAGTAGAGCCGTATAGATAGCAAGGGTTTCTAACTTGTTCAACATTCCAATGCTCGCCGGAAGACTACCGGAAATTCCGGTATCCGCAAGACCAAGCATAACTAAGTTGCTGCAGTTCCCGATTTCCGGCGGCAACGAACCTTTTATATTCTGATTCCCTCCTGCTCTGAACACTTCAAGCTTCTGCAACATGCCAATACTAGGCGGTATCTCACCAGAGAGTTCATTGTCGAAAAGAATAAGAGTGCTCAAGCTCGACAAGTTCCCGATACCCGCCGGAATCGGTCCTTGCAGTGAATTTGTGTTCAGTATAAGTTCCTCAAGCCTGCTTAGCTTGCATAACTCATCCGGGATTTCGCCGAATATCTGGTTCTTGCTTAAATCAAGCAACGCAAGATCTTTGTATTCGCCGAACTCCTTCGGAATTGTTCCGGTGATATTGGTCGATGAAAGAACCAAGGTCTTTAGTGATTTGAGAGACTGTAGATTCGAAGGCAATGAACCTTGAAGATCAACGGATTTTAGTATGATGCTGGTGACTTGAGAATTCAAATTGCAGGTAATACCAAACCATTTGCATGGATTGGGATCATCAGAGTTCCAAGAACTGAGTGTTGCGGAGTTGTTTAGTGTCTTCTTCCATGAGAGCAGAGCTCGGCCTTGTTCATCTATAGAGTAGCAAGTGAAGAACAGAAGAGAAGATAGAGTTAAAAAGAAAATAGGAAGTGGTTTAAAAGTGAAGTGAATGAAAAGAGAAGGCATTGCATTGATGAAAGAAGAGGAAATGAAGCAGAGAGAAAAGTATTGGGATTGTTGAAGAATGAAATGGGGGGAAACCCTAGGTTTTGTTTATAAGAAAAACTTTCATGAACCAATTTATTTATATGAAAGAAAAACTAAGGAGATCTGGATCTAAATGAAATAAATTAGCTTTTTCTGTCTGTTGATTATATTAAGATTTTCATGTTGGTGTGAATGTGGGAAAGGGATCATACACAGATTGGCATTTAGGTGTAGTTTTATATAGGTACCAAGTTTTGGTGTCATTAGGTGAGAAACATTACCCAAAAATGTTTCTAGCAAGCTGCAACAAAAAATTACCCAAAAATTTTGTTGGTAGGTTTTGTTCACTAAGAGCGTGTTTCAAATACCTGTAACTGAGTTTCGTGAAAGTGAAAAATAAAAAGTAAAATTTTTTAAAAATAAAGTGGAAGTGAAGTAAGTGTTTATGTTTCAATAATTTTTAGAGATATGTTAAAAATTAAAAGATATAATCGTATTGAAAAGTGTGCAAATAAAAAAGTTGGAACTGGAGTTCCGCATGTAGAAGTGGAGTTCTGAGTTTTTTATGTAATTGAAATATATAAATTGTTCGGAGCTCAAAATCTGACAAAAAAAGTAGAGTTATGAACATTTAAAACACGTTCTAAGAGAATGTTCGGAAGTAACATAAAATAAAAATTAAAAAAAATTATTTTAAAGTTTTAGAAAATAAATTTGAAATTTTAATTTCAAAATATTAATAAATTTTATTACATAAAATTTATTAATATTTTTTAAATTAAAAAATTAAACGACACCCAAACAATTACTTGTTACATTTTACTGTATACATTAAACGATGTAAAACTTCTATCTATTTGGTTTACCATTATCCTTTTAACTCATTGTTAAACTTGAAAGTTCAGCTTGATTCAGATTTGATTTGATTATTAATAATCATTAAGAAACTCATTAATTAATGAGAAAAAACTCAAGCAAATTGATAGCTCAAAAATTGTAGAGAGCAATCAAATTGTTGACATTTTTGAACATTTTTTGAACAATTACTCATTAATTTTTACAATAATGCAAAGAAATAGTTTGCTCTACAAAGTTCATATTTAAAAAACTATATTTCAAGCTAATCTCTTTTAATTAGGTTGAGTAATGAAATATAATTTTATCCATATTCTTTTCTTCCACTACAGTTGATGAGTTAAAAAAGTTTTAAAAAAATACATACCTTCTTCTTCTAAACTGTTAAAAACATACTAATAAAATAAAAGTCAGATCAAGGCAAGCATATTGATATTAATTAACATTATTAGGAAGCTTTTATTAAGAAATGAAGCAAGTGAGGAATCAATTCTATCATATGTTTAGCACATGGAATTCAAAAGGGTTAGTAGTGTTAATTAATCTATAAACATTTTTTAATCAAAATTTATTATTATAAAAAATTTAATTAAGGTTAAGCATTTTGTGATCATGTGGTATCAAGGGCTGGAAAGTAGTAAGAAAGTATGTTAGTAAGCATGTAATATGGCTTTGAGTGGAAGAGACAACAAAGGATAACATGCTACCTTTCTTCTAATGAAGTGTTTAAAATATTAATTATTCATTAATATATTATTTTGATCTATATATATTTAGGTGTGTTTTTTTAAGCTAGAAGTGAGTTATAAAAATATAAGTTTTTAAAAAATGAGTTATTATAAATAGTATTGTTATAAGTGAGTTTAAGTTTTATGTTCTTTTTTAGAAATAAATAAGTTGAAACTGATCACTTGTATTTTTTGTGTAACTGAAGTTAATTAAAAAGTAATGTTTTAAAAAAAGAAAGTGAACTGTAAGATTATAAGATATACACCCTTAACTAAAAAATATTAAATTTGAAATCTTTTTTGTTATACAATAATTTAGTATTGAAACAACCTTAATGGATTGAAATAAAAAAATATTAATCATGTATCTTAAAAGACATGTAGACTCTTGTGGGGAGTAGAACATAATCACCAAAAAATAAGCCACATTGCCTTCAAAAGATGTAACAAAGTTTAGGTCCATGTTTGTAGATGAAAAGTTTCCACTCTTGAATTTTTTTTTTTTTCTTTCCCTCTTTTCACTAGACTTGGATTGTTAACTTTTCATGTAGATTAGATGTAGTTGTGGTTTGCTTTCTTGATGTGATATTAAAAAAAAAAATTCTTGCAATGATGTTCAAAGATGAACTTTCTACTGTTATTGTGTTTGCCTTTTTGAAGTGAAATTACCAAAAATGAACTTTTATTTCTTGAATATAACCATATAGAAAATTTGAAAAATTATTATCATATAATATGAAATAAAAAATTTCAGGGAATCAAATATTAATATATAAAATATTTGTCTAGGAGAACCAATGGTTGTTGGATCCAAATCAGATTCAAAAGAGGAGAGAGATCAAAATGGTTCACTAACTTCACATGATAATGAAATCCAAATTGGGAGACAATTGTAGTTGGAAACACATGATAAATACATAAACATATAATAAACATATGTTGATATGAATGTTGGTGGAAAGATCATGGAGGAAAAAAAATTAATTAAAAGATCTAATACAAATCCCATAGAAGATGGAACTCAAAAAAAACACATGAAATTGAGTACTATATAATAAAATGTTTTGTTGAATCTAATTATTACAAAAAAATATTCAAAATGTTTTAATAAAACATTATTTGTACCTTGAATATAATCGCTACACTATCTTGCCTGCATTTAACCAGCTTCTGTCAAATATTTTATACATTTTTTTCTTAATTAGCTGTAGTATTACAAACTAATGATAGCAATTCTTACTGCTACATGAATATGGAAACATTATACTTCGTAATATATTATTATTATGTAATTTTTTTTGAGATAAAAATAAAAATTTATTTTAAAAATATACTATATATTAAAAATATTTATTTTATAGTATTTCAAAATATTTTCTAAATTTATATTTATGTTAATAGTTTTCTATAAATCTGAAATAGTGCTCGTTTGTTGGTTACTCTACAATTTGAGGGCTTATTTTATTTTACCAACAACTTATTTTTTCTGTTAAAAAGTAAAATTTGAATAAAATTTATGTTTATTTTTTATCACATATTCAAATTTACTTTCTAAAAATTAGTTATTAGAAAATCACTTTTGAATCAAACAAACCCAAACCGTCCGGTGCTTATTAAAAAAACAGCTTTTTGATTTTCTTTCTCATATTTTTTAATATATATTTTATAAGTATGTAAAAATTTATTTAAAATTTTAAAAAATATAAAAAATTTATATAATGAGATCTTTTTAGTATTATTTTTATTATTTTTTTAAAAATAAAAAAATAGAACTCGTTCTTTAAAAAGAATAAAAATACTTTTTATTTTAAAAAAATTCATTTTATAAACACTTCTAAATACCCCTTTTAAGATGAAACATTGAAGTTGAATGTTCAAGTTATTAATTATTCTAAGTAGAATAATGAAACAAAGATTGACTTAGTGATCAACGGCTTAATCCTAGATTATGTTTTAATTTGGATCTGAAAATTCAAAGAACATATTTCTGCTTGCTTTGAATTCCTACGAGGATATGTATAAAAATACTTCATGCTTATGCTTCTGTGATGTATGAAATTCAATTCAAATAATAACTCATGTTAACTTCTTCCTGAAGTTTTTCAGTATTTTTGGGAAAAACTTGTAACTCCAAATTCCTTTCGTAATAGATTAGGGTGTTTATTACTTGTCCGTAAATTATTTGAACATGAGTTTCTGAAAAAATGAATTTATAAAAAATAAAGAAGTAAATTCCTGAAAATAACTTTGTCAAAGTTAATATAAAAGATCACTCGAAAGTAAAAGTGTGTTCTTTTGCCGGAACAAGTCACTTCCTTCTTCAAACAAATGACTTCTAATATTTTTTTTTAAAATCAGAACTCTTTTCCAACGCAGAACTCACTTTTTATAATTTAAATTAATCACTTCACTCTCCACTCTACGCATCATTTTATTTTTTCCTTCTCTAAGTTCGGCTCCGTGCCATCTCTCCAGCGCCATCGATTTTCACTTAAGTTAATATAAAATAATTATTTTACAAAAATAATTATTTTTCAAAATCATTTCAGATAAATATATAGAACCTTACTATCAGCGAAACATTTTTTTTTTAATTTTGAATCCAAAGATAAGCATCTAGTGCACAGAATCTTCTAAGAAATTATAAAATTGTATATATTAGAACTTTCAAATAAAGTATATTTCAATCGCATAAAAGTGAGTTCTATAAAAATAAATTTTGTAAAAATTAAATTCGTAAAAATTTGATAAAAGTAAAATTCAAAATAATAATTAAAATATATAAAATAAAATTAAAAGTAAAATTTTTATAAAAATAATTAAATGTGAAAGTGAAAGTAAAATTCAGAATAAAAAAATTAAGACAAGTTATGAAAAAAAGAAATTCGGTGGAAATTGAAATATGCACATAAATAATCTAAAATTCTTGAATTGCATGAAAATATTGCAAGTGCAAAACTGCATGGCATGTACAAATTTTATATCAATGCCTTATAAGAATGTTGTTCTTCTTGCCTTCTCTTTTCTGTATTGAGGTACGACTGCTATCTTGTCTTTGAACTAATTGTTGATTGATATATAATAGTTTCCAAATCAATGATTTCAAACTAGATAGATCAGTTTATAATATTATACTAGAAAAATATTGTATTCCTAATCTTTTCCTTTTATGTGTTTGTTGTAAAATGTTTACATCAGGTATTTGAGTAGCTGTACAAATATATCCACTGCATAACCATGATTTATAATTGTTTAGCACAATAATTTCCACACAGAATCTTATCAACAAACAAAAAAACAAGAGAAAATGTATAGATGCAGCTCAAATTACATATTTAAATCATCGAAACGAATGTTTGAAAGTATTTATAAAATAAAATTTTATTGAAACGAATAATATTTTAATTTTTTTTTAAAACCAATAACTTTTTGACTAAAAAATAATTGAAAAAATATTATACAATAATTTTTTTATACTATTTAGTATTTGTTATTTTCATATAATTTCTTATAAATTTAAAAAATTTAAAATATAATAGAATACTTAATAATTTTATTAAAATATATATTTGAAATAACAAATACTTGAAAATAATACCAAATATCTTCTAAATCTTTCTAGTACTAATCTAAATCTACTAAAAATGTGTTTTAAATGCTCGTGATTTTACTTTTTCTTGCCAGATTTTAAGTTTTGAATAATTTATATATTTGAATTACACTTTCATATATAAAATTTTAATTTTAATATTTTTATTTATATATTTTTCAATACAATTATATTTTTTAATATATTTTCAAAATTATTAAAATATAAATAATAAATTTCACTTTTATTTTATTTTTAAAAAAATTTATTTTTTATTTTTAATTTTTATAAATTTCAGTTATAAATATTTAAAACACGCACTAAATTACTTAGCCATATTGCTTTAAATTGTTACTATGTTTCTCCAACTCATAGGAAAATAAGATTGTTTATTCCTGTAGTACCTAAATAAAAGAACTAAATAACAAAAGTTGACATCAAACTTAGTAGCCACGTCCTACATGCATACCTTTGATTGATAAAGGACCTCTTTCAAACATAATCTCAAACCCTTTTGTTATAAGAATAAATGTCATTTCATGTCATATCAACATCAAAGCTGCTCGTCTTTTGCGTAACGAGTGATGTGGATTTTTGGTTTTTTTTTTTTCTTCTCAAACAGCATCAATTCATTTGATTGTCACCTCAAACACAAACCCTACTGGGTTTTGCAGTCCCCATCTTCCCTGAATTCAGGATTTTGTCTTACCACCCACCATACGCATGGATATCAAAAACTTTATAGAATATTCATGTAAATATAACAATATGTTTATTCATGTTCGAGTGGTTTTGTAGGGCAGTGTATTAAAGTTTCATATTAGTAATATATTACGGGGCTGTTTGCTATATTATTTTTTTAGAAATTAATTTTAATTATATATTTTTTAATATATCTTTAATAAATATTAAAAAAATTATTTAAAAATTAAAATAATATAAAAATTTCTACATAATAAAATATTTTATTTTAAAATTACTTGTATGCAGACTTTATTTGTTAAGAACAATGCTTTGTTGTTTCCAGTTTTACTTTTTTAAGAATAGCCGGCGATGCTTAGGGTCTGTGTTTTTGAACTTAAAATAAATTATTAATAAATAAGTTATTTATAAATAATATTATTAAACATAAATTTAAATTATTTATTTTTTATAAAAATTGAATTGTAAGAATAAAAAATTCGTTCTAACTCTGAATTGAAAATCCGCTGGCTACTAGCTTAACAAGCACCTATCGATTTTCTTTTTTCTAATTATTATTTTGAAAATCAGCAAAAATCAGCAAGCAGTAATCGAAATTATTAACACAGACTTGCTCTTAGTTACACACTCAGGCAAAATGCTTTTGTATTTTTAGAAAATATTTTTATCCTATTTTAAAAAAATAAATTATATATTTTCTATTAAAAAATTTAATAAAAATAAAATAATAATATATTTTTTAATATATTTTATAAGTATTTAAAAATTTTATTAAAAATATAAAAAAAATTCTACATTAGAAAAGTTTTTATTACATATTTATTATTTTTTTAAAAATAAAAATACTTTTTATTGTAAAAAAATTTTAGTTTAAAAAACAACGGAAGCGTTAAGTACTTAATCCTTGCATGAATGTCAAAGGATTTTAAAATCAAAATCCAATCATGGATTTGATATAAAGCATTAATCAGGTATCAAAATTTCAAAATTTTGTATAGAGCTTAGATGATTTCGAATTTTGGATCTTTTAGATCACATACAACTGTTGAATTTTCCATTCAAACGGATTCAACTCTCAGACAAAAGGAACGTTTGTGAGCGTTTAAATAAGACAATTAACATGTGCTTTTTAAAATTTTTGAAAATACTGTAAAAAATCTATAGAGAAATAAGATGTTGAAATAAAATGCTTTTCCAAACATGCCGCGGAAAAGTAATATACAAAAGCTTCTATATCACATAAATAGCTATTGGCAGTGCGTTTCGCATTGCTCTTCATTTCATTTAAATTTTTATATTTATAATAAAATTTTTATAGTATTTTACAAAAAATTTAACTTAAAATTTTAATTATATGTCGTATACTTTTTATGTTTTGAGGTAAAAAAAGCAAGCTTGTTTTTTAAAAAATTTTCAAAGCAAAATTTATTTTTAAAAGAGCTTTTTTTTTTTAGCACTTTCAAGCATCTACTAACTATATTTCCCTATTGTATGCATCAAGTATACAATTAGAACAATCTGGCTCGGCCCGTTCGGACAAACAAAACAATTAGAATAATCTAGTTTTGGTACCTATTTGATCTAATCCGACTGAAAAAAATTCGACCTAATCCGACCTAACCTAATAACTCAATTTTAAATTTATTTTATTATTTATTATTATTATTATTATTATTATTTAATAATTTTACTTATTTATTGATCAACTTTGGCACGAGTGTAGAGTTTTACTTTAGTCCGTGCAGTACTTAATCACATTCTTTTTTGGCTAAGTCAATATTTATCCAAATGAGCTATGAAAGATAACTACAAACATTGTGGCAAAAAAAACTTAAGAGAAAAAATAAACACTTATAAAAAAGAGCTTTTGGAAAAAAAATCTTATATTACTATGCTTATTTGCAACTCTTATTTGATGCTCCAAATTGAGCACTCACATTTCATATTTATAACTTCTCATCTCATTAATGAACGGTGAAAGTTATTTTGATCGAGCGGTGAAAAATATATGATCCAAAAAATTCTTACATAATATCTATACAAAATATCTTTACCTTCATAATATTTTTGTCAAAATATTTAGATTATCTAAAGTATTCTACGCTAATCTAAAAAAGACCTACACAAGACTCATCTTAATTAAAAAGTGGTAAGAAATAATGACTTAATAAAATATACCGTGACAACTTTCACAGGCACTTTTTAACCAACAAATCAATGGCCAAGTTGACTTTTCGTCAACAACCAATCTTTTGGCTATTGAGCAAGCAGGCGGGGCTGCATGCCGGCCCAGAAAAGTTAGCCAGATACTACCCAATTAATGATTAATCGAATCATACCGACTCCCTCTTACTACTAGCCACGTGCCGACCAGCCCGTTTAACCCGGACTAATTTTGTATCTCAAGTACGTACGTATAGCTGAAAAAAGAAACTACCAACAAGATATTCGCACGTACAATTCTGAGTGACATATAACAATCTCCTGGCCGAGCCCAAACCAGAGCTTTCCCTCAGCTTGGGATAGAACCAAGGTCTAATAAACCTTTGAAGTCATTCAAGGAAAGTGACCGCAACGATTTCAGCTTCAAAGGCTAGTTTTAAGACAAAGGGACACCTACAAAAGATCACAATTTCTGAGAAGCGTGGGGTAATTTGCTCCATGCAGCGTGCTTAACAACTTGCTTTAGCAAAGGGAGTATGGACTAATCATTTTATCCATACACATAAATGGGTAATTAAGAGAGCAGAGTACATCAGGTTAGAAGGTAAAAAAAAAGAGTGAAAAAGAAGAAGTTACAGAAATTAACATTATCTGCCAAAGCACTTCATTATTGAGGATGTGAAAGTAGAAGATAGAAACTTAAGTCCTGCTGACCCTCCGGGGAAGTACGATATCGAGTAGTATGAAAGTGCAAACACCTAGAGAGAGCAAGCAGCCATCAGCAGATGCTTCCGAAAAAAAAAAAAAACCTACTAAGAGATTTATAAAGAATTACGACTATGAATTTGTTCTCTGAAATGCATATTTTAAGTTAAACAACAGACATAACTACGGAAAGGTATCCTCATGCACGTTATTTACAAAATTCAACTAAATTCACAAGCATCAAGGAATGGACTACAATGCCAAGAACAATAGTTCGACAGGAAAAAAGTAAATAAATAAATTGTGAATGTCTTCTGGACATTTATTAGTACCTGAACCACAGAGAATATGACTGAAAGAATGTAGCTGTGAAGCACCATTGAAACATAAATTGTACCAGCCATGCTCCCAATAAATCCAAGCGTGAAGGGCAGCCTCTGCAGAAAATGAAAATTGATGAGAAGAATCAATCAGAAAACAAAAGCTTGTATAACACACTATCATATGAAATCACAGGTCATGAAAAAAAAATTGCAGCTATCTAGATCATGCTAAGTATGTGAAACTGATAATAGGTGACGACTTTGATTCAAGTCAACCTACTAAAATGGATAATTAATGCACGCACATCTCCTCCAAAAAAAGTTCTCACAAAATAATGATTCTAAATGTACAGCGAAAAACTTGTATATTTTACTCTAGAACAATGAGTTGGGAGGCCTGAACTAGATGGAAAGGAGGGAAGACTGCAAAGAGAGACTGAGGAGAAGACCAACTTTTGAATAGCTATTAAGATTCTGATTATATTAGAAAATATCAGTTATACAAGACTTTTAAAAATATACTAACAGAAAGCTTATGAGATTTTAAGCTGATTAACATCCCTGGTCCGAACTTCACTACTCCAAAAGCAAAACCATCAATTTTATCAAAATCCTGTTCAAGTGAATCGCATGTAACAAGTTCCTTGAATCCAACGAGAATGTCATACTTTGTCACTATTAACTTTTCCCTAAATAGAGCTCTTAACACTAGCTACTCAAAGTATTCTTGTGTGCATAAAAACCAACAATAATCAAGCCACCATCCTCAAAGGTGAGCTTAGTTAGAAGGAATCTTATTTGCAATAAAAAACCACATCCTTACTGAGACAATGGTGGACCAGGGACAGGAGCTGAAGTGGGAGATTGACGCTCACATCAAGGAAAAAGCACCTCTCTGAAGGTGCAACCCCAAGAAGAAGAAAAGATTAGCCGGGTATGACACAGCTAATACTAATATATTCGTTACTTCTAGAGTTTCATGATGGGTACATAATAGAACTCTTCGAGATTGCTAATAAATATGCTGAGATTGCTGAACTCTATGTGGAGCACATTAAGAGACTACATTTAATAGGAATGCAACTAGCTGAGCCTATTAGAGGACCAGACACCTCTCTGCCTAAGGTGCACTAGTGACTGACCACCGTATCTTTCATTTGTTTTTAGGTAAGTTTGCTCACTTAGAATATTAGAAGTTTGGGTTCACGATCACATTCGTCTTCTCAAGCTTGACATCATTTGGCTTCAAGAAATTAAGCAGGAGTCATCAACTAATTTCACTTTCTGTAGAATGAAAAAAAATAAGGACCCATAAATGGATCCATTAACTTACATAAGATAGCCTGAGGAAATCTTATACGTTCATCAAAAGATCTTTTACGCATGCATCTGCCATATGATATTACTTGATTCAAGGAACCTACAGGGACAAGGCATTAAGCGAAGATGCCACTACTTACCTTTGACTGCTTGCTGAAATACTAACATGGGTCGACTAACATGGAATTACCAACATATAACAATTAGTGCACCAGGGGCCGATACACCAGCTTCATTTCATTTATTGAGCAACGTATATTGGATTAATTTCAGGGTTCTAGGTCCTCCAATTTCCAGAAAGAAGCATAACAATGGGAGTACTTTCTTGGAATGAGGCTTTACAGAGAGTTAACACAAGCAAAGAATGAATGCTTCTAAGAAGGATACTATTCAACAAAAGTTATCGTGAAATTAGTTGCTTACCTCTTTTGATGTCATGTGCTCCAGCTGATACTTTGGGCCTTTGAGAGCAAAGAAAGATCCGATGATGAAAATACAACCGAGAGTGAAACAAACTGCAAATTTCTGAGGCATCAGCACCATGACTGGAAGAAACATGGTGAATGCAATGAAGATGAAGAAGATTCCAGTTGCAAGAAACAGGCCAAAGTACATTAGAGACTTTCCAGATGGAAAAGTGCTGGTTGCATTTTGAAAACTCCCAGGGATTTCTCTTACACCTTTAGAAACCCTGTTTGCAAATCAAAGGAGTTATTACTGAATATCATTTTCTTGAGAATCCAGTTAAAATTTCGACAATAACAATCCATAAGAATACCAAGATTAGTTTCATAAAATCAAAGATCCGTTTCCTTATTCTAGAATTTGAGCATACAATTATGCACGCATACGCATATCCCTAAAATCAATATGCTTTACATATCTAAGGCTGATGGGAAGTCCATTAATAGTCATTATAATTACAGAAAGCTTTATAAATTTATTCATTTCTAATGAACTTCCAGATGCACTGACCTGCCATCCTTGCAAGTCCTAATCTCATCCATCTCAGAGGAAAGATCTAATATCTCATGATTAATCTAGTTCATTTAACTGGTACTAGAATGTATAAACATACTGAAATTCTGAAAATATTCACCTCATACATTTCCTAAATCTTCCTCGATAATTACCGTCCATATGCAGAAAAACAAGGTTGGGATATCTAGAGAGAGGCCTCAAATCATAGAACACAGATGTTACAAGTGTTCCTTTCTAGTGCAAACTTCGTCCCAACCCATCTTCTTATTATTAAACTATTTAAGAAACTTGTACAGTCTAACACACACTTTTACTATATTACCCCAAAACAATTTGATCTTCGGGCGTGGATTAGGTTGGTGGAAACTCGGGAAAAAAAAAAAACTTCCAGACTCACTTCCAAATACAACCAAACACACAAAGTCAAGTCCAATTCACTTTCGACTACAATCAAACACAAAAAACCTACTCACTTCTCAAACCTATTTTTCAGAGAACTCACTTCCCTGCAACTAATCATGCCCTTCAACTAGAGATATTGCCATCATTCTCCAAATGAACATGTTTTTGTACTTCAAAGATTTTTAAAAGTTGAGGACCTTCCTTCTTCTCAAAGACTAGAGGAGTCATTGGAAAATGCAACTCTCCCACAACTCTCTCTCTCTCTCTCTCTCTCTCTCTCTACTTCAAATTAAAACTACATTTAACTACATCTTCATTCAAGTATCCAACACCATTTCTTGCGTTGTCTCGAAATGTCTTTTGGTGCCGCATCATATATTAACAGTTTAAAAGGGTTGCCTTCATTTATTCTTTTTCTGAATGCTACCTTCTGAAACAATGAATCCAACCTAAGACTACCAAACACATGCTTCAATTCTTTCTTACCCATACTGGAGAATTGGACATAACCTAATCTTTATGCAAATGCAATGTCAATAGTGTATGTTGTCATATTTAAAGATTTGATATTATCTAGAACTAATCATCTCCTGATCACCAAAATTCACCTAACACTCTCCAGCCACTTCACTTCCAGGGACCATAAAAAGTGAGCTTCCTACTACGACAAACTTCATACTAACAAAGACACTTACTCTATCTCAAATTAGCTGAAATATTCCACATTATTTGATTTACTTATTTTTTTAAAGAATAGAATTTCCATTAAATTTCATACAGACAAAGGAACTAACATATTAGAACGAATCGAAAAATTCTAACCCTATACACCATATGACACACTGGCTTCAGACAAATCATCGACAATCATACAACTATAATAAGAAATCAAAATTAAAAATTTAAAGAAAAGATCCTGCCTAGACGTTAGTAGACAGATTATCCTCCAAGTAGATCTCAGTGAATCAACTAAAACAAATAGGAATCAAGAATATTTAGCTCACACGTTGAAGGTGCCGGTGACCTTATCGTTAGCAGTCCGTACAGCAGCCTCAATATCGAATGCAAGAGCGCCGCTGCTGTCCTCGGCGGATCTGGCGGCGGCGTAAGAGTTCCAGTCGGCCAGTAAAGAAGAAGAAGAAGAAGAAGAAGTTGTTGCGGAAGAGGCGGCCGAGCTTGGGCCGCCGGAGAACCATGCCTGTGCTGTTTTCTGCATCGTTGATGAAGAAGTAGAGATTCAAGCGATCGAACAAGGATTTTGTTTCTCTCAACAGAAACACAAGAATTTGTTGTTTTTCTTTTTCTTTTATCAAAATAATAAATGAAGATTGTGTTTAGTTTAAGGGCGGTACTTATCGATCTTTTTAATTATTCTTAGAGTTAGAAAAATTTAGCACATGTAAATATATCAATTAGATTAAAATTGAACAAATTTTATACGATTATTAATTGTGTCGATTCAAAATTAACTCACAAATCTACATTGTACTTTTTAAAAAAGTAAAATTTTTTATTATATAATAAAATTTTAATAATAAAAAGTCAATAATAATAATTTATAAATTATTAATTATATTTATAATTAATAATTTATTTTTATATTTTAGTAAAATAATATATGATAAAAAATATAATATTATCCAAACTATTAATATTTAGGTATTTTTCTAATGACAAATTTACATTTTATAGATTTTTATCAAAATTTTATTGAAATTATTAGTATGTATTTATAAATATAAAATTCAGCTGTTATCGTATATTTTCAAAAAATAAAATATAAAATTTGTTAGATATTCTAAAGACGGATGAAGATTACTAATAAATACAAATTTTGATAGACACTCACTATGGGAGAGTTTGAGAATGCTTATGAAATAAAATTTTTCTGAAATAAATATTTTTATTCTTTTTGAAAAATAAATTTTATTTTTTTATTTCTAAAAAATAATAAAAATATGTAATAAAAATATCTCACTACGTAAAATTTTTCTACACTGTCTAATTTTTTAAATAATTTTTTATATACTTATAAAATATATATTAAAAAATATAAAATTAAAAATTAAAAACAACTTTTCTGATAAGCAATACCAAAATATCAAACGAGACCTATATCTTTTCACAGAAAATATTATGTATTTTTATTCTAACTAATTTTATAAAAATATAAAATTAATAATTTTAATTTATTAAATAGATCGATTAGAATTTATTATAATTATTAAATAAATTTAGATAAAATTAATAATTTTAATTTAAATAAATTTAATAAAATTAAATAAATTTAATCCGATTATTAACTTAATTGATTCAAAACTCATTCGCCAATCGAAATTGCAACTCTTAATTTAGTTGCGGTGATGTGCGAAGAAAATGGACTAGAAGTTTGCAAGATCACTCTAGTAATTATAGTTGTGGTATATAATGGCCTCCACTCTTTCTTATGTGAGGGACTGATTATTGCTAAAACATCTACATTGAAGCCATTACTGCATAGTGTTAAGCTATATGCTCAGCATAGTGTTAAGTTGAAGTGCCGGAACAAACTATAGATTTCAAATATGTTTAAAATAAACAATATTTGATTTAGATAGATTTTATTAATTCTAACATTTGATTATTATGATATAATTTAAATGATATTTAAAATATAGATTCTAACTATTAAGAATACAATATTAAACTTTAAAATATAAGATTTTAAATTTTTATTTTAAATTTGACTATTAACAACAATATATGAGAGATTAAGATTATATTTTGACGTATTTTATTAACAAATTTTAAATTATTTAATTAAAAAAATTATACAAAGTAGAATGTTAGAAAAACAAGTAATTATTTATCACTAGATAATAATACGTTTTAAATAAAATTTAAATACTTTCCAAGAAACTTCCTTTAAAAAAATTGTATCTTTTTAGCTATTCTAGATATGTTTGGTTCAAGTCTTGCAACTTTATTATAGAAAATTTAATTCCAATGTATTTTGATTCCTGACAATATAAAATATGAAAATATTATATTATCATGTTTGGTTCAATTTTATCAAATGGTTAAATTACGAGAATTTTTCATTATCACGTTTAGTTTGCATTCAATATTTATAAGAATGTTTACTATTTTACTAAATTATTTTTAAAGAAGCTTGCATATTATTATAAACTATATACAAAATTTTCAACAACTACTTATAGTCTAACCGGTTAGATATTAATTTTTCATATAAAAAATCTGACTTCAAATCTCTGAATAAAATTTATATAAAATTTATCGTTTGGATTAGCACTGGATTGCACTTGGATATAATATGAATCATAAAATCAATATAGGATCATATATGATCAAAATAAAATCATACGGTCACCGGAGAAGAATCAAATCTGTGAGCGAAAAGAAAGGAGCGATACTTATGAAAAAAGAGCTTTTAAAAAACAAAAAATAAATAAAAAAAATGTTTTTAATATTAGAAAAATAATATTGTAGACAAGATAAATAGAAATTTGAATTATTACCTCCTCTTATGGTAATATAGATTTTTTCATTTGAGATAATTTTGTTTGCTTTTAGAATTCAGATTATCTTTATACCGGAACCACAATATGGGAATAGAATTCTATTTTATTAAATTTCCAAAGATTATATCAGAATCACCCGGACCAAACGGATCCTAAATTCTTTTCATTTTAAAGCTTTTTCTGGTTTCCTGAACCAGAAGTTGCCCGACATGTTCAACGGCAAGAAAATCCAACCAGGGATATATTTTTGCAAATAGAGGCCAACTACTAGTACTTTAGGAAATCTAGATAGACTCCTCATGCTTATGAATAGCAAACTTGCTATTCTTCCATGCATGCGTGCGCAAAATTGTTGTCTGCCAAGTGTTTGTCAAAATGCCAAACAACGTGACACCAACAACAATCCGATTCCTTCCAGCACCGTCTGTCTCTCTCTCTTCTCTCAGAACTCACAAACCAGCACCAGCACCGCTGATCAAACATACCTACGCCGCATCCATGGCAGCTCTGCAGAGCAATGCTGGAATCAAACCTCTGCACATTGCTGTGCTTCCCTGGCTTGCATATGGCCATTTGAACCCTTTCTTGGAGCTTTCTATCCGTATCGCTGCTCTCGGTCACCACGTTTCTTTACTCTCTACTCCATCCAACATCCGTCGTCTCTCCGCCGCAGCCCCTCGATTTCTTTCTAACAATCTCCACTTCGTTGATCTTTACTTGAATAAACAACAACGCAAAACAGTCACTGCGGAGCTCGACAACGAATCACAAATACCGGACTTACTCGTGGAATTCGATGGTCTTGAAGACCAAGTGGGGCTTTTCCTCCGTAATGCTTCGCCGGAAGTTGACTGGATCATGTTTGATTCAGCTGCATGGTGGGCTGCACGTGCTGCTGCTGCTAGACAAACACATTCTGTTTACATAAGCATGCTCAGTGCTGCATACCATGGATTCCTCGGCCCGCTCCGCTCTGGGGATTTCACAAAGGACAAGCTTGTGCAAAAACCCAGCTGGGTTGAATTTGAAACTTCCGTGAAATTCCACGATCATGAAACAGAACAATTTGCATCTTCTCAGCTCAAACATGATGTTTCTGGACTCTCTGGCGTAGATCGGATTTTATTATCTGTTGAAAATGCTGATGTGATTGCAGTCAGAGGATGCATGGAGTTGGAACAGGAGTGGATTGAATTACTGAACAAATTGAATAAGAAGCCTGTCATTCCAGTTGGACATTTTCCGATGTCCATAGAAATCAATAGTGATTCTGGGAATGATTCGTCGAGGATTTTCGAGTGGCTGGACAAGAGGAAAGAAAAATCTGTTGTGTACATTGCATTTGGAAGCGAGGCAGTGTTGCCGGAAGAACAGCTCAGAGAGTTTGCAAAAGGGCTGGAGATGTCAGAGTTGCAGTTTGTCTGGGCGTTGAGGCGGCCGGAGATGTTGCCGGATGGTTTTGAAGTGCGGATAAAGGATCGCGGTATTGTGTGCAGGTACTTGATGCATTTCTTGTTTTGATACTTAACAACTGGGATTCATAAGTGGATAAGCCTTCCATTCCAGTGTCCTTGCGTCTCACTAGTGGGACACAAGATGGTGCAACAAAATATTATTTTGAAATTCTACCTAGATTGGGAGTTATATGCTAATTCTGAAGCTATATTAAATAGGCACTGCTAAGAACTCGTTCTGCAAAAACTGCTAAGCTGTATAAAAGATTTGAAGTTTTTGGTCTAAGATTCAAGCAAGTTGAAATCTCATGAAAGTATAATTTCAACTTTTTTCTCTTGAGGACTTGGTAAAGAGTAGGATCCATGACACTTTTGAAGTTAGTTCTTGGCATATCTCAAAGTTTAATTGTCTCAGTTCTCCACTTCATTACAATTTCTAAGAGATACTTGTTTCTTTCTAAATTGGGCTTTCTCCTACAAAGTCGACATTAAATTTTAAGAATAAAATGGAATGTTGATAGAATGTAAAGTATTTTTACTCAGAAGTATAAAAATCAAGGGGTAACCATAGAATTTTATGCTTTCCAGATAAAATTTTAGGCTTTTAGCTTTCACCATTTGGAGCAGGTAATGAAGTTTCTGGGTGATAGTAGACTTATCGTCATGCCTTGTTACTGATGAGTGTTGCTTTACAACCAACAATGAAAAAGCATAAATGACCATTTTGCATAATGTTGCAATGCAATGATCATTTTTTGCGTAACTATTGCAATGTATTAACAGGGGATGGGTTCCGCAAATTAAGATCCTAAGTCACTCTTCAGTTGGAGGATTTGTGACACACTGTGGTTGGAACTCGCTTGTAGAAGCGTTACAATTTGGAACAGCCCTTATTCTCCTACCACTGGTAAACGATGAAGGCATCAATGCAAGGTTCATGGCTGACAAAAAGGCTGGTCTCGAGGTCCCAAGAAACCATGACGGATTTCTAGAAGCTCATGTTGTTACTAAAACTTTGAGACTAGTCATGGTAGAAGAAGAAGGTAGAATTTATAGGGAGAAAGCTAAGGAGTTGGGGTCAGTGCTTGGGAAAAGAGAATTGCAAGATCAATATGTTGAGAATTTCCTTCGCTATCTTCAATCCTACAAAAGACGTTCTTCGTTCTTCTGAATAGAGCAAGATGATGCTATAATCACACTAGTGGAACACTGATGCTTGAAGTTCTTTATGTTTGTTTTTGCTGATCTTTGTCAACCGAAGAGCTTGCTATGAGATTCTCAGAAGGAGGTCCACTTGAAGCTTCCATAAAATATTGGAATTTCAATATTGGTTAAGGTAGTTTAGAGTTGATCATGTCAACTTTCATGGTCTGTATTCGAATTGGATGGTTTTCGGATAACTTTCTGTTAATAGTTGTCAATGTGCTGCTCTTTAGGAAATGTTTGTGTATTTGAATGAGAATGATTCATGAAGAAAAATTTGTTAATAGTTGAAGTTGGATTTTGAATAGCAATTTGGGTTGCAAAAACCAATTTACTACGCTTCATTTCTCATTTGGTTTCAGTGACCATCGTGAATTTCAAGCATTCTTAAATGAAATGGTTAACATATTTGCACTCACAATATAGATGGGTTTAGGCACCGTTTAGGAGTTGCTTTATCAAATCATTGAAAAAGAAATTTGATCAAATTCGTTTCAAATCATTATAGCACAATCACAGGACTTGGTAACATATGAAAGCTCATGGCAACACCATAAAATTTCCAACCAATTTAAGAACATCATACTAAATTGAAGCTAACACTTTCAAATGCTTTAAGTACACACTGACTTTCTAATCCATCACGACATGACATCCTACAACAGTATCTCCTCTCAGGCGATATGTTCACTAAGTTTATTATTGCACTGAGAGGACCATAATACCTAATTAATTCAATAACAACTAAAGTGCAGCTTACATTTCCAAATGCTAAAATGCTGCACTTGTCCTTTCAAGTAATATAGCCAGAAAGCACAGTATGTCATAACTACGCACAACTGTGCACCAAGAAGGGATTAGAGTAGAACTCATCGTGCACCAAGGAACACAATGCTTACAGTATATCTTGTCAGTCAAAGGTTCTACACCGCATTTTTCAGCTTCGCCAGCCCTTTAAGCGCATCTCTGATTGCTGGTTCATTTTTTATTCTGTGGGCCTACAGAAGAAACAGACAAGTTTTGAAATTTGGATCCAGTTTTCTCTAGTTTAAAGGTTTAAACTTGGCTAGCATTCAATAAAACGGCACTTAGGCTAAATTAGAGCTCATAATAAGCATTAATTTGTCAATTTCATAGAAAAAAACACTTCTCATTAATCCAAGACATGATTTTGTTGTGCTACGCCAAAACAATGTCATAAGGCGAATAAAAGATAGGCAATATTGCAATCAGATTATGATGTGTATGACTATCATAAGGAGTTGAACTGATCACATTTTAAAACATTAGAAACAATAGGGTCTAAGAGTAATAAGTATACACATTTATGCAGTCAAATAAGCGACACTAATTTTTTTTTTAAATTAACAAAAAACACCAATTCCACGAAAACATGGTAATCCGCAATGAAGGAGAAGAAAGCAACCGCAAGCATGCTTCTCAAGAAGGAACTAGGAATGAACAGATGTCCTAAACTAGCAGCTAGTGACTAAAAAATAACAATTCCCTAACCTAATGAAGGTTTGGAGAGGCTATAACCTGGTATTAATACCAAATCCTGGACGATCTTGCAACAGATGCTTCAATTATATATTTCATCCTATTCTTAAGTTTCCAGTGTGATAATTGAGAAATCAAAATCTATGAAATTCATTAACAACAAAAAAATATAGCATAAGATCAGTCTAGCTTATGACAGAAGAGGATCAAGCAGTTAAACATTAGACTAGCTAGGAACCCTGTCACCATCGTTGGATTCACTGCTGTAGAGTATATTTTAGTTATAAGGATTACTTAACTAAGAATTTCTCTGAATGTTGCTAATAAAATTGACAAGGAAAATGAACAACATACCAGCTGATAGTAGAACAATACCACCTCAACCAGTGGCTTACCTTAAGAGATGGTACCAGAGCGTAAACCTCTTCAACAGACTCTGGGCAAACATTCCCAATCATGCATATCTAAAAACAAGGTAGTAAATGGTAAAGATCAATACTTGACAATTTCAAGCACTGGCTATATGTCAGTACTTCCCCAAAGTTCATCCAGATGGGACTTCAAAAATACAAATAAGACATAAAAAGAATGCTGCAAACCTCGCCATCTGTGACCCCATATTTCTTCAGAGAGCTAAATAAGTTAAAATTGGAACAACCATTTCGCAAAAATTTAGGTGTATTAGCTATAAACAAACTATGATAACAGAGACTTAAGGATACTCCAGCAACTCTCTCACGAATGAGGAATTTGCATACTTCTCACCATTTTTGCAGTACTGCATTGCTTTGTGGAAGGAACTGAAAGAAGTTAAGACTTATCTATTCTTAGCGGAAGTACTACCAAAACATTCCCAACATTAATAAGGTGTAAATTACAAGTTAGAGGATGATTGCTTACACTGGTATTTTAATCTTTGGATCATCAGACAAGGATATCAGATGTTCTTGGACTCCTTGAAATATAATAGCTGCCTCACAATCCATTAAGATTTTGCTATTTTTGGGAAGTTCTGCAACAACCAAAACAAGATTCTAAAAACTGAAACCTCCATAACTTTATAACAGAAATAAAATAATTAAAAGCACTGCTGTTTCTATGACACCAACAACTTTTGTGAAAGCAAGTGCAAGTAACAGAAAACATAAATTAAGCTGATCATAACTTGGGAATAACAAATATCAGCCATCATAACAAACTCACATATGGATTTCCATTACAAAATATCTAAGGTTAGTAGAGTAACTGGATCTCCAATAGTACAAGCCAAAAGAAAATCAATAGATCTAAGGTAGGCCACAATATTGTCAGTAAATAAGTGCGAATGTCACTTCAAATTTTCTAAACAAGCACTTCCTCCTAGATTTCCATTTCATTCCACAGACGAAGTTAATTAAATATACTTGTGCATGGCTACAAAACTACATAGGTTTCTATAAAGATAAAAAAAAATTTTAAAAAAAAAAATAATAATAATAGATAATTAAAGAAATAAAGAACAATGAATTAATAAAGATGTCAGCAAATATTGTGGGTTGGGGGATACCCATTTCAAGTTTCAATTCTACTTCTGTCAGAGGAGAATTAAGAGGTATTGCCTGGGGTAAGCTTCCCTTTCCTCCACTTTTTGGCAAAGTTGAGTCCTTCCCACCTGTGCTCGAACCACCTGAAATAAGATAAGAGTTTGGTGGTGCTCCTCATTGCTAAGGATATGGCAATATGTTCACTTTAAAGCATGCGAGTAATTTGCAAGGAAAGAAATTTTGGCATTCACTTAAAAGTCATTTACTTAAATGTTCTTTCAAGAACATGTTCTTACCTGACTTCATAGTGGAGAATCCCTTATCACTGACCATTGGACTTTGCATGTCAACGAAGCCTATGGAAAAGGAAAACAATCATAAATAGCAAAAAATACACATTTAACAACTAGAATAGAAAAATATCCTCCCTAATAAATTTGTTCTTCCTAGTTAATGTATTGGAAGCTTTCGCAATTACCAACTAAACATTCTGTAGTATTTCATTAACTCCAGGTTGGCTTCTAAAGTGAGGGCCAGGAGATTTAGCAATCATATTCCTAAATAAAAGATGTAACCATTCTACATCCTTCAAGTAATTTACTACGACAGTGAGGATTTATTGCTAAACCAAACCAACTGAGAAGAACCATTTTGGTTAATAATACTGCAGAGCAAAATAATGACCAACCTTCAGATTCAGAGTCTGAGGAATCTATTTGGACATGGGCAACCTTTTTGTACATATCACCATCCAGTCCTTTCATCTTACCTGCATAAAAACATTTAAGGGGAAAAATTATACTATTGTAAGCCATACTACCAAGGAGTTCACCAGTTTCATTATTTACAATTAATTGGCAGAAAATAAATCAGAGTATAAACAAGCTTGCTGTAGACCTAATTGCAATTGTCTTCTTACTAGCCATCGTAAGCTACACTTGGTGAGAAATATCTCGAGAATATCACAAAACTTTGCATGCACACATACTTGTATCAAAAAGCTGCATCAGCAAAGGAACAACAACTTTATTATTTCTAGAATATTGCTAATCATTAACATGCTAGCGGGAAATTACTGATTTGAAGTACGACTTTGAAGAGTAAAGAAAATTGACTAGTTTTGGACAAAACAAAAAAATAACACTGGTCTTGGGACAAATAAGTGAGCAAAAGGTGATGGCAGATGATGTTCCTCAATACCACAAGAGAGTTCTAATAATAGAATTGTAACTACGCTCTTGCAATTTTGGGAGGATACCACTCATATGACGAACCACCAGTGAGCCAACTATGGTACTTACAGTCATAGGAAATTTCATAGAGCTTACGGTGTCAGCAGACTGGGAATGTGTCTAGTTAGAATGCAAGAGCGTACTAACGTAGTAAAAGTCAAAAAACAAATTGACCTGCCAACTTATGAATAGTTGATCATAACATATAAAATATCCTACTAAAATTTGATCAAATCTACATTTCATCAGCAACAACATAAAATCAAGTAAGTAATTTCATCAGAGCTCACCATTAGAAAGACCTAGCAAAACCCTAAACAAAACGGTAAAAAGTTCCCAGCTTTCTAAGTTCCAGCACTCAACTTCAAAATCCATTCTTATCAAAACAAAAAAGAAAGAAGAAGAAGAAGAAGAATTAATCAATCGAATCTTGGAAGAAGAAAAAGAATTAGTTACCTTGTCGGAGCCGTCTCACGCTTGCGAGCTCGATTGGCCTGCGCAACGGCTACAGGGATAGTAGCGGTGAAGAAAAGGAGTCAGGAGGGACCGAAGATCGGCGTCGGGGAAGAAAGAAGCTCGCCGGGACAAGGGATTGCTGCGGGGATGGAGGGGAGTAGAGCGGAGAAATAATGTTATAAGTAGAGAGATCCGTAGAGCTACTAAGCTCTGTTAACCCTTGTAATTACAAGCTTCTTGCCCGCTGTTTTCCACTTTTCCTTCGGCAAGTTAACATTGATAACCGTGTATCTAACTTTGAAATAAATTCATATTTTTAAAATTACAAATATTTTTAAAAATAAATTTTTTGTAAATTTATATTAATAGTAAATTTTAAAAAAAATAAAATAATAAAAACATTATTAAATTTTTATTTATTTAATATTAAAAATAAATTAAAAATAAAATTTTAGCAGTCTGTAAATACGGCCTAAATAAATTCTATAGAATTAAGCCAGAAGAATGTTAAATGTGTCATGTGTGAGGTTTAGTTAGTTACTGCGTATTTCTTTTATTATAAATTAAATTCTAAAAATAAATAATTTAAAAAGTAAATTGTAAACAAAAGTTATTTGTTTATTATTAAAAGTGAGTTTAAAATTAAATTTCTAATTTCTAATTTCTAATTTCTAATTTTAATTTAAAATATATTTTGAAAAAAATAAGTCTAAATTTTTTTATTTTGATTTGAAAGTAAATTAAAAATAAATATTTTAGTTAAACAAATAAGTAAATACGTATTTAGATTGGCGGATTATTCGTAGAATGGTAACTCACTGTTAAGCAAAAGAATGATAACAGGAGCGGGAAATCAAACAAAAATTTCGGATAATTCTTAAGAACTCCATCGACTACATATTAGAACTCCATCAATTATAGGAAAATTGAAGTATGCAGCAAGAAACCACAACACATCATGGCTCATCTTGTATTAAAGTTTAAAGAATGGATCACTGTAATTTTTTTACTTGCACAATGCATTATATATATACAAATATTTATTATGCCAAAAATTCTTCCTATTCTTCGATTTACTTTTCTGGGGGTTGCGGCAGTAATGCTTGTGGTAATGGGTTTCGCGAAGGCGCTGCTATGAAACCCCATCGCCAACCGGCACTGCCGCTGCACGCCCAACCCGGAAAAAAGAAAAGGAAAAAGAGAACCGAAAAGATAAGACAAACATATATAGTGAAGAAAAAGAAAGTGCAGAAAGTGCGCAGTGCAATCGTGGCAAACAAAAGTCTGAGGATTTAAAACGGTTTCAAATAACAAACATAGATAGAAAGATTAGTAGTAGGACAAGGAGTGTTCTCCATTTCTTATGAAATCACACATGAGCAATGCCAAGTATTTGACGAAGGAGGATTCCTGGGCTTCTTCTTTCTCTCATCTACGTAAAGATAAACAGGCGGCATCGCCATCGCCACAGGAGGTTCCTCGATCTTCCTTCTCTCATCTTGGAAAATAGGAGCATGATGAAACTCCTCAACAGGCAGGTTCCTCTCACGCTTGTAATATGGATATAATATTTCATCTGGCTCCCTTTCATCTGGTTCCTTTGGTTTTTCTGGTATCTTTGGTTTTCCTTCATGGGGCTTAATGCCACCAGGGAACTTCCTTTGTTCATGCTTTGTGTCTTTCTGTGACGTAGTTGTTGTGGCAAACCCAATTTCATATTCTTTCTGTGGAGATAGACATGTACATATCAGGTACAGATTCCTATATGAGTTGCTTATACCAGCTTTTCTAAAGTGATTTTCTCTTCTTCAAGCCCAAGAAAACCTTTGGTAGTATTTTAAAAAATTTTAAAATATAAATTATTAAATTTATTTTACTAATTAAAAAAAAGTTTATTTTTAAAAAAATTTCTTTTTTTTTTTTAAATTATTTTTTCGGCAACCCCAACCGTGCTCTAAGTCTAGAAATGAACTCACGAAACAACAAATATATCACCTACCTAAGTGCATAGTTTAGGGTATGTCATATATTTGTTGCTCTTACTGTGCTTTCATGGTCCTGATCCAAAGGAATAACCATGAATTATACTTTTCTCATTGTTTCCCAAGCCAAAAAATGCTCTTCTAGTAAGTCCCTTCACCTGGTTCCATTTGAACTTGTAGCTATCATCAGTTGTAGTTACCTCATTTCTCCGTAGCTTTGATGTAGCATCAGGATCCATAGCTATAGAGTCAAGAAACCTGTCAGTAAGTGACAGAACGAATATGTACAACTGATCACTTAAGCAGCACTGCAAGAATAGGATAAAAACAACACCATGCGAGATTAAGCTGTAAGAAAAAGAAAATATAACTTAAGAGTGTAGCTAGAGACGCTCAATCAAAGATTTCCCTGTTTCATCAATGATAACTTCTCGAGTCCCTTTCAACAGTTTTAAGAAATATTACAAAATAGCCAAAAAAAGAAGCATGCCAGAATAAGTCCTTGTTCAAAATTATGCGTAACTAGTTAAACAAAGCTAAGATGTTTATATAAGTTTGTAAATCAATGTTCTACTATTTTGTACAAGTCATCGTGACAAAAATTGAAGTCCCAAGTCTAAGTAAAGGAGGTCATCAGTTGACAGCCATATGTGAAAACTTATCAAGTTTTTATGAAACAGATAGTTCCAGACTGATCCATGTAACCAATCTCACTTAGTCGGATCAGATTGGTAGAAGAGGACAATATTGTATAATAAAACACTAGTAACATACGTTGGTATCTTTATTTTCCATTTCTGTGATCTATGGATGGTGCAGGTTTCTTGAGGATCAGAGCTGAGGAATGCTTAAGGTTACCTTAACTTTTTAGATCTTACAGTTAAAATGGATAATAAAATGCCCCGTGCAGTATAGTTTCTAGTGCACTACTTCTCGAAAACAGAAAGACTACTCTGCTTTAGTTTCTTTCATATGTTGATTCATAATGTAAAAACAATTACTGGCCTCATTGTATGTTCTTATACAATATACAGTCTCTAAGCCAAAAACATTCAACCCTGGTGAGGAATATGTATCTCAAAAAGATCACCTTCAACTCAGTACACTAATCCACTTCCAAAAAATATACGAGGACTATTTACTCCTCTTGGCAAACATTCTCCACAAGTTCCAGATAATTCTAACACAATAATGACAAAAGCATGCGCCACTGAAAAAAAAATTGACAGCACTTGTAACCATAAAACTAAATTTCTTGTATTTGCAAACAGGAAAGCTTATGTACTGGAAGGAGCTTAGATATTAACTAGCTGAAAACAACTTGCCTGCCCAAGCAATTCCTTCTGGTTGCTTGCCTGAACCTTTCCGACACACTTGTTAAATCTCTCAATGCCCTAAAAGAATGGAATGCTTCAGTCATCAGCAGAGTTGTGAATCATGTAATTATCAGTAAACTTTGCTAACAAGTCAAGATTAACTTCTAGAATGGTGAACTCATATACAGATGTCAATGCAAGCATCAAGAATTCCAAAGCTCATGAGCAACAAATTGCAACTAGGTGAAACATCGGCATCTTAATGCATAACTAGGGCCACAAAAAAATCAACTAGTGAAGTAACATAGATACCAATATCGGCTAGTTTGCTTAGATCAATTTGTTTGATTAAATCATTTTGTGTTGATATGCCTTTCAATCTGCGCCGGTTTATGGCTTTGCATTCTCAATCGACGGTTGGTTCGCTCCGGTCTTTGGCTTCGCGTCAGGTCCAACTTGGCTCACGGCACAAATTCCGTTGGTGAGATCTCGCTCGAAGCTCGGAACTCTTTTTGTTGCTCCTTTCAAGTGAAAGCTTTGAGGGGGATTGATTGATCGGTTTGTAACTCGATGCGGCCGTTCAGGTAAACGATTCCGTAAGTCAAGTCAGTAGAAAGAGTAGAGAGAATTGCTTTTCTTGTTTAGGGCCTACCTATCTTTAGTGAGCACGCGTCAAGCTAAAGACCTTTGATCGTAAAAAGACTTGAGCTCACTAGTCTCAGAAACCCAAAAACGCCTACCCACGGCGACAAGGTCAAACTTGACAACAGCGAGGCACTCAGAGGTTTCAGATGAACAGGTTAACGAGACTAAGAGGATAGGTAAAGGTTATAACCTAAGAATGTTCTTCTGTCTATCTCTTTGAATCTTCGCGCATAAGACTCGAAGTTGAAGAGATGCATGAAAATTTAAAAAGGAAAGAAAGAAGAGAAGAAGATGATGCATGCATACAGAATATACACGACTCTTAAATATATTTAAAATTAACATAATGGCATGCAGCATAGTTGATAGGTTTAAGGTGAGGTATCGCCTCTAAAGACAGAAACTCACTAGCTAGAGAAGACGTACCCTAAAGCTGAAGAAGGAAGAAGAAGAGTCGGGGCTTTTCTTCAAGCAAAGTTTATTTCTCAGGAGTGCTTATATGGTCTGGATTACAGAGTGTGCTTATTGTGTCCACAGACCATTCTCCATATGCCTATTTATAGATCAGGTAAATGTGAACGTGGGCAATAAGATACTCATTCACCGAGGTTCCTTCAAAGAAGATTACTCCGATCTTGAGCTCCACGATGTCAACTTCCGATATTTTGCAAGTCAGAAGCGTTCACACTTGTGAGGTCACCATTCTGATTACCTTTTTTTGTATTTTTTATTTTTGCGAGTCTGAAGCATTCACACTTGCGAAGTAACCATTCAAATTAATTTAATGCAACTGAATTGTTCATATGAAAATGTCATTCAAGATTGATTCTCGACTTTAGATATTTAACACTATTAATAATTATATAATCAATATTATTAGTCAAGTTGTAATAGTATATGTTATGCAACGATTTATTAATTTGCCAAATTGAACAATATGTTATTGTTAAGGTTGATTTTTAATTATTGCACAAGATTATTCCCTGCTTTTAGATAATATTTCCAACTTCATTGTGTGATTCTAGGGGGAAATGGTAGTTGTAAATATAGTTCTTGTAGGGGTGGCAATATGGGTTCATGGGTCAGTTTCGGATCGACCCATATAATAATCGAATTAAAATTATTCAATCATAATTCGACCCATTTATTTATATGGGTCAAAATTGTCAACCCTAACCTAATCTATTTATAATCGGGTCAAATTCGGGTCGACCCATTTAATAATTAAATTATTAAAAAAAATTATAAATATTAATTTTTGATAATAATATATCAAAATTATTAATTATGATATATTTAAAAAGAAAAAATATTAATTTTGACAAATTTATAAATTAAATAAAAATTAGTTAAAATTAAGATAAATTAAAAATATATATATATACAAATTAAATTCAAAATTTTTATTTTTTTCTAATTATTAAATAATATATACTATATAAATAGTTATACGGATTAAACGGGTCAATTTTGGGTCAATCCGAACCCGTTTAAATTTTTCGGGTCGATTCGAAATCGATTCAAATCCAACTAAAGCTTGATCCGAACCCGACCTTTTTGGGTCGGATTTTCGGATCGGATCGAAATTTGCCATCTCTAATTTCTTGGATGCCTACTGTGAGGGAGATTTCAACGTGAACAGTACTTTACATATACACATGACAAGTTGTCACGGAGTTATGTGAGAGGGCTTCACATGGGATGTGCTTAAGAGACCGTGACACAAAAGAGAAGCGTGTAACATGTGTTAGTTGCAGAGAGTGCCGCCGAGCAAAGTAGAATGCTTAAGTTTATCTAGAAATATTAACTATAGATTAATTATTTGGTATCTAGTGAAATAAGGTAACTTAATATATAGTTATCGAGTTAGTTAGATTATTTTGTTTAGGATAGAACTTTGGCTGCCATGGATTCAGGCCAATACATTACATGGTAGATTCTATAAATAACTGTTATGTGTAGAACTAACAGGAGGGAATCAAGCACTTATTTATTTTTTTGTTTTTCTAGTCTTAGTTCTATCCTTGCAATTAGCATATCTTTTACAACTTCACGTGATTGCAAACCGTAACAACTAGTACCAAAACTAATAATCTAATAAAGCGCTTTACTTTTGCAGTGTCTGAGTCATCTAAATCATCATTATCGCCACACTCGGTTAATACCGGCCCTTCCATTCAAACGCTGCCAACTCTCTTGAAAGCAAACTACTAGTACCACCAAACAGAGGCAAACTGCTTCGAGCCATACGACCACCTCACTTCCAATCTAGTGTGGCTGTTTACGAAATGCTACGAATTTTACAGAACTACACAAGGTAGTTACCTCTGCGCAGCAGCAAAAGAAAGAAGTCAGAAGCACGAATATGTCCTATGCACCACCCAACGACATAGCATCTTCAAGCTATATTGCGAGGCAAAATCCACATACTTCCCTACCCACATTTGGCATAAGTATACCTATCCCATACCCAGCTGTAGTACAACAACTACCCAACCAATGTCCAGTAATGATGCAATCTATGCTCATTGACCCCTTAACAGTTGGTACTATCAACATACCTACACAACAAACATCGGCCATAACCGTAATACTAAATCTATCCACTTGACACAACATCCAAGTCCACATTCGGACAGTCAATAACAGTTTCACAAATCACCAACGACCTCCTAACATCTTTATACCACTATCGCAAGCCTGCCCACTAAACCAACAGTCTACTGTACATAACTCTAATACTCTTCCATTACATAATGCACCTCCACAGCCATTTTACCCAACAATCCAACATGCCTTATATCTGACAAACCAGCAAGAACAACACTAACACTACTAGAAATAACAGCATCACCTACTGAAAAAAACAATCGGCACGAGTAAAAAATAGTCGGCAAAATACTTTACCGACTAAAGAAAAAGCAGTCGGTAATCCGTCGACAAACACCAGTCGGTAAATTATTTACCGACTAAATACAAAATTCAGTCGGTATGGCACAGTAATTTACCGACTGAATAAATTTTAGCCGATAATTTTATTTTATCCACTGAAAATATTTAGTCGGTAATTTTAATTTACATACCAAAATTTTTAAATCGATATTTTTGAATTCATTTGGTGAATACTTAAAAATTTTATCTAAAATAATTCACAACTAAGTATAGAAATATATATTAAATAAAAATTAACTCAATTTTATATTCATTAAATTTATATATAATATTAATCAAAATTTATATTTACATATCCATTAAAGTCATCAAATACATTGAAATGATCCACTTGCTAAAGCACTAATTTACACAGCTACTACATAAAGAATAGCCTTCACATAAACAATTATTTGAAGATGACTCCACAAGGAAGATGAATACTCCATATGCTTATCTGAAATACAAAAGAAAGGTTGATGAAATCATTAGAGACATATGCTTTAATTACAAAAGAAAGGTCGATGAAATCTCCCCAGATGATCCATTCTCTAATGCATCACATTGTCCTAAATTTCAACAAATTAATGTAATGCTTCCGTATCAATTCAATTTTCGTTTTGCTAACATATATAGCCGATAAAACTACATCAATTGCTTTGATTTGCTTACCTGAAGAGTGGTGGTCTACTATCCGTAGTATTCACTGTTTGTACGTCTGTAGTACGTACGCAAATGCAAAGCATAAATCAATAATTTCTTTAATCTTCAGCGCACTCTTTCTACATAGATCTTCAGTGTATTTTCTTCTGAATCATCCTACGAAGAAAGCAATCACACAGACAGCAATGGATATCTCTTTAGGCATTTCTACAGATACTTGATACATGCATACTGATTATTGAATCATGATAGCATGCCGTACTGCATTACTAGCTAGCAATGATTTTAATGAATTGTAGTAACGAACAATGTGGTTTTTGCACAAGAGCTTCTTGTGCTTTACCATTGCTTTTAATGGTAAAAAAATCTCTACTTCAGAGTAAAAGCTGCATCAGCCACAGTGATAGAAGAAGAAAAAAAGAGAGTACACACATCTACACAGGTCTACATTAACCAACAACAAGTCTATAGGTGTGCAGCAGGCATTGGAAGATGAGCAAAAGCAAATTAAATTAATTAAACAAAATTTGAAGTATACCAATTTATGTTTTTACATTTCTCATTTCAATGTAACATCTGAAATCATGTCAGAGATCAAAACAGAAGAGGGAGCTGGCCTTATTGAAAGTTTCAATTGCTTTGGCAGTAGAAAAAGAATAAGAAGAAGAACAACGACAACAAGGAATTAATAAAGAGTTTGAAATCAAAGTTTAAAGATAATTAATTAAAAGACCACCAAAACAAGATGCAGCAGCAACAGTAGCATAACGAAAAAAAAGAATAGAAAAGAGTGCTGAAATATGAAACAACACGAAGTCACTTTCATCAATATGGTACTGTAAATCATGTGCGAATAATTAAGTTGCTCTAGAAGAAATAAACAGTGCAACTCAACAAATCCCTTCAACTCTTACTTGAAAATTCAAATGAATTTTCAGACAAAGATTGAAACGAACTGACTGATTCTAAACACTCCCTCACCTGTAAGTGGGATTTCACATGAGCTAATGTCAGATCCTTCACATCCATGAGTTGAAGCACTGATTTAGGTGTTGTCCCTGTCCATGTTTCAAAGATAATCAGCAAATTCTCCCAAAAAGAAAACAACTTCTAATCAGCTTGTGCGATATCTTCAGAACCCACAAACATTAGAGGCGTAAAACGAACATCAACAAAAAAATCACAAATCAAACAAAAGAATTAAAAGAAAACCGAAAGAACAGTAGCAGCTAATAAGAACAAATCGAAATCACAAGACGAAAAGTACTTAAAGAAAAAAAAAGCAAATAGGGAGAAAAATGGTGAGGATAGAATAAGCGAAGCAAGCGTACTTTCATGGTCACCAATAGCTCGATTTGCCGGCGGAGGGATTTGGTGAATTCTAGAGTTTTTACAGTGGTCTCGATTCGGCTTAGATGGGCTCGTTGGAGTAACAGCACAAGAAGAAGAAGAACGTCGGAAGTAGAAAAGGAAGAAATCAGTGCGGAGAGGTGAGAGCATGCTAGTGAGGGGGGCGTAAGGGACGGGCTCACAGTCGGAAAGAAGCAAAAACAGAAGGGAGAGGAAATGAAAACAAAAATGGAGAAAGAAAAAAATTATAAAAAAGAAACTTACCGACTAACATGATTTTCGTCGGTAATATTACCAACTTTAAATAAATCAGTCGGTAAATTAGCTACTGATAAAATTTTAATCAAAAAATTTACTGACTGAAAGAATTATGGTCGGTAAATTTATTGACTAAAAAGTTTTTTGTCGATATTTGATAGATTTACCGACTATCTATATTTTTAGTCGGTAATTTTAAAAATTTTACCGATTAGATTATTTTCGATCGGTATTTGATAAATTTACCGATTTTATTTTTTCATTTGATATTTTTTAGTTGGTAAAAACTATTTTTGTAATAGTGTAATTAGTAGCTGCATCCACACCCCATCAAGCTACTACAAAACCATGCAAATTTCTTAGGAGTCGCTGACTGTAAGCTTACACCTCAAGGGAACATCATAAGTTTTCGACTTTTGACAGAGAAGAACCATATGAATGAATGTACTCAACAGAAAGATATTTCAAATACCACAAAGACGGTGACATAGGACAGAGTTGCAATCGCCACGATGTACTTGCAAGGAGAGGCCAATTAATGGTATCAAAATTATGAACGAAATAGACCACATCACTTTTGGGAAGACCTTACATCCGCATGACGAGATAGACCACATCAAACTATGAATGAGATAGACAACGATGTAGAATTTTTCTATACTTTCTAAATTAAAAAAAAAATAGAATTATATAGAAAATTTATTTGGGAATGTAAAATGAAAGATTGGAATAAAAAGAAGAAGATAAAGAGTTAATATGCACTCGCAAATATGATCTAAATTTCCTTTCTGTTGAGACTATGATGTATCTAACTATTGATTCTTAATTTTATAATATTCAAAATTTTATAATTATTTATTTAGTATTTATTACCGTGCTTATTACTTTTAAGTAATTGGCCAATATTCAATCAATTTGAAATTCATATTGAGATAGAGATGTGATATATGAATTAATCTTTATAATGAATGCCATGAATTGTATTAGAAACAGAGATGCTCTTATGATTCGAGCAGTTAATTTAGGATGCCATAGAATTTAAATGAACTTTATGGTATGTTAACTCACATAGAGATATAATGAGTTATTGTATAGAAATATTTTTTGGTATAGCTTGAGAAAAGTAATCAAAGGAATTAGAATTTTTCAACTATTAATAAAGATGATTAATTACAATGAAATCAAATGCTCTATCTCTTATGTCATCAGAACCTCACAAGTTTAAGTTTTAGTTTGTGTTGTTTTTTCTTTAGCTTTAACAGTCACTCTTATTAAATCGATTTTTTCAAGTAACTTTAGGATTAGTTATTTTCGTTATTTAATAAGTTAATCAATACTCGCGACTCGTACATTTGATATAACAATAGAAGTCAAGTAAATTTTCATGCAAATAAGATGGAAAGCAAATCCAACATATGATTTTGGATAACAGATTTTGGTGAAACGTTCAAATATATTTGAAGGCCGCTTATACTCTTATTAAAGTACTGCAATTCGTTGATTCAGATTAGAAATTAGTTATGGGTTTTATTTATAAGGAGATGGATCATGCAAAGAAAAAAATATTATTAAATTATGCTTATGCCAAGAAAAGATAAAATATTTAAATAAGTTTAAATTTAATTGTTTCATCATTGCTATTGGTTATTACTCATTTTTTAAAATATCTTATAGCTATGATTCCGGGAAAACTATCGATGAAAAATGAAAGTTTCAAATGCATAGACCTTTGCATACTATAACTTACTACTTAAACCCTTAGTATCATTATAGTATTGATTTCAAAGATAAGGCAAAGGTAAAAATTGAGTTATATAATTATTAGAAAGAATAATAGCTTATACAAATGAAAGAGTAAAAATAGATTTGTAATTAGCGACATTTAAGCATTCATGAGAATTGTTTGGCATCAACTCTACCATAGCAGGAAGGGAAAGAAATGATCCAATTGATTGGTGGGGTTTATTTAGAGCTGAGTGTCCGGAGTTGCAAGATTTACTGTTCGAATTTTAAGTTTGACTTAAATCTTCTGAACAAGAACATAATTGGAGTGCATTTGAAATGATAAGATGTAATATTATTTGTTTAAATATTTTCTATATTAATTAACTTATATGACTTTTATTATTCTTTAGGTTTACACAAAAAAAAAAAACCATTTGCATCAACAGAAGATGAATGATTTGGTATTCATTATGTGCAGTTTGAAATTAAGAAAAAGAAGCATGATAAATATAAATTCAAGTTCATATACTTTTGATGATCTCTCCTCTGATGATTAATGGATTGTTGAAATGAGCAAGAAACTCACGAGTGGCTAGATATTCTTCACAAAACTTCAGTTAATGAAAATGATTGATAGAGCAATTGCTATTGAGGAAATTAAGAATCGTGAAAGTAAACCTGATAGTGATGTAAAATTTATGATATTGACGATGATGTCACTACTAAAAGAAAGCAACGAATAGAAATCCTGCTGAGGGATGTGTATCTCAAAAAGATCACTTTCAACTCAGTACACTAAACACTTCCAAAACATATACAAGGACTATCACTCATGTTGGGGAACACTCCCCATTTCCAGATAATTCAAGCACAATAATGCATAAGCATGCATGCGACCACTAAAAAAATTAAGAGCACTCTGTAACCATCAGACTAAATTTTCTTGTAGTTGCAAACAGCAAAGCTTATTATGTACGGGAAGGAGCTTAGATACTAACTAGCTGAGAACAACATGCCTGCCCAAGCAATTCCTTCTGGTTGCTTGCCTGAAACTTCCCAACACACTTACTGAACATCGCAATTCCCTAAATGAATGGAATGCTTCAGTCATCAGCAGAGTTGTGAAGCATGTAATTATCAGTAAACTCATTGAAAATTTTATTCGACAACGACCTCAAGTCCATTAAACTTGGTTTAAATGCTGTAAACTCTTCTAAGAAGCTTTTTGAAATGTAATAAAATAACTGGAGAGCATCGGGCCTCAAACAACAATGCCTCATATCAGTAAGTTTCTAAGAGAGGACAGCCTCTAATTAATCGATTATGGCTTGGATTTCATGTCTCTGAGCCTATGCAGTTTATCCAAGACTTTAATTTAAAACTTCAAAAGAAAAACACCAAATACTGAATTTAAGGAGGAACGTACCATAATACTACTTTGTAGCAGTAATATTTAGTTGTGATCGATCAAAAGAGTTTAAAAATAAAATTTTTTAAAAAAAAAGTTACCTGCGAATGATCCGCGTGATTCGAGCCTCTTGATAGTATAAAGGAAAATAATTGATAATGAAATTCCTTGTTCAACAAACAACATTATATACAGATGCTAGCAACAAACAATAATGGCATAGGGGCAATTTTCCAAACAGAAGAGATAAGAACCGACAGAGGCAGGCAAGGTTTCAGACCTCAATCTCAACAATTTATCAACCCTCTTGCCGCATTTATTTTTTCCAGTCAATATGGCAAGTTCGTTGCAATGTCCAGCGCAAGTCAAGGAAACATACTACAGCAATCTTATAGTTGCATCTTCTAAGAAGCTTCGTTTGGACCGAGTTAATACTCTTTACCGACAGAATTTTTCAGTCGGTATAGAATAAATATGTGGTAGTGAAACTTTCTTTTCGTCGTAAAATCAATTGACAATATTAAAGAAACCAAACACATATGGGAATACAGAATCATATTATTAATTAGATGAAAAGTTGCACCACAAAATTGTGTTTTCATATTTCTAGTTGAGAGGTTAAGAGCCACAATAAGGAGCCGACATCAAATCAGAATTATCGCATGCTGGAATTCGTGCCAACTTAAAACTCGGTTACACTTCTTGTTATTCATTGACGTCTTCGTTGAAAGGATTGGCATGTATCGTTAATTGAATTAGGAAAAAAATTGATTTTCTATTGCGAAGACCAACTAATTGTTTGGTTGGAGTTGCTTAAAAAAATAAAGCTTTAAAAAAAAAGAATTTTTAAAAAAAATCATATAACGATATTATCGTTTTTTTGAAATTTTAAAATATGTACATATAAAAAAATAACGATTTATAATTATTTATATCTTTCAATTTTTTTAAATTAAATCTTAATTTTTAAAAAAAATTTAAGTGTGGTTGTGTTTCTAGAACGCACCCCCAAACATGTCTTAAGTCAATGAAGTTTCTGTAGTTCTTTCTTTGAATTTTGTTTTTCTTTTTATTTATATATATTTATTTTTTTGGTGGTGAAAAACCACACATATTTTATAAATATTTTATAAAATATTTTCAATTCTCCAACCAAACTTTTCAATTCTTCATTTCACGTTTTTCAATACATATTTTATAAATATATAAAAAATTTATTTAAAAATTTAGAAAGTGTAAAAAAATTCTACGGAATGAGATCTTTTTATTGCAAATTTTAATTAATTTTTTAGAAATAAAAAAATAGAGCTCGTTTTAAAAAAAAATAAAAATATTTTTCATTTCAGAAATTTTTTTTTTCATAAGCAATCCCAAACACCCCCATAGAAAGAGCAGTTCTTATAGTTGTCTTTGAAGAAGCTTAATCTAGAGCAACTGAGACTAATTTAGACTTAGAGAGCGTTTGGGAGTGCTTATAAAATGAAATTTTTCTAAAAAAAAGAGTATTTTTATTTTTTTAAACAAACGAACTCTATTTTTTTTTACTTCGTAGAATTTTTTTATACTTTCTAAATTTTTAAATAAATTTGTTATATAGTTTTAAAATATGTATTAAAGAACATAAAATAAATAAAAGTTGCAAAGTAGCTTTTGAAAAGCTAAACCAAATGTTCAATAAAATCTTTGCACATGCATCTAGCATGAGTTTATCTTGATAACAGTAGATGATTCAAATTATATTTGCACTACATACTTTGTTACCAATATGAAGCATAGTGTTTGCGGAAATGTCTAAATTTAAGCTGCGTTTGAAATTGCTTATAAAATAAAACTTTTTTGAAATAGAAAATATTTTTATTTTTTTTTTGGAAAATGAACTCTATTTTTTTTACTTCTAAAAAAATAATAAAACTATGCAATAAAAATATCTCATTACGTAAAAATTTTTTACACTATCTAAATTTTTAAATAAATTTTTTAAATATTTATAAATTATGTATTGAAAAATATAAAATGAAAAAAAATTGAAAAGTTGTTTTTGAAACAGTGATGCCAAAGCACTGTAGAGGATGAATAGACAGTTTTGTTTTTACATTGCTACGCATATTGTGTAGTATTTTGTGTAACTCTTTATGTATATTTTGTGTACTGTAACATAGGTAGGTATATATAGGACGGGTACATCTTCTCTGATACGGACGTTGAACCGGTGTATGGACATTGAAAATCAAAACAGTGTATATAACGAGGTACCCAAAAACGTCACCTCCGTAGTTTTATTTTTGATACGATATGTAGCTAAAGATGTAGTAAAGATGCTATGGACCTTTTAAAACCACTTTTGAAACACAAACAAGGGGCTCATCAGGTGATCTTTCCAGCAAGAATGCTTAATACGGTTCTTCCCCTTCCTGTCAGCGCCGCTTGATTCATCTTTCTCCTTGTTATCTTTCTTAGATGGCTTATTTTTTTATGCATGTTTGTTCTTCGCATTTCCAGAAAGCTTAATACCCTTACCCTTCCTGTCATGCCTGCTCGATTCATCTTTGTTCTTGTTATCTTTATTAGATGACTTCTTTTCTGATGCATCTTGGTTCTTCTCTTTTCCAGAAAGCTTATTCCCTCCGCCATCTTCACCTTTGTAAAGACGAACAACTTGAATAAGACCAACATAGTTCTCCTTTCTCTCATATTTGTAAGGATTCATTGCTATAGAGTCACAAGAAACCTGTCAGGATACGTACAACTGATCGCTTGCAACGCAACACTGCAAGAATAGGATAAAACAACGCCACACGAGATTAAGCAGTAAGAAAAAGAAAATATAACTTAAGACTGTCGCTAGAGACGATCAGTCAAAAATTTCCCTATTTCATCATTGATAACTTCTCGAGTCCTATTCAACGAGTTTTCAGAAGTATTACAAAGTAAGCAAAAAAGAAGCATGCAAGAATAAATCCTAGTTCAAAATTATGCGTAACTAGTGAAAAATAGCTAAGATGTTTATATAAACTTGTATATCAATGTTCTACTATCTTGGACAAATCATGACAAAAATTAAGTCCAACGTCTAAGTAAAGGAGGTCATCAGATGATGAAACTTATCAAGTTCTTATGAAACAGATAGCTGCAGAAACTTATCAAGTTCTTATGAAACAGATAGCTGCAGAGTGATCCATGTAGCTTGGTGGAAGAGGACAATATTGTGTAATCAAACACTGGTGTGCTCTATGGATGGTACTGTTTACTTGAGGATCAGAGCTAAGGAATGCTTAAGGTTACCTTAACCTTTTGATCTTATATTTACAAATGGATAATAAATGCCCCGTGCAGTAGAGTTTCTAGCGCACTACTTCACAAAAACAGAATAATTTCTTTCATATGTTGATTCATAATGTCACGAGCCGATCTGACCATGACCGGCACTGGACTAAATCAAATCTAAGTAAAACTCAAACAAAGTCTAGCCAAATAAGCCTACAAGATTTGACTTCAAAACAATACGTGTAAAAGTTTTTAAAAAAATTTCGGCAGAACCTCCTCTGAAAAATCTAAAGAAAAACCTAGTTGGAATGAATTAAAATCACAATACCACAAGTTTTTATAAAACTATACCAAGACAAAATAAAAACACGCAGAAAATTTAACAACTTATACAACCGCTACCTGCGGTAATACATCTCAACAAAAGAAAAAATAAATAAATAAACAACTAGCTATCAAGCTGATAAGTTACAAACAATAATGAGAATGAAACAATCCCTCGAGTATTACAGAGCCAACCAGATGAATTATGAAAACACGAAAACGTACCCCTTCTAGCGCCACTCTGATAAAGATATAATTATATACTTTATAATAATATTTTGGTCATGATTATATATTAATTTATTTATTAATGAGCTAAAATTTTTTAATATTTTGTGGATGTTAGATAATGAAGACAAGTTGGACAAATATAGAAGAGCTAATGATGCAATAAATTTGAGACAAATCAATGGTTAAAAGAGTGTATGGGTCTACTAAATTCATTTAGCCCAATGTAAAAGAAAGAGGAAGCTGCTCTAGGAGAATCTTGGCTGACGTGAGAAGGAAACTTTTTTTTTCATCTTGGCGGCTGCAGACAGCAAAAGAGAGGAAGAAACCAGAGGAAGAAACAGGGAGGAAATTAAAGGCCGAGGAGAGGGACAGAGCTTGACGGCGGACAAAGCAACAACTACCCAGATTTGATTTTCTTTCTTTTTCATATTTATCTCAATAAATTTTATTGCTTGTATTATTTCTATGCGTAGCTAAACATCTTGACTGGAATTTTGGATGAAACCTTAGTGAAATTGTTTGAATTCTTAAATATTATTGTGATTAATAATTGTTGAATATTTTATGAGTTGTTAATCTTTGTATTCATTAAAATTTAAATTTTGAATTTAAATGCGTGATCAATATTGAGTTTAAAGTTTGAATTATTTATCTAATTATGTTTGCGAGGACCAATCGAAACATAATAAAAGAGCTTAGAATTAATAACTATGATTAGTGTTTTCTGAACCAAAGAGAACATGAATGCATGATTTTTGATTTCGCAATTCTTAATGCATCTCTTGTTTAATTCTGTACTGGATCAAAGTTAGAATAAATAAAAGATAGGTGATTCTAAACTGGACCAAAGTTAGGATCATAATTGAAATCTGACCTAAGGACTGGACCAAAGTATTAGGTATGAAATCTTCACATTAGTCAATAATAAAACTCACACTTGATTAAGGATTCAAACAATAGACACTAGTGGTGGATTCTAAACTTTCAGTTATCTTATCTCCTCTATTTCTAAAAATTTTATTTTTATTATTATTATTATTTTCATACATATTTGTAGTTTAATTAAAAATTTCCATCCTATTACATATTTTATGAGATTAGTTTTGAGTTAGAGTTAGCATCAGTCCCTATGGATCGAACCTGTTATTTGCTATACGGTAGGCGACAACCGTGCACTTGCGGGATAAACTAGGATAGAATCTCTAAGTTTTCTTAAGTGATTTTAGCCACATCACACTCCGATCCACGGTAGTGAGAATCTATTAATCTCCAGCTAAATCTTGTAATATCTGGGGGAGGTCAAAGAAAAAAATGGCTGAGCCCAATCTCAGTGAGGTAATAAATCAGGGATGCACCATTTAAAACTTCTAATGCATTACCTAATTATTATCTTCCTGCTCCTCTCTATATGCCACAAATGCATCGATAGCTTAGAGCATACCTTGGCTAGTTCTAGATCATCACATACCGACCTAGTTCTACTAAGGACAGATACGGGTACGATGGTATGCAGCCCACAACACTCTCCTCTCATATCAAGCGATTATTTTATGCTAGTGCTCTATCCTTACATAATTCATATTCACGTGCACATAAATAACTTTACTAAACACATATCTTTATATTATCTACATGTATATGTTTATTAATACGAAATTATACATCTATAGGTTATGCCCTCGAACATATTAATTACAATGTGCGTTATGCATCAATGAGTTATAATCATATAGTTGAAGCTATCGATAAGACTATGCTACTAACTTGTATCATAATGCTATCAACATATACATATGCACTCGAGTAAGAAAGTAATCTATATTTTCAAATCTCATATAGCAAAGATGTCTGAATGCATGGATACATGATTATGAACAATAGGTCAAATACATGCCTATATTATTTACATATATGACTATACCTGCATATATATCTGTATTCATACACATGTATCTATTTACATATAGGTGTAAAAATAGGCCGGGCTAAACAGGCCAGCTTGCGGCCCGATTAATTAGCCCGAGTACTGACCTGTCCGGCCCGATGAATAGTAGCAGGACCGGGCCGACCCGGCCTGATCTTACAGGTAGAGAGGATAGGTAAAGTTGATAACCTAAGAATGTTTTTCTGTAAATCTTAGAGCATAAGACCCGAAGTTGCAGAGATGCATGAAAATTTTAAAAAGGAAAGAAAGAAGAGAAGAACATGATGCATACAGAATATACATGCCGCATAGTTGATAGGTTTAAGGTGATGCATACGACTACTCACAAGCTAGAGAAGACGTACCTTAAAGCTGAAGAAGAAGAGTCGGAGATTTTCTTCAACCAAAGTTTGGATACAGAGTGCGCTTATGGTGTCCATAGACTGTTCTCCATATGCCGATTTATAGCTTATCAGGTAAATTCCAACGCGGGCAATAAGATACTCATTCACGGAGGATCTTTCGCAAAAGATTACTCCGATCTTGAGCTCCATTATGTCAACTTGTGAAGTCACCTTTCTGTTTACCCATTTTTTTCTTCTTCGAATTTGAACCATTCACAATTGTGAAGTCACTGTTAATTTAAAATCGTTAGATATTTCTCTAGTATTTTAATTTATAATCTAATTTTTTTATCTCGTCAAATTAAACTATATTATTAATAAACAATATATATAATAATACTTTATTCTCAACAAATTTAGTGAATTTATCTATTAATAAGATAAATAAATAAAAATTTAAAGTTGAATCCTAATGTAAAGCCATAGTGCTAAAAAAATTTTCTATTATCATCACCGTTCCAACACACTTGGGTATACATATTTTTAATGACTTTTATATATGTATTAGATATATTTTTTTTTCTTAACACTCAACATAATATTTCTCTGAATAGATTTTCATGAGTTTTATTAATCTATAAAATAATAATATTTTATTTATTTATTTCTCTTATAGATGAAGAAACTCACCTAATAAAAAAATTTTAATTTCCAATGAGTTGGTGGCACTTATGTTATTATTTTTCAATAATGAAGTCCTCCAACTAAGAATTTAGTACTTTCTTTTGTTTGCTTGTGTTAAATATTTTGGTCTTTCTTTATTATGTTAATCTCTCATTGGCTTAAATTGCTAGTCTTGACAAGTTAAACTGCTTGCTATTTGATTAACATGTCATGTGTACATGTACACTAGTGTTCATGTACAGCCCGGAAAAATTAATAGTTGCTTCTAACTCGCAAAAATAGAAGTAATTCGAATGGTGACTTCACAAGTGTGAATATTTCTGACTCAAAAATAAATAAATAAAATAAATAAGTTAATCAGATGGATGACTTCACAGGTGTGAATGATTCTAACTTAAAAAATAAAAAAGAAAAAGAAAAAATATTCATCCTTAATTAAATGCTGATATTTCTGAAGTAATGTTCTTCGATGTTAATCTGACAATTAAGCTTCTTCGACCAGTTGATGGTATCTAGCTGCAGATTCGGAGATGATTAAGGCATCTCTCTACTTAGAGTTTGTATGAGTGTGTAGCTCCTGGTTTGCTAATTCCAAATTATTATAAGCGTTAAATCATGCACAAGGAAAACTTGCTATTTGTTCTAACAGCTATCATAGGCTGAGAGCTGAATACGAACTCCAAAGGATCTTAGCAAGCTAAGAGCATGTTTAATTAATCTTGGAATTCAGTTTTTCCAGCCAAAAACTGAGCCCAGAGAGTTTCTCTATTTACTTTTTATGAGAAACTTCACTTTCCGTAACTAAGCTTTTAATTTTCAATTCTAACAATCATATTTTAAAACTCAAAACTTTATTTTTAAAATCACTTTCAATAAAAAAAATATAAAAATTAAACTCACTTTTAATAATTATTTTCGAAACTTATTTTTTATAACTTATTTCTAAGCAAATAAACAAGCTCTAAACATTTGCGAGCCAAAAACCCCCCTCTCCTGGTGTCAAAAGTGGGATGGTAATTGCCTATTTATAACCAATTTTAATGCATTATTGATAATTTTCTATAGACACGTTTATTTCTACATTGACGTTTATAAAAGCTATTTGGATGTTTTTAAATACAAATTTGCAGTTAAAGATAGATCTGGTTCAATCAATTCTTGGTGAGAATTATAAAGAAGAAACAGAGTTCAAAAAGCAATTGGCAACAATAAGGATATATTCACGATACGGAGAGGATTAGTATAATTCAGTAGTTGCTCAAAGGTAAATAATTTGCTCTTGCGAATGATCGCATGCTGGAACCAACTTACGCAGGTCACCGTATACCCAGACCGACGCTCATCCCCTGGTAGCCATACAAAACAAACCTGCCTTTGCCCAAAAAACAAGGGCAATCATCATTAGAAGGTGGTGCCGTAAGTAGGGCAGGGCAGAAGTGGCACCGTGATGTAGTTGAACAGGTTTTAATCTGGACTTACTAAGCGCCCGTTTCCAGTTCACACTTAAGCTCGCTGATGTAATAATTTAAACCAAACAAAGGGAGATTCAGGATTAATCTACTCTGCAGAAAAAACTGCTACAAAATATATATGCAAGTTAGTGGTTTAATAGATCAATATCTGCTTATGCATAATACCACATTCCATCGTCTCAATGTTTTACTGCAAGAATGAAGTCACTAGCACATAAGGAGATCGTGATTTTCACACGACATCAAAACAATTTTCATCTCTATTAATAACATAAACTACTAGTGCAATACACCCGGATGCCCTCATATTCTCCCTTGTCCCTGCAAAATAAATTATATAGAGAAGAAGACAACTGCAAAATATATACACAGTAATTATTGTCTCTTCATCATTTTTATTCATATACAACAGGAAAATAACATTCATATAGATGAAAAGATTTCATGAAACCACTCACTTCAACAAATTCAATACCGAACCTACTCTTTACAATCTAAAGAATTTAAACAAGATAACAAACAAGCCTATACATGGTGCAACTGCAAACTCTTTATGTGTCATCCACTTGAGAGTGAAACACAAAACTTGGAAATGTCGTTGTGATATCCCTGCCAAAAGTGTATGTTAATAACATATGAAAACAATATTAGTAATAGTAAAGCGCTAACAGAACTTGAAGAATACTTGAGGTATGGAAGGGTCATATTCTTTAGAAGAGAGGGATGTCTCAACACAAGACTGCGCCATTCTTCTTTGTCAATTTTCCCATCATGTTTGGTGTCAGCTTCTTCAAATGTCTACAAGATGACAAACAAATTATCACCAGTGAGGAACTACACCAACATATCATCTTAAAAGGTGTGTTTGTGTGACATGTGACAAATAAAAGTTTATTCCAACCTAATCTAATTGTCCGCAACAGGGCACCATACACATCATTTCTAGTTTGTAGAACTAGGCTTGAGTAGATGAGAAGTTGACATTTTATGAATACACAATCCATAGCAAAGAAGCAGGATAATTGTAAATTTAAAATATAATTAGCAAATGAATGGGCATGACAAAGTTGTGAGTTAGAAAGTAATTCTGGGATACAAAATTCTATTTTTGAATACAACTTATTAGATATTCTCCCATCAAAGACTTTTAGATGCAATTGTACAATTTACCCATTCAAACACCTTATCTTAATACCAAAGTTAATCCAAAATTGCAAATTTTTTAAACTCGTATAGAAGAATAATTACTGGATAACCATCCATACCAAATTTTCTTGGATAATTTGTCAGTTATCCAGATACGGGCTAACAAAAAGACAACACAAAGAAACATCATCCAAGTGCAGCTTCTACGAAAGGTATCCCACCAGTCAATCTCAAACAAACGTATTGCTCTAAATGAATGCAAAACAGACTTTCATGCCTAATGTTGCTATTCTTTAAATGCCACCTTCAAAACAAGAGATGCATAATGAAATAGCCAAAAACAAATTATTCTGCAAAAGAAGCATCGTAAATGACTATAGTGTCCTTATTGACTCTTCTTAGTCTATTAGCACTACAGTTCACAAGATATCACCTACTATCCCATGATTTACCAAGAGATGGTGAGTAAGACTGCCATCCATATAACTCAGCTATATGGATCATTTCACACCATTGTGCTGTCCTTGATCAGGATGACAGTTGTCACCAATGAGTTACTATTGATACTCCTTAGCGTACTCTTTAGTTATTGTGTGAAGAAAAAGGATAAGATACATGCTTCAAAGATTGGTGTCTATAGACGGATAAGGATGTTGGGTTTAATAAAACAAGTATAATAGGAAATACTCAAGTACCATGGGTTTGTTGTCAATATTCATAGCTATTTTTGTGAATCACTTGATTATCTATTAATAGTCACTTGAATTAGCACTCACCCTCTCGATTTCTTTTTTTCCATTGAACTAATTATGTCAAGAGCTTTGGCATGATTAAGCCAACACAACTTGTTGGAGCCTCTCAATTTGATTCCCATGTTGTGAACCAGTTGAAAGTGTAATAATATGTCACTTGAATTAACACTCACTCTCTAAACTTCTCTTTATCCATTGAACTAATTATGTCAAGAGTTTTTGCATGATTAAGCTGCACAATTTGTTGGAGCCTCTCACATTGATTCCCATGGACGGGAGCCATTTAATTAGGATTTGCATTATATAACTTGTAACTTTAAGTGATCAGAAAGGAGTTTCTAGATCATAAGTGCAAATACACAACAACAGCCTCATTTTGCAAAAACAGATTAAAAACCACAGAGAGAAAGAGAGAGAGAGATGAAAAAGAAAACCTACCAAACCTTCGAATCAAATTAATTAAGAAGTGCACGAAAACCTTATTCCAAAGATTGAGTAATGGAAGAGGTGAACAAACTATCTATCAAGTATTTTCAAATGAGTAATTCCAAATCGAGTGTTAACTGCACAAAATTGCAACCCCCGTTGCCTGTTATATCCACTCTAGATTTGCTTTCCTTCAAAATTCTAAGCAATAAAAGTCTCGATAGCCCTAGACGTTCCAAGCAACACAAGATGAAGTCAATTTTTTACTTATGAAAATGTGAATTTGTAAGGAACTTTGATGTTCCAATTCATATTTTTTTGAATGAAAAACATTAACATAACACAAGTGGATACTTTTCTATTACAATGCCTCAAGAATTAATTTCCTTTACCTTTTCTAATCTTAGAGCATATTCAAATAAACATTCTTACTCCTATCCTTAAAAGAAACGTCTATTAGTGATAGCAAATAAACATAAGAAAATTAAGAATTAATGCACACCTTGTCAATGATACTCTCTATTACATCATCTGATAGATTCATTCCGGACTCGGCAAGTGTAGCCACCACCATTTGTTTCACCTACACAAAATTTATAATGGATTAATCAATGATACAATAGTCATTTGCTTGTATTTTAATGTACAATGTTAAGGCATCCCTTCAAAAGATCTAGAATTAGATGGTGCGTGGTGGTCAATTCATTGGGTTACAAGTTGAGTCCATAGGTGGTAGAACAATAACAACAACAAAAAACTAAGCATTTATCCCACTTGAGTAGGGTCGGCTATATGAATCCATTTTCTCTAATCAGTTCGATAATAAATCAGATCTAGCAAAAGATCCAATTCCTTTTAATCTTTCGCCACTACCACAGGTCAAGCTAATTTTAATCTACCATTTTCTTCTCATAAAGTGTTCAAATGGAATTGTCACACTACGATATGTGGTAGTGACTCCAAAATTCTTTTTCTTTTCTTGTTTAGTTTACAATCTCTTTCAATGATTTCTATTACATTTTTCAAAGAAATCGTTACTTTATATACATGTGTAGTTAATTTGATGTCATTGTATGACTTTCACGTTAGGAAGATGGCTCTGCAACCTTTAACAAGAAATAAGAAAATATTCGTGCTTTTTATCTTATTTTGACAGCGCTGATCTACTGGCTTTTGATATTGACGACAATGACATGCTTGTTACTTGAGAAAACAAAACATAACTACTTAAAAGAGGGGGGGATGCATATAGTAGGTATCTAATAAGAGAGATTATGTTGATAGAATAATATTGCACTTAATTGTCTTTACAAAAAGTTAAAAAAATTGATGAATCAATACGAACATAAAAAGTGTGTGTAGAAGAGATGCTTGTTGCCTTCTCACATGTCAGCATACTATATGAAAATTAGAATGGAGCTACTTGATGATGACGACAGTGATATGCTTGTTATTTGAGAAAACAAATAAGACCAGTTAAAAAGAGATTGGGGCACATAAAGTAAGCATCTAATTAGAGAGATTTTTTTGATAGGATGATGTTGCATTTCATTGTTTTTACAATATGTTGAAAATACGTTGATGAATATGTACCAATAAAAAAATGTCTCCAGAAGAGATGGTTGTTGGACACATCAGCATATTATATTAAAAAACAGAATTCTCAAAAGACAATTTGTTAGAAAAGTATAACTATAAATAAACAATTCAATATTTATTCTGCATGTTGCACCAAGGTTGTACAAAGTTCTAAATAAACCAGAATAAGATCCCAAAGACAGCACCACTAGTTAAAAGGAAAGGTTCCAAGGTAAAATAAGCAATATGATTCGAGAAGGGAATTGGAGATTTGATATTTGCCATATATAAGGATTTTCTTATTGGTTTTGATGGTGCAGGAATTGTCCAAAATATAGAAAGTTCATAAACTTATGTATCATATTAAGAGAAGCCAATTTGTTCTTATAACATGCAATTCATGTAGGTGTTACCTAGATAAGGGGGATCTGCAACTGATTCTAGCGTCCTTTGGGATGCTTTATCCCGAAAATATGGACTAGAAGTTCTGAAAGATGAGATTAAGAGAAGTCGATCTACCTATTTATCTACCAAACATTTCTAACTTTTATCAATTCCGCCTACAGCTAGCTACGTGACAGTGGTTATCAAAACGAGGAAGGTTGCCTAATGCCATAAGAGCACGCACCAAATTAACAATAAAAACCTCCCCAAGAGTTTTCAATATAAATAATTCTACCCAATAGAGATGAAAAGTAAGATTGTACTACCTACTATCTCTTGCACAATCATATCAGAAGAGATGCTAATTGATCCTTTTGAAGTAGCTCCCACTAACAATGCTAGTACTTACGACATATCCACTGTAACTATTATCAAGTCAAATAATGCTTAGAGCATGTGAAGATATATTGCTCGGGAGATGTACAACAACTTCAAGGGTGTCGATGATTAGCCTTAGGGAACCTACTTTGCTAGCATTGCTGCGAGATAGATACCCAGCTTTTTTTTATTAAAAAAAACAAAATTAATATTGCTTGATTTTTCCTATCTAATGTTTCTTATTACGTTTTGGTTCTTTTTTAGTTCTTACAGTCAGTCCCATGGAAGGAACCAAGCAATTGAGAGAAAAATATAAACAAATGAAACAAGCACCAAAGTCTTGGAGATTCTAAGCTCGTTGAGTCTGCTGGATCTTGCAAGTAATGGAAACAAAAAAAGATGAAGATAGAACTTTTAGGTCTTATTCACAGAACAGCTACAGAAGTAGATGCCAGACAAAATTCCATGTTGCATATATAATTCAATAACTTATCCAATATTGCATATGAGAACAAGAAACAGATGTCCTAATCCATACTGTTTTGATAGTCAAAACAGGTTTGTTCATAAATGTCTATAGAGAAAAAAAAAGTTGGAATTATGTTTATTCATGAAAGGGTGCACGTTTAGGTAACGCTTACCTCTTGTCTCTCAATATATCCTTGTTGTTTGAGATCATATAATTTGAAAGAAACTGCAGGAGAACATAACTCGTGGTTACTATGACATAGCATTAGCATAAAATTTTGTTGAAGCAAAATTATTATCTTATATTTATTGGTAGCCTTTATGTAGATCAAGTTGTATATCAAGACTTTCAACAAAGTCTATAATATATTTTGTCAAACTAGTTCTTTATTATCAAAAAATCAACTTACAATCAATCTTATCATCAATAGGAGCATTGGGATGGAAAACAGAGAGAGCACGTGCAAACTCTTCAAAGCCAAGAATTCCATTGTGTTTGGTGTCAAACAAGTCAAAAACCTTCAAGGAGAAACAAGATTCAACAGTTAAAAAAAAGAATCAGTAAGCATGAGCGCCACTATGTTATCATTGTCTTATCCTTTGCTCTCTAACAGCATAAGAAACATATAAGAATGTAGTTTTAAATCATTAAAACACAAGCTTGAACAAGTTTCTGGAAAATGGCCAGAAGGAGATTATTTTTCAAAGTTGTGCAGCTATACAAGCATTACGGACGCTCCAAAAAAATGAGGAGTAAACACAATCCAAAACCTACATTGCAAATGTCATGACCAATCTATAATGTAGATCGAAGGAATTACCGTTCGTATAGCAATAAAAGAAAATTTGCAATTTCAAGTACCTCTTGAGGCCGATCAGCCAATTAGTTACAGTTTAAACCTCCAGGGAGGTTCGTTTACCCGGGTTTTTTTTTCTTCTTCTCATTATAAGACTATTAGATTAGATATCAAATGATGTGCATACTGAAATAACAAGCAATCAACTAATATTGTCAATATTTCAGGAAATTTGATAGCTAGATAGTTTATTATCATATGCATGAACGGCACTAGCGTACTTCTGAGCCACACTTCATAGTGTAACAAATGACCTAGCACCATGTATCATACTCCCAATGACAACTGAACTGCATCCTCATACCTGTCCCATAATTGCGCATGTACCAACTACCGCAATCAAGGTAATATCGATTTAGAGAAACATTTGAAATTTTCAACTAACTAACTAGGAAGGTTATGATTTGCAGATCCACAATAGTGCATTTTTCACTTCCCACAAGATAGAAACCACACGATTGTTGCAAACCTTTAGAAAAATATTTTAATTCCAATTGAAGGATCTTGATGACTGAAGCAAACTTTTTTACAAGGAATTCTTGAAAAAAACTTAAGAAGGGACTTGCTCATATGTAATGCATGTGATTTGATAAAAAATCTACATGTGATTTGATAAAAATCCCAAAAGCAAGGGAGTACAAGCAATTGTAAAGCTATTTATAGCTGCTATCCAGGCTTCCACAATATAGACAAGCGGATAACATAAAGAAATAGGTCACTCAAGAGAGAAACCAAGCTCACTAAACAACTCTTGAGTAGCCCCTATTAACGAAGATAAACCTTTGGCAGTTCACACACAATAAAGATAAACTTTTCTGACGTATATAATATTACCAACTAATGAATATCACAGGAAACCTAGACCTTTGAAGCAAATCCAAAAGTACAATATACAAAAGAAAAGTACCCTGTCAGCAAATAAGCTCTCCTTCTTATTGGTCTTGAAAAGTGCTAACTGGAACTCTTCCTACAGAAATAACAAAAGAGTATGACTGCCAGTATATGATTGGCAACAGCATGCACAGATATATTCATAGCACCTCCATGTCAGACTAGAGAAGAACTTAATGAAATGTTCTATCTATTTATTTGTCATGTTAGAAATTAGTAGATCTTACCTTATTAATCAGTCCATCATCAATCACAGCACTGCTTATCTTTTTAAATAGCTCGTACAAGGCTTCTATTTCACTTACGCTAACTGCAACAAAGAATTCAATGATCTTTTTAAAGAAGAAGTCACTGTGTAGGGCATTGAAAAAATGCTAATAAGAAAATAACAGAAGAGTGAAGATAGTCAATCAACAGAATAGTTCAACTAAGCTTAGCAAAAGGAATCAATAATCTGAGAACATATCATTTGTATTGAAAGCCAAAACTAGTGACTATATACATACAAACTGTTTCTCGGGCTAACCGCTCTGGATCTTCAAGTCCTTTTGGCTTACTGTACAAGTCGATCTCACAGCACTTCAACAAGGCAGCAAATAATTGCTTGAATCCGTCTAGGCACTGCAACATGCTATTCCTTGCTTCTCAACACATTCATTACCTACATTCCAAAAGTCCTAACCATCATGATGAAAGATATAGCATTGAGATAACACACTATATTAGAGTCATTGAACACCCAGTAAAGCAAGTCCAAAACAATAGAACAACCAAAATGCTCGACCCATTATCTCTCAGCTTGTAAAAGATACAAATTAGATATTAGAGAGGAACTCATCCATGCACATTCATTCAGCCACACTAAAAGGAAATTCTCACCGTAAAAAAACAAATTCGTTGTGTGCGAAAGGAAAATTGAAGCTCAACCATCATAATAATTACCATTGATGCAACTGACTCCCGAAAGTGAGTCCAATCACCACAAAGATAACCAAGAATGCAGTTCATTAAAATTTCAGGCAGGCTAATCCCTAAACCTAAGTTAATTTGTGAAGGACTACTAAAAGAAAGAGCTTCACGATTTTTTAAGCAATAAGCACACATCTCAGTTTACCAAAACCCTCAACAAGAAACCCAAAATGTCGTAGCTTAACAATCTGATGTTTATAGTCCACTAATTTCTACATGAAGCATCTACCTTTATAGCACAAATCTTACCAACACGTTAAATTTCGCAAAATCAACACAAAACTTACTTTTCCTTCGAGGAATTCTGAACATATCCTGTCCAAATTATTATACTGAGACACATCAAATTCAAAGAAAATCTTCACAGATGCATTAAAAGACAAAAAACCAATTATAAAATCCAAAACAGCTGATCTCCTCCACCTAATAGAAAATCCTATTTCTCCAAGACGTGGCAAAATAACCGATCAAGAAAGAATCCCGTATAATTAGCATCTCTGGAAACCCAAAAGGATTCCAGTAGTTAATTCGGGAAACAAAGAAAGAAAACTACAAACAATAAATGACGGAAAAGAAAATAAAATTATATCGCGTTACCTGAAATACGGAGTCCAACGTCAAAGAGATCGCCGGTGAGAATCGGAAACGTCGGAGGAGAGCCGTCGGAAAGAGAGAAGAGCTGTTTTCTGAAAAAGAAAAACACTTCGTTCGGAACGAGCGAGAAATAGAAGAGTAGTTTTGTTGGAATAAATTATAGACACGTATTTTTTATAATAATCCACAAAATTATTGAAATGATTAAATTATTAGGTTATTAAATTATACTTGTTTGGATTAGTCAATTAATCTTGTTTTCATATTTGATGTTTACAACCCCTCCAAATTTATTTTTTTTCAAACTCATTTTTAATAAATAAATTTAAATATAAATAAAATTATTTTTATCAAAATTTTATTTTTTAAATTTTAATTTTAAAAATTCATTTATAATTTTTACAAAAATTTATTTTTTATTAAATATTTTTTTATTTTTATTTTATTTTTTAAATTTATTTTCATAAAAATAAGTTTACTCTAAAATAAACAAAATTTTAAAAAATCTTCAAAACTATAGCTGGAGTTTAATAAGATTATCTTATCACCAATACCTATATCTGTATTCTAAAAAATAAATTTTTAAGAGCAGTAATTGAACCGATAAAGCAAATCAGAGAAGCCTGGTGTCATATGTATTTAGGCTTTTGTAATTTTGTAAACCGAAAAATTTTGTCTGTTGTTTTCCACTTGATGATAAAAGTCTTTTTTTATTTTTATTTGTAAATGTTAGTTAGACTATAGGTGATTGCTTGATTTTTCATTTTAATTCAATTTTCATCTTTAATTTAACTTTCGTTCTCCAAGAAATTTGTTATACGATTGGCAATATAAGTGAACAAATTAGATTCCGATGGATTATATAATAATTATGTCACAATTATTCATTCATAATTTAATTTATATATTTATATAATTTAAAATTATCAATTTTAATTTAACTTATTAATTCGAATTAAATTTCTAATGACGTAATTAATAATCAAGATTATTAAAATAAAAATTATAAAAACTAATTCCTAATAATAATAGATAAAATTTATTAGGTATTATATATACCATACAAAAATACTAATTTTGATAAATTTTACAAATTAAGTAAAAATTTTATCAAAATATGATATATTAAGAAAAATATATATATCAAATTAGAATTTAATTTTATTATTTTAAATATTTTTAAATTATTATATAATATATATTACATAAATAATTATACGAATTAAACAGATCGATTTTGGATCAATTTGAACTCGACATAATTTATTTAAATTTTTTGATCAATTTAGATTGATCCAAAATTAATAATCCTTTTGATCAAAAAACTATTTTAAATGAGTAAAATTTTGATCCTAAAATTTTCATATTCAAAAATTTTTTAATATATATTTTTTAAAAGATTATATTTATAATCTTAATTACTTTTAAAGGTTAAAAACATAAATTCATTTTTTAAAATTTTTTAAAGAATTTATTATTAAAAATATTTTACTTAAGTAATCACTGACGATTCTCAAAAAAAATCCCAAATAGCATTTTCATATAGCAACAAAACAATATTTGATACGATTAAAAACAAGCGATTTTTGGTTTCTTCCAAAATTGCATTTTCATAATATGTTCTATTTTTCTATAAGAATTTATTTTCATCTCAAACGTGATTTTTATCAAACAATTTTTTGAATAATTTTTATATTTGTTTTTACAAATATACGCATATAAATTATTTGTTATTAGCTTCTATCTTTAAAAATATCTATTGATTTATTTTTGTGTCACTTTTTCATAAGTTAATAAAATTTTAATTCAATGATATTATAAAGAAAAAAATATATTAGCAATGAACTTCTTTCTCCCTTCGACTCTGGCGTTTAGAATTGCTTATCTCAAAAATAATTTTTCAATTTTTCATTTCATTATTTTTAATATATTTTTTTATAAATATTTAAAAATTTTAAAAATATAAAAGAATTCTATTCAGAAAGATATTTTTATTGTATATTTTAATTATTTTTTTAGATAAATAAAATAGAGCTTATTTTTTAAAAATTAAAAATAATTTTATTTTAGAAAAATTTTATTTCTAAAACACTTTCAAACGATATCATTTGAGATCTGTGAAAATAATTTTTTAAATAAATTTTAGAAAATTTTATTTCGGAATAACTTTGTATGTTTTAGCTTAAAAATAATATATTATTATTTTAATGAAAAAATAGAGTTTATTTTATAAATTTTAAAAATATTTTTTTGTTTTAAAAATGCTCTAAATATGCATTATTTAATTTTTAATATATAATATACATAATTTATTTACATTGTTCTATCTCAAGGTTGTTGTTAAAGAGTGGATATTTGCTTAAAGATTTTATTGCAGCTAATTAACTTTATTGATCCCCATATTAATATAGTGGTAAATTGAGCTCTCTCTTTCAAATATCAATTATGCCAAATTTCAACAATAATGAGAAAATTGTTGAGCAGCCAGCTGACGGTCTGAAAGTGCTCCCGCAGTTGCTGAAGCAGATGTTCGAGGAAATTCATTTTGAGCGTGTTTTAAATATTCGTAATTTTATTTTTTTTTATTAAATTTTAAATTTTGAATTTTTTATATATTTTAATTATACAAAAAATTTAGATTTTTATTTTTACATAAAAAAATTTCAGTTCAAATTTTTTTATTTGCACACGTTTTAATATAATTATATTTTTTAATTTTTAACACAGTTATAAAAACTATTAAAATACAAACAGTAAATTTTATTTCCCTTTTATTTTTTAAGAAATTTTATTTTTTAATTTTAATTTTTACAAAATTCAGTTACAGATATTTGAAATACGCTCTTATATGTATTAGTGATTAAAGAGACGTCTAAAAGTGTTTGGAGAAAAAGCTTTTATAAAATAAAATTTATTTAGATTTTTTAAAAATAAATTTGATTGTTTTGTCTTAAAAAATAATAAATAATATTAATATAAAATTTTATAATAATATATAATTTATATTTATTTTTTCAATTTTATATAAAAATTTTAAAATACTATAAAAATAATATTAAAATTCTAAAATAAAAAGTAGTAGAAAATGAACTACAAAACACTCTCTAAACATCTCCTCTGGAAAGGGTGTATTTTAATTGTTACAAAATAAAGTTTATAAAATTGAGTTTTCGTTAAAAATGAGTTATATATGGATTCAAAGTAAGTTTAATACATAAAATAAGTCTGAACTTAAAATTTAACAAAACAATTTGAGTTCTGTGTAGTTGAAAGTTGAAAAACACTCTAATTACAGCTCATTAGATTCAAATTTTAACCATAATTACTATCTTAGAGAACCCTTCTAAAAGCCACTTCGCTCCTGAACCTTACCTTAGGTTCAGAAGCTGAACCACCATTCCAACGGCGGCGAGCGGCGGCGATTAAAAACTTTTAAAACCCATAAGATTCAAATAATTCGAATGCGAGAATCACTTCTTAATCCTAAAGAGAGAAACAAATGCGGGGGGTTTCTTTCAATCTCCTGTTTCCTGACCACAATTTTCCTTAATCCACAATCTAGCTTTTATTTCTCTGCGCGCGTTCGATCTCATCAACTCCAGCTCTGCAGAGTCTCGGTTGGTTCGATAAGATCAAAGGCGCTATTACCGGAAAATCCACCAAGTCTTCCACCGCGACGGCAACTTCAATCTAATCCGTAAGTCTAGCTCACTCTTCTAGCTCCATCAGGGTCCTATTGACTATAAATTTTTCTATTCCATCGCTTAGCAGTTCATTCATTTTCTAAATTGTTGTGGCATATTAGGTATTAATCTTTTCGTTCAGTGCTTAACGAATTATATGTTCAAGTTATCTTTCCCACATCCTAAGCATTCTATGTTGAAATGATGATCTCACTTTATCTTATAGACATTTTCAAAATCATTTTTTGAGATGGCGTATGGTATGATATATTTAATGTGGAGATGGAGTAATGGAGGACAGTGTTACACTTGTTAAGATACAGGCAGTCTCTTTGTTCAATTTACGGATATTCTCTATAGTAGCAATTTATCAAAGGAGTCATCAAGAAGGTGTTACTAGCACTTATGCTGTAAAATGCGAAAGCAGACAATCCTGATGAGTAATTAGCCAGAAATTTTATCCAAGCTCCAATAGGAGCTACCAAATTTTTTTAAAAAGGCTATGTTGAATAATTTCTGTAAGCATATGAAATTAAGCTAAAATAATAAAAGAAGCATATTATATTGGAAATCTCAAATGCAAACAAGAATAACCAAAAATTAATGTTTGAAACAAAAAAAAAGCTACTTGAAATTAGTAATGCACTTGTATTAAGATTTTTTTCCTTTATAGCTGCTCACAACTCTTTAGATTTTGGAAATCTGGAATGGTCGTTGTTGTTGCTACTATTGAATACATCTTTTTCAATGTATGTCATCTGAGAAAACAAAACTACCATTCATAAGTTGATGTATTCTAAGTGGTAAAATACAAAGTGGAACTTCAAGGTTTCCATTTCCATAATTTGCAGAAATAAAATGACATTGAAGGAAGTATAGTAAAAACGACTACTTTTAGGGAGCCAACAACTCCAGAGATACTTAATTTGAGCAAAGAGACATGGCAATCTTTATATCTCATTCACTTAGACTCTTGTGCAAAAGAATGCTATATTAGCAAAACCTACAAAGTAGGGTTCGTGTAACAATTTCGGACTAAGATTTAGGAACAATGAAACAATTAATGTAGATTTCAAACTAAGGTAGAGATCAAGAACCTTAACAGCTAGCAGCCTCCGTTATTTCATAAAATCAAACCTTGACATCTCCTCCCGTCTTAAGCTCCAATCCTATCCTCAAAGGAAAAATGAGGAAACTAGTTCATTTTTAAATCATGCTCTTCTCAAGTAGTATCAATTGAAGAAGAATGTTAGCAATGTATGGACTTCTTTCTTCTTTATTTGAACTCAATGACCAAGAACAGCTTGTGGTGCTCAAATGTCTTCAAAGCCTGCATTTGGTAAGAGTTTCTGAGCATAAGCATACTCTTGCAGCTTCTCCATGAGCATGGACACATGAATCATGGGATGAATGCCTGTCTTCGAAGGCATTTCTAATATAAGCTACTGGACCTATTCTTTGTAGAATCTTGAAAGGTTCATAATATCTTGGGATAACGTAGCATTCCTTTTTGAGTAAGTAGATAACTTTAATAAGGATGAGATGTTATATGTACTGTATCATCTACTAACAACTCCCTTTTCTCTGTGCTTGGATTTGTAATAGTGTTGGTTTGCTCTAGTTTGGCAATGGCTCAAAGGAATTTGCAAGTTCATTTCCACCATACAATTGTATCTGGTTTTAACAGTTGATACCATGGGTTTGACACCTTCAAGATGGAAGGATGCAAGAGAGGCACACTTCGAGATGGAAATATGCAAAGAGATGCATGCTTTAGCTATCGAAAGTTGGTGATGTCAAAGCATAGCTCAATTCGAGTTAGGTTGACTTCTAGCAAAGAAATCTAAACTTGTCTATGAAACATAACTAATTGTTAAAATAGCTTACCAACCTCAACAAGCATATGCTTAGTGATAGGAGATCTTTCACAATTAGCTCGTACTAACTTGTCGACAAAATTCACTCGTACTAAGTTCTTGAATTGCTGGAGCTTGCGATTTGATCCACGGGAGTATTTAAGTTGAGCCAATATCTCTCCTATCTCTTTCAGTAGCTTTTTTCTAGTTCATCAATTTGTTCATCAATCGCGTAGCACTTTGCTATATACAAAGTGGAATTTGTAGGTTTCCCTCCCCTGTTGAGAAGCTACTTATTTTCAAGTTTTAAAAGGAGATGGCATACTTAGAAAAACCAGTAAGTATTGAATGTGATCTTTAACTATTGGAGATTTGTGTCATCTATTAACCCAACATAAAATGGGGATTATTTTATTTCCTTTTTTTTGCATTCATCTTTACGTGGAAAGATTTATAAATCTAATAAGCAAATTGATTTAGAACAAAACGTGTTTTCTAATTCTCCTAGTTTGGTATTTCTTTATAAGGATAAATGTTGAGATGTTATGCACATAAAGTGGAATTTTGGTAAGCTCAAGAATATAAATAGAAAGATTTAATGAAAATGATGATTCCAAAAAAGAAGCTATTAAGGGCCAATGAACACTGTCATTAATTAAGATGAAGCATCATGTTCCAAAATATGTTGCTGTGGCTTATCTCTGTAGTTCTTTCGTTTAAATTCCAAATTAAACAACCACATGGAGGCACGTTAACCATGTGTATGAAAACTTGAAATGGACAATCATGATGGTTCATGGCAAATAGTACTCTAGGAAGCCAGTCATGCTAACTTGAACTTCATTTATTATTTGTGTACTTATTATGTGGTATTCGCGATGTTATAGAGTTTGCGGAGCAAATGGACAAGGTGCAGATGTTGGGAGCATTGAGAAAGTGAGGCAGGCGGTGCAGTGAGGCCACCATGACTGATTCTTTCAAGAAGAACGTCGACATTCTTTGTACGTACCTCGGTGGCATTGATTCCACAGGAGAGTTATATATATTCTTGAATGATTTTTTGTTTAAGGTTCAGTGATTTATTTGTGGAAACTACAATCTTCATAACCTTGTATATTATAGACGTGCATCAACATTGTCACAAGAAAAGAGTGGAAGTTTAAAATCGATTTGGTGGGCAAATGACAGTTAGAATTTCTCATAGAAGGTTTCTAGAGCTACAACAATCTCCAAAATCGCCAAACATACTCGCGTAGGTTTTGTGTTGCAATTCATTATACCTACATTAAGCTATTTACTATACTTGAAGCAATGACATTTGAAAGCAATGTCCTAAATGTTGCTCGCAATGTTCATGTACTTAGTAGTATCATTATTAAATGGTGATAGCATTGTCTAGAGTTAGATAGCACTTCAGTTCTCAATGTTAGAAACAAAAAGTATGAAAATCATTAGGTGTATTCTAAATAATAGAAATATGGCATAAAGTGATAATGCTTTCGTAAAACAAAAACATCGATTAAGTTGTATAACTCGTTACAATTCGAAGCAGGGGGACATGTTGGACTTCAAATTTTTCTGTGATTCTGATTGTACTAAAATGTAATGACTTGTTTGAGTAAACAGGGTGGTACAAATTTTCATCGGTCAGTACTAGTGGTACGGAGGCAGTATTGTTTATCTTAAAAATAATTTTTTAATTTTTAATTATATATTTTTAATATATTTTTTATAGATATTTAAAAATTTTATTAAAATATAAAAAAATTTTACGTAATAAATTTTTTTTTTGTATATTTTTTTTTAGATAAAAAATTAGAGTTTATTTCTAAAAAAAATAAAAATTTTTTATTTTAAAAAATCTTTATTTCAAAAATATTTTCAAGTATTTTCTAAAAATAGAGATTTTTAAAATAAAAGTTATTTTTATTTTTTTAAATGAGTTTTATTTTTTTCCCTAAAAAAATAAAATAAAAAATAAAAAAATTTTATTGGGTAAAATTTTTTTATATTGTTAAAATTTTTAAATATATTATCTAAATATTTATTAAAAATATATTAAAAATATATATATTTAAAAATTAAAAAATTATTTTCTGAAAAGTAATGGCAAACGCTTATCTTTGTCTTAGCTAGGATTTGAAATGCAGTGAGGTACAAAATTGAAATAAATTTGAATTGGTATTGCTATGTGCCACCGCTAGGGGTCTATTTTCCTTCACCTAATAAATAAAATTTTTCAAAAAAAAATATTTTAAACTCATTTTAGTTATATAAAAGAATACAAAAACACTTTTAGTTCACTTTAATTATAAATATATAAAATTGAACTCAATATTAATAGTATTATTTATAGTAACTCATTTCAATAAATTATTTTAAGTAATTCCGTTATTGCTAAAATGCAACCCTAATTCACCTCATAGTAAATAACTTTACTGCAAAAATGCCTCTAGGTGTTTGTTCTTTTCATCTTATAATTTATTTCTTTTTACTAAAAAGTTACTTTAACTTATTTCTAGTTATATAAAAATATAATAAATCACTTTCAACTCACTTCAAAATTTAAAAAATATAAAAAATAAATTTATTTCTAATAATATTATTCGCAATAAGTCCCTTCATAATAAATAATTTTTTAGTAACTATTTATTGGTAAAAAAATACACCTATAATTCACTTTACAGTAAACAAAATTTTATAAGTGCTACTGCAATGAAGAAATTTTCTGGGGCCGGCGGCGCCAGGAGGGAATCAGCCCTCGTTCCAAAACCTGAGCAAATAAAAATATCCTCTCTATCAAAATTTAATAATCAATCCAAATCTTTCTCATTAAACTAACGCCACTAACAACTACCCATCTTTCGCCACATCAAACATTAAAGATTGGTCCGGAACCAGTTTTGTGGATAACCTTGCCAGCTCAGTATACTACTGCAGCGTTTAGAATGAAGCAATCATCTGAACATTATAGAATATTCCATAATTACCCCTCTGCGTTCTGAACACCAGCACCTAGCAAACCATACCGAAGTCACTACTACTTGGCAAACTTCTCAAAAACCCCTTCAATTTATAAAACTTTCTTTCGAAACCCTGTTTTCCTGGGCCTGTATATAGCAACTCCGAACGTGTGTTTGACAGTGCTTTGAAAAATTATTTTTTAAAATATAAAATTTTTATTTTATTTTATTTTATTTTAATTAAAAAAATTATACAAATAAGTAATAAAAAATATTATTATGTTAACATTTTTATATATATTACAAAATATTTATTATAAATATAAATTAAAATTTTAAAAACTATTTGTGAGAATGCTCAGCCAAAACGCACCTAATTGTTATTTAGTACCAGATACCACAAGTAAGACTTCTTCGACCGTCCGATAGATTAACAAGCTCCTAGTCGAACGGTACATTATTCTCGACCGACTATGCAATCTGTACTAGATTAAAACATGTACCATACGAAGACAATAAATTGCAGAAAGATACCCGGTGGACTTTCTAATCGTAGTTACCTATATCTAGGTAGAGATTGATTAATGATCCAACGATTTTGATTGACATTACCTACTTAGGTGATGTTTTTTGAAAAAAAAAGAGAGTTCCAAGTTTTCCAGCAATATTAGCGATTTTTGCAAGATAGGTTATTAATTACTGATTTTTGTGATTGCAAAAAATCAAGTATGAACTAAAAAATGGTATGAAGCTAAGAATGACAATTTGGATTAATGGGTCGATTTCGGATCGACCCATTTAATAATCGATTAAATTCGTTTAACCTAATCCAATCCATAAATTTATACGGATCAAAATTGTCAACTCTACCAATCTATTAATAATCGGGTCGAATTCGGATCGACCTATTTAATAATTAAGATTACTAATTTTTAATTTTATATTCTTAAGCTTCAGCGAATTTATAATATCAGTTGTAATAAAAATGCACGATATTTTTAGTGACAAGATATAGCGAAAACCCATCAAAATGTACTTTCTTTAGTATCTTCATTGGTATTTAAAATATTAAAAAAAAATTTGTTTTTATTTTTTGAAAATATATGGTGACAGCTGAAAATTTATGATTATAAATACATACTAATAATTTGGATAAAAATTTTGATAAACATAATTATCTAACAAAATTTTGATAAAATTTTTTATACAAAATCTAAAAATTCATCATCAAAGAAACACTTACATAGTAATACTTTTGATAATATTATAATTCTCATCGTACACTATTTTTACAAAGCTAGAAAAATAACGATTAATTATATATATCATATAATTTAGTAATTTATAAATTAATATTATCGATTATTTTATTGCTAATATTTTAATAAATAGAAAGAAAAAATTAAATATTATTTCTCCAAAAGATGGCAATTCGAATTAGTGAGTCATTTTCGTGTTAACTCAGAGTGATCTATTTAATAATCGGATCAAATTCGCTCAACCTTTACCTAACCATATATTTATACGGGTTAAATTTTCTAATCTTAATCCTAATTAAATGGATCAATTTTGGGTTGTGTTTTCGGATCGGGTCATATATTGCCATCTTTATATGAAGCTAAACTATATCATAATATGTAAAGATTTCATATTTTTGAATTAATATTATTTGTGATTTATAATTAAATACATTTAAATTAATTCAACTCTTCTCCATCATGGCTAACATATGAAACGGTACAAAAGACAACTTTTAAAATATTAGTATGGAAACTTTATTTTAATAGTCAGATTTTGCAAATTATCCAACTACTTAAAAATAAATAAACGGCCGTGATTTAACGTACGCGGCGAGTTCAAGACCATTTTAACTTTATGGTTTATGGTGGTAGGGAAAGGGTATATTCATAAATATTATAGAGTATTAAGGGCAATTTCGGATACATAATAAATATCTGGTTTTGAGTCGGTGTTCTTTTCATCTTTTTGTCGTGCATTCGGGTGATTGGGGGCGCTACCTTCCGAAACGTTTGTGATGCGTGCGATCTTGGACTTTAATTAGTGTCAAATTATTTTTAAAAATATACAAAATTTTGATAAATTCCTAACTAAACTGGAGCGTATTCTTTTCTAAAAGAATAACTTTTATAAATATTATCCTAAAAAATATTATAGTTATAAATTAAATTGAATATTTTTATCGGATCAAATTTAAAACCCTTATAAAATGAAAAAAACATTCTATTAAAATAGATCAATATGAAGTAATTTCTACAGACTTTTTGCTTTATTCAGAAAATCTCAAACATACTTTTTTTAATATAAACCATCGGCGTGTCAATACGTCCAAAATAGAGGTGAGAATAATTTACTTTATTTTTCTTTATATGTTTGTCAACCTTACTAAAACTAAACATGATGAAATCGTTTAATTTAATTACAGTTTGGAGATTAAAGCTCAACATTTTAATATGGAGTGTAACTGAAATTAAAATTAATTTTCTCTACTATTTTCTCTGTATTTATAAAAAATTTAAAAATTAGCCGTATTGTACTTTATTATAAGAACTAATAATTATGTAGTTACTTTATTTTCAATTGTTTTTATAATTTATATAATTTACTATGTATATTAAATGCTTAATTTATTTCATTATATGTAACATTTTATTAATATAAAAAATTGATCTAAAATTTATTAATAAGTTAATTTAAGTTTATATCAGTAAACTTTATATTAATCTCAAAATAGATTAATATAACTCAAAAAAATATTTAAATATTTTAGCAAAAATTTATCTTCATTGCCTACTTATCTAATCTTTCATCTATTCAAAATAAAATTTTAATTTTATTAATATTCAAACACAATAAAAAATTAAATAAATATTCTTTTCTCAATTTTTCTTTTATCTTCAGTTTCATATTCATCTTAAATTTTTAATCTCCTTGTCACACAATCTGTGGAAAGTCCCAATCAAATGAGTAATTAGTTGCCTAGCAACCTGGAAAGAAGAGCTTTTCAAAACAATCATCTTCATTACTCACTAATAAGTACACCAAGGCACACACAAATAAGGGTAAACATGTAAATTACACAGGAAATGTCTTCGCACTTAAATAAGGGTACAACTGTAATTTTTAACACAGGAAGGTCTTCAGCAACTTTCTGCGTTTCGCCACGCAACCCGGTCTTTAAAAACAAATCATGTCTTAACAAAATATCTTCTACTTCGTTAGTTATTTACAATACTGCCACGAAAAGGCATTTCAAATCAATCATCTTCATTACTCACTAATCAGTACACCGAAGCACACACTTAAATAAGGGTAAACATGTAATTTGGTGTATCAATGAAAGATCTTCACTTAAATATGGGTAAAACTGTAATTGTTCTTAACACAGGAAAGGTCTTCAGCAACTTTTTGCGTTTCGGCACGGAACCCGGTCTTACAACTCATGTCTTGACAAAATATCTTCTACTTTCGTTAGTTATTTACAATACTGCCATGGAAAAGCCAAAAAGTGAAGAGCTTTTCCCAACCTGTGCGGGTTCCATTTATATAAATGGGTCCCACACCCTCATCTCTTACATAGCTCTCTCCTTTCTTCTCTCTTCGTTCCTCATCTGAACTCGAGTAGTTGAGTGAATTTCATTTTCTTCTCTCTTTCTCTCTCTCTCTCTAAGATAAATTTTTTATTCTTTATTTGTTCTGTTAAGAAAACAAGTTGGAAAACTGACGGTTTGTTCTTCGGGGTTCGGAGGATTTAGCAATCGGTACGTAATCTCTCATTACTTTTGTTTTTCTTTTTCTTTTTGATAACTTTTTTAGGAAAATTTAGTCCACTTTTTTATATTTTTTCTTTTTATTTTTGGTTTAATTTTGCTAACTTTGGATGAAGGCATTTTAATGAATGAATTGAGTTCCTTATCTAAATTTTCTAGAATTTTTAGGGATCCTTTTTTTTTAATCTTGAGAAGTTTATTGTATGTAGATGGGAGTTTGTATTGTTAGATTTTACTCTTCTTTTTATCCAAGGAATAGTTATTAATCGTATATAAGAATCAGCTAATGTTTTTTTTTTTGAATCTTTTTGTTTCTGAATTCCCTAGACAAGTGTCAGTGTGGGTTTTATTCTATATTCACGAAAATAGCATATGGGTTTTCTGTATTAAGCCTTAACTACTTTGTTTAATGCTTCTTCCATTTTTTAAAGATTTTTTATGTTTTTTTAAAAAATTATTTTGATGAAGTGAGATTCCCATTAAAGCTTTCCCAGGATTATGTTAGGACGTGTTTTAAATGCCCGAAATTCAGTTTCGTGAAAGTGAAAAGTAAAAGATAGAGTTTCTTGAAAAATGAAATGGAAGTGGAGTTCAGTGTTTCAATAATTTTGGAAAAGTGTGTTGAAAATTGAAAGATATAATTGTATTAAAAAGTGTGTAAATAAAAAGTTAGAATTAGACTTCCGTTAGTGGAATTAGAGTTTTGAATTTTTTGTGTAATCGAAACATAGAAATTGTTGGAAACTCAAAATCTGGTGGGAGAAAGTGAAGTTACGTGCGTTTGAAACACGCACTTATCCTATTCATATTAGTCCTTTATTGTAAAGCATGGATGTCGCAAGTTAGTTGCGAATCGTGATTTGATTTTGTTTTATTGAATCTTATTTTAAATCATGGAAGATGCATCTGATTGGATGCAGCTTTGTGATACAAGTGGTTTTCATAGTTTAGTAGTGATTTAAGGTTAAATTGGTTTGCAGGCACAAGTTTTCAAGTTTTGTTTGAATTTTATAGGAAAAAAGACAAAAGATGGGCCCTGTTTGTGAATTTTGTGGGGAACAAAGGTCGATGGTTTACTGCCGTTCTGATGCAGCATGCTTGTGCCTATCATGTGATCGGAATGTTCATTCAGCTAATGCGCTCTCAAAGCGCCATTCTCGAACTATCTTATGTGATAGATGCAGCACCCAGCCGGCCAGTGTTCGCTGCTTTGATGAAAATGCGTCCCTCTGTCAAAGTTGTGATTGGAATGGACATGGTGGCTCTGGTTCAGCTACACGACATAAGAGGCAGACAATCAGCTGCTACTCAGGATGCCCTTCGGCAACAGAACTTTCGAGAATCTGGTCATTTCTTCTGGAATTCCCTCCTATCACAGATGCTAACTGCACAAAGGGAATGGGTTTAATGAGCATCGATGAGAACAGCGTGAGCAGCTGTTGGGGACCTCCAGATAACGGCAGTAATGCGAATGTAACAAGTACTGCCGTAGCCAATGACCTGGATAATCCTGATAACTTTGATCCTTGGATTGGCTCATCATCAACCTCTGAAATGAATCCCATGCCATGCAAAGAAGATAAGGCAGCAGTTTCAGTGGATTCAGCTACAATGAAGGTGCATTGCAGGCTAAAATTTACCAACAGATCACTGCATAAGCATGTGGAAAATTATTATGTTTAATAGTGAATATATCTCATTTTTTGTTCATATGTTATGCCTCTTTTGTGTTGAACAGCATTTTCTTGTGCAACATGCAGCTAAACTTTACTGAGAGAAATGGTCCTGAAATCTCCAAAGAGAATGACTTCTATGACAATTGCAATATGGATGATGTTGACATGTCTTTCGACTATGAAGAGCTTTTTGGCACATCTCATAATCCTTCAGGGCAGCTATTTGAGGATACTGGACTTGAGAGTTTCTTTGAGATGAAAGACACGTTGGCTGCAAATTCCAACTTCCAGGATGAATTGCTTATGCAGGTATTGACATATCTTCATGTTGGTTTCCTCTGGTGCTCAATGACTTCCAACTTGCAACAAAACTTTTCTAGCTTAGCTCTTTCTTTTTACAATAAAGCGCCTCGTAAAATCTGTTACATATTTAGCCTATAAGTTAGTATCCACAATGAGAAACGTGTCCTGGATTATTTGAGTGCTTATGTGATTCTTTGAAGTTAACATTCTTTTGTTGTTTGTCTTAACACCACACTGAGAGGAAATTCCTAATTCTAGACCAGCTCATAACTCGATTCTGTAAATCTCTACTATATAAAGTTTCCTGAATATAACTTTCAATTAGCTAGACTCTTCCTAACTCCCACAATTTGTATAGGTATTGTTACTTGCATACTAGTTAAACGCCTTGTAATTGAAATATATATTAAAGTACAATTCTACATTCCAAACATTAGAAGATGTTTATAACAGCACTTTCCTCTGAGAAGACTAACGAATGTTACGAATGTGACATATTGTAGTAATTTTTGTCTTACATATCTTTCTACACTTGTTATTTCCTCAATCCATCTAGTTTCATTTACCCCATATACCCTCACAATGTGTTCCTCAGGGAATTGACCTTGCTGGTCATGTTTTATATTATCTAAGGAGTCAAGCGAATGATGATCTTCATTGGCTCGTTGATCTGAATTGTTGGATGCTTTTGTGATATTTTAGATTTATGATGAATGAGGCTAGGACCCTTTAGGTAGTAGTCCATCATGATTGGCATTAGTTGAAACTTGAAAGTTCTGTCAATACCTATGCTTCCGTCTCTTATCTCATTCAGGGAAAGTTCATAGTCTTATCTTTCTTTAAAGATTTCGGTGGAATGAGGATAGCAGAATACTTTGGTACTTTAATGTTCATATTGCTGCATTTTGTGTATATAGGTTGGTTGTTAAGTAGTTCCTGGAGGGACTCGTTCTTGGTAGTAATGCAAGCCACTGAAAATTCTCTTTCTATGGCCTCGTCATTTGTATGCTAGAAAGTATTCTTTTTCATCTAGTAAGAGCATCTTTAGATTGTTTCATTCATTTGAGATAGTCTTAAGCTGTTTTAGCTTAAACTACTTCCTACCCATTTTAGAGATATGCTGGTTTAAGGAGTTGAAGTTTATCAATGAAAGATTTTACCTGCTCTATTGTGCTCTAATTTGATTTTGCTTCTATATGATCTAACTCTACTAAATAAGTATTTGGTCTATACGTATTTGTAGTGCTCGTTTAGGAACAGTTTTCTTCCTGAAACTGGTGCTTGAATTCTCATAAGATTGCAATTCTAGATATACTAAGGGGACCTCTGGTAAGTGTGTCAAATTCCATGGTTATATTGTTGACCAAAACCAAACGAACCTGAATTCAGTTATTTCAATTACCCTGCTATAAGTGTGTCATTCTTATAGAATTAATAGCCCATGATTCAACTTTGATCATTAACAAGTGGTACCAAGGTTGGGTCCCCAATCAGAACTAAGTTTAGCAATCAGCTCTGTAACAATGAAATGGTGTCGGATAACTGTTTATAGTAAAAAGATGGAACACAAACATCTTATATATTGGGGTACTTGTTTGGTTTTAATCTCAATGATTTTACAAGTGGCTTACCTGATATCACTCTTGCAAAGTCCTTTACAATATGCCATTCTAACTATGTTCACATTTTATGCCTTTTGCTCATGAGAGGCTTCCTTACCTTTGTCAACTTTTAACGATCTTTCTCAGGCATCATCTGCTGAACATGTCAAACCAGCTCAAGTAGCATGCAGCAAGGAAATATCAGCTGATTCTGCTATGTCGAATCCAGTGCCAAAAGCAGATTCTTGTCTGTCTCTGCCGATAAGGAAAGCCCATTCTAGCCTTTCACTTTCCTTTTCTGGTTTGACTGGTGAGAGCAGTGCTGGTGATTATCAAGATTGTGGCATGTCTTCAATGCTTCTCATGGGCGAGCCTCCCTGGTACCCTACTGGGCCTGAGGGTTCTGCATTTGCCTCAGCTAGCAGGGACAGTGCTGTTATGCGTTACAAGGAAAAGAAAAAGACCCGCAAGTAAGTCAATTGTATTTGTCCTTTCCACCTGTAGAGATATTGCACATGAAAACTATATCAAGGAGGTAGGTGAGTGGATACTTCATATATATATATGGGTGTGGATAAGGGCACTCGCCACCCTTAGGGGCACCCTATAAGCATGTACTTGGTCTTAGATCAGGTGAAAACACATATCACAAGCTTCAATTGAATTTCACATGGTCATGTTTTGAAAGGTTTAGATGGAAATCTAAATTCTCCCTTAACTGCATGCTGACAATATAGGGCATGATGTCTCATCGCATCAACTTTAGGTCTTCTCGAACTAATCATATGTTAACATCTAATACTTTATCATCTCTTATAGGGAAAAACATGGAACGCATGAGCATTTGAGCAGTAGTATGTGTTAAAGAACTGTCTCCTAGTGGGTACATACAAAATGTTTTTGTGTATATGTGGTCATCAGTCTCTCCAACTATATCCATTTTGATTTGTGTTCAATGCATATTTCTAATTTTCTCTTTTCAAGGTACATTATGTCTCATCTCTTTGCAATTCTTTAGCTAAGAAGACATTCGTTTGACCTGAAGTGCTACTCATGTTTACTTCAGCAGCCATACATGGATTGTACGCTTCCTTGCCTAAGTCTGTAGCAAAGGGCAGTTAGGCAAAAATAAGATTAGATTAAGTGGCTATAACCTCTGTCTCTAACTTGTTTATATTAAATATGTGAATATAGCTAACTTTAGAGAAGTTCAATAAAGTCTATGTTACCTGATTGATAGAGAGACATGTTTCTTCTGTTACATATGTTTCGAAGTGTTCATATTGCTCAGCTATTGTGCAAACATTTCTCAATCCAGTTATTTTATATGAATTTGTATCTGATTATATTCCTAAATTGAAGGTTATTTACTATGATTGACACGATGAGAACAAATATTTTCTTCCCTATCTTGAATAGATTTGAAAAGAAGATCAGATATGAATCTCGAAAGGCCAGAGCAGATGTCAGAAGACGAGTGAAGGGGCGGTTTGTCAAGGCTGGAGATGCTTATGACTATGACCCATTGTGTGAAACAAGAAGTTACTGAAGAGTTCGAAAAATGTCATATTGCAGTAACTCCCTGTTTGTTATAAGTTTTCGGGAGGCTGACCCATCTCCGGCGCTTTTACCAATAACGGGAAGTAGACCATTCACTAATATCCCAATAACAGTCTGTTTAAAGTTCAGATGAAGCTCAAGATGGACATCATAATGGTCTAAGCTAATTTCCGATGCTTTACATATGGTGCACAGAGATAAAGAAAGAGAAGAAAAAAAGATTTGTAAGTTTTGATAGCGCAGGTTTTCTTTGTCAATGTAGATAAAGTAAATTTTTCAAGTAATGGAGCAAGGTGAATTCAACATTTGGTTCTAACTGAATGTATTATATCTTGCTTCCCTGACTTTCTGCCACCTTCGAACATGAAGTCAGTTGTTTGGGAGTAGGTAAACCTTTTGCCCTACTTCATGTTTGTATGCACATAGTATGTACATAGGCATTCTCCGCCTCCATTCAAATCCTTGATTATGTGAATCTGGTAAAGCCTATGTCTGTTTTAGCCAGTTGTATTTATCTTTATATAATTGAAATATGAATTTATATAATAGAGACAAGAATTTGTAGCTGCTTTGTTTGAAGCTAGCAATTCCAAATGTAAATATGTTTGAAGCCCTTACCAATTTCATGCAAAGTATCCTATCTCCTTTGAGAGTGCTTTAGAGGCAGTTTTTGTTACACAATCTATGGATTACCATCTCGCATTCCTCAAGAAGCAAATGGTTGTTGCTTGTGGAGATTAGTGATTATTGTGCTTCAATCTTGATTACAGGAAATTCTACATTGCATTATGTAGTTAAGGCTCTATATCGATAGGCTTAACAGAAATATTTTTGAATCAGAGTTTCCATAAAAGTTATCTAAATTTGAGCTTTTCCTTACAAGTATCTTTTCTAACTAATTTTTTACAACTTTAATTTGGAGCTTATTACGTTGAGCTCATTTCCATCTTATTTTACAAGCTTAAGTTGAATGATGGAGCTGTCTAGACACAGCTTATAAGCTGAAAAGAAAACTTAGAAACAACTTTAGTGCATTTGAAATAAGCCCATCCTGAATAGAGCCTATTGTCTTGCATGTGGTACGTGTTTCAATCAGTACACAAATAACAAGGAAAGGTTATTATTAGTTTATTCTTTTATGAAATGTGCAAGGCGTAGTATAAAATTTCTCTAACGAAGTAGGCTATCTATATTTTAAATTTGACAAACTTTGACCACTTATTAAACTAAGTTAAACGTAATTCATTCACAATGAAATGACATCATCTCACTTTACTTTGACAAAAAAAGGTATTTAACTTGTAGAGATAGAAAGAGTAAACTATCTATAAATGAGAGGACTCGTACATAGGAGAGATCTAGACTTGAATAACAGGTAATCGGAATCCGTTTGATACACTGACAGCAGTTTATAGCATAGTTATAAAATTCGAACCGAATATCGACCCGAATCACTGTTCAGATGGACAGGTCACGAGTTGATCCGCCGGACAGTAGGTGCTGTGTAATCTGTGGTGGAGTCCAGACATCAAACAGTAGGTGCTTTGTTAAATTCAGACACCTAGATCTACTTTTAGTCACCAGACAGAAAAACACCTTAAAAAAAATTCAGACAACAAAACACTTCACAATAAATATATCAACATAAATCATATTTAAGCATGAAACTCTTAGACATCCAGCTTTCTAATTTCTAACTTCAACTATCAATTAGAAAAGATTTTGTGATAAATATGATGCAACAAATTCTCATGCTATGCATAAAAAGATCACATCACTTGCTTTTTTTCATGTTAGAAGCTTCAAATGCCAATTGAAAACCAGTTGACAGGAACTATAGAGCGTCAAAATCATGTTAGAAACTAAATTTCAAAAATTCTAGCACTTCTAGTTCCTCCAACAAAGTGCAATCCTAATTTTGTGATGTTTGTAATTCTTAATTATCATGAATATTTTGAAGCAATGGTCATCACACAACGCATATACATCCTACAAATGTCTACTTTCCTTTAATAAGAAGGAAGAAATTTGAAACAAAACCAACAAACAATGTGTTCCTCACTTGAAAGATATTAAACAAAGAATCCTTGTAATCAGTTTGAATCTTGCATAATAACACGAATAGGCACAAGATAACACAAGAGATAATTTCATGAAAATTTGGTATCACAATTAGATGACATCTTTCCCCAAGTTATACTCCATAAATGAGAGTTACTACAGAGCAGAAAATTCAGCAAACCAGAACTTCACATCACATTTGTAGCAAAAACCTCCTCATTTACTTCGTCTTTGCGGATCTGTGGAAGAAAAATGAAGTAGATCGATACATGCTGCAGGCCATTAGAATTTATCATATCACCAAGTAGAAAATAAGATTCACAAATGCAGCAGATAAACTTTTGCCTTTTAACAAATCACTGGTGGAGAGAATCGTAGTTGCGGCAGAGACGAAGACCAAAAGTAGAGAACAACGACAGAAGAAATGAGAATCGTAGCTGGAGCGTCGGAGAGTGATCGAGCAAATCACTGGTGGAGAGAATCGCAGCGGCTGGAGAGACGAAAACGAGTAGAGAGCAGCGCAAGGAGAAATGAGAATCGGACTATCGGAGAAAAAGAGTGAGCAGCGGAGGCACCGGAGACTGAGATGGAAATCGGCAAAAAACCTAGGCGAGCAGGAAGCTGCTGTTCAAAAAATCGAGTGATTCAACACGAGATTAGAGCCATTGAGGGATTAGCCAAGAAAGGAGACTGTTAAACTTCCGCCGGAGAATAAAATTTCGCCGGAGAACAAAAAAACCTAGAGAGTTCGTCGGGCGCAACTAAAAAACACAACTCGAGTTAGTTCGTCCGCATGTATAAGTCATAAGTTTTTTTTTTTTTTTTTTCACGTGGCCCAGGTCAAACCGGGTCACAGACGCGATGGGTTTTTTTTTCAGATCGGACTGGTATTATGTCTGGATCGACTGTTTACGGGTTGATACGGACGGTTCAATTCAAATCTGTTAACTATAATTTATAGCCTGTGTTAAAATGCTTGCAAAGTATTTAATGAGAATTAGAGCGTGTCAATTGTACGGAATTCATTTTTTTTATTAAAATTTGCATTTGAATTTACTTTTTATGTTTTAATTTACTTGAGTTTATTTCTGTTGGAATATCAAGACTGATTTTGATGATAACAAATATTAAGAATTATAGTTTATGAGTTAAGTGGACTAATGATTTAAACTAAGCTATGCAGAATTGAAAGTATAAATTCTTGCAAATAAATGGTTATAGTCCAGCCAGCTGCTTTATAGGAAATTCTACTTCGGGCGCAAGATAAAAATCAATTTAATTGTTGGACAGCAGAACAGAGAGCAGGACACAGAACAGAACAGAGAAGTCTTACAAGAACAGCCGACTAGATTACTGCTGATCCTGAATCGAGTGAAAATGATCAAGTTATAGATTTCAGAGGCAGATTCGATCATGATGCAAATTCAGTTTGAGGAAGATATTTCTACCAGAGTTAGAACAATATGCAGACAACAATCTTGGCTAAAGAGTTCATCAAATTATGATCTACACAACTTTGGAAAATTCGTGAAAGATTGGAAGAAATTAAGAAAACATACATTGCAGAAAATCAGACAATAGTGGAGTCAACTTTCAGATTAAGTTTGATCAAAATTTTCTCATTCGTTTGAAGCCAATTTTTGAGGACATATAGAACATCATATCCACTGTCATTTCACATCTAGTTCAGCAACAAATCACAACAAATGAATGTCAAGAACACAATGCTAAAGTGACATCAGAACCAGTCTGTCAGCATACCAGATTTGAATTCAGAAATTGAATTTCGACTTTCATTCAAAGAAAAGCCAAGGATCAGTTACAAAGAATATACATACGCTTGATCCACCATAGTGCTTTGTCGATACATCACAATAACCTACTACATTGAGCAACTACACAAAATGATCTAAACAAATGAAGCTGACAGAAGAAAACTCTACAAAGTGCTGTCATACAAGATTCACAAGATGGAATCCAATGCATATCAGAGTTGATTTTACTGGATCACTCAAATGATAATAGACTTCAAATCATTAGCATTCTTCACTGAAAATCAAGTCATTGATTTGCAGCTCACAGTAAGCAAGTTAACCTAAAACCATATTGGAGCAAATGAATACTCTAGGGAACATCATCTGACTGGTCGATGAACTGAGAACAAAAATTCGAAGTTGAACTTGAGCTATTCCAATTACTTGATCAGATCATCATCTTCATATTAGGTGCCACTGCAACGAAGAAAATTACATTACAGAAGAAAAGGGAGAAGCAAGCGGGAAAATTGAATTGCCGACAAGCTTAGTGATTATTATAAAAGAAAGATCAAATCAAGCGATACCAGCAGAATAATTGAGATTTAAATGTTAAATGGAAGATCTAGTTAATACATTATATACCTCCATCAAGATCCAACCGTTTAAGATCTTTTTGATGGAACTCGATTGGCAACGGCTATAAGAGCAAAGTGATAACACTGTAGCAGGCGCACAAGGAAGACAACGGGAAAATTTCATACCGTTAGGAGATTAGAAATTTCAACAGCCAGAGAACAGAAAATATAAGAGGGAGAAGAAGAGAAAAATAAACCCAGGGAGAGACACTACAGAGCATAAGAAAAACAGAGCCACATATATAAGAAAAAGCTTACATAGAGCAGAAACATCTATCACTCAACCTCACTGCTTGAGCTTTATCTAGATACATTTTTGGCATTTCTTTGATCCTCTCTTTGCTTTACTAAGCTTAAATTCAATCCAGTGAGAGAGATCCTGTGCTTGAAAATTGTTTGTAACAAACATATTCGTTGAGAAGGGCTTGGTCAAGCCTTCTCGGTTGTGCTAATTTTGTAAGGAGCTACGTACTTTACACAAAGTCTTAAATAAGGCTTGTGTCTTAGCAGCAGAAGAGACTTGTGAGTCTAGTAGGCTGTAGGTGGTTTATCTTGAGGAGAGAACCGGTTAAAGTAATGGTGTTTGGCTAAACACATTATTTGGTATTGTAGCAACTTGATAAGAATTAGTAGAATTCACTCTTGACAAAGAGTGGCCGTGGACGTAGGCAAATTCATTTGCCGAACCACGTAAATTCTGTGTGTTTGTGTTTTGAATAATTTTTTATATTGCTTGCACTTGAACTAAACAGAGAACGTCAAACAGAGAGAATCTGTTTACGTTCAGTCGACTATACTGCTGCTATTTTGGAAAAAATCAGCTCTGTTTATATACGAATATTGGATTAAATTTTTTAGCTACCAACTCAATTCACCCCTTCCCTCTTGAGTTGGTTGTGCAGATTTGACCAACAATTTCTAATTCACTTCTATCGAACTTAATTTCATCGAATTTGGTTTCAAGAAACTTACTTTCTACCAATTAAAACACATCTATAGCAATACCAATTGCGCAAAGATAGCCCACCAGTATCGTCAATATTTTCGTGATTGCAGGATAATTTAAAGATATCTAGAACTATACAACTGAAGCTAAACTTTAAAATTAAAATTTAAAAACTTAGCATGGGCATTGCCCATAAGAAAAGTATAAATTTTATGACAAACATATATGAAAACTTAAATAGGATAATAGCAGAGCATATAAGCTTCTGAAAGTAGTGGACATCATCTTCTTACCGAGCCCCCAGGTGCAGTTGTTATTAGTTCCAATAATTTATTTTATGAATTTTGGTCCTTTTTTTCTCTATCCTATTGTACATGAACAATGGTGCCTACGTGTGTCTCCCATGTATGTGAGAGAATTTATTTATTATATCCTATGACTTCTAAGTTCTTCCTTTCAATAGTAATATCGATCGTTGGGTGTATTTTTTTGCACATAGAAATAATTTCTTTTCTATTAAAAAATAACTTATAATTCACTTTTCATTACATAAAAAATACATTATTTTTAATAATACTACTTTTAAAAATTCATTTTTAAAAACTGACTTTCAAAGTTAAAAGAACGCACCCGTCCATGAGCTTTTGTTTAAGAAGTGTTTTAATTATATGAAAATAAATTTTGTGAAAGTAAATTTTAGTGAGAAATGATTATTGAATCAAGTAAAATAAAATTTGAAATTAAATTTTGATGAAAGTAAAATTTGATGTAAAAATTAAAAAAAAATTTAGAATGATAAATAAGATAGATGAAGTGACGAAATTTAAAATTTGAAAAAAAATGAACTTTTTTATGATTAAATAATGCCCTTAAACTTTGCATCGATTAAATTCTCTCATGCTTAAATTGACGTTGCCAAGATAACCTCGATCCCTAAGAAAGCTATACGAGGCAGCAAGTATTTTAGTTTCAGATTTACCTTTAATTTATCACTCACTTTCAATGTTCACTTATAATATTGTTGATGAACAAGAATTTAGCAGCAGAAATTAGAGAGTCATGATGAATTTGTTCTTCTCCTACAAGAAAAGGCACATATCTTAAAACAACAATGTCTCACTCCAACACTAGTTGAGCAATAACTTATGATAATAGGGTTTGTTCTTGACCTACGGCTGAATTCAAACTGTATACAGATCCGAATCATAAAACAAATTTCAGTTTCTACAGCAATGACTCACACCCAACTGTTTGCACCGAACAACATAAAAAGTTGAGAAGAGAAACCTAATTTTTATTTAACAAAATTTTAATCCAAAATCGACTGATTTAATTCTAATTAGGGTTAGAATTTGATCTGTATAAATATATGAATTGAGTTAGAGGTGAACGAATTTGACTTAGTTATTAAATAGGTCGATCCGGATCGATTAGAAATTAATCCACCAATTCGAATTTTCACATCTTAAAGGAATAATTTTTTTCTGATTTTTTCTTACCGTATAATAAAATTTTGACAACAAAAAAGAATTGACAATAGTATATTACAAATAATTAAATTATTTTGTATTATAATTAATTATTTGCCTTACTAAGTTAGTGCAAGATGAAAATTATAATATTATCGAAAGTATTCTTATATAGGTGTTTCTTAGTGACGAATGTGAATTTTATAGAAAAATATTTATCAAAATTTTGTCAACTAGCTATATTTATCAAAATTTTTATCGAAATATTACTATATATTTATATCATAAAATTTTAGCTGTCACTATGTATTTTCAAAAAATAAAAATAAAAAAATTCTTGGAATATTTAAGTACCGATGAAGATATTAAGAAATGCATATTTTGACGGACACTTACCATATCTCTTCACTAAAAACTTTGTGCACATTTATTCCAACTTTAAAAGTGTAAAATTAAAAATTAAAAATTATAATTATTAAATGGGTCGATCCGATTTGATCCGGTTATTAGATAGGTTAGATTAGGGTTGACAATTTTGACCCGTATAAATTCATAAGTGGAGTTAGGATTAAACGAATTTAACCTGATTATTAAATGGATCGATCCGAAACCGACCACCAACTCAAATTGTCATCCTATTGAAAATGAAATAGCTAATGCTTGCTAAAGCAGCTAGTGATGCCAAGATCACAGCAAGGCAAAAGGCTTAAACACAAAAAGATAAATTATATATTAGCAATTATGAAGAAGATCATGTTGCTTAAAGAAATTATAGTTGCATATAAAAAATAATTGTCTTATATTAAAAAAAATAGCACAATAAAAACTTATAATATATAGCAAATTTAATAACACTCGAAGATCGCTAATTAATTGTTTGAAGAAAATGTCTATGCAAACACAATCCATGTATCAAATAAGAAAACAATGATGTTTAAAGTGTTGTAAGTAGAAATGCAAAAACGGGCAGAACTGTCTAGTCGGAACATATGAGCAAATCAGATTGAGCCGATTCGACCCGATTGGGTGAGCCGGAACGGGCTGCCCTGCATCGATCGAAATATTTTGACATGGCTTTATCTATTTGACTACCTCAAAATTTTTATATAATAAACAAAATTTTAAAAATTTAAGATAATGTCAGCTTGGTGTCATTATGAAGTTAACATAATAGGCCGTTCGGTGGGCCAAAAAATTAGCCCTATAATGTCTGACGGGTTAGACTATTTAGTCTATATTTTCATTTCTAGTTGTAAGTATCTCAAAAACACAATATATAGAAAAAAATCATAATAGTTAAAAAAAATGTTTAGGTACACAAATAGCACGGCAATAATATCAAGTGCATCTGGTTCCAATTCAGCTTTATGTTCTCCTAGATTGAGGGCATGTTAGGTAGTTTTTATTATTGTCTATCAAAATTTCGCAATACATAAAAATTGTTATTTTCCCACAATTCCTCTTTGCATGTTTCTTTCACGTATGCTTGGATATAGGAGTAATAAATAAGAGTAAATTATTGGAGTGGAGACGAAAGTAAGAGTAATAATTTAACTTGTCTTGTTTGGATGTATTAATAAGATTAATAAAAAATATATATTATTCCTATTTGGTAATTTAAGAGTAAATAAGAATATTTTATAAAAAGACTGAAATATCTTTTTGTGTTTTTTTTTTTTGTTTTTTGGTTTAACAACCGGTGCTTCAGGCTGAACACTTTGATGAGGTAAAAGAATGACAAAAAGCTCAAAATCCTTTTATGAAATTTCTCCATTGTTTCCCTATTGGCGATTTCTCCCACATCAATCATCTCTTTATTATTTCTTATTTTCTTTTTGTTCTTCTTTTTCTTCTCACCATCCATCTCCACCAACTTTGATGGTAAAGCAAATTCAAGAAACCAAATTTTCTGTTTAAAGTTATAATCTTTATTTTGTTGTTGACCTTTTTTTGGGGTAGCAAGAAATTTTATTTTGTTGTTATTGTTGTTGTAGGGAAAGCGTTGCATACGTTGAGAACAAAGTTTAGAGACCCATGTTTGATTTTGATCAGAAATTGGTATTGGTGTTGTTTTGGCTTGTACGGATTTGGGGAACTCGATAGATATGTTGTTGAATAAGTAATTGATAGTGATACAAGAGAAAATTGCGTTTGAGCCCCTTTGTGAGATAAATCCTTGGAAACTGTTTTGGAATGTTGACAGAAACAAGATGTTGATTACTTTAACAAAAAAGAGCGTCTAAACATTATACAAGTTCCAACAGATGAAAGATGAAATGGCAATGACCTTTGTTTCTTTTAACTAGGCACTACTACTTTCTCAAGTGTTTACTAGAACATGCATCAATTCCACAAATGAACAATTGTATTGAACTGAATCACTCATAGACAATAAATCAAATACGTACATGCTATTGAGTACAATATGTTAACAATTCCTATAATCTGAAGCACACAAGTGCAAACGAGCACACTTGATTCTGACTAACACAAACAAATGTTATCATTCCAGAGTATACATAACAATGTTTTCAAACTCTATGAGAGGCTTCGTTGTTAAATGCGCATCCTGCTATTCTCGACAGCTCGCATTTGCTGAAAATATGGATGTGCATGTAAGGTGATAGACAATGAAAAAGGGCATAATTAAGAAACAAATATGAATCCAATTTTGGAAAAATTAATTGATTAAAAAGCAAAACCTCCAACATGCTTCATACTATGTAAGACAGCTTCTCAAAGCATAAGTTTCTTAAAATCCACTCCTCAAACAGAAATATATAGTTCTTAAGATTACTGAAGTTCAAGGGCAGACAAGGAGAAGAATGTAAACAACCAAAACAACATGCATCACTATATATCTGATGGCATCCTCTAACCTAAACAATGCTAAAAAAGAACAATGTTGTCCACAACGAGGCTTTCATGTCAAAATTCTCCTCTTATGAGATCCAAATGATATTATCAGATTGTTACAGTAGCTTACTCACACTTTGCAAAATAAGTGTATAAACAAAATAATCGAGTATAAGGAAATGTACAAGTCTTCAGGGAAAGATGAAGAGAACTTAAAGAGAGAAAATGCATCTTTACCATTACTTCTAGAGCTGTCAGTCTATCTTGGTGATCATAGCGAAGGAGCTTGTCAAGAAAATCTATAGGCTGTGTGCCAAATTTAACCCTAATACAACTAAAGTAATATCGGCAAAGCGATTGAAAAGCTAACTATAAATATATGAAGCTGCTAAAAGAATAGGCTGTCCACCTCTGGAGAAATAAGATGTTGATTGTCTGCATTAAGATCTAAGAACTAAGAGTTTACATTTCTATAAGAAATTCTACAACTTTCTTATAAAAGTTAACTCAGAACTAAGAGATATCCACGAATTATCTAGGAATGCAAGAAGAAATCCTCATTATAACTCTCTAATCAATCTATTATCCAAAATCATTTATCCACTTCGCATAACAGTTAACAGAGTTTCATAAAATCCATTTCACAAACATTAAACATCCTAAAACAAATCCTAAGAACAAACATAACTGGATTACTAATGGACATGTAAGCAATCCATCAATCAGTTTTCTTTCTTTTTTAACTTTTGTTGTTTACTCTGTTTTTTGAATTACTGAATTCTGGTTTGCTTTGTAGGGTGAAATATGGTGCTCTTATAATATGCTCTATCCACCCACTTAGAGCCACGGCATTTTAACAGAAGCAAGAAAATCTACAAATTGGCTACAGCAGCACCAAAAAGATTGGACATTTATATTTTTTGGTTTTAAGTTCTTCCCAAAATAAGACCAAAGCGGAACACAAAACCCAAGTTTCATTCAACAAGTTTTCCTAGATCCACGAAGGAATAACGAAATTTCAAGTTCCATTCCGCAACATTTTGAATAATGGAAAAAAAAAAAAAACAAAGCACAGAAGTCACTAGAACTAATTAAACAAATGGAAGAACCAAAAAAACCAAATCAACAAAGAGAAGATTATGAATCGAAACTTGTTAACGCGCCGGCGAAGTAGATAACTAAGAAACCAACCGTAATTGAGAAGAAATAAATCGAAACAATGCAAACGAAGTAGCTCCAGAAGAAATCAAATAGTAGAAGCCACCATAATAGGGGAGGGCGGCGCGATGCTGATGAAGAAGAAATTGAAACCGACGAAAACAAACTAAAATAGACGAAAGGAGCGGTGAAAATGAAATGAGTGAAGAAGGTGAGTTGCTGCTGCTGCATTGAGTGAAAATCAACGAAAATTGAAATAAAAATCAAGCAGTATCTCCAAATTGAAGAAGAAATTCGAAAAATCAAATTGAAATTGAAGAAGAAATTGAAACCGACGAAGCAAACGAAACAGACGAAAGGAACGGCGAAAATGAAACGAAGTTTAACAATGTATCTCTATCGACGGCGGTGAGTGGCGCGTCGAGAGCGAAGGAGAGCGCTGCGAGCGAAATCCAGTTGATTGAAACACAATGTCGAGCTACTACAGCTGAGATCGACTAAAACCTAACTCGTGCGTAAATCTCATCAAACAACATGGACAACATAAAAACTTCACATCATCTACAGTCAATCAAAATTCTATTCATCTGATTATATTCCATATTATGGCGTAACGAATTACACCCAATAGAGATTAATAGGGAGAAATTTTACTTATTAATTTTACGAATGATTGCTAAACAGGAGCAATAGAAAGTAATTCGTTCACTTACTCTTAATCACTCTCTCTTATTTTCAATCCAAACACAGTGTTAAGCTTCAGCTTCTTTTTTACTGTCCGAAAAATTCAACAGTAAGAAATTTGTCAGACCAACAAGCGAAAGAAAGAAAAAATACAGCCAGTACATACCATGTGATGTGCATGGCAGGGCAGCCATGGAAGAGATCTTAATAGAGCAGCCACACCAGAGAACACAACCAAGGATGAGCTGTAAAACTTGCCCCGGTTGCAATTAGTAGCAGCTGGTAAAACTGAATTTCTGCACCCAGGCGCATCCAGGTGCAGTAACCAGGAATAGCAAGATGTCCCTGGTCACCTTGTGGCATTTAAGTTCAAATGTCATTTAAGAGTATTATTAGTCAAGCAGGTAGGTGATAGGAATTAGAGTTTTAGAGAGAGTTTAATTACATTAATTTAACTATAAGACGAAGTCTTATAGTATGTAGAAGTTTATTAGAAGAAGAGTTCTTTTGTAGAGGAACTTTTCATCTATAAATATAAGGTCTATACCTCAGTAGAGGGAAGGATATGAATACAATTTAGTTTTTCAACTAGTTTAGTTAGCTTGTATCTTCCAACTTCATATAAGGTGCATCAACTTGGTATCAGAGTAAGGTTATGGAAAAACGACGTTCTCCTACCCCGGACTCACCCAAGACCCCTGAGCCTACCATCATCATGGGAAATGCCTTACAAGTATCATCCAGCTCACCATCCACACAAAAGACATTAACCCACGGAGAAAATCTTATGTTGGAGGAAATACGCCGCATGTCATCCAACATAGAGAAACTTGCCCTAGCGGTCTTGTCAAAACATACCGGCAAGGAACCTGATATCATTGAGAAGGTAACGGAGGAAACTAATTCCGCAAAACAGAGACAATTCTAAGAGGGAAGCACGTCAGACGGCTACAAAATCCAAATCGCCGAGCTACCCCTACGAAGCTCAAATAACACTTCAAGTCAAAATCAAACACTGCTTGTATAAAGCAACTGGCCTAATCAGTGGTCTCAAACAAAACAACAGCAAAACCAATTCAACCAACAAGATCCTACGTGGCAATCGTTGCTAATTGCGTCGTCTGCATCCAAATAAGACATTACTTCCAACGAGTTTGCCCAAACAGAAGCAAGCTGGCAGCAAGTAGTGCCTAACCAGCTAAGTAGAAACCCTTCTGGAGTATATGGAAGCCAGCATACAAACACCTATTTTACTAGACCAGCTCCACAAGACACACATAACGTAAGTTAGACAGCTCCACACCGGCCAGATACCTACCCCTAACCCTTCAAAGCACGACACAAATTTCCTTATTTTGATGGTAAGGGACCGAACGAGTGGCTTTATTCTGCAGAGAAGTATTTCAAATATTATAGCACCACTCCTTGGGATCGAGTGAGCATCGCTACAATGTACCTCCAAGATGAAGCCAATAGATGGTACAAAAGCTTCAAGCGTGACAAACCTCAACATTAATGGGAGGAATTTCGGGAAGCCTTGTTGGCAAGGTTCGAACCTACGGCTTTTGGAAATCTTAGTTTTTCCTTACAACAAATGCGGCAAATTGGTTCGTTAGGAGAATATCTCGCTACGTTTGAAGACTTGAGAACCCAGCTGCCACCCACTACTGAGCATGACTTGATCGATAGATTTTGTGGAGGACTGACTAAGAGTCTAGCAATGGATGTCATGGCAGCAAGGCCTAAAGATTTACAGATGACATATATGCTGGCCAAGATGTTCAAAAATAAAAACAATACTGATTTGAGCAACCAACGTCGGCAAGATACTTACCATCTCGGCAACCACCCACTGCAGCAGCCTCTACTCGAACAACTGGGCAGTCAGTAATTGGCACTTCCGTAAACGGGCAAGTACAGAATTCTCGACCCTTCCAACTGTCGGTGGCTGAAATTAACTCACGGCGATCGAAAAGACTTTGCTTTTATTGTGATGAGAGGTATATTCCTGGACATAAATGTTCAACTCGTCTTTATACTATTGCAGCGAGTGAAGCTGAAGATGTAGAAGAGAAAAACGAGAAAACACTAGAAGTAAGGGTTGAAGATGCTACAATATCCCTAAGTGCTATGCGTGGCCTTACTGGACCGCAAACACTGCGAGTCAAAGGGATGATCAAAAGGCAAGAAGTTTTCATCCTGATCGACTCAGGAAGCACCCACAACTTCATCTCCGATCACCTGGCAAAGCATTTAAGGCTTAGCTCCTCACCAGTACGGTCCCTCAGGGTGGAGCTAGCTAATGGAAGGCCGCACTCAGTTGACGTCATTTGTAGGAATATCCCACTGTCCATCCAAGGGGCGGAGGTATTGGTGGATGCCTATCCATTCTCGCTTGGAGGAATGTATTTAGTTTTGGGGATACAATGGCTAGAAGGCCTAGGAGAAGTAGTGAGTGATTGGCGAAAATCACAAATGAAGTTCACCTTGAACGGCCAGGAGTTCGTCCTACAAGGGATTCGAGAGGAAGGAGTCTCACGGCTTACTAGTCTTAGCTCTAAGTCCTCTCTCTGCTCGGTAAGATTATTAGTAGCTGAAACTTTCCAAGGAGCTGCCAGTACAGAAAGCAGTCCAATGCCTGCTGAACTACAACACCTTGTGAGTCGCTATGCAATGATTTTCAAGCCTGTCCTTGGGATGCCCCCTAAACGCTCTCATGATCATGTCATTCCATTGCTGCCCGGTGCTGCGCCTGCCAATGTCCGGCCTTACCGTTACCCACATATTTAGAAAGCTGAGATAGAAAAGGCTGTAACAGATATGCTTTTTCAAGGAATCATCCAGCCAAGCAGTTCCGCCTTCTCATCACCCGTGTTACTTGTGAAGAAGAAAGATGGGACATGGCGTTTCTGCGTGGATTATAGGGCACTCAACGAAATCACCGTCAAAGATAAGTTTTCAATACCTATTATTAACGAATTACTAGATGAATTATGTGGTGCTCGTTTCTTCTCTAAACTTGACCTCAAATCGGAATACGACCAAATTCGTGTGCGAGAGGAAGATGTACATAAGACCGCATTTCGAACGCATGATGGGCATTATGAATTTTTTGTGATGCCGTTCGGCTTAACTAATGCACCTGCAATCTTCCATTCATTGATGAACGAGGTTTTTAGGCCATTCATTCGAAAATTTGTATTGGTTTTCCTTGACGATATACTCATCTACAACAAGACATGAGATGAGCATTTGGAGCACTTATCCACTGTATTTTCAATCCTAGAGAAAGAGTCACTATATGCTAATTTTTCAAAATGTCGAATTGGATGCAAACAGCTTGAGTATCTTGGCCATATCATCTCAGAAGACGGTATTTCAGCCGATCCAGTGAAGCTACAAGCCATGGAAGAATGGCTGGTACCTACCTCACCTACTCAGCTGGAGGATTCTTGGGGCTCACAGGATACTATCGAAGATTCGTTAAGGACTATGGCACAATAGTTGCTCCACTGACAGCATTACTCAAGAAGGAATCCTTCCAATGGACTGCAGCAACAGCAACAGCATTCCAAACATTAAAAAAGTCAGTGACAACAGCACCTGTTCTTGCTGCCCCTGATTTCAATGAGGCATTCACAGTGGAGACGGATGCTTCCAACCAAGGTATTGGCGCTGTTCTCACCCAACGGAACTGGCCAATAGCATTTTTTTTAGCAAAGCACTTTCATCCACCACATTAGCTAAATCTACCTATGAGAAGGAGCTCATGGCTTTAGTCCTTGCAGTGCAAAAATAGAGGCCTTATCTTTTAGGACAAATGTTCACCATCAAGACTGACCATCTAAGTTTGAAGTATCTTCTGGAATAAAGATTGTCCACCCACGATCAACATAAGTGGTTGGTTAAACTCCTTGGATATGATTATCAAATTGTTTACCGCTCGGGAGCTCAGAATATAGTGGCGGATGCATTGTCCCGTCGTCCGGAGGCTTCCCTAGCAGCATTCACCACATTACAATGCATGTTTTAGGATGATTTTCGACAAGCTCAATAAACATACCCCTTAATGGTAGAGCTCTGTCAGGCAGCACGCAGCGGCGCCCGACCGGAACTTAATATAATTGATGGACTGCTTATGCGTAAGGGAAAACTGTGGGTACCAAACAGAAGCTCCTTGCGTTCGCAGCTTTTATTTGAAGCACACAATTCGGCTAAAGTCGGGCATGGAGGGCAATTCCGTACTCTGAAGAGAATAGCTCAGAGTTTCTACTGGCCAGGTATGACAAAAGACATCCAATAATATATTACAGTATGCATTACTTATGCGAAAACCAAATACGAATCCTTGAGACCAGCAGGACTTCTGCAGCCCCTTCCTATATCTGAGCATGTCTAGTCCGACATATCGATGGATTTCATCAAAGGGTTACCCACATCAGGAGGGAAGGATGTCATCCTTGTGATAGTAGATCGGTTATCTAAATATGCACATTTTATTGCTCTTAAACACCCATACACTGCAGTGGATATTGCTGAAATTTTTTCTAAGGAAGTGGTTCGCCTTCACGGGTGCCCAACTTTCATTGTATCCGACAGGGACCCTGTGTTCCTTAGCCATTTTTGGAAGGAATTGCATCGCCTTCAAAGCACCTCACTTCATATGAGCACGGCCTATCATCCACAGACCGATGGACATACCGAAGTGGTTAATCGTGGGCTGGAATCTTAATTGCGATTGCTTCACGGGAGATCATCCTTGCAAGTGGATTTAATGGCTGCATTGGGCGGAGTATTTCTATAACACAAGCACTCACTCTGCAACCAAAACCACTCCTTTCGAGACAGTGTATGATAGGGCACCTCCTACTATCGTTGCTTGTCCAGCATGAGTAGATGCATTGTCAGCACAATTGTGGGGAAGGGATGAAATTCTTAGGGAGCTTCGTTTTTCATCTCACTCGGGCTCAAAATCAGATGAAGCAGCTGGCCGATAATCATAGGTGAGAAAAACACTATCAGCCAGGCGATCAAGTGTTGCTCAAGTTGCAGCCTTACTGTCAGTGCTCTGTAGCCGAACGGAGGAACTATAAGCTTCGCTATCGATACCACGGTCCGTATAAAGTGCTGGAGACAGTTGGGCCAGTAGCTTACCAACTCGATCTTCCTTTTACTTTAAAGATTCATCCAGTCTTTTATGTGTCGCAGCTCAAGGATGCTAGCAAATTGTCAAGGGATCTCCTCAAATAGATAGCCACCGACGAGTTGCCCCCTTCTGGCCTCAAGGACGAGGCTGAATTTCAAGGAGAAGAGAGTGATGTGCATGGCAGGGCAGTCATGAAAGAGGTCTTACTAGAGCAGCCACGCCAGAGAAGACAACCAAAGATGAGCTGCAAAACTTGCTCCGGTTGCAATTAGTGGCAGCTGGTAAGACTGGATTTTTGCACCCAGACGCATCTAGGTTCAGTACCCAGGAATAGCAAGGTGTTCCGAATCACCTTGTGGCATTTAAGTTCAAATGTCATTTAAGAGTATTATTAGTCAAGCAGGTAGGTGATAAGAATTAGAGTTTTAGAGAGAGTTTAATTAGAGTAATTTAACTATAAAATAAAGTCTTATGTAATGTAGAAGTTTATTAGAAGAAGAGTTCTTTTGTAGAATAACTTTTTATCTATAAATAAGAGGTCTATACCTCAGTAGAGGGGAGGATATGAATAAAATTTAGTTTTTCAACTAATTTAGTTAGCTTGTATCTTCCAACTTCATAGAAGTTGCATCACTATGTATCACACATTCAAACCCCTAGTTAAGATATTAATTCTAGTTTCAGAGAAAAAAAGCGAAAAAAAACATTCTTCGTGGATGAATCTTCAATCATGTTTCTGGCGATAAAGTTTCACATCAATATCCAGAAATTTGACTGGCATCAATAGTAGAGTTTTTGAGTATGTACTGATTTTTCCGAACAGTGATGAGTTAACATGTATCAAGATTAATGATAAAAAAAAGAATTAGCATGTGAATACTGAATTTTACTAGCATTTTTATTAAAAAAATGATAACAACAATAATCAGAACTTGGATTCCGGAGACGGAACAATTGTTTTTTGTACATAAAACTGTTGGGTATTTGCTCTATAGAAAGACAAATAACAGATAAGGAGAGAGCAACGTGAATTGCAAACCATAGTTTTTAAACGACCGGCTGACTCAACACAACTACGAAGTAGTCTTCGGAGATATTTAAAAATATTTATGATAAACAATTGTATAGAATTAAAGATATAAAAAATATAAATTTAATTATTGACATAAAAAAATTATATATATAAAATTATATTATATATAATTCATCTTTATTTATTAAATTTAAAATCTATAAAATACTTTAAAATTTATTAAAAAATAAAAATAATCCCAATAAATATTGAGTTCGGTCCGCATTTGCAGCGCACCGCATACGCGGCACCCACATGTTATTACCTCGATTCCTTACGGAAAAGCGTACGTGTCCTAATTGAACCCTACTTAACGACTTTAGAAATGTTGCAAGACAAGTCCTTCATAATCATCTTTCGCAACATAACACAGTCGGTCTTTGTCAAATCACCACTTTTGCGAACGTTCACTATTGGAGGCATTACTTGCTATTTACTGCTATTACTATAGGTTGACGTGATATTTCACTAATTCTTAAGACAACATTTTTATAAAAAATTTTAATTATATAAAATTTATTTTTTAGTAGATTTAAATATAAAATTTATTATTTTTAGTGTTTAGTTAAAATTTTAAGTTTATCGAATTCACATCTAATTTACATTTTAATAAATTTAAAAAAGAATTATAGTAGGTAACGAACAATAAGTAAAAAATAGAATTGTTATCTATTACAATCCTGATTCTCAAAATAAGAAATGAAATACGAGTAGTTGCTTTTTAAAAAAATAACATAAAATGAAACTCGATTAGATGAGAAAATATTATTTATAAGGAGTGCAATTTAATAATGTATATGGAGAATCACCTCCATAGTAGTCATTACTCTTCGAAAGCGACCGCTAAAAATCTATGAAATGTGTCAAGAGTGAAATATGAACGTGCAAAAAGAAAACAATTATGGACTTTGGTATCTAATCTCTATCTTATAGGTCTAAACATGCAACTTATTACAAATAAAAGATAACTACCGATTGACTTGGAAGCTTTTACGAATTTCATTATTTTCATCAACACAGATTGCTCAAATTAGAAATTGAGAATTCATTAAAGTTTTAACTTAGCGTAATCAAATAATTTAACTACTTAATTTAGTTAAAACCTATTGTGATTAAACTAAGCTAATTAAAGTCAAAACAGCTTAACAAAAAACGCAAAGTCCCACGAAAGTCAACGACTTAGCGCGTTTGAGGGATGACCAACTTGCAAAATTACTGTCCAATTTCATGTTTTCACAAAGTTTGACTTCTCTAATTTCTAAATGGCAGTAAACGGCCTATTAATTGGTCTTCATTGTTTAACACATAATTTTTCTGCAAAAATAAAATTAGTTTTATTTTTTGATATACATAACTAAATAATAATAAAATTTTTTATATAATTTTTTATATTTTAAAAAATTTTAATTTATTTTATATAATATTAAAAAAATGTTATTAAAAATTTAAAATTAGAAGTACCGCCAAACGAGCTTAAACTATATAGTGCTACAAAATAATTACAAGCGCTAAAATAAAAAACTATGGTATTAAGAGACTTATATTGTAAAAAGCTTTCCAAGCGAGAAAGAGGGAACAGGTCTTAAACCTCTCCTTCCCCTCTCTCGTCTTACACTTTCAAACAAATAATTTTTTTGTCTCTACAAAATTTAATTTCACAAATTTCATTTCACTTCAAGATCAAATACAACAAGGATCTTCTCTCCATTCTCTCTTTTCCCCAATTTATTTTACAAAAAATTTCAGGTTTTGGTCCAATTGATTGTTCGATTCGTTCTTCTCAAGCTTCTAAGCAACCGTTTACTTGTACCAAACAGTTCTTTCTTTAAATTATTTGATAATTCTTCTTCTTCTCTTACTATCCAGTGGATGGTTTTCTTCACTACCTTTTGTTTTAAGTTGATTTTTTCCAATATTTGATAGTTTATTTGTTTTAAGTTTCTCTTTTAATTTCAAAGAAACTTCTCGATTGCTTCAGCATTTGACCTGTTCTTATGTCAAAGAGCTCTTCTTTTTTTGTTTCCTGTAATGTTTTAGATTCACTTCATCACCAAAAATTTCTCATTCCAAAATCTTGAGTTTGTTTGATTTCTTTTCTTTTCTTTCTTCTTTTTATTGGTTAATTCTGGCAAATTAGTTGTTCGTGATGATTCTCAATGTACGGGTTATCGAGGCCCGATCGCTCCCGGCGATGGATTTTAACGGGCTGAGTGACCCTTACGTGCGGCTGCAGTTAGGCTCTAATCGGTTGAAAACCAAAGTTGTGAAGAGAAACTTGAATCCTGTGTGGGATGAGGAGTTCAAGTTCCAGGTTGCCGACCTCACTGCAGAGCTTACTGTTTCAGTGCTTGATGAAGATAAGTACTTCAATGATGATTTCTTGGGACAGATCAAGGTGCCACTATGGAAGATTTTGGACGCTGATAATTTGTCGCTTGGGAAGGGTTGGTATGCTTTGCAACCTAAGAGTAAGAAGCTGAAAAATAAAGAATGTGGTAAGAAACTATCTAGTAGACTGCCTTAAAGATTCGGGATTGGCCTTGCCTCTTTTGTAATTTGAACGTGTTGCTAATGTGAATACCATGCATTTGATGATATAGTGGCAGTAAAGTTTATTTAGAACTTTAGATTTTTATTTTGAAAAATTATGTTATCCGATTTTTCTGACTGACGTTAAGTACATATTCCCTGTAAATTGATATAATGAGAGTTTATTCTCTTTAACTGATTTCAGTTCACTGCAAAATGGTGTATTTGGTGTCTATAAATATGGTCAATTGTTCAATCTCTTAGTATAACCTATAACTTTATTAAGCTGAAGATAAGAACTTGTTTCGCCTGTCAATGCTTGGTAATAAGGGTGCTTTCCAATCAAATGCTAAGTGTTTAGCATGAGTGACTGCTAGGGACTCCTTATGATGCATGTGGCAGTATAGAGCTTCACTTCCAATATGACATATGATAAGAGAGGAACTTAAACTTGTTGGTAGGATCCTTGTGGGAGATGGTGCAGTAAAAGGGAGGGCATTTGTATACATGTGTATTATCCTTTATTGATACTCAAATACATCCTAAACTGAAGTCCATTATAAACTCTTTAGGTATTCGGTAACCAAGGGCATAAGAGATCTAGAATCACATGCCAATAGTAAACTCAACTTTCGGAAGGATGACATCATATTGATCATTATCTAGGCTTAAGGAGAAGTTCTTACTTTGAAATTTAAGTCCTTTCTTTTGACATGAAATCTTCCTTTTCAAAGTAGTATCTCCTATGATTGCTTTACAATCACTATTACAATGAAAGATATTGCACTCAACATTCTTGATCTGAAATAAGTAGTTGCTTGCAATTTCAATTTGAAGAACTTAAAGAAAGATCACAGACTGCTGCTTCATTATTGCATCTTAGTTGTTATCCTTGAAATCAATGTGTCTGGAGATTTATAGATGGCATATAGCAATCCTTTTAGTCCAGTTTGGTAGATAAGCTTCTTATTAACTGCTTCAAAGTTTTTGGCAAAATTGTCGATGACCTGTTTCAAATTTGTGTAGATAATGTTTTTTATATCATATATGGAGTATTCTTGGATGATTTAGGGAGCTCTAGGTTTGTTTAGAAACTGTTCCAGGATTTTGAATATCAGTTTCCCTATGTAGCTGGTCAATCATGGTGTTTCTAAACTTTTTTAAGGGTGGTAATGCCCCTCCACGCCCATAGGTCACCTTTTCTTTATACAAATGATGTGGCAGATTTTTGTGGGTGGAAATTTATCCTTTGAATTTCTATATTGACTTCTTCCATGAAGTTGTGACGTGTCATTTACAGGATACAACTTTCATCTGCTCCGTTTATTGTGTCTCATCATCTAGGTACAACTGTAGTAGCACATTTCATCCTTCATTAACCAAACACAAAATTTGGAGTAACATTTAATAACAGTTGTACAGTGACATCTTTTAACATAACTAACAAAGCATATGAATATCATCTGAAGATCTTCCCGAGCTCCCATGTCCTATCATGCCCTTAACTTTAGAATTCCCGAATATGCTTTTGCTAATTGAATGTAGCCTCTGCTTATTTACTAGCCATATTATATGTGGCCCTAAAATGTTTGACTTCCATTGAATACTAATGTGGCTGTTCCCATCGCATGCCATACTTGCAATAATATATTCGCTCTGTGGCAGGAGAAATTTGCCTCGCATTATCTTTGTGCCAAAGGAACTCCCTACCTGATGAAGCTAAAATCTCAGAGTCATTTTCGGATGATATAAATCTAGCATATTCGGACAAGTCTTGTGAACTATCAAGAGGACCCTCGTCATTTTCAAATGGTGAGGTGGGAACATCTCTGCCACCAAATCTCGAACATGCTGAGTCAGATCTGGAAGAAAAAGCAGATGGACCTTCATTTATTGATCGTTTCTTTCAGATTTTCACCACTAGGAAGGTTATGGAAATTGATCAGCAAAGTGATGAGAATTTTGATATATCAAAACCCTTGCAGGAGGAACCAATGAAGCATGACTCATCTGACATCTTAGCTGATGACACGAGCTCCACCATCCAATTTCATGAATTATTAAAATCTATGGAATCTAAAGATCAAGGCAGTGAGTTGCCAGCAACTTTACCCAGCGGAGTTATTCTGGACCAGTTCTATATTGCTTCATCACATGAGCTGAACTCTATGTTGTTTTCTCCTAAGTCAAATTTTTTACAATCTCTGGCTGAGATTCAAGGAACTACTGGTTTGCAATGTGAGCCATGGACAGAAGAAAGTGGTGGATGTAAGCTAAAAAGAGTAATTACATACACTAAAGCTGCAACTAAGTTAATAAAAGCTGTTAAAGCTACAGAGGAGCAAACTTATCTGAAGGCTGATGGTAAATCATATGCTGTTTTATCGAGTGTGAGCACTCCTGATGTTCCATTTGGTAACTCATTTAGGACCGAAATTCTCTGTTGTATAACACCTGGACCTGAACTACCTTCTGGAGAGCAATCTTCTCATCTCATAGTTTCGTGGCGAACCAATTTTCTGCAGAGTACAATGATGAAGAGTATGATTGAAAACGGCGCAAAACAAGGCTTAAAGGATAGTTATGCTCAGGTTGCTGATTTAATTCTTCAGAACTTCAAACAAGCTGACTTGAAATCCAGTGGGTCCAGCAAGGATGAGATTTTATCTTCGTTGCAGAGAGAGCAAGAGTCTGACTGGATGTTAGCCTACAGGCTCTTTGGAAATTTTACAGTTATATCTACCTTTTTTGTGCTTATCTATGTTCTTCTGCACATTTGGCTTTCCAACCCTAGCACAGTCCAAGGACTTGAGTTTGTCGGCCTAGACTTGCCAGATTCCATAGGGGAGGTTGTGGTTTGTGCAGTTTTGATTCTTCAGGCAAAGCGTGTGTTCAAAATAATTACAAATTTCTTTCATGCTTGGAAGCAAAGAGGTAGGCAAATCTCACTGTTTAGTGAATTACTATATCTATTGATTATTATCCTTCCAAAATTGTAGTCTTGCCCTCATATGTAACGTACGTATTTTATTTGTGGATTAAGATGGGTCCATGAATCAATAATAGAAAATAGTTTCATTTTTTTAAAACGTGAGGTTGTTGTCCACCCGGACTTAGAGATCACTTTGAGTATTGTGTTGAAATTCTGGTTGCATTTCAATGATACCCTCTAGAAAAAGATACTAACATATAGATAGCATGATTGTTGCACCTTACGACATGCAGGTTATATTTTTTCTGAAGATAGCTTTGTTCTTTTGGGATATTATTGTACTTACTTTATTTTATGGTCTAGTAACACGTATATTGTTGTGGAAGTAAATGCCTGCTTTAGTTATCTATGGAAGTGTATGCATAAAATATTAAATTGAACTTGTATGCATAAAATATGGCTGACATTTGTATTTATTTTATATGACTATACAACTTTAGTTCTACTTTATTATTAATTAATTTCTAGAAAAAGGTGCTCATGCTGTTAAAGCTTGTTGTTATCTCTCTAGGTAGTGACCACGGAGTCAAAGCTCGAGGAGATGGATGGGTACTTACTGTTGCTTTGATGGGGGGACATAAACTTCCAGCTGTTGATGCAACAGGTTTCTCTGATCCCTATGTGGTTTTTACCTGCAATGGTCGCACGAAAACAAGTTCTATCAAGTTTCAAACACTGGAACCCCAATGGAATGGTAATGGAATAAAGTCCTTTGACTGTCTATTTCCCACGCCCTTTTCCTCTTTGGAAGTCAGTACCAATGTGTATATCTGGTGATGAGATTTCATTTGTGGAAGTTGATTTTATTGATCTAAACTTTGCCGACCTAAGTGCGTAAGTTATGTAAGTAGTATACTACACAAAGTTTTAGAGGTGCTATTTGGTCCATCTAAAAGTAAGAGTTCTGTTAATTCCTCCAGTCCTAGGACGTCTTTTTGATCCACTGAAGTTTAGTTTCATAGTAAAATCTACAATTGCAGTCTATGACTAAAACTAAATCCCATTCTCGCAAGGTTGTGTTTGTGGTCTTTATGTGCTAGTGTTATTCTCTCCAGTAAATGATGCCTTGTGTTGCTGATTGTTTGGTCTCTTTGTTAGTGTTGGGAGTCATACCTGAATTGTATAAGTAGGTAGATGATTTTTCATTCACCAGAAATGAGTGATACCTTGCTAGCCACAAGTTGGCTTTCGCTATGGTGCTCTATTTGCAATTAGTGCGAACCCAGCAAGATAATATGTTTTATCAGTTTTTGTAGGCTTACCTCAGGTGATGACATTAATTGTGATCTTGATAGGAACTATGTCAATATCTAACATAGAAAGCCTATAGATTGTAGGGCTTGCATGCGTAAAAATAACATTGCATCTGTCTAATACTTCATGAATCGATGAGAAAAGGGCGAAGAAGTTAGATGTCATTCAAACTCTTATTTAGGGTTACCACTTTTTCTATACAAAACCGTTTTTGTTTTCGCTGAAAACTGGATATTGGTATATTTGTTAGATGCAATGATGTTTATAACTTCACTAGAAAGTCAGAATCATGTTAGAACAAGGAGTCCATGCAGATTGACTAGGATGCACTTGATAAAGCTCCCTGCAATTGTCAGTTACTGGGAAAATTAAATGTGTGATATGACAGAAATATTCTTAAGGTACGAAGCTCCAATAAATTCCGATCCTAAGGATAAACTATAAGATAAAATGACCAGAAACTTCCAACTTAAGATGTGATATGCACAAGTACTTCCCATCGTTTTTATATTTGCAGTCCGTCCAGAGGAATCCCATGTATATGGATGAATCTAGTAGGTTTAAATGAATAGGATAGCCTCCATTTGTTGCTGCTTATGTCAAGGAACTTTCATTTTTAGCGATCCTTAAGGTTTAGTGCTACAAGGGAAGATCAAGCATCTTGCATAATGCATAATCGTCTTGTAAATAGATACCATTAAAATTATAAGTCTCTGCCGGTTCTTATTAATTTTCTATTGCATCAACATCAAGTAGAAAAATTATATGCAGAAATACCTTTTGCCCATGTTTCTTACACTTGTTGTTAATCTTTTTCTGTCAGAGATATTTGAGTTTGATGCTACTGATGATCCCCCGTCAACCATGAATGTGGATGTTTACGACTTTGATGGCCCCTATGATGAGGCCACATCTCTTGGACATGCTGAAGTCAACTTTCTCAAAAGTAACTTATCAGATCTGGAAGAGATATGGATTTCCCTTGAAGGAAAATTGGCTCAGGCATGTCAATCTCGGTTGCACCTCAGGATCTTCCTGAACAACACGCGTGGTTCAGAAGTTGTTAGGGAATATTTGTCAAAGATGGAAAAAGAAGTTGGCAAAAAGGTGAAGATTATAACTATTACTGTAACTTGCCCTCACCTCTCCTTGCTTACTTTGACTTATGGTGATGGGTGTACAGATAAACATGCGATCACCACAGACAAACTCTACATTCCAGAAACTCTTTGGTTTGCCTAAAGAAGAGTTCCTTATCAATGATTTCACCTGCCATCTAAAACGAAAAATGCCCGTGCAGGTACTATATACACTTTGATTTTTTGTGTATATGATGTTGCTCTTGCTTAGCTATTTCTTTGTATAGGGACGACTATTTCTGTCTCCACGGATAATAGGATTCTATGCAAACCTGTTTGGTCATAAAACCAAGTTTTTCTTTCTCTGGGAAGACATCGATGACATTCAAGTGGTTCCTCCAACTTTGTCGTCAATGGGCAGTCCATCAGTTATGATTATCCTACACCGTGGTAGAGGAATGGATGCAAAGCATGGGGCAAAAAGCATAGATGAGGATGGAAGAATGAAGTACCATTTCCAATCATTTGTATCTTTCAATGCAGCACACAGGTATTTCTTGAAGTAGCTTTTGCTATTGGTTAAACGATATATGTCAGATTACATGGAAGCATTTCCTATTGAAGCAATAAAGGTTTTATTTGATGGTTTAGTAGAGACTACAATTTTTTTAGATAATACCTTTGTAAAGCTGGTTTATAAATTTAAGTGATGGAGTCCCTAGGGATTTCATTTCAATTTGTAATGTTCATCGCCCTCCGTTTTGTTTTATGTCATGAACTCTCATCGTTACATCAAGCCTACTTTTGGGAGTAATAGGATACCTAGAGAAGAAAAGTGCTCGCAGACATTCTTGCCTGAACTTTTAGCATTAATTACACTTCTAATTCTTTCTTTAATATTGTATAATACAGTAGTAATTCAAAGAAATTGGTTTTTAAAATGCTAACAGGACAGTCATGGCATTATGGAGAGCAAAATCTTTAAGTCCTGAACAGAAGGTGCAATTAGTTGAAGAAGATTCTGAAGATAGAAGCCACCATAGCGAGGATAGTGGATCTTTCCTAGGCATAGAGGACGCCCAAATGTCTGAGATCTGCTCCTCAATCCTCAACCTTGATGTGAGTTTCTTTTCTGCATTCCTCTTATGTAGCATTCATGCCTTCATACCTCTAGTACGAAGTAAATGAGACAAAGTTATGCTTGTGTTCTCAGAGTAAATCACTTATGGAGATATTTGGAGGGGGCCCTTTAGAACGAAAAATAATGGAGAAAGTAGGATGTGTTGATTACTCAATCACTTCCTGGGAGGAAGTTAAGCTTGATGTTTATCAGAGGCAGACTCACTACAAATTTTCCAAAAGTGTGTCTCGTTATGGAGGGGAAGTTACTAGCACTCAGCAGAAGTCTCCTTTGCCTGATCGAAATGGGTGGATTGTTGAAGAAGTCATGGCACTCCAGGGTGTCCTTCTTGGTGACTACTTTAATGTATGAACCTTCTCCTTGGAGTCATTTGTTCCGCACTACAGCATTACTCGTATTACTCATGACTGCTTTAGCTCTCTTTGTTATCTCGTAATCATTTCTTTTCCTTTTCTGCAGTTACATTTGAGATATCTGCTAGAGGATATTTCATCTATGTCAAAGGCATGTGATGTGCGTGTGTCCTTGGGAATCGCTTGGCTAAAGAGTACGAAGCATCAGAAAAGGATAACGAAGAATGTCATATCTGGTTCATCTATTCGTCTTAAGGAGATGTTTCGCATGGTTGAGGAATCATTGACAGAAAAGTAGATGTAGTATTGAATTCTAGATCTGGTATATTCACATGTTTGAATAGCAGAAGATCTCGTTATATCATTTCAATTTTTCATAGACCCACTCCTTCGAAGAGATATATGTGAAAGGGCCATCTTAAAAGAATATATGTCCTACCAAAGTCAATTTTCAGGACAGTTGCATCAATGGCAAGTTTTGTTTCGTGGCTTGAAGTTTAAGCTGCTGTTCAGACTTCTGAGCGTTGACATGAGAACACTTTCTTAGATAGAGACAGAGCACTAATGCAGGATACAATATGTGAAGAAAATGAAGACGCAAGTTCAGAAAGGATTCTGAGCAAGTGAAGGATGCATTTGCCTACATCACTACATTTTATTGTTGAGAATTGTATTTGAGCATTGATATATGATGGTACTTCAGATAAGACAGGGTGGAGAATAGGTTGAAGCCGTCTCTACGGCCAATTTTCTTGATATCCACATAGCAATTTGTTGCACTGGGTGACTGATGATTGATTCATTCATCTTTTGTACATCAATTTTAGTCCAGCAGCTTTAGTTTACGTTTGTTGTACACAGGTCTGACTGGCAAAGTGTTTGCACATATTAAGCTTCCACTCTTTGTATCATCTTAACCAGTTTTGTTGCATAGAGAAAACGTTTGCTTGTCACTAGTATGTGAAGTGAACCTAGCGGGGTAACTATGGGTACTCTATTGGGTACCTCTTTTGTACTTCTCTTCTTTTATTTTTTTTGGTTTGTAGGGTAGTGAAACTTAGTGGAGAGGATCTGAACCGACTTCAAGACAGCTAATACAAATTGATTTTTCTTGCTTGTGATGTAAATGAGAGGATAATCAGCAATTTGATTCTGTTTTCGGTTTAACAGTGTTGTATACTGAAGCTCTACCAGTGTCTTGTGATTTACCAATGCACCGAGTTTAGTATCAGTCAGCAATGGTATACACTGACGAAATATTGAAATCACAAGCTTTTGCAGTAAAAGCTGAAGCATATATCAGAACTGGTCTGAAGCTTATAGCATAAAATCACTTACAAGTCTGTGATTGGCATATAAACTTTATTTATAATAGTGCGTACCGAGACTTGAAGAATATATGAGAATCCTTAAATGGTATCCACAGTATGCTGAATAATTTTACCAGTTCTGTATATTTGCAAACTGTACAACATGAGCAGTGATTTGATGAAAGTTGAGTCACCATGCTTTTGTAGTTCTTGCACTTGAGAAGTACGGCTGGACTCTCTGATATTCCAAAATAGCCCAAACCAAGTGCTTCAACGAATATTCCGGCCAGAGTGGAGTAGGGTTCTGCAAATGCGTGAAAGTTGTTTGCCAGAACAGAAAATTGCTAAGACGAGTCTCACCAGATGTTCTAACAAGTATGTCAGGGTCTGGGCAATCAGCAGAGAACAGCTTTTGCTCCAAATCAGTCACTGAAATTACTTGATTGGTAGTATTATTTTTACATTTCTCCAGACATACTTCTTCTACTGCATGAGCGATCTCATTTGTTGAGGTGTAAGCAATACAAACGGAGAGCACTAGTCCAGAGTTGTTAGAAGTGGCTTTCATGGCTTTCTCAACCGATGACCTCACAGAATCACTAAGAAGGTCCAGATTACCCCAAAAGTTAAGCTTGATTCCATATTCACTCACGATGCTTTCCTGTCCCAGTAACTCCTCAATTTTCTCTTGCAACAAATCCATTATCGATTGGACTTCTTCTGGCTTTCTTTTGAAGTTATCAATACTAAAGGCATAGACAGTCACATACTTCACGCCCAACTCATAGCAGTATCGCAGTGTAGACATAAGGGCTACAAAGCCAGCCCTGTGGCCACTGCCTTCTTTGATGTTATGAGCCTTAGCATATCTCCTATTTCCATCCAAAATGAAGGCAATATGACAGGGCAAGGGACCAAGCGCGAGAACACTAAAGAGACATTTGCGCAATAAGCATCCTACACTTTCAAGGAAACCTGACAGAAGTTTTTGGTCATATTTCTGCATGCCCATGGCCTACAGCAACGGTATGGATGTTAAAATCACCATTGACAAGAATTCACATAAAATAGAAAAGCAATTTAGCACATTCTTTTAATCATTAGCTGAAGTAAAGCATTTTCATTAACTTCAAAGAACTTCACAGCTGCACAAATGGAGAAGCAAGCATTTAACTATTGATTCAAATAGCAGGTAAGTTCGCAACATACACCAGATAACACATACTAACATAACATTAACTGATTACTCCAAAAAAAAATAAGTTACAAATACAAGTCAGAACTTCTGGACTAAATACGGAACACTAAACAATTACAGAGTTTAATCAAATTATGTAAATCAAAATCTGCAAACTTTATAACATAGTTGTCGATTTTTTTCACTAGTGCAATTATGTGGAATAAATCAGAAGTCCTAAGGGAGATAAATCTTAACCAGGAAAAGGAAAAATCTTCGAAATTCTTCTCAAAATTATAACGTCAATAAAGTAATCATAAATCCTCTATACGATAGTGATTTTAGAATGCCCTCTTAGTTGTGCTTGTCAGAGACATCCATCCTACTAGTTTGCAATTAAAATTTCCCACAAGATAGTATAACATGAATGAACTACCAGAAAATCAAAGAGTCAAAACAAACAAAAAGAAAAAAGAAGAAACACAACTTCAATCAGACACATAGTCAGAAAGAGATCAATATACCATTTGGAAACAGAGAAAGTGAGTGGAAAGAAGAAGCTGCTGCAGTGGAGAAGGAAAAAGATTTTCTAATCTTGAAGAATTAGGAATGGTGGAGAAGAGAAGAGAACAAGTTTCTGTGAACACTGTGGAAGAAGGTTTGAGTAGAGCTGGAGAAACCAACATGTTGTTAAATTGATTTTATTCTGGTTTTTGTTAAATATTGTTTTGGTTCACAAAAATTTGGCTAAGCGTAGTAAACGTGGCGGCAGAATGTTTTCTTTCTCTAATTTAAAAAAACAAGAATAAGCAACAAACCAACAGGCAACAACCCCACTGCTGGTGGACTTCAGTTAGTGACGACAAGTAATTCCGACTCCAATTTTGCCACCACTTGGAAGTAGGTTTTAAAAACTTCTTATTTAAATTTTTATTTATAATTTTAATAATAGTTTATATATTTTATATAGTTATTAATAATAAATTATACATAGTGAACATTATTATTTTTATTAAAATAAATTTATTTTTTAAAATATTTTTTATTTAAAAGAATTATTTGTTAATCACTCTCAAATTATCGGCCTTCATATATTCGGATACGTTACGATGGGGTTTTATATTTGTAACACCACATGTGCTGGAATTGTAAATTTCGGATGATGATGTTGTTTAGTTGTCTTATAACCTGCGAGCATTCATAAGGTTTCAGTGGAACCTTTCTATTGCCATCTAGTTTTAGAATGTCGATAAGTCGACACATTATGATCATGTTTGGGAATGCATATTATCTTATTATCTTTTCATTTTCATTCCATTTTTTAATTATATATTTTTCAATAAAATTTTTATAATTTAGAAAAATATAAAATATTCTACGTTATAAAATTTTAGTATTTTTTATTTTTATTATTTATTAGATAAAAATAAAATTTATTCTTAAAAAATTTTAAAATATTTTTTATTTTAAAATTTTTTTTTCAATAAGCACTTCCAAACATATACTATATAAAAGTAGGTCGTAGACATAGTTGTAAAAACCGGACCGAACATTGAACCGGTCTGGGTTAACGGGTCACGAGTTGACTCGTCAAATCAATAGGTTAAACCGTTATGTCAAAAATACTAAAGCGTTGACGATAGTGCGAACGCTTACTATTTCAAAAAAAATAATAAATTTTTTATTTGTTAGAAAGAATAAAAGAAAAAATAAACTAACAAAAAATATATAAAAAACAAAAAAATATTTTAAATAATAATTTTCAAAAAAAATTCTTTGTTTTAAAATAATTTTGTTATTTTTCTTACAATTTAACAAAATTAGTAATATAAAAACTTAAAAATCACTAATAATAAATATTTACAAATAAAATATAATAAAATTATTTTTTTGCATTATCATATTCAAATATAAAATATAAACTACACATTATATTTTAATATAATATTATTAGTAATTATTTTTGCATCACTATATTACAAATTTAAATTTTTTAAATTTTAATTTAACCCGGTTCGACCCAGACGAGCGGGTCGATCGGTTCGAAGCGGGTCAGAACGGGTCGATTCTATAAACGGTTTTATTATAAACTCGAACCGATTTACGCTCCGGATCGACGATTTTCGAATCGATTCGGGCGGGCCGGTCCGAATTTTACAACTTTGGTCGTAGATGGACAATGCTCTTTAAAAGCTCCTTTGTATTGTAGCCTAAAAATCCTGCTCCTCATTGATGGCCGATGCGAAAGAAAATATAATAGATATATGGAACGTGTTTTAATTATATAAAAATAAATTTACAAAAGTGAGTTTTATAAAAGTAAGAATTAGAGAAAAGTAGAGTTTAATAAAGGTAAATTTTGGAGTAATTGAAACATGTAAAAGTGGAGTTTAAATTTCAACTTTGATAGAAGTGAAGTTTATTATGAAGTGAAAGTGAAATTTATAATGATAACTAAAATACTAAATAATTAACTTAAAATTTAGGGAGAACAACTAAAATTTCTTACAATTAAACACACCCTTAATCTCATTTACTTTATTGCTTAGATTCGTGAGCCCTTATATAATTGGCCAAATCATTATATTGCTATATAATTTTAGAATGTGGAGCCAAACTTATAGCTAAGATCAAATAGAAATATATAAATAAATAGAACTTGCTTTTTATTTCAAAAAAGTTTTACGGTTTTTTAATAAATCTTCTACAATATTAAATATTTTTCAAATTTTAAAAATACATATGCATTATATCTCATATTATATATATATATATATATATATATATATATATATATATATATATTATCTTTTTTTAGTAAAAAAATTAAGATCGCTTTCAAAAACTTAAAATATTTTTATTTTAATCAATTCCAAACATCTTTACATAAAATTAAACATGTTCATGGGTGGGCTCTGGGAGTTCGGACCAGGCTCAATAGAATAGTAATACATTTGGGCACTAACCTAATTTTGTCGGCCTATTTTTGGCAACTAGGCCTGTCCAATAGGCCCAATGTATGTGACTAGTACTACTTAATAGAATCTTTTTGGATTTAATATACAACAAAATTGCCCGATGTGTGGTATAATTAAACACAAAATTATTTTTAATTATGTACATTTATTTTTAAATATTTAAACTTTATTAGAATGCTGAAACTGCTTTGATGAATATTGACGAATCATTTAGAGTTTAACATTTTTATATACAAACATATGTGCATTTCAGTAAATAGGTTTATTAATAGGCATGAATTGTTAAGCCACCGCGAAGAACTTATTTGGCTATTTAAGATAAGTTGGTGGCACCGTCTCTAAATTGACTAACCTATTTTTTATTTAAATATTATCTCTAAATAATTTCGTTACTAATTCAAATCTAACTTAGCATAAAGTTTCTACAATCTAATCTCAACATAGTGGATGTCTCTACCTTACCGAATTATAATATCAATTACATATTAGGTCCCTAATTGCTAGCTCGTTTTTTACTAAAAAGTATTCATAAAATTTTCCGCTACTGATCCGAACTTTGTTCACTTTGGAGACCTAATAGTATTCTTTTTTTTTTTGTATAAATAGGTCTAATATGTGGAATACAGTAAATCCGAAAAAGCAAATACAACGGCATGACTTGAATAGTACAGAACGCCCTAATTTCAATATTAATGTGTGCTGTGTTCGTTCTTTTAATAGAATATAATATGCTGAAATGAATTATTATAGATAGAGTTTTTTAAAATAAGTATAAATTTATTTAATTTTTTAAATTCATTTTTTTCAAAATTTCAAATTTATTAAATAAACACTCCCTAAAAAATCTCTCTGAGTTTTATTAATCTGATACAGCTCAACAGTTTACTATTTCATTGCCCCACACAACTAGCAACAGCAGGATAATCTCTTAAAAAAAAAGAAGTTAAAAAAACTTTAAAGAAAATATCTTCAAATTCACGTGAAGCATGTTAAATTGAATCTAGTTGGATCAACGAAAACTTGGGAGCCATGCTAAATTCACGTGAAGCGTTTTCGGTCAAGTGTTCTAATTGGACCGCGGTGTTCTGGAAGTTTCTGAGAAAACGTGAATTTCACATGCCACTGTTTTCATCGAAGATTTTTCGCTCCAACAGTTTTCACAGTCTCGGAAACTCAATATGAATATTTTTTCGTTTGAAGATGAAGAAGCAGATATAAGGGCTTCTTCACTTTTTCATAAATAATTCTAAAATAAATTGTTCTTAAATAATTTTTATTTTTAGTTTATATATATGCCATTTTAGATGTATATATTTACACATATCTGTAAAAAATGATCGACGAGATCTCCAAATTTAATTTCTACGATTGAATATGAAAAATTATAAATTAAAATTATTTTGATAAATTTTTAACTCAATCAAAATACTAACCGATACTCAATATGAATTATTTTTTCGTCTAAATCTCACGAAAATAAAGAAGAAATAAAGACTTCTTTTACTTTTTTATAAATAATTCTAAAATAAATTTTATTTTTATTTTTAGTTTATATATATACTTAAATATTTATTCTATAGATAATAAAATAAATTATAATAAAATTTTATAATTTTAATTTATTTATATTATTTAAGTTTAGAGCATTTCAAAACCAGCACTGACTATAAGAGTGATCAGAGATAGTTCGTCGATAATTGCATATCAAAAATAGTTTTTTAATTTTTTTCTATTTTATATTTTTAATACATATTTTATAAGTTTTTAGAAAATTTATTTAAAAATTTAGATAATGTAGAAAAATTTTATATAATAACATTTTTTTATTACATATTTTTATTTTTTAAAAATAAATAAAATAAAACTTATTTTTTAAAAAAATAAAATATTTTTTATTTTAAAAAATTATATTTTATAAATAATTTCAAACGCAACCGTCGTCACGTGGCACAATGGCAACTTCGACAGAGAGTTCCCGTTTCTTTCGACTCTTTTTTTGGGTTGATTTCTAAGTTGATTCTTGCGTTACATTGATGGAAACAATATTTTTGTCACTTATCTTCAAATTTTGAAGTGGTCCTCTTTCATTAATCAAACATTAATAAGAGTGTGATTTTTTATTGAAATTAACTTATTAAAGAGTTATTGTAAATAATAGTTTAGAATACATTTAATTTTTGTATTTTTTATAAAGAAATAGATTAAAAGTAATTTATTGTATATTTTTTTGGTAACTAAGTAAATTGAAAATAATTTTTCAGTAAAAATAAATTAATTTTTTAAACACATTAAATAGTTTCATATTAATTAATAGTATAGTTTTATTAATTTGCTTTATAGAATTTTGAATTCTTTTAATAACTAGTTAGGTTTAGACAATAAAATTTGTTATTAACAATTCTAAAATGCAGTCGTCAGTCGTTAATTCTGAAATGTTTGTAGTGATATAACTCTTTCATAAAATTGTAAATTCAATATGTAATGCCTGCAAGAGCGTTACTACGTAGGTAACTTAGACTAATCCAACTGCAGAGCAAACTACGGAGGCTATTGCGAAAAAAATATTACAATTAAGGACACAATAAAGTACGATAATTATTGTCAAAAGATTTTCATAAACTTGATTCTGAGAAAAAATATAATAACATATGATAATTATGTGAAAAAATTTTTGTTCATTTGAAAATACTCACGGATAGTAATAAAAGAATTCACTATCAAAATTGAATTAAACCCGTTTGACATTATATTTGAAAAAATAATTTTTAATTTTTATTTTATGTTTTTTAAAATAGATTTTATAAATATATAAAAACTTTATTTAAAAATTTAAAAAATACAGAATAATTTTACATAATAAGATTTTTTTTTTTTTAAATAAAAAAATAGTACTCATATTTATAAAAATTCTATTTTATAAATAATTTTAAACGCCTTCTTAAATTATTTATTGTTTTATAGAGAATTGCTCCGTGCCGGAAAACACACTCAAAAGTACAAATACAAATATTATAAAAAATTTCACAAAAATATATACCATATAATATTCTACAAATGCATCGTTACTGTTTGCGAGATCTGTAACCAGCTACGAGCAGACGAAGCTCTCCTCTGATCAGTCAAAGCTCACCTGATCGCCGCCGGATCCAATCGTCTCCCTCAGTTCCGTTGACCTCCTTCTCCGGCACTGGCATTCATTCTCTTCTCCCGCCAGCTTCCAGGCTGTGACATTCATCGACTTGTGGCAAGTGATTAATTAATTGTCAAGATTAGCTGGTAAATTTCAATTTTGCTGTTAATGGTCTTAATCAATTTTCTTAAATACATCTTCTAATTACGGTGTTTGGCAGATGAATTTTTTCGTACAAGTTATTATAAAATGTTATTGTCAACATGTAATGAATAGAATCGTAACCGTCCACCTGTCTTCGTGTTAATAACAAAATAACAAAATATCACCATCAAACAATAATTACTCCATTTATATGGCTTCACGTGGACAGTTATTACATTTTATTTTTCTTCAGTCTATTCTTTTGTATCTGCAAATAAAATTTTTTCAATATTATATTGAAGTGATTTTTTGTATTTAATTTTATAAAAATTAACTTCAGCGCAACTTAACATGTCTTTGATTCAAGTTTTAGGAAACTCAAATCAAAATCATTTTTTATATTTGAACTCAATTTTAACTATATTCAAAAAAAATCTGAATTAAAACAACTCATCTAATTAAGAGTATACTTACTTATTTGAAAGTGAGTTTTTAAAATATGAACATAAAATAAATTATTAGAAAATTAATTTTTAAATAAAATTAAGGTAAATATATAAAATATGAGAAGTAATGTTTTAGTGAAAAAAAAACTTCTTTGAGATTGCTTTCGTCAAAAAATTTTTTCTTTAAAGACGATTATTATTTTTTTATTTTATATTTTTAATATTATATTTTTTAAATATATAAAAATTTATTTAAAATTTAAAAATTCTACATAAAATATTTTATTATTTATTTTTCAAAATAAATAAAAATATATTAGATTTTAAAAAAGATATTTTATAAATACTTTCAAATGTCTTTCATATATGAAGTAAACAACCATAAGCCATAAAAGAATAGACCAACCACATCAACTCGTCTGCAATTTGGTCATGTTTCCTCAACGAGAAGAAACAACCAAATGATCACTAGGCTTGAGTTGTAACGCACTTTCATGAATTTTTTTCTAAAGTTGGACCAAAATCTATTAACATTTTTATTTTCCGACAATTTAAGAAAACTTTGCATGAACATAGATATTGAATCTACGATTCGTCCCTGTTTCATTGAGAAAATGTCTTGCTCATGATTTGTCTTCACAGCAAGATTAGCTAGAAAAAGAAAAAAATAAAGGAGTCAGAAAATGCTTCTTTTAGTTGTGTCGGAGATTAGTGGATGTTTGAGCGTAGTTATAAAAAAAATTTTAAAATTATATTTTTGTAAACAATAAATAAAAATAACTAATAGCAAAATTTTATAACATAAAATTATTTATACTTTTATATTTTAAAAAATACTTTTGTGCATTATAAAAAATTTTAAAAATATAAAATAAAAAATTATTGAAAGCCAAACGGTGCCTTATTTACTTCTATATAAGCGATTCTAAAATAACTTTCTTTTCTAAAAGTTTAAACTTTGGATGATTTTTTGTGTTTACTTTTAGAAACTCAATTTCTAATAAAATTTTTTTATTTATTTTTGGATCAATTAGGAAAGACTAAAAGCTCGTTATGAAATAGATTTTTTTTAAAATAGAAAATATTTTTATTTTTTTGAAAAATAAATTTTATTTTTTTATTTTTAAAAAATAAAAAATATATAATAAAAGATCTCATTATATAGATTTTTTTATATTTTTTAATTTTTAATAAATTTTTTAAATTTTTATAAAATATATACTAAAAATATATAATTTGGGTATATGATATGCGGGAGAACATGCAATCAACGTATTGAAAGAGCATGTTGTCGAAAAACAATTTCACATGATTTCCTACGGAAAAAAAAAAATCAAATAGATTGCTGCTACAAAGAAAGAAACTCCCCCGAAGAAAACAAAAACCAAAAAACATAAAAGAGCATTGAATTGACGGGTCCAACCTTAACTCTTTTGGCTGAGCGTTTTCCACCCAATTTTCTTTTGTTTTTTCGTTAAATCAATCGAGTTGATAACTAATAAAGTTAGCCCACAATAGAGACACTGCAGTGCCTAAATTTTAATAGTCAAATAGTGCACACATACACACTACTAAGAAAATATTTATGAGTATTTATTGAAATATTTTATTCTAAATAAAAGATATTTATAATTTTTTTAAAATAAGTTTTAGTTTTATGATTAAAAATAATTGGTGAGTTTTATAAAAGTAAGAATTAGAGAAAAGTAGAGTTTAATAAAGGTAAATTTTGGAGTAATTGAAACATGTAAAAGTGGAGTTTAAATTTCAACTTTGATAGAAGTGAAGTTTATTATGAAGTGAAAGTGAAATTTATAATGATAACTAAAATACTAAATAATTAACTTAAAATTTAGGAGAACAACTAAAATTTCTTACAATTAAACACACCCTTAATCTCATTTACTTTATTGCTTAGATTCGTGAGCCCTTATATAATTGGCCAAATCATTATATTGCTATATAATTTTAGAATGTGGAGCCAAACTTATAGCTAAGATCAAAAATATATAAATAAATAGAACTTGCTTTTTATTTCAAAAAAGTTTTACAGTTTTTAAATAAATCTTCTACAATATTAAATATTTTTCAAATTTTAAAAATACATATGCATTATATCTCATATTATATATATATATATATATATATATATATATATATATATATATTTATCTTTTTTTAGTAAAAAAAAAAGATCGCTTTCAAAAAACTTAAAATATTTTTATTTTAATCAATTCCAAACATCTTTACATAAAATTAAACATGTTCATGGGTGGGCTCTGGGAGTTCGGACCAGGCTCAATAGAATAGTAATACATTTGGGCACTAACCTAATTTTGTCGGCCTATTTTTGGCAACTAGGCCTGTCCAATAGGCCCAATGTATGTGACTAGTACTACTTAATAGAATCTTTTTGGATTTAATATACAACAAAATTGCCCGATGTGTGGTATAATTAAACACAAAATTATTTTTAATTATGTACATTTATTTTTAAATATTTAAACTTTATTAGAATGCTGAAACTGCTTTGATGAATATTGACGAATCATTTAGAGTTTAACATTTTTTATATACAAACATATGTGCATTTCAGTAAATAGGTTTATTAATAGGCATGAATTGTTAAGCCACCGCGAAGAACTTATTTGGCTAATTTAAGATAAGTTGGTGGCACCGTCTCTAAATTGACTAACCTATTTTTTATTTAAATATTATCTCTAAATAATTTCGTTACTAATTCAAATCTAACTTAGCATAAAGTTTCTACAATCTAATCTCAACATAGTGGATGTCTCTACCTTACCGAATTATAATATCAATTACATATTAGGTCCCTAATTGCTAGCTCGTTTTTTACTAAAAAGTATTCATAAAATTTTCCGCTACTGATCCGAACTTTGTTCACTTTGGAGACCTAATAGTATTCTTTTTTTTTTTTTGTATAAATAGGTCTAATATGTGGAATACAGTAAATCCGAAAAAAGCAAATACAACGGCATGACTTGAATAGTACAGAACGCCCTAATTTCAATATTAATGTGTGCTGTGTTCGTTCTTTTAATAGAATATAATATGCTGAAATGAATTATTATAGATAGAGTTTTTTAAAATAAGTATAAATTTATTTAATTTTTTAAATTCATTTTTTTCAAAATTTCAAATTTATTAAATAAACACTCCTAAAAATCTCTCTGAGTTTTATTAATCTGATACAGCTCAACAGTTTACTATTTCATTGCCCCACACAACTAGCAACAGCAGGATAATCTCTTAAAAAAAAAGAAGTTAAAAAAACTTTAAAGAAAATATCTTCAAATTCACGTGAAGCATGTTAAATTGAATCTAGTTGGATCAACGAAAACTTGGGAGCCATGCTAAATTCACGTGAAGCGTTTTCGGTCAAGTGTTCTAATTGGACCGCGGTGTTCTGGAAGTTTCTGAGAAAACGTGAATTTCACATGCCACTGTTTTCATTGAAGATTTTTCGCTCCAACAGTTTTCACAGTCTCGGAAACTCAATATGAATATTTTTTCGTTTGAAGATGAAGAAGCAGATATAAGGGCTTCTTCACTTTTTCATAAATAATTCTAAAATAAATTGTTCTTAAATAATTTTTATTTTTAGTTTATATATATGCCATTTTAGATGTATATATTTACACATATCTCTGTAAAAAATGATCGATTTGATCTCCAAATTTAATTTCTACGATTGAATATGAAAAATTATAAATTAAAATTATTTTGATAAATTTTTAACTCAATCAAAATACTAACCGATACTTAATATGAATTATTTTTTCATCTAAATCTCACGAAAATAAAGAAGAAATAAAGACTTCTTTTACTTTTTTATAAATAATTCTAAAATAAATTTTATTTTTATTTTTAGTTTATATATATACTTAAATATTTATTCTATAGATAATAAAATAAATTATAATAAAATTTTATAATTTTAATTTATTTATATTATTTAAGTTTAGAGCATTTCAAAACCAGCACTGACTATAAGAGTGATCAGAGATAGTTCGTCGATAATTGCATATCAAAAATAGTTTTTAATTTTTTTCTATTTTTTATATTTTTAATACATATTTTATAAGTTTTTAGAAAATTTATTTAAAAATTTAGATAATGTAGAAAAATTTTATATAATAACATTTTTTTTATTACATATTTTATTTTTTAAAAATAAATAAAATAAAACTTATTTTTTAAAAAATAAAATATTTTTTATTTTAAAAATTATATTTTATAAATAATTTCAAACGCAACCGTCGTCACGTGGCACAATGGCAACTTCGACAGAGAGTTCCCGTTTCTTTCGACTCTTTTTTGGGTTGATTTCTAAGTTGATTCTTGCGTTACATTGATGGAAACAATATTTTTGTCACTTATCTTCAAATTTTGAAGTGGTCCTCTTTCATTAATCAAACATTAATAAGAGTGTGATTTTTATTGAAATTAACTTATTAAAGAGTTATTGTAAATAATAGTTTAGAATACATTTAATTTTTGTATTTTTATAAAGAAATAGATTAAAAGTAATTTATTGTATATTTTTTTTGGTAACTAAGTAAATTGAAAATAATTTTTCAGTAAAAATAAATTAATTTTTTAAACACATTAAATAGTTTCATATTAATTAATAGTATAGTTTTATTAAATTGCTTTATAGAATTTTGAATTCTTTTAATAACTAGTTAGGTTTAGACAATAAAATTTGTTATTAACAATTCTAAAATGCAGTCGTCAGTCGTTAATTCTGAAATGTTTGTAGTGATATAACTCTTTCATAAAATTGTAAATTCAATATGTAATGCCTGCAAGAGCGTTACTACGTAGGTAACTTAGACTAATCCAACTGCAGAGCAAACTACGGAGGCTATTGCGAAAAAAATATTACAATTAAGGACACAATAAAGTACGATAATTATTGTCAAAAAGATTTTCATAAACTTGATTCTGAGAAAAAAATATAATAACATATGATAATTATGTGAAAAAATTTTTGTTCATTTGAAAATACTCACGGATAGTAATAAAAGAATTCACTATCAAAATTGAATTAAACCCCGTTTGACATTATATTTGAAAAAAATAATTTTTTAATTTTTATTTTATGTTTTTTAAAATAGATTTTATAAATATATAAAAACTTTATTTAAAAATTTAAAAAATACAGAATAATTTTACATAATAAGATTTTTTTATTTTTTTAAATAAAAAAATAGTACTCATATTTATAAAAATTCTATTTTATAAATAATTTTAAACGCCTTCTTAAATTATTTATTGTTTTATAGAGAATTGCTCCGTGCCGGAAAACACACTCAAAAGTACAAATACAAATATTATAAAAAATTTCACAAAAATATATACCATATAATATTCTACAAATGCATCGTTACTGTTTGCGAGATCTGTAACCAGCTACGAGCAGACGAAGCTCTCCTCTGATCAGTCAAAGCTCACCTGATCGCCGCCGGATCCAATCGTCTCCCTCAGTTCCGTTGACCTCCTTCTCCGGCACTGGCATTCATTCTCTTCTCCCGCCAGCTTCCAGGCTGTGACATTCATCGACTTGTGGCAAGTGATTAATTAATTGTCAAGATTAGCTGGTAAATTTCAATTTTGCTGTTAATGGTCTTAATCAATTTTCTTAAATACATCTTCTAATTACGGTGTTTGGCAGATGAATTTTTTCGTACAAGTTATTATAAAATGTTATTGTCAACATGTAATGAATAGAATCGTAACCGTCCACCTGTCTTCGTGTTAATAACAAAATAACAAAATATCACCATCAAACAATAATTACTCCATTTTTATGGCTTCACGTGGACAGTTATTACATTTTATTTTTCTTCAGTCTATTCTTTTGTATCTGCAAATAAAATTTTTTCAATATTATATTGAAGTGATTTTTGTATTTAATTTTATAAAAAATTAACTTCAGCGCAACTTAACATGTCTTTGATTCAAGTTTTAGGAAACTCAAATCAAAATCATTTTTTATATTTGAACTCAATTTTAACTATATTCAAAAAATCTGAATTAAAACAACTCATCTAATTAAGAGTATACTTACTTATTTGAAAGTGAGTTTTTAAAATATGAACATAAAATAAATTATTAGAAAATTAATTTTTAAATAAAATTAAGGTAAATATATAAAATATGAGAAGTAATGTTTTAGTGAAAAAAAAAGCTTCTTTGAGATTGCTTTCGTCGGAAATTTTTTTCTTTAAAGACGATTATTATTTTTTTATTTTATATTTTTTAATATTATATTTTTTAAATATATAAAAATTTATTTAAAATTTAAAAATTCTACATAAAATATTTTATTATTTATTTTCAAAATAAATAAAAATATATTAGATTTTAAAAAAGATATTTTATAAATACTTTCAAATGTCTTTCATATATGAAGTAAACAACCATAAGCCATAAAAGAATAGACCAACCACATCAACTCGTCTGCAATTTGGTCATGTTTCCTCAACGAGAAGAAACAACCAAATGATCACTAGGCTTGAGTTGTAACGCACTTTCATGAATTTTTTTCTAAAGTTGGACCAAAATCTATTAACATTTTTATTTTCCGACAATTTAAGAAAACTTTGCATGAACATAGATATTGAATCTACGATTCGTCCCTGTTTCATTGAGAAAATGTCTTGCTCATGATTTGTCTTCACAGCAAGATTAGCTAGAAAAAGAAAAAAATAAAGGAGTCAGAAAATGCTTCTTTTAGTTGTGTCGGAGATTAGTGGATGTTTGAGCGTAGTTATAAAAAAAATTTTAAAATTATATTTTTGTAAACAATAAATAAAAATAACTAATAGCAAAATTTTATAACATAAAATTATTTATACTTTTATATTTTAAAATACTTTTGTGCATTATAAAAAATTTTAAAAAATATAAAATAAAAAATTATTGAAAGCCAAACGGTGCCTTATTTACTTCTATATAAGCGATTCTAAAAATAACTTTCTTTTCTAAAAGTTTAAACTTTGGATGATTTTTTGTGTTTACTTTTAGAAACTCAATTTCTAATAAAATTTTTTTATTTATTTTTGGATCAATTAGGAAAGACTAAAAGCTCGTTATGAAATAGATTTTTTTTAAAATAGAAAATATTTTTATTTTTTTGAAAAATAAATTTTATTTTTTTATTTTTAAAAAATAAAAAATATATAATAAAAGATCTCATTATATAGATTTTTTTATATTTTTTAATTTTTAATAAATTTTTTAAATTTTTATAAAATATATACTAAAAAATATAATTTGGGTATATGATATGCGGGAGAACATGCAATCAACGTATTGAAAGAGCATGTTGTCGAAAAACAATTTCACATGATTTCCTACGGAAAAAAAAAAATCAAATAGATTGCTGCTACAAAGAAAGAAACTCCCCCGAAGAAAACAAAAACCAAAAAACATAAAAGAGCATTGAATTGACGGGTCCAACCTTAACTCTTTTGGCTGAGCGTTTTCCACCCAATTTTCTTTTGTTTTTTTTCGTTAAATCAATCGAGTTGATAACTAATAAAGTTAGCCCACAATAGAGACACTGCAGTGCCTAAATTTTAATAGTCAAATAGTGCACACATACACACTACTAAGAAAATATTTATGAGTATTTATTGAAATATTTTATTCTAAATAAAAGATATTTATAATTTTTTTTTAAAATAAGTTTTAGTTTTATGATTAAAAAATAATAATAATTAATGATAATAAAATCTTACGATGTACAAATTTTTGATACTTTTTTAATTTTAAAAAATTATATAAAATATTTTAAAAATTTTATTGAGATTCATAAACTGTAAAGTTGGAATCATAAAAAATTAAGAAGGGAACAAGTAACGCCAAACATCACCTAAAATTTATAGCTTAGACAGTTATGAGGACAAATGCGAGGATATTTTAAAGAACTTATTAACTAAATTTTTTTAAATAAAAAATATTTTAAAGATATATAAAAAAAATTTATTTTATTTATATCAAAAAGTAAAAAAATAATAATAAAATCTTATAATATGTAGTTTTTATATTTTAAATAAACTTTTTAGGATATTATAGACAGTTTATTAAATAATGCAAAATAAAAAGTTATAATAGTGCTTACCAGAGGTTTGGAAATACTTCAAAAAATTCTTTTAAAATAAAAAATATTTAAAAAAATTTGTTTAATTTTTTTGACATAAAAATATAATAAAATTTTATGACATACAAATTTTTAATATTTTTAAATTTTTAAATAAATTATATAAAGTACTATAAAAAATTTATTACAAAGTATGCGTGTAGGGTGTGCTTATATTGAAATAAATTCACTTTTAAAAAAGTAAGTTTAAAATTTTAAATTCAAAATTATAAATATGTAATAAAAATAAATTTTTATATTATTGTATTAATAGTAAGTTTAAAATTAAATTTAAAATTTTTTGATAAAAAAGATTTATTTTAAACTATTTATTTATATTTTATTAAACAAAGCCCTTCCATTATTTCACACTTCAAAACAAGCACAATCACTATTTATCGATCCAATTTACATTATCAAACTAATTTATACCATCATCAATCAATATCGATAATTACATACCATTGTAAATAGTTAATAACTGCTAAACTAATATAAACCAATTATCGATAATTGTAATTATTGTTGGTCTATAATTGGTATATATAATGGGGATAATAGTTTATAATTAGTCTATTATTTATAATTATCAATAGTAGCATATAATTGTGGATAATAATATATGATAATTAATAATAGTACACATTATATTGATAAATATATAAATTAAATTGATTGTATAAATTAGAATGATAACATATAAATCAGTTCAACAATAACGGTACGTTGTAGGATGTGTTTTAGAAGGACCAATTTGCAATGAGAGCCGAAAGTCGGGACGTGTTTTAGATGAACGTAAATAAAATTTTACTGAAGTAAATAATACAATTAAAAAATTAGAATTTAAAAATTTTAAATTATATTTAAATAAATGAAAATAAAATTTCAGTTTTTATATTAAAAATTTTGTTTTAAAATATAGTTTTTGATTTAGTATATATTTAAAATACGTGAAATATTTGAAAATTTACATTTGATAGAAAGAATTAAGATTTCGCTCGTATTTCGGACTAATATAGGGAGTGTTTAGTAGTGCTTCTAAAATAAAATTTTTCTACAATAAAAGGTTTTTTTTTTAATTTAAAAATAAGTTATATTTTTTTTACTTTTAAAAAATAATAAAAATATAAATAAAAAGATCTCACTTAATAGAATTTTTTTACACTTTCTAAATTTTTAAATAAATTTTTTATATATTTATAAAATATGTATTGAAAAATATGAAATGAAGAATTGAAAAAAAAAGTTAGAAAAAAACAATCCCAAACATTCCAATATTTTAACTTTGCTCAGAAAATATTTAGAATTGTATAAATAAAATTTTATATAAAAGATTTGAATTTTTTAATTAAAAAATTAGTATAAATAACTTCCAACAATATATTTCTTAATTTTAAAAAATTTTAAAATATCTATAAATATTATAGAAAATTAGTAAAAATAGGAAGTGTTTATACGAATGATAAATAATTTCAAAACTCAGCAGACGTCCCCTAGGTATATAAACCCCACCTAACTCTCTCCTAGAAGCAACCAAACCAGCTAGCCTACTTTCATACTTCTTTCTTCTCAAATCCTAGAGACGAACACAACAACAGTAGCAGAAGAATCTCAACAGTCTAAACACCCAAAAGGCAAAACTCTGTCCAAATTAAAGTGAGTTCTGTTCTTTGTTTAGATCTTGATTTTCTACTACGATGGTTTGATTTTATTCATTTGCTTCTTTCTTTGTGTTCATGTTGAATCTGGTCTTATCTGGAAGTTTCTTTTCAGCAATCTCTAGTACCCTTAATCTTTGTTTGTGATGAGATTGTATTGAAAGCATCTACAAGTTTAATCACAGATGCACTATCTATCATTATTTGGTTTAGGGTAATTTTGATTGTAGCTAGTTTTGAAATTTTTAAATGAATTATTGTAGCTCTCTTGCAATTTACTTGATTTCGTTCTGCGTAAATATTACCTGACCTTGAGTGTCAGAATCCAGCTGTTTTCATTAGTTAAAGAAATTTCTGAGATGAACTGGGGTAGGTAGATTGTATTTAAACTATTTTCTTTGAATTTTGAGCTTCGAGTTGTATGCCACATCTTGTTTGGTCTTAATTGTCTTTGGTTCTTGTTTGTGTAGATTAATTGAGTGATCGACAAGATGGGGCTATCAAGCATGCCAGCACCGTCAGATGGAGTTCTGACTTTGATTCTAGTGAATACAGCAATCTCGATTTCAATTCTTAAAGGAATGGCACAGTCAGTGATGCGTGTAATTGGCATCCGGCTGCCATCATCAGACATGGATGTAATTGAGGGAAGTGCATGCTGTGAACCGCGCCTAACAGACAGATTCAGGAGCCAATTCAAACCGATCCGCTTTTCTGCAGCAGCTGGTCGGCGAAAAGCGGAGTGCCGAGTATGTTTAAGTCGATTTCAGCCCAAGTCAGAGGTGGACAGGCTTCCTTGCGGCCACTTATTCCACAGAACTTGTCTGGAGCGATGGCTTGATTACCACCACGCTACTTGTCCACTCTGCCGAACATATCTTCTCCCGACCAAAGAGAACACTATCACTGCAGCAACTGTTGCTTGGCTGTAGGCTGAACTGTTAGGTGATACCCAGCATGCAACAGCTGTTTGATTTTGGTCCGATGATCTGAAGGTCGAGATATTTTGAAGTCTTCTGTCATGGTGATGTATGTTTGCACCATGGACTATGAGGATGAGAGAGAGAGTTCTGCATTGGAAAGCATCTGTACATGGTAATTTGGTGCTATGTTGAAGCTTCTATTGTACTCTTCTTGCTGCTCTGTATGCAAAAAGCTCTGTGATGATGCTGTTTGTGTCTGTACAGTTGCTGTTTTAACTTTCAAACGAATGCTTCGTTCAGAACTAAATGGCTTCCATTGGGATGTTTTCTGTTAGACCTTTGTATAGAGTAGTAAGAGAATGGTTTTCATGATCATCTGCACTTAAATTGTAGCGTTTACAGTTCCATCTACTACTAGTACCTGATGATACTGTCTCTAATTAATCAATGCTAGCAATAATAGAGTGCCAATGGTGACACAGATTGCTCTCTGTCGCTAGTTACAGAAAAGGTTACTTTCTCATTTATGGGCATAGTCGTAAGAACCGGACAGGACATCGAATCAGAAAATTATCTGGGTCACGATTTTTGAGTCAAACCGTCGGATCAACCGGTCGAACCGTCGGATCAATAATATTAAAGTATTTTTAATTAATAATAACAATAATTACAGTAAGAAATTTATTGTCAATGATACTACAAATAATAATAGCAATAGTAATCATAGCAAAAAATTAAAATATTTTTATTATAGCATTATTATCAACAACAACAGTAATAATAATCACAGCGAAAATTGAAGTATTGCCACCACCAATAACAATAATAACAACTAAAATTTATAATAAGAAATATTTAAATAAATTAGGAGATTAGAAAAAAATAAAATCATAAAATATAAAAATCATAAAAGAGATATAAAATTTTTTTTTAGGTATACATATTTGATTCTAAATATTTTACAATATAAAAATTTAAAAATCACTAATAATTAATATTTACAAATAAGACATAAGTAATTATATTTTTGCATTATCACATCCAAATACAAAATTTAAACTACATATTATTTTTCAACATAAAATTATTAATAATTATTTTTGTATTAAATATATTTTAAATTTAAAATTTTCGACGGTTCCCGGATTGACCCGGACGGATCGGTCCGGGTCTGCCAACTGTGTTTATGGGTGCAATCGAGTTTTGTCCGGTCTCTTGGTTGGATTTTCAGGAAAGAACGTTAAGGCAGGATAAGGTTTTGTTGGGTTCTAGAGGAGAAGTATATCTTCAGAACACTTCCATCAATAAGTTAGGATATCGGTAGGACATTTCCATCTTGGTTTGTTTGTTGTTAATAGGAAGTTTGTTACTTCTAATATTGAATTACGTGACGTAGCAGCATATGCAAGTAAAGATTCTATTGTAGACTTTAGTCTGAAATTCCTTTTCAATCGGTTACTTGAAATCAATCGGAGTGCGTTTGAAATTACTTATAAAATAAAAATATTTTTATTTTTTTTAAAAGTAAGTTTTTTTTTTACTTCTAAAAAAAATAAAAATATATAATACAAAAATTTCATTACATAAAATTTTCTTACACTTTTTAAATTTTTAAATAAAATTTTTAAATACTTATAAAATATATATTAAAAATATAAAATGAAAAATTGAAAAGTTTAGTAGCGTAAAAGCAAAAACAAACGTACCCGGTCGAGTCTGGAAATCCCTTTTGTGGTGTTGAAAAGTTTTAGGAAACCACTAGTTGGTCAATGGTAGGATAACAAGCCATTCCACCAAATTGTCTCCGTCTCAATCTAGCAGTGTCTAAAAATTGGATGCTGGTTATTTAACCTTAGACGGCGGTCATTTAGATTGTTTAAAATAAAAAATTGTTTCAAAACAAATTTATTTTGGAATATTTAAAAAAAATTATTTTTATAAAAAATAATAAAAATTATTAAAATTCTGATGATGTTATAATTTATTTATATTTTTTAAAATTTAAAAAGTCTTTTAGCATATTGTCGAAGATTTATTAAGAAATAAAAAGTTGAAATGAAATAGAAAGAATCTAATACGCAATGCCAAATATGCACGAAGTAGGAAAAAAACAAAGAAAACAGAAAAGTTTCTTTGTTGTTGTTCAGGTGCTTGGTGCTTACTCATTTGAAATTTGAACTGCAGTTAGAAATAGAGAAGCATACCTGATACGTTTCCTTGTTTGTGCTAGAGAATGTATCCCAAATACTTTGCACAGAATTATGGATTCCAAGTGTGAACTTTGGTCTCCGCATATTATACTTAATTGAGGAGGCAGAACAAAATTGGATTTCATTATCTTACTTCTTTTTTGGAGAAGAACAATGCTGGATGCGTGCATAATGTCAAAAGGGTTGTCTGCTCTCTGTAGATTAGTGAGGCTTCATTTGGTTTCCATGGTGTTTTTACCCACCGGCGGAATGTATAGAAACCACCTCCCCCAGGTGCATTTCGGCTTTCAACACCTGGAATGGAAAAGCCAAAAGTTGCTAAGCAGCTGATTCAAGCAATGCACAAAAGCGCCTGCAGATCAGGAAGCACTGAAGACTCGTTTATTTTGTACTGAGATATAACAACTTTGTTGGAGTACCAGAAGCTTTAGTTGTTGTTTCGGAAGCCAGCAATGTACTGCTGCCCTGAAATCACAGCAAAAGCAGGTATATTGTCTGGAATTTGAATTCAGATTCAATTTTAGGACGTGTTTCAATCATATGAAAACGTTTCACAAAAATGAGTTTTGTAAAAGTAAATTTTAATGAGAATTGATAAATTTGGTGAAGGTAAAATTCGGAATGATAATTAAAACATATAAAGTGGAATTTAGACATGTTTATAAATATCCAAAATTTTACTTTCTATTGTCAGATATAGACTTTCAAAAATTCATTTATTTTAATTGTTCATTGAACTGAGAATTCCACTTCTATTTTACTATTTAAGAGCCAAAATCAAAAAGCAGAAGTCCGTCAAAGGCAGCAACAGGCAACCACATTCGAGCTAGGTCACAGCTCGAAAATGCAGTTGAAACTCTAACAACTGCATAACGAATTAGCTAAAGAAATTACTTGCCTTCTATGCAGAGGAACTGGTGCTGCTTCACATGTAATACAAACCACTTGGAAATGACCTAAACAATTCATGTATATTGATATCCTAAATTGTACAATTCTGAGAAGTAATGAAGCGAAAGGAAAGAGTGTCCCAAACATTAGCACATCCATCCATGGAGTGACTGATATGATGATGGTAAACAAAATTTGCTACTTTTCTAACACATTCATCATTGGAGAACATCCTACAGTCTACTCTCTCCAATTCAAGCTTCTTCCTTTGCATCCCTTCATGCTGACCAGCAATAACTAAACCTATACAAAGAAAGCTTAAAAGTTTACACAACCTTACCTATGAACCAAAAGCGTGCAAAAGTTCTACATCAAGAATTATGGACATTACAAAAAGGAACTAGAGCAGAAACCAAACTTTTATATGCATTTCTAATCTAACAATCTAATGAATCATCTCCATGATAGGAAAATGCAGTGATTTGAGCATCAAAACCATGTCTTATGTTTGTTTGATTAGCCCTTCTCTATAACCAACTTGAGCACGATATCACTTAGCAGTAGGTAACCAACTTGAAACTAAGAGATTGCACCTAAACATGAAAATTATTTCAGCAATTGGGAGCTGTAGCTTATCATCTTTACCTCCTTAGCATCACACGGTTTTGGTTGAACAGGTACATATTAGCACAAGCATCATGGTGAAGGCCTCCATCTTACGACACCTTGACATACAAGAAATACAATAACAAGATACATGTCTTTTACTTATGATCATATGTAGTAAGTCTAACTTAATTTGTAAATTGTGCATCAATTTTATGTCAATACCACCATAACCTCTACAATATCACCGAATCCAGAAGACTTATATTCTTACTGTTTTGCTTTCGGAAGGACGTTCACTGACTAATGACACTTTCCTTATACTGCTGTTTCTACTTTATGGCAAAACTAACACAAGTTAACAATATCATATCTCTGTCATCCAAAGTGCAAACACACGAATGGGGAGAAAAAAATCTATGTACAATAATATATCTAGTGGTCACAAATATGATCCATTAAAAAGTCTAAGAACTTCGACTGAATGATAAAACAGGAGCAAAGATTTCGCAGTTAAAGAACAAAATGAAGGCCGGTCAGAAATCCAAAAGAATGTGACCCCAAAGTTTCAGTACACTACTGCATTTAAATCGGCACATAACTCGCGAGACATTCACCGCTCAAGAGAATGATATGAGTCTTCAAGGCCAGGTATAGTTTCTTTATGTGGGAGGACAAACTTGTCTAAGAACTTCTGGTTTTTCAACATGGTGACAGGATGCAAATGAATCTCCTCTGACATCAACTTCTTTGATTTGAGAATTCTCAAAATGTGAACTCAGAGGAATTAGCCGCCTCTCTAAGTTGTAACAAAACAAAGTTGCGTGAGAAGCTATATAAGTTAGGCAGGCTGCAACTACCTTCTTTTGCTCAAGAATTTCATCATTCTCTTTGGCTAGTCTCTTTTGACAACATAAGAACAGATTCTTGTGAATTGCAGACATGAACTCGGCCTCTGAAAACCCGAGACTTTTCCAAGAATTGACGGTAGCCTCATTGGCACCCAGCAGTAGAAATTAGAGCTTGAAAAAATATGTTAGACCCAATTGGAATTCCCAATGCTTCCACCCGCTTGAGAGCTGCCTCCATGACCTCCTCCGAGTGATTAACCGAGATCTTCCAAAGACCATGACTCGAATCTGGGCGATCAGATAATGTGCCAGCGTCAAGAATTCTACGTTTGGCAATAACCTTTCATGAAGACTGCTAGAAAATAAATATTGCTCCTTTTGTACGCTTTCAGTAAATTCACATTGCTTCCAAGAATGCCTCTCCGAATAGTAATCTTTTGCCTGGCATTCATCAGGACAATAACCGGACTTATCAGAACCATTTCAACTGTCTCAGCACAACAGTATTCCATTTCCTTCGGATCTCTGAATTTGGTCTTGAGGTTCTTGTCAATATCGATGAAGAGCACTCTGGAATGCTTTTGAATGATTTCCTTGATGTAGTACAATGGTCGCAGAAAATGATCTTTTCTGAAGTATCTTTTGCTATATTCTAAGAGATTTGTGGGTCTATATGAGCAGTTCTTTAAGTTTCTTCAACGGTATGAATAAATGTCTTTCCTATTCCGGTTTGAAAATGTTAGCATCATTGAAACTAAAATCCTTCAAGAAACCGTGAACTGAATCTATATTTACTGGCCTCGAGAGCTTGTTGTGAAGACAGCCCTAAGAAATTAATCAAGTAATTCATAATATTAAAGTCAGAGTTGGGAGTTGGGGTTCGTTTTGATGTTGTTTATTTTAATGTAGTTGAAGTGGAGAATGAAAGAAGGGTTTTGATCAGTTGGTGACAAAACAGATTGAAAATTGTGGAATCTGAAGGAACAGCTTGTTCATCTTCGCATATAACAGTAGAATCTTTTTCTTGAATAAAAAGGAAACCTAAAATTGTAGAAGTAGCAAAATTATCTTCTTTAACGGTAATAAAAAAATATAGATTCTCGAATCATTCAAACAACTATGAAAGGACCGATTGATTCTCAACGTCAATTAATCAATCAATGATCAAAATGAACTTTTCCTACCTAGCAGTTGAAAATTGAGATCTTCCCTCTGCTTTATTTAGGGTTTCGAAATATTTTTAAAATAAAGTTTTTTTGAAATAAAATTTTTTAAAAAAAAACTTTTGAAGAATAGAGAGAAAAAAGTTTTTCTAAAAAGTGTTCGGAATTGCTTTTTATTAAAGTAATTTTCAATTGATAGAGATATGTAAATGACGGAGTTATGTTTGATGTATAGTTATAGATGTATATTTTAATATGGCATGTTCTTGAATAAAATACTTATTTTTAAAAAGGAATATTATATTTAATGACTTGTATTTATTTTTTTTAATGAAAATACTCAAATCAAATTATTTTATTTAAATACTTGTTTAAATTATAATAATTATTTAATAGAAGATTTTCTTTTTGAGTATAATTTATGTATCTAAGCACTCATAATTATATTTTAATAATATTGCATATAGAAATTTGTATTTATTAGAAGAATATTTTTTCTCGTTAAACATTTATAATAGTATGAACAAATAGTTACACATTGGTTATAAATAATCATACATTTGATATTTTTATACCAACATACCACGATATAAATACTAGTATGAAATGTTTCCATTAATATCTATTTGTACTGGCGTAATATCGGACGTACTCCATGATGCTTCTACGATGATGGGACAAAACTTTCACGCTCTGCTACTTGTAACGCATCATTGGAGAAGCCTTGCTTTCTGATAAAATTATGGGTTGTCATTATAGCAATGACAATATCTTGTTGAATATCAATGTGATGAAGTGGTATATTTTCTAAAATTTTAAAACAAGCTTTTCATACGCCAAAGATATATTTAATAATACATTTAAGAAAGAATGGAGTCGGTTGAATTTTTCTTTTGAACCCCATAGTTTTTGTATCTGAGTTGTATCTGCAGGTCGAAAGTCACTAAGATGATATCTTATACTTTCACCTATATAGGACGCCATATAATCTAGTTTAAGTTCATAACCGACATCTATCAGATAATACTTATTATCTTAAGGACAAGAAAACTCATGCCTTAAGTTACATAATGCTTCGTTGAAAATTTTTATGACGTGAATACTTTTTTCCCATACAGTCAATACAAAAGTGAAGCACATATTGAAATCACAGTCTCTAAGAACATTCTAAATAGCATACTTTTTTTTGGCCAATATAAAGTATCTGCTCTACAGTTGGCAAACAAGCCTTTATATGAGTTCCGTTGATTGCTCCAATACAATTATGTAATAAAATATTCAAATTAACAAAAATAAATTACTCACATTATAAGGAATATTCGCTGATATCATGAGAATTAATAGCTTATTTGAAATCACGAAAGATATTATGTGTTATCTCATTTGTGATAGATTACTCTTTCACTATATTGGAAATGCACTCATAGTAAATTTTTTGATAATCATAGTATAGATTTCAACACCTTGCGAAAATGTCTAAAAATTATTTCTCCTGAATGATTAAATATCTCTTGAAATAGTCTATTTGTAGAACCGTAGGCACAAGTCAAAATAAATATTGCAACGCTCTCCTAAATCATTGTTGGTTAGTTGGTTTTAATCGTAGTCACATGTCAAACATTGATAGAATGCTCAAAAAATATCTTTCCGCATACGAAAATTTGAGTAGTAGCGTGTTTCATTTCTCTCTAATATTTCTAATATAAATCGATGACATGTGCATATGCATGTATGGTACAAAATTTTCATCTTGCTGGGTACACAATATATATCTTTCCAATTGAAACAAGTACAAAATAATACTAATAACTAAAAAATAACAACAAAGCTCAAGAAATAAACAAAGATCGGTGAAAAATCTGTGCTTTTAATAAAATATTTTCAAATCTATCCAGATCCACTACCAACTCTTATAAATCTACATAGATCAAGAAGAAAAAGTAAAAGCAAAATAAATAGTACAAACAAAGAAGATACGTACCATAAGAAAAAATCTTGGCTCAAACTAGGGGTGACAATATGAATTAATGGATCGATTCCGGATCGATCCATATAATAACCGGATCGAAATTTTTCAACCATAATCCGACCCATTTATTTATATGGGTCAAAATTATCAACCCTGACTCAACCTATTTATAATCGGATCAAAATCGGGTCAACCCATTTAATAATTAAATTATTAAATAAAAATTATAAATATTAATTTTTAATAATAATATATATAAATTGTTAATTATAATATATTTAAAAAGAAAAATATTAATTTTGACAAAATTTATAAATTAAATAAAATTAGTTAAAATTAAGATAAATTAAAAATATATATATATACAAATTAAATTCAAAATTTTGCTATTTTTTTTCTAATTATTAAGTAATATATACTACATAAATAGTTATACGGATTAAAGGGATCAATTTCGTGTCAATCCGAACCGTTTAAATTTTTCGGATCATTTTCGGATCGATTTCGAATCGGTTCGAAATTTGCCACCCCTATCTTAAACAAGTTGGTGATGTTGGCCTCATCTCGATGAGATATACACACCGCGAATAAGAAGAAGAGATCTATGCTCAACAAGCTTATCAGTGACTTACAAGATGATTCAAGAGCTACTTTTACGAAAAAGAAAAAAACACAAATTTTCAGTCAATCAGAAACACGATGTGAAGGAAACAAAATGCTGTTAAAATAATTAAACAAGAATCTAAAATTAGCATACAAGTTTCTCTTCAGTAACAGAAACAAAGGGAGGAGCGAGATCAAATTGAATCGTCTGCGAGCGAGAGGGCGAGCGACCGAGAGATGAAAAGAAAGAGAGATCTACATGCCTCAAATGGAAGAGAGTGCGGATTAGGTTCCTCATAACACTAACTATATGCTAGTATTTTTGTAAATATTAGCTGATGTTAAATTTGTCATTTACATGGACAAAACAGGTTTTTTAAAATGTGTAAAAAGCAGCATTTTAGATAAGTTGCATTTCAAACACACCAGGCTGCTTTTGGTAGTGCATATCAAACGCAGTTTTTCAATTTTTCTTCTTTTTTATTTTTTTTATACATATTTTATAAGTATTTAAAAAATTTATTTAAAAATTTAGATAGTGTAGAAAAATTTTATATAATGAGATCTTTTTATTGTATATTTTTATTATTTTTTTGAAAATAAAAAAATAGAGTTTGTTTTTTAAAAATAAAAATATTTTATATTTTAAAAAAAATTTTATTTTATAAGTAATTTCAAACGTACGGCAAATATATTTTTTTTTACCGTGCAGTGCGTTGGAAACGAAAAATTTCCTTAACGCACCCTTTCTAGTTGAATTAGTATTTTGAACACGGTCCCAAAGGAGTCTGGGTTTTGCTTCTCCACTCACGTAGAGAAGTCAGAAAGAGCGGGCCTCGGGTTGGTTCAGCCCAAGTAAACGCGGGTTCCAGTATAGTAGTAAGTCTGGCCTCTTCAACCTGGGCCTGAAATGTAGTAGACCGACCAGGTCTGGGCCTTGTAATGAAAGCTTGTGTTTAAGTTGACACGGACGGACCAAGAAACTTCAAAAGGGCTCTTTCTCGTCTCTCTCTCCCCTCCAGTGATTGAATCCAATCTGTAGAAAACCCTGAACCTAAATCTGTCTTTCAATCATTCATGTTGAAGAAATTTGAAATATTCAATCTTTCATTGCTTTCAAGCACATACAACATTTGGTTGGTTGTTCTGAAGTTGGAAAATTTTCTTGTTGTGTTTGGAAATCGATTCTTGAGTTCAGGTATCAAAAATTTCTTCTACGATCATAGACACTGTTTGTTATAATCTAATCCAAGATGTTCTTCTTTATTGTGAAGAACAAGCTGTTACTTTCAAGAACAATCTCTATTCTTTCTCCTTCTTCTTCTTCTTCTTCTTCACACCATTTGATCAAGAGCATTTTCTCCTTCTCCACTTCCACAATAAGAAAATCAACAAAATCAGAGCAAAACCTACTTCCCAGCTCTTATTTTAATTTAACAGATTACTTGATTAATTCTTGTGGCTTGTCTTTACAACAAGCTCTCATGTCCAGTAAGCTCATTGCCCACATTCAATCCTCTTCGAAACCGGATGCAGTTCTCGGTTTCTTGAAGGATTATGGATTTGGCGATGCGAATATTGCTGGAGTTATTTTTTATGACCCCAAGATCCTCTGCAAGGGAATTAAAAGGACTCTCAAGCCAAAATTCAAAGTTTTGGAGAAAATGGGGTTCTCTGCGACGGAGATTGTCGAGCTGGTCTCAGCAAACCCAGCTGTTATAAAGGTAAACACAAGGTCCAAGATGGAATCTCTTAAAGAGATTTTTGGAAGCAACCAAAACATATTGAAAGCTAGTGCGAGGTGTAGTTATCTCTTTACCAGCAGTCTTAGTAACAAGATATTGCCGAATGTCTCACTACTAAGGAATTGTGGAATATCTGATCATAAACTTCAAAAGTTGCTCTTGGGACGTCCCAATTTTCTTACAAGGAGCACTGACAATGTTAAGGTTGTTATCAAGCGAGTCGAAGCATTGGGAGTCCCTCCTGAGTCTAACATGTTTTACAAGGCATTGATGTCCATATCATGCACTACTGAGGCCAAACTCGAGTTTAAGCTGCAGCTGTGGAGGAGCTATGGGCTGTCGGTGGATGAGGCTCATGCTGCAATTTGCAAGTACCCTGTCCTTATTGCGATATCAGAAGAAAAGTTGGGGAGAACTATTGATTTCTTGACGAGGGAATCTGGTTTGAGCATCTCTTATGTAGCTTCTCATGGAAAGCTTTTTACCTTCAGCTTAAAGAGCCGGTTAATTCCTCGTGTCTTCGTTTTGAAAATTGTCAATATGCTATCAGAAAGAATCTTGTGTTCTGCAATGAACATGAAAAATGAGAAGTTCATGGAGAAGTTTGTGTTCCCACATAAGGAACTGCTTCCTGAACTCGAAGAATTTTATATTTCTGCTTGTTCAGGGAAGTTTGCACATTAGATGCAACTCCAAATACTATCTTCAAGGTGTGATACTTACTGCTTTCTAGTTGGTATGTACTTTATCTGCAATCCCTGTGATATGGTGGAACTTATTTCAAAGGTTTGGAATTTAACCAAGGTTTTACTTTAGGAATGTGTTTCCACAGTTTCTTCGCCGTTCTGTATAAGCTAGTTTGCCCATGTTTTCATCTGAAGTCAAATACTCGCTAATACATTAGTCCAATTATAAGTATTCAATTTGTTAATATGCTTCTACCATGACGCATTTTTAGCAGATTGAGCTTGGTTTCTGCTTCAATCAAAGAACAAGATTTTTCTATTCAAATCCAACAAAACTCGACACCAGAATCTCATCTCTTCTTCTTGCCCTTCCCATCTAATCTCTCACCTTTTACTCACAAGCTTCTTTCGTATATGCTAAACTACAACAACCTCCTTTCAAGAGAATATGACCAACAAACTCCTCCCACTAGCTGATCCTGAAAATTTTCTTGGTGAGTTATATATCCCACCTGATATACCCAAAATTTCATAATCTATTAACGAGTCGCATGCTCCACAGTCAAGTTGTTGTTTTATACCTTAAGGAGAGATTATTGAAAATAATATTGACAAGATACAAAGAGCTCTTCTAAGTAAGTTTGCTGTGATTATCATTATTCGTTAACAACTTGATATTAGATTGATTACTATCGCGATTTTATTAGCAATTAAAGCTGATGCATTTGTGCAGTTTATGCAACATTTATGTTCTTTTTTTAACATGATTTACCTCCATTTTGTAGAAGGAGAAAAGGAACAAAGCATATTTTTACATTGATATATTTCACTAGTTGAGCAATGCCAAAACGCAGTCTTTATTCAGAGTATTTCAAACACAATTTTTCAATTTTTTTATTATATATTTTTTAAATATTTAAAAAATTTATTTAAAAATTTAGATAGTATAAAAAAATTTTACATAATAAAATTTTTTTATTATTTTTTTATAAATAAAAAATAAAACTTATTTATAAAAAATATTTTTTATTTAAAAGTAATTTCAAAACCACATCTACAGTTTCTAAGAAGGAAAAAGAACTCCAACGCAATCCCATCGTTGACAAATAAAATTTTCTGAACCAACTTGCACAAATATAAAATTTTTCTTGAAAGAAGTTTCATAACCGAATTGACTTCAAAAAGAGACTCAAAATAAGATAGTGGTCAACGCCGGGAACTTGAGTTCCTCGATCAATTGATCTGTTTTGAGGAAGCACTCTTCCTTTGTGATGGGGTCTCTTCCCGTTTGCATTCATTTGCAAAAACAAAATCGGAAATAACTTCTTATTTAAGATAAGGATGGAGCTGATGAAGACTAGTTTCAAGAACTCTACACGATGCGAAGATAGAATTAGCAAGCTACCTAGAGAGATTATCGATTCTATCCTGGTTCGGATGCCCATACGGGATGCTGTTCGAACAAGTATTCTATCACGCGAGTGGCGATATAAGTGGAATACTATGCCCGTACTTGTTTTTGATGTAGATTTTTTTGCCAGACACGTGCCTGATGGTTTTCAAGGTGAAGATTTTTCAGCAGACACAGCATAGCGGTAGATCGAGTTGTCTTTCGCCATCATGGTCCTATTCGTAGATTTGAACTTGATGTTTTCTTTTTGAGTCCTCATGATGTTCGAAGGTGGATAACTTTCATATCGAGTTTTGGGGTTAAAGAACTGAAACTTTATAATGGTGACGTGGATGACGACGAGCAGTATGAGCTCCCATCTTCGATCTTTTCATGTGATCTTACTTCTCTGGACTTGTGTCGGGTTGATCTTCCAGATTCATTTAGAGGGTTTCGCAATCTTAAGACATTACGACTTGATTGTGTTTCCATTGGCAAGGAAAAACTTGAATTTTTGATCTCTAATAGCCCATATCTAGACAATTTGAAGTTGATGAATCTTTATGACATCACCTCACGTTCTATAAGAGCCCCAAACCTTGTCAAATTGAAAATTGTGAATGAGGAGTTTGATATGGAGGATGCCCCAAATCTAACAAAGGCATCCATCTTTATCAACGATGACTTCAATGACTCTTATGAGAGTGAGGATGGAGCGGAGTGCAAGTTAATTAAATTTCTTAGTTCTATTCCTGGGATTCGTGAGCTTAAGCTCAAGGATAGTGCTTTGCAGGTAAATTTGCATCTCATGCATTTACTCAAAATACATTTCGAAGTTATAAATATGTTGCTCATTTTTCTTTAACATCCTTCTTGTTTGTAGATGTTGACAACAGGTAAAATTCCAACGAGCTTTCTTAAAACCTGTCAGCTAAAAGATTTAACTATTAGCATCAACTTCGAAGATTCACATGATATACGCGCTGCTCTTTGTATAATAAGAAGCTCCCCGCTCTTGGTGCGGCTAAATGTAAAGGTACAGCCTCAATCAAAAAACTTCATGGGACAAAATTAAATCTCTTATGTTTCGACATTTCTTTGTTCAAATGGTTCTTATGTTCTTATATTACATATATTGCTGATGCTATATTTGCTATGTGAATTCCAATCAGAGCTTGAAAGCACTTGGGGAATGTTTAGGAGTGTGCTTCGGATGCCTTTTTAAAACAGACTCCCATAGTTCTACTATTAAATTTTTTTTTTTAGCTTTTCAGTTTTTTCTTTAAAATTTAGACCTTATACATGAATTGTATATCATAGAATTATAGTAGGTATATTTTTTTCTAAAAATCTAAAATAAATGAAAAGTTTGTTTTCTGAAAAGTCTTGAAAACTACTTTTTCTTCAAAAAGTTTTATATGTTCAGCAACCATAAACGTCCCTTTAGTCAATTTAAGCCAAGCTTATTTTATATAGATGATGCAAACATCTCTTTGTTGTTGTGAAAGTGTGCAGGAGGTAGCTCAATTAAGTAGTCATGGAGATATTCTTGAGCACTTGCTGAAAGGGCTGTGTATAGGTAAAAAATATAGGCACTCTTTTTGCTATTAACACTCCCTAACTTTCTCTGGCCAAAAATGGCCAAAGAGACTTTCAATTTCTATTCCCGTAGTTAGATATATAGAATTACGAACTGTAAATATACTGACCAAATTTTATCCCAATCGGATTACAAATTTATTTCTTCATACGAACTCTTGATTAAGATAACACAAATAGTAAAACTTAACAAAATATATAATTTTTTTTATATCATTTTGATCAAGAGGTTGGATGAAGGTCGATTCGTGGTCCGATTAGAATAAAATTTGGTTAGCATATTTGAAACTCATAATTCTATATATGCAACGGTGAATATTGAAATTAGAGTGTTCTCCGACTAAAAATAGCCAAAAAGAGCTAGATGTGTTATTAGCACACGGAGTGCCAATATTCCGCTCCAAATATATATATAAGAGGGATAGGGGCATTCCCGGGCACTCCCTTCCCGATTTATAGTCGAAGTGATCTTCAAATTCAATCTCCACCGTTTTATATGAATAACTATGAGTTAGAAATATATCCATAAAATTTCAGCTCAATCGGATTACGAATTCACGCCTACCCAGTCATTTGATCAAAATGACAAATAATACAATATATATATTTTTAAATTTTCTTACTTTATGTCATATTTATCAAGTGACCGGACGGGCGTGAATTCGTAATCCGATTGAGCTGAAATTTTGTGGATATATTTCTAACTAATAGTTATTCATATTCAACGGTGGAGATTGAATATGGAGGTCCTCCCGATCATAAACCGAAAAGAGAGTGCCCAAAAGTGCCCCTATCTCTCCCCATATATATATTTATATATATATACATATATATATATATATATATATATATATATGTATATATATATGTATGTATATATGTATGTATGTATATGTATATATATATATATATATATGTATATATATATATATGTATATATATGTATATATATATATATATATATATATATATATATATATGTATATATATATATATATATATATATATGTATGTATATATATATATGTATGTATATATAATATATATATATATATATATATATATATATATATATATATATATATATATATATATATATATATATATAGATAGGATATATAAGAGGTGCTATATGCACTCCATCAGTTTTTTTCGGTCATATTTGGCCGGAGAGACCTTCAAATCCGATATTCACCGTTAGATATGTAGAACTATGAGTTGAAAACATGCTTATCAAATTTCAGTTCAATCGGACTACGAATCGACCTTCATCCGGTCACTTGATCAAGATGACTCAAAAACTAAAAATATATATTTTGTCAACTTTTACTGTTTGAGTCATCTCAATCAAATTGCTGGATAGAGGTCTATTCGTGGTCCGATTGAAGTAAACTTTTGTAAGAATGTTTACAACTCGTAGTTTTACTTATGCAACGGTGAAGATCGGATTTGGAAGTCTCTCAGGCCAAATATGGCCGGAGAAGCCAATGGAGTGCATATAGCACATAGAGTGCCTATATCCTATCCCTATATATATATATATATATATATATATAGGGGAGGGATAGGGGCACTCCCTCCTTAGGGGCACTCCCGGGCACTCCCTCCCCGGTTTATGATCGGGGTGACCTCCAAATTCAATCTCCACCGTTAGATATGAAAAACTATGAGTTAGAAACATATCCATAAAATTTCAGCTCAATCGGACTACGAATTCACATTTATCCGGTCATTTGATCAAGATTACAGAAAGTAAGAAAACTTAAAAAATATATATATTGTATCATTTCTGTCATCTTGATCAAGTGATCGGATAGGTATGAATTCGTAGTCCAATTGAGCTGAAATTTTATGGATATATTTCTAACTCATAGTTCTTCATATCCAATGGTGGAGATTAGATTTGAAGGTCACCCCGACCATAAATCGGAGAGGGAGTGCCCGAGAGTGCCCCTAAAAAGGGAGTGCCCCTATCCCTCCCCATATATATATATATATATATACATACACATACATATATATATATACATATACATACATATACATATACATAAATACATATATGGTACGGACTAGAGGCACTCTCTTCACTGTTCAGCACTTCGGTACCCATAGAAATAAATGGTCATGAATGCATCAAGAAAAATCAGTGCGCGTATGTTTTACAAAAAAATGTATTCACTTTTTTTGTTCTCTTTCCTTTTCAAAAAAATGATTGCATGCGGACTGTATTTTCACTAGCAACTTTACTTATTTTTTTGCTCCACTTATTTTAATTTTTTTTATTATTCTTAATTTAATTCTTTTGTTAATTTAATTTTACTTAGTTAAATTAATTCTCATTTTGTTGTTCTTTTATTAGCTTTATTCTTTCATTTCTCTTATTAACTAGTTATCAACTAGTTATTTTTTATCAATTTTATTTTTTCATTCCTCTTCTCGATCAGTTATCAATCCGTTACTAACCAGTTACCCTTCATTGTCGATAACTGTTCGGTAACTGGTCAATAATTGGTCACTAACTGGTCAATAAGAGGATTGAAAAAGTAAAGTTAATGAAAGAATTAAAAAAATAAAGTTAACTAAGCAAAATTAAATTAATAAAAAATTTAAATTAAGAAAATGAAAAGATTAAGATAAGAGTAGGAAAGAGAATACATAAAATTGTTAGTAAAAATATAGTTCTGATACAATCATGACCATTCATTTATATAAAGTGTCAGAGTGCTGAACAGTAGGAAGAGTGCCTCTAACCTGCATATATATATATATATATATATATATATATGCTTTCAGATATGCTAGATGATAAATTCCAATTTAAGGTCTAGATTCTTTTGTGATAGTAGGTAGACTCTAGAATTTCGCCAAAATAGTAACACTTCCACCACAAACCGTTGTGAGGTATTGTTACTGTATTGCTCTCCCTCTGCAAACTTGCAGAGTGAGGTTGCCTAAATACTTTGTAACTTGTGCGTCTTAAGGTGCTTTTGTATTACCATAATCATCCAGGATTTACTGCAATCTGTGCTAGTATAACAAATTCAATCTTATGGAGTTTTTCTCACTCTTAGGTGACATGAATAATGACGTCTTTCTGATGGATTGTATAGGCTTATTTGCACAAGAAGCATGCCAGAATGGTTGACAAGGATCCTTGGGAAAAGCAAGATGGTTTCAGTTGCTCGTTAAGTTCTCTCAAGTCAGTAAAGTTTTATGATCTCATTGGGATCAACAATCAACAACTGAGATTCATTGGATTTCTACTTGCAAATTCTCCAGCCCTTGAGACAATTCATTGTAGGCCTTCAGATGATACGGATGTTCCTACTACCCTCAAGCAACTTAGCTGCGCTCGAAAATGTTCGCCGAAAGCAGAGATAGTGATTTTGAATTAGCAGTTAATTTTACTAATGGTTAAAGATTACAGAAGTATCGGATGAGTGCAAAATGTTGTTTCTAAATCTGATGAAAATAGTTGACCCACTTTTGAAGTTGTTTTGTGCAAACATATCTATTTGGTGTAAATTATTACAGTATGAAATTGAAATTTTTTTTGCGTGTGGGATCTGTATACAATTTGAATTTAGCCATATGTTAAGTACAAATTTTGTTACAAGTTATTGCTCGACAGGTGTTGGAAATGAGAAGTAAATCCCTCGTTGTTTCTCTAGATTTATGTATATATTTTTAGGAGAAAAAATTCATCATCACTCTCTAATTTTTGCTGCTAATTTCTTGATCACGTCAATTTTCAATTAAAATTCACCTAGTTGGCTCTCGCAGACCACCTTTAATAATGGCTTCACGAGTTATGTTAAGATGTCTTTTTTCTTTTTCTTTGTGTCTATGTCGTTGTTATTTTGCTTTTTATGTTATTGCATTAGTAAGGGTGGTACAGAGTCAAACATAGTGTGTCGCACACATTACATCACATTGAAATTAGGGTTGCACTGAGTTGTATATACCCAGTCACACACAAGCTCGCATTAAGTCGTTCATGCTGTAGTAGATCGCACATAGCAGGTATCAAACATAGGACCGCATTGGGTAGTTAGGGTGTCGCAATGGGTCGAACACACTAGGTTGCACACACTGGGTTGACTAGGGTCACATATATGGTCGCATAAATAAGATCGTATACAATAGGTTGTACTAGGTCGCTAGGGTCATATGTATATGTCGCACTGTATGACTTTATGTAATGAAACTACAATTATTTTGAGTTGATTATTTGATTAGTTAACAATATATACTAAAAATTTTCGGTTTGGAGGATTTGAAGAAAAGATTCCCATCACAAATTGAGATAACCGTTCGTAAAAATTTGAAAGGAAGTATGTGATATAATCAGCAGGAAGTCTATCGAAACCAAATAATGCTTGAGATGCTAAGAACCTATTAATTTGGATAAAGTATTTCGATATGCTGAATCTTTCATCTTAAAAGTAGATAATTCACCAGATCCTGATGCGTAAGGATATTGAGACAGAAAATATGGTAGAATGTATTTGAAAATATGCATAGAAAATCAGAGTTTGGTGCTGAAGTGTTCCATAATAATACTAGACTATATGAGCGAAAAAGGTGGTAACTCTCTCTCCAAAGTAGATAATGAGGACAGGGGTGCTTTAGGAGAGAGATTTTGAAAGAAAAAAAAATAGCAAGTTCATCCGGGCATACACTGGAGGCTCTTATAAGAATCTTTTGTATGATTGTGCTAGCGAAGATTTTCTTAAGTTGAGCCTCTAATATTTCATGGAATTTAGAATTTTGAGTAACTAGCGTTGGAAATACCAAGTGTTCGATTGTCGATAGACTCAGCAAAAATATAAAACACACTCAAGGATCTAGTGTAAGCAATACGAGAATTGAGATAAGAATAAGACAAACACAAACATAAGAGATTTATGTGGGAAAAAATGAAAAAAATCTCACGGGAAGGCAAACTAGTTTTCAAAGAAATCACTAAACTAAAACAATTACAAACTCTTATGTTACAATTTAAGTGGGAACTCTAATTTGAATGCTTTGCTTCTATCTCTCACACTTGATGTTGTGAGGATGTGAATGATCTTGATCATATTCCAAACAAATGCTTCTCATTCATATATATAATGCTCTAAGGAGGCTCTTGAACTTTCAAACAGTTATCATTCCATCTTTCTATTAATTGTCCAAGTTTTTTGGCCTTTCATCATCCAAGAGATGCTTCAAAGTTTTTGACCGTTGGCTTTCCAACTTCTTAGGTGATGGTTCATCTTCCTTGACCTTTGGCATTCCAACATGAATACATATTTAACTTGTTGCATTCTAATGAACCACTAATTTATATATTGGCTTTACAATGTCTAACAATGAGAAACATCTCTTAGTCGACTTAGAGTTTATGCAGTTGGCGGATGATTTGACTGTCTTCGATGGCTTTCCTTGGGCACTTATAGTTACAAAGGAAAATTTTAATGAGTGTTTGTATACATGTCTTTAAGGCGTTCTTAAAATACCTGCGTGATCCTAGAACCATTTGCCAGCGTAAAAAAGTAGGAATGTGCAACCACAAACTAAAAAAAATTGGTAAACAAACTCCACTACTTGAGAACAATTAGGATAATCTCAAGAATAAGACAACATAGAAAATTTTAATTATTTTTGAGAGATATATCAAGTAACCTTATTGATGCTGCCAATCAACTTCTCTTTCTCCATCTAAGGCCTAGCATATATGTTTAAGGTTTTTCTCTCCTCTGGAGAATTGCACTTGGATTGATAGGTGGATGCGCCATCTATATCTAAATTTGATCTAAAAGAACTAAACCTTGAAATAAATTGAATATTTATAAACTTCCATCTTTTTTCTTCTCATGTGAGACAATTACATATTTAGATTTTATTGAGGTGTTCGTGGACTCTAAATTTTTTCAAATGGTTCTGCAATCTCGACAAACTTATTCTTGCAAGAACTCTATTATTGATGTCAGTCAAATTTTTGCTTATTCATGTGTAATTTTATCGTGAGGAAACATGATTGAAGATTCATGCAGGAAGAATATTTGTGGCTTGTGTACTGTATGGACTTTTCTTCAAACAATTAATTAACGACCATTTAAGTTTGATTTATATGTATATTGCTTATTGAGTCGATTAGAACCATCAAAATGTTCAAACAAGGGAGTTTCTAAATTTTCAAAGCACCTTTTATGGCTAGAATTTTGAAACATTTTGTGTGTGTGTATATATATATATATATATATATATAATAGAGGAAATAGGCGTACACTATTTACTGTACATTGTGCTACTGTGTCTAAATTTGAACCATCCTACCGTAATCTAACCGTGTATATATGTGCACGGTTGATATTTACAATTTCACACTCAACTTTACAATCTCGGCCATCTTGAAGGGTAAATACGTCATTAATATATTTGTTTTGCGAATATCAAAAGACATGAGTCTGACTTGTAAGGTGGTGGTCTTTCATTTAAAAGGCATGAGTTTGAGTCCCAATGAGAAAACTTGTTTCAGATTTTAAAAAAAATTTCTAAATCACAATCAAGTCGCACTTGGGTCTAATATAGATGCACCTAGTGTGATCACCATGGGTCGCACGGATTGAGTGTGCGACCAACACGAGTCACACGGGCCGCACTTGCCATCAGTGTTGTGACCTAAGTACGAAGTGAGACCCATTTTAACTTGGTGCGATTCGAGTGTGATTGAATTGGGTCACACGGGATCACATATGATCAAACTGGATATAAACGTATTAGATTCGAGTGTGGTTGAAGTGCAATATTATCCGACATTGTGCAACGCATTCATCCTCAAAGAGAGCCAAAACTATAAAATTGAGTCTGAAATTGTAAAATCAGCCGCGCGCATGTGTACCGTTAGATTTGTGATCCGACAACACATAAGCACAGCTGCACAGCACATAGTAAAATATGCTTATTTCTTACTATATATAGCGCGGATTGTAAGCACTCTATCTACTATTCAGCACTCCGGCACTCTCCCTTTCTTTCTCGAAAAATATGATTGCATTAGAACTGTATTTTAACTAATAAGTTTACGTATTCTCTTTTTTCTTCTTATCTTAATTGTTTCATTATTCTTAACTTAGTTATTTATTAATTTAATTTTTATTTAGTTAATTTAATTTCATTTGTCTATCAGTTATCGACCAGTAACTGGTCGACAATTGATCAGTTAATAATTAGTTATCGACTACTTATTTATTAGTTATCAACAAGTTAACGACAAACTACTATTAAGTAATTGGATGATCGTCGAGCAGTAGCTAGTCGATTGTCGATTAGTTATCGTCTAATTACTTATTAATTATTAACTAGTTACCGACAAATTGCTATTTTGGTAATTGGTCGATTATCGACCAGTCGAGTAGTAGCTAATTGATTATCGATGAGTAGCTGGTTTATCAGTATTCGTCCAGTTATTTATTTATTATAAACTAGTTACTGTTAAGTAACTAGTCGATTATCGACAAGTCTACCAATAGCTGGTCGATTGTGGACTAGTTATCGATCAGTTACTTATTAGTTATCAACAAGTTATCGATCAGTTGTTGTTCGATAATTGGTCAATTTTCGACCAGTTATCATCCAATTATTTATTAGTTATCAACCAGTTACCAACCAGTTACTGATTAATAAGATCGATAGGCCACCAATTATTGGTCGGTAACTGAAATTAGATTAACTAAACAAAATTAAATCAATAAAAGAACTAAGTTAAAAATAATGAAAAAATTAAGGTAATAAGAGGAAAGAGAACATATAAAGTGGTTAGTTAAATTAACTGATTGACAACTAATAAATAATTGGTCGATAACCGGCCGACCTTCCAATAATCGATTAGTTACTTAACAGTAACTGGTTGATAACTAATAAATAATTGGACGATAACTGATCGATTAGCTACTAGTCGACAATCGACCAATTACTAAATAACAACTGGTCAGTAAGTAGTTAATAACTAATAAATAACTGAACGATAATTTGTTGACAATCGACTAGCTACTGGTTAATAATCAACCAGTTACTTAATAGTAGCTTGTCGTTAACTTATTGATAACTAATAAACAACTGTTCGAGCAACCACTAGTACAAAAATAGCTTTCACCGATTGAAAAATACCGACTGAAAAAATATAGTCGGTAAATTTGTCAAATACCGACTGAAAATAATCTAATCGGTAAAAATTTTAAAATTACCGACTGAAAGTATAATTAATCGGTAAATTTATCAAATATCGACAAAAAATTTTTAGACGATAAATTTACCGACTACAATTCTTTCAGTCGGTAAATTTGTTGAATAAAATTTTACAAATAGCTAATTTATCGACTGAATTTATTTGTATTTCGTAATTTTACCGACTGAATTTATTTGTAGTCGGTAACGTTACCGACGAAAAATATATTAGTCGGTAAGTTTCGTTCTTATATTTTTCTTCTTCCTCCAATTTTGTTTTATTTTCTCTCCCTTCTGTTTTTGCTTCTTTCCGACAGTGAGCCCGTCCCTTACGCCCCCCTCACTGGCATGCTCTCACCTCTCCGGCACTGATTTCTTCCTTTCCTACCTCGTACGTTCTTCTTCTTCTTGCTGATGTTACTCCGGCGAGCCCATTTAAACCGAATCGAAACCGCCGTAAAAACTCTAGAATTCGCCGGATCCCTCCGCCGGCAAATCGAGCTATTGGTGCCCATGAAAGTACGCTTGCTTCGCTTATTCTGTCCTCACCATCTCTCTCCCTATTTGCTTTTTTTTCTTTAACTAGTTTTCGTCTTGTGATTTCGATTTGTTCATTGTCTGTTCTTCCTGGTAGGTGCTTTGCTATCTGAGCCCATCTGGATCAATACACCAACCAACAGTAATTAATCACAACAAAAATAATTGTTTAAATACTACTGTTTGTTATTAAGGATATTTGTTATTAAGGATAATTTATTAGGGTTTCTTGATTTAATTCGTTTCACCTATTGCCCAGAATTCTGTGAACATCAATGATGATCCTTTCTTCTTGTGCTGTAAATGAACCCCTCCTAAGATCAGGTCTCAGGTAATTGATCCATCTCAGCCCGCAACTCTTCCCACATCTCTGCAACCCTGCAAGAGTGAAATCAAACCAAATCAAAACAACCCAACTTAGTTTAACACAAAACTAGTAAGATTTTTTTAAGTATCTGCATATATAGACCTGCTAGTTTAGGGACAGAGCTCCAGCAGCCATGGCCATGAGTGGTGATGAAGTTGACAAGCTTTTCATCTTTCTGAGGAGACCAGAGACCTCTCTTCACCTTCTGTTTGCTGCAGCAGTGGTGACCCATAACACCAGCAACAACAGCAGATCACTCAACTCAACCACTACATCGGAGTGTGTTAAGTTTTAACATTTCTCTGCAGGTTTGTTATAGTCTTACGCATGGGCGTGAATTGGTCTTGTTTTGGAAGAATACATACTAACAAGATGAAAAACATGCACAGTGTCTAACTAAAGCATGCACATCTACATTAAGTAATGCTAAAAGAAAATCAATTTGCTAAAATATGTACGTACAGTTGAAGTAACCATGAACCATATGCAAAGATGCAAAGGTTGGTCGTTAATCTATAGATGCTATATATAGCTCGTAGCCGCATGGTACAAGTATTTTTATTTGTGTACATATATATTAGTATTTGCCATCAAGACTTGATGATGTAATCATACTATTACAAAAATAGCTTTCACACTATTTGATGATGTAATCACATCTACACATGACCTGTGTACATGTGTGTACTCTCTTGTTTTCTTCTTCTATCAATGTGGCTGATGCAGCTTTTACTCTCAAGCAGACCATTAAAAGCAATGGTAAAGCACGAGAAGCTCTTTTGTAATTAAAGCATATGTATCTAATGATTTCATCAACCTTTCTTTTGTATTTCAGGTAAGCATACGGACTATTCATCGTGGAGTCACTTTCAAATAATTATTTATGTGAAGGCTTTTCTTTATGTAGTAGTTGTATAAATTAGTGCTTTAGCAAGTGGATCATTTCAGTGTATTTGATGACTTTAATGAATATGTAAATATAAATTTTGATTAATATTATATATAAATTTGAGTTAATTTTTATTTAATATATATTTTTATATTTAGTAGTGAATTATTTTAAATAAAATATTTAAGCATTCACTAAATGAATTCAGTAATATCGATTTAAAAATTTTGGTAGGTAATTAAAATTACCGACTAAAAATTTAGTGGGTAATTTAAAATTACCGATTAAAAATTCAGTGGGTAATTTAAAATTACCGACTTAATATGTTAGTAGGTAATTTTATTTTACCTACTAAAAATTTCAGTAGGTAAAATAAAATTACCGACTAAATATTTTCAATGGGTAAAATAAAATTACCGACTGAAATTTATTCAGTCGGTAAATTACTGTGCCATGCCGACTGAATTTTTTATTTAGTCGGTAAATAGTTTACCGATCGGTGTTTGCCGACGAATTATCGACTGCTCTTTTTTCAGTCGGTATAGTATTTTGCCGACTATTTTTGACTCGTGCCGACTGTTTTTTTTAGTTGGTGATGCTGTTATTTCTAATAGTGAACTACTGGTCTATAACTAATGATAACTGGTCGATAGTCGACTAGTTACTGATCGGTAATTGATCGATAACTGGAATTAAATTATCTAAATAAAATTAATTACTAAAATAACTAAGTTAGGAATAATAAAAGAATTAAAAATAAGAAGAGAAAAGAGAATACGTAAACTTGTTAGTGAAGTAAAGTTCTGATGCAATAATTATTTTCGAGAAAGAAAGATAATAAATAAAGTGATATCTCCTGATGTAATCATCAGCGTTTATTTGTATTTACTTAATAGTGAAGAGAGTGCATATAACCCGATCATATATATATATATATATATGGAGGGTATAGAGGCACTCCATTCCCTGTTTATGGTCGGGATGACCTCCAAATTCAATCTCCATCGTTGGATATAAAGAACTATGAGTTAGAAATATATCCATAAAATTTCATCTCAATCGGACTACGAATTCACATTCATCCATTCACTTGATCAAGATGACAGAAAGTAAGAAAACTTAAAAATATATATATTTTATCATTTCTGTCGTCTTGATCAAGTGACCGGATGGGCGTGAATTCATAATCCGATTGAGCTGAAATTTTATGGATATATTTCTAACTCATAGTTCTTCATATCCAACCGTGGAGATTGAATTTGAAGGTCACCCCGACCATAAATAGGGGAGGGAGTGCCCGGGAGTGCTCCTAAAGAGGAAGTGCCTCTATCCTTCCCCTATATATATATATATATGATGTTAGATGTACATCACCTCTTAAATGAATATCAATGTATATCTCTATCATTAGATATGAACAATTATGAATTAAAAATATACTGACAAAATTTTAACTTAATCGGATAAGGAACCAACATTCATCCTCTTTATTTACCAAGATGACAAAAAAAAAAAAATTTTAAAATATATATATTGTCATCTTTCTGTTATCTTGATCATAAAGTTCGATAAATGTTAATTCTTAGTATGATTGAGCTAAACTTTTATCAGCGTGTTTACAACTTATAGTTTTTCATATCTAATAGTGAAGATCGCATTTGGAGATTTATATCACGAAAACTTCACTAATGTATGCTGATGTACATATTCTCACAAATATATATATATATATAATAGTTTTTAGTTTGTCAAATTTTAAAAAAATATATAGATGGCCTAATTCATTAGGGAATAGTCTTGTAAAAGAGAACAAAGAACATTGAACTAAAAGGACCACATTAAGAGCGTGTTAGTTGCATGAAACTTAATTTCATAAAAGTAAGTGGATGTTTGGAAGAGGTTTTTTCTAATTTTTATTCTAATTTTTTATTTTATATTTCTCAATAAAGCTTCTATAATATTTTATAAAATTTTTTAAAAATTTTTAAAATACAAAAAAATTTTACGTCATGAAATTCTATTATTAGTTATTTTTTATTATTTTTTGAAGTAAAAAAAATATGACTTATTTTTTAAAAAATTTTAAAATATCTTGATATTCAGAAAAACTTATTTTCAAAAACTCTAAAAAATTTCTATGATACAATCTTTTTATATTATTTAAATTCTTTAAAATTAAATTTTATAAAAATAAAATATAAAAAAAGTTACAATAAAAAGTAAAAGAAAGCAAGTGAAACATGTTAGTCGGTTGTATTTCTTTGGGCACAAAGCACCACACGCTATTATGGCTCCGTTCGGAGGTGCTGAAATTTTTATGATTTTAAAATAAAGCTGCTTTAAGGTATATTTGGCTAAACTTTAAATTTAGAGCTCAAAGCTGCTGTTTATATACTTTTGCTAAAAAAACTGACTATTGAACTTTTGATTTGAAAGCTGCTTTTTGCTGAAATACGCGATCCCTACCTTCCGTATACCGTTGATCATGTTGTCTTTTTGCCATTTGGACCAATTCAAGAGTTGAACTTCAAGTTCTTAACCTTTATGATGCGCAAAAGTTGTTTTTTTCACATCAAGCAAAGGAACTAAAGGACTGAGACGTATATCTTCTTTAAGGGATGAAGATGACTGCAGCTTGCTTTCTTCGGAGCCTCAAACCTTGTCAAAATAATGAAGCATTTGATTCTAATTTGGAGCATGCTCATCATCTAACAAAAGAATCCATCTTTGTCTTATGAATTAGATAACTGCTATGGGTTTGACGACGAGAAGGACTGCCAAGCTAATCAATTTACGTGGTTCTGGTTCTTGGATTCAGGTGCTTAAGCTTAGGGATGGCAAAAATCGACTCGATCCGAAAATTCGACCCGAAATCGATCCGAAAAGGTCGGATTCGGGTCAAGCCTTAGACGGATTTGGGTCGATTTCGGGTCGACCCGAAAATAACTCGGAAAATTTAAACGGGTTCGAATCGATCCGAAAATGACCCGTTTAACTCGTTTAATTATTTATATAGTATATATATTACTTAATAATTAGAAAAAATAACAAAAAATTTGAATTTAATTTGTATATATATATTTTTAATTTATCTTAATTTTAACTAATTTTATTTAATTTATAAATTTGTCAAAATTAATATTTTTCTTTTTAAATACATCATAATTAATAATTTTGATATATTATTATTTAAAATTAATATTTATAATTTTTATTTAATAATTTAATTATTAAATGGGTCGACCCGAGTTTGATCCGGTTATAAATAAGTTGGGTTAGGGTTGACAATTTTGACCCATATAAATAAATGGGTCGAATTAGGGTTGAATATTTTTGACTCGGTTATTATATGGGTCGATCCGAAACCGACCCATGAATCCATATTGCCACCCCTACTTAAGCTCATTTACTCAGGTTTTTGTAGCTAGAATATGTTGCTATTTTCCTTTTAATAATTTACCTTCGCTGTGGATGTTGACAACAGGTAGAATTCCTAGAATGCTTATATCAAAATCCTTTATTTGCTTGGTTATTATAAGTTCAATGTTCCTTAGTTCATAGATTAGTTTGGCCATACATTTTGTGATGTTTAGGTCCTGGTGTGTGGTGCTAGAGTAGTGTGGGCTCTGCTTTATATGATAGACTTTCAGAAGTTGCAAGTCCCTGGAAACTGTTTGCAGGCTCTCAAGGTAAGTTGCACTATTGTATTTGATTGCTTTGATTGAGTTTTTGAGCAGGAAAAGCAATTTCATTTTAAATTACAGTAACTTGAGGAACAAATCGTTAGCATATACTATTGTATTTGATTGCTTTGATTGAGTTTTTGAGCAGGAAAAGCAATTTCATTTTAAATTACAGTAACTTGAGGAACAAATCGTTAGCATATCTTTTCGTTTAAGAAGTTCATAATTCTTTGAGGCTTTTTGGGGAACTATCACTTCTGCTGGAGTAAAAGGTAACTACTAACTCCTTGCCTGCTTTGATAACACTGCATTTTTCATTTTTCTGTAATATTCATGCCTTATTCTTAACATTACTTTTTAATGTTGAAAACCTAGGATTTCTTTGACACTGCCTTTTATTTCGTAGTGCAGCATCTGCCACATCTCACGTGGTCGTCGGACAATTAAAAACTTGTATAATTTTGATATTTTTGTCGCTGTTAAAGTTCTCTCTATAGACATGGGCATTTTTGTGATAGATGTATCTACAAAGCTGGTCATAGTTTTATTTGTCTTTGAGAAATTGTTCAACGCCACCTGCACGGCTTCAACAACTAGCTAAGAACAAGAGATTTAAGCAGGAATTGGTGGCAGCGTTGACGATGATGATGAAGCTCCTTCACACAAGTTCTTCATGGTATCATCAGTGCCAAGTGCTAGTACAAAACTATCAATTAAAGAAAGAGTAAAGAAAGCAGCTATGAGCACATCACGAAACATCCTTCGTTCAAAATCAATATGCAAGCAAAGTTGAGGACTAACAAAACAATCTGCTTTTTTGCTGAACACAAATGTTGTCGGAGCCAGTACTACAAGGCTACAGGCACACTAGTGTTTGTGAATAGGTATTTGCTTTGCATTCAGAACTTAACGTTAGGCTTCTAGAGAAATTTACCAACATAGTAAATCTTGAGCAGAGAAATTCCAAGCCATATACATACATTTGCTTTGTGTTATCCAGTAATAGTCATTCATTCTCGAGTCTGCATTGCCATTTACTTATGCAAAATTGAAGAAACTTATATGCAGACTTTAGTCTCTCTTGCTAACTAGTGCATCGCTGCATTTTCACTCATTGAATATATGCATAAAAGAATAGCATACAACCATGCAGTTGCATGGACACATTCAAGACAAATCACAGGCAGCCTAACAAATACTATACACAAACCGATGATTTGTTCTCAGATCAACAAAGCAAAAGATCACATGCTCTTTCTGGAAGCTGCGAATAAAAAGAGATATACATGTTGCAAGACATAAATTAGCTTTACCTCTATAAATAAGCATATATATGATTTAGGAGAACAGCATAAAATGTTTCCCATGCATCATCTAGATGGTCTGGTTTGGCTCGCAACAGACATTGCACGTAATCTGCTTGCTATCTGAGTAAAGGGTGGTCGTTGCAGAGGATCTGGAGCCCAACACTGTTCCATTAACTTTCTCCATTCTGGATCGCACGAAGGTGGCACTGGTGGTCTAAGCGTATTGCTTACAATACCACCTGCGAACAAATCATTCTTCTGAATACGACGACTTTAAGATTTGACAATGATCATGTTGGTATTTGCATTCTTACCTATAATAGCACCATAGTGCATATTGGCATAAGGTTCCTCGCCAGTGAGGATCTCCCACATGACAATACCGAAAGAAAAGATGTCAACCTGTACCATCATCATATTCCATCAAACATTTCTATAAAATTTCACAAAGAATAATTTCAGAATAATTGGTGACAAGCAATGTAAACTATATGGAGATCATTTGATTTTTGTAGGAGGCAACAAAATTTCTATGGACAAGAACCATATCTTATAATAGTCAGGTTAGACAAGTACAGAGGACAAAGAAAGGTCATGAACTGCACAAACATGAAGTTGATTATCAAGGCCTCATTTTACACTAAATTGTAACAGAAAGACATCAATTTCACAGAGAGCTTAAATACAGTAAAAATCTCACAGACAGCTATAAATACAGCAAAAACCAATGTACGAGTAATCATGAGTTAACCTAGCTAAAGAAACACAGAACATGAAGTACCCGAGACAACCCCCAGACATAAGAAGATTGTAACATATACCTTTTCGGAGACCTTGCTGCTACTACCATTTAATAATTCAGGCGCCATCCATGGCAATGTTCCCCTCACCCCTCCAGAGACCAGGGTATTCCTTTTGATTTTCGACAAACCAAAATCACCCACCTGGACAATATCCATGTTATTGCTAATTTATCAAAAGGATCACTGCACATTATAAATTGAGTCTACATCTAGATGAACAAACAGATGAAACCTTACCTTACAGATCGGTCGTGATTGGTCTTTTAAATTCACAAGCAAATTATCACATTTCAAATCAAAATGCACAATATTTTTGGAATGAAGATATTCCATCCCAAAAGCTGCATCCATTGCAATAATAAGTCGTTTACGGCGATCAAGATACCTATCGAGGTCCAACAAGAGAGCATTTGTTCAAGTACCAACAGTGCATAGATTATAGAAGCAAAGCTACTACCTGTAAATACTCACTTGTCCTTACGCAACAACACATGCCTGAGAGAGCCATTAACCATATACTCCGTTACAGTTGCCAAGGTTCCTCCTGGTCCATCTCTGACAACACCATAGAAAGCTACCACATTCGGATGATGAAGCTTAGATAGAATATCAGCTTCACGCCAAAACTCATTGGTCTGCAATATATGCATGAGATAACACATCAAACCTCTAAACCTATAATAACTTGTTTGCAATAAAGGATAGTAAGCTGCAAGCTTACAAGTCTCTCTTGCTCGGAAGATCGGCCTGTAAAGCAGCTTTTTTTAATACGTTTGATGGCAACATCTGTGCCCCTCCATTTCCCATGATATACAGTTCCAAATGTGCCAGAACCCAGTTCTCTGAGTTCCTCCAGATCCTCATTTTTAATTATCTGCGACCGTCAATATTTAAGCATGTCATATGTATATAGAAGCAAGACTTCAAACAGCTGAGGGGGCGTTTGGAAGTGCTTATGAAATGGAGTTTTTCTGAAATAGAAGGTATTTTTGTCTTTCTTGAAAAACGAGCTCTGTTTTTTTTTACTTCTAAAAAATAATAAAAATATGCAATAAAAAGATCTCACTACGTAGAATTTTTTTACACTTTCTAAATTTTTAAATAAATTTTCTAAATACTTATAAAATATGTATTGAAAAACGTGAAATGGGAAATTTCAAAGGAGCGTTTGGGAAATGCAATCCCAAATGCCCCCTGAGACTGACATTGCAACAGCAAAAAGAATCGATACGAGAATAAATATAAAGTATGTACCAAAAAGGATTGAAAGGTCATCCTGCAGAAACTAAGCCTGCAGAGACTAAGCATGGAACAGAAGTATCCAAATTGTTAAAACATTGAGGTTCCACATTAATAGCCATTGGCTCAGGTTGCCAAATGTAAAACTAAAAGCTACATATTCGAGTTCAATCATCAGCTCAGAGAAATGAATAACAAATAGATAACTAATTCAAAATAAATAAATAAAGAAATATAAAGATAAATCTTTTGCAATTTGTTTTTTCTCAAGTTAGAAAGACATGCTTTATAAAGTGATACCTGTAAGTTATGAAGATCAATGTCTCCTGCAGAGGAATCAAAAGCTTGCATGCAAGTATCGCCAAATTCAAATTTGAAATCCTGATCATAGCAATGTATTAGAAAGTGTCTATGACTTTAGATGAATGTCACCAATGCTAAAGCATAAAGCACTACCTCATAATCGGAAATGGTCCTCAGAGTCTCGCCAACTTTAGAAAAGGGATTCTCAACCTGGAAACTTTCGCTGACCTCATCCACAATGTGAGCATGGCCAGCCTGAGATGATATATAATCTGAATGCATGGCATGAGCATCTCCCATTGTGACAGCAGATGGTAGTTCATTTTTTCGTTCCTCATCATAATCGATTGAGGTTTCTGTTTGCCTCACACTAGGTCCCTCACAGGTCATAGGTGGAAAGCGGTATGTAACACCGCCTTCAGACTCAGGGATCACAGATGAATAGTTAATATGATCTTGATCCATGAGAGAAATATCTTTACGTGAAAACTCATCAGGCGCCAAATTTCTGAAAAATGACCACCGCTTAGGCTCATGGTTGTGCAGATTCAAACTCACACCAGCATCTTCTTTTCGCAAGGGCTTTGTAGCAGTGGAATCTTCAGAAAGTGGGGCATTAGAAAATATGTCTGAGAGGATACTAGGTGGAAAACGATCATTAATATCAATTGAGATATCTGCATCTCCTGGAGGAGTAGTATCCTCTGCAACAACAGCTTTCCTACCAATATCATCCCAATCAATATCAGGTAGTATATGATACTCATTTTCCTGTTGACTTGGAGCTGAAACTCCAGCAAGATGTGAAAGTTGGGATGTGTTAGAGTTACCTTTCAAAATATGTGCTTCATCAGTAGTAGCAGGACTTTCTATATCAACTTCTGTGCTGACAGAATGTCTATCTTCAGGAAATCTCATGTTTTGATTATTCAACTCTGGTTTCTGCTTCTTTTCTATCTTATTGCTATGCCCTTCAGTTACAGTTTCATTTTCATTGCTTGCTCCAGGTTGATGTGGAGACTTCATGCTCAAGGAATCCTTACCGCCAAGAGTTTGGGAAGAATTAGCACTTGCTGGAAGCTCAAGACCAGATGTTATTCCCTGTTGCGCTGGCAAACTAGTGTCAGCAAATGCCTTGTACTTCTCAAACTGGAGGAGCCCATCTTCAACAGTTGCTGTATTGTTGTATCCTGGTTTTGCAGATGAAGAAAAGGTCTCAGGCTGAGAAACCAGGTTGGCATCAGACAGGGCATCACCACCTTCAGCAATAGGCTCTTGAGGAACACCAGAGCTTGCTTGCAGGATTAAATACTGAGAACCAATTGAATCGTCAGACTTTGACAACCGATACATTGATTCTGCCTGCTCCCGGGGAATTCTTTCAGAATGAAATACACGGAGAGGGCGTGAAGGTGGATCATTGTAGATGAGGTCACTAACATCTGCTTCATAGTCAGAAAAACCTGAATGAGATGCTCCGCAACAATGGCGATTTTCATCATTCGCATCACAAGCCCGACCAATACTCAAGGGATCAAGTTGGGATGGCACCTGATCAGAATCAAGGTTTTCTCCTTCTGTTTTCTGTGGCAACAACGACGAAACATGCCCAGATCCAGAAGCATTTATGGATGTCTCTAATTGAATGTGGCTGGAGACTGAATCATCTTGTTGTTTCTTAGGTGCAGAACGATCCTTTTCTAGCTTATGGATATGCTCATTATCATTCTTTTTCTCAGTTGATAGAGTAGTTGGTTTTGTCTCCATAGGTGGTACTTGATCCCCATGCGCTTTTAGGCCTTTTCGAGTTGCTTCACCCAGAACTTGACGGGGATAGGGTGGATCATGGATAGGCATCATAGAAGGATACACACCAGTTTCTTCATATTGTAAACTTAAGAAATAGTCTGATGGAAGAGATGAAGTAACCGAAACCATGTTACTGGACATGCCAAGATTGCCGGGAGGATAGATCGCATGTTGTGCGTATTGATCACCTTCCACATACTGCATCCTGCTTTCAAGATGATGCAAATAACTATCATAGTCACTAGATGGATTTCCCAGATATGGAGTGGTCTGATGTACTGCATCAGAGACATGACCACGTTCTGCTTCTGAAGTTCTGCTTGCAGAATTTTGGTCAACATTCACATTGAGATTGATCAATTGATCGATGTCATTTGTTGAAGTATTTTCCATGCCATGTTCACTAGCAGACCTACCAGAGCCTATGTCCATGCCATTAATTGCAACCACATACTGAATTTCAGAGTCACCTTCCATGCTTCCTAGACCGAAATGTATGTCATCTAAATCACTTATAGAAAAGAGAAACATCCTCAATTTCTGTGAGTTTTCACCAACAAGAAGACTGCACTCCTCCATCATATTCTGTAGATCTTCATCAGAAGATACTGAAACCAGTGAATCAAGATCTTCTCCGGGTAGTTGGTACTTGATTACATGTGGACGATTATATATTGCCATGGTCTTCTGCACCAGTTCCTGCCAGGTGATGTCTTTCTTCACTCGGATAATGTGTGTATCCCCTCCAACATATCTAAGCTTTCTATCACTTGGCCGAGGTAGAATCTTACCACCAAAACTGCAGAGAAACTTCATCTTCGATGATGAGTTATAAGAAGTCCCTGAAGACATATACCCATGGGAATACACACGATTACTGCCATCACTTGACAAGGCTCTTGGTGCTGAACTTGCTGATGCAAATTGACTTCTATTGTCAGATTCATAGGAGTTTCTCTTCTCCATCTCTTTATACTGGCTTCTCTCAGCGGTTCCAATCATGGAGAGATCAGACCCAGTTTCAGATCCTGCTTGAGATGCTCCTAGGACACCTCTTTGTTCCAAGTAACCAGTTGGGATATTCCGCTCTCCAGAAATATTTGGATTTGACAATTTTCTTGACACTGCACGTTCTCGCATAAACTCAAAAGAAAACTCTTCACCTGTTTGTATTGAGTAATTAAGTACAGGCCTAACGCCACCAGATGGAGGAAGCTCCGAAAATTTTGCATTTGGATTGTTGGATACTGATGAGCCTTGTGCAGTAGTCCTTGGAATAGTAGACCCTTGACCATCTTTTCTAGCATCCATTGTTAGGATAACGAATACTAGAGAATTCTAGCTGTTAAATCTTGCATTTGGATCTACTGACAACCATACAACACAGCTGTATGCAATGACCATTCAACTGATTCAATTTTTCCAAAACCAAATGCCACCAAAATTATTTCTTACCTGAAAATAGGGAAAGCACATCTTTTTAATGCTCCATTAATGTATTAACATACACTTCCCATAAGTTCATAAAAGAGAATTAGGCTCTTTATCACATAAACTTGATGATTCTCTTATATAAAAAAAGAAAGAAGATAATGAACAAAAGTATGAACCTAATAGATGTTTTTATGACTACAGGAGGAGGTCATCTCATGAATTAGTTAAGCATATTGACTACTTAACTTTTTCCTTGTGGTGAATCAAGCAATGGGCATCCAATGAATCATGAACTCAAGTTAAGAGGAGGAATAACTATGCATTTATTTTCAGTTTTTCATTTTGAAACTGGAAGCATAGGAGAAATTAGTTCTATAACTCCCAAAGATTTTTCTTCCACACAAGGAAGTGAAATCTTGACACAACATGGTTATCAAAAGATGCTTCACAGAATTATTGCGCTTTAGAACTAAGCCAATACTTCAAATGGGTCAGATCTATGACAAACGACCTGACGTGAATGACGAAGAAAGTGAGAATATTACAAACCCCAGCAACGAAATGCCAACAGAATTCATCTACTTCACTGAACAAAGGTCTCGATTGAAGAATCAAACACTTCTATCAGCAACCAATACGAAAAAAACTGAGTTAAAAAATAAACAGCGATAAGTTCGATCAATTACATGCAAGGAAGCACACAGAAATCAGTTGAACACTACAAGTAAACAACCCAAAATCTTTAAACAACATCACCACGCAACTCTTTTCAACAGAAAATAACCATAAAAATTATCAAAATGATCAATTAATTCTTAAGACCAGTCCAAAGTTTAACATACTTAGTTCTACAAAGATCAAAGATCCAAATTAAGAAACTAGGATCATACCTAACCTTCTGAAACCGCGCGACGTCAACCGCCGCCGACGGCGGCGAAGGGTGCACGGCGACAATTGCACCGGCGATCTTTTGAAAATCCCTAGAAGCGATCGATTGAAGAAAGAATTGAAACTTTTTAAGAAGATTTTGATTGATTCGGATTCGAACAAAGAAGAAGAAAAAGTTGGGGAATGAATTGGGGAACAGACTTGAAGCAGCATCAGGCTTAGGACTCAGCGAAGCCTTTCTATACACAGAGATTAGTTACTGTCAATTGTCCGAACATACTAACCGAATTAGTGTCCGGATGTTTCAGTTTAAATAAAAATAAGTTTTGAATGAATTTACATTGAGTGTCAGTGAGAAGGAGATAGTATACTCGGAGGATGTTATTCGGACGAAAGAAACTACAAGACTAGTAAGCTGACGGTCAAAGGCTTCGGACAGATATTATTATTCAGTTATTTATAGGACTATGTTTGCAAATCTTTTTAGCTTTTCAAGTCTAAACAAATAATATGTAATTTTAAAAAATATTAAAAATTTAGAAGGTGTAAATTACGCTATATCATTGTTTCGTGTAAAAATGTTTTCCTGAAAATAGAAAAAATTTATTTTCTTTAAAAAAATGTTACTTTATAAGCTGTCTCACATAGAGCCTGAACCAGTTTGGTTTAGTTTTATTGATAAATATGTTATAATATAATCGATTGATTTAATTTGATTAATCAGCAACGTATAACCTTTTATAAGGATAGAGGTATTTGTAAGGTCACCTTAAAATTAAGCAGATTTATTTTTATTTAATTAAAAAGAATAGACATTTTGTTAAAGAAAAGAGCCTTGTGATTTATTTAAAATTTTGAATAGAAATGACCAATTTTATCACTTCATCTGGCGACTTTCTAGCTAACAAGTTATCACAAATTGAATTCACTTTTATTAATACTATTTTTAATAATTTATTTATACTAATTAATTTTTTAATAACTCAATTTCTGCAGAAATAACTCAAGCTAAGTGACTATGATGCATATGAATGTTTCAGATTATTACTCATAACTGAAGAATTCTAAATCTGAATTACCCATAATAAATTTAAATCTGAATCATATGCTGTATTAACAAAAATTACATGAGCATAACCTATAGGGTTAGAGAGATGTGAGTGTCAAGGATGCTAATGAAGTAATCACACTCAGACGAAGTGAGCGCAGAAGAATGGCATCAAGGCAATGCATTGGTTGCAAGAGTTGTAGCAAGACACTGAAAGAAGGACAAAACTACAAGTAGTTCCAACAGAGTTAGATGTCATTATTAGAAGAGTTTGATCATTAGTAAAGTTTGGTTTCATTAGAAAACCTATTCTAGTTTTCATGTCAAATAAAGGCTCTGTTTAGATAGTCCTAGTAGCTGAAGAATGCTACTATCTTGGGAGTCTTGAAGTTAGGTTATAAATAAACACTCATGTATCTCATATTGGGCACAAAGAAAATCTTATTCTAATTTTATTTGTATTTTTCCTTTCAATCTTTTGTTCTCAGTTACAGAAGGCAGCCCCGTTCATAGTTTGAGTGATCTCAAACCATCACAGTGAGAGATTAGTCTTGAAAGTTATAGACTTTTATGTAAAAAAATTAATTTCATACATTATTTGTTGAACTCAATTATCCTACATTATTACATAATTTAGTCATATATATATATATATATATATATATATATATATATTTCATAAATTAACACACAGAGTGCTCATACCTTGTACATACTTTTCTAAATTGAAATTTCAATTTTCCTACCAATAATAAGATAAAATAGTAAGATTCAATTGAAACATTAATGGACTTTGTATGATATTTTGTCATAGATGGAGGTTCTTTACTAGATGATTGATTGATGAACTAATGCAAGTACAAGATGCTAATTTTAAGCCAATAATCACATGTTTTTATTTTTAATTTGATAGAAACATGCAATTTCCTAATAGCTTTTGTTTATTGGTTTTTGTTTTGTACAAAGATAAGAATATTATGAAGTCCCACAAAAAAGATATAACCACAGCGAAATAAAATTTTCTGTGAAGTTCAAACCCAAAAAGTGGTTGCTCCTTTCTTTGTTTCTTTTCTATGTACTATTTCTGGAATGCCCATTACAAACTTTCACCGGAAGCATACATTGTTGCTTTCAATCTTTTGGAATACCAATCACATTGAACTACTAACTAGTTTTCAAAGGGTATACTGGGACCGATTTAATCATCATACATCAATCAGTTCAACTTTAAGAATCTCAACAGCAGAACCATTTACTAGCTTTTTCAATATGATGATGATCTACAAGTGAAAGAACTGTTAAAAACACCACGCTTAGGGGTGTTTCAAAAATGTTTCAATTTTGGGAAATGAGTTTTGCAAAAAATGAATTTGACAGAAATAAAGCTTGGTAAGAAACAAAATTTCCTGAAAGTAAAATTCAAACTTGCAACTGCAATACGCAAAAGTAAAATTTAGAATAAAATTTTTATAGAAGTAAAATTAAGTATAAAAACAACAATACGAAAGAGCAACTAAAACACATAAAATGATATATCATTGAAATCTGAATAGAAAAAATAAAGTTTTAAAATATTGAAATATGGCTTTGGTGGTTGTATAATAGAAAAAATCCATAGAAAAGCGGCTACTTGCAGAACACAAAACCAGCTTAATCGCCCAACAAACAAGTTTTGTGCTCACTATCAAACCATAAGTTATAAACACTACATTAGTGTTACTGAAGGCCTGATTGTTCTACAATCATCAAAGTTGCAGTAAAGTCATCAAATGCCAACAAGCAAAAGCCATCCCTTTAAGAACATAGCTGCCGGATAACTGCAAATCAAATTCAAATTCTACGAGTCGATGAGTACTTAGCATATGCATTATGAGACTTATGTGCTTGGGAACTTGGGTTCGAGCTGGTACATAGTAGTTGACGTAGAATAAGGTTGTCAAATTTACATTAATTTCAGATAGTATATGGGACCAAAACCATGCTCTCATAAAATCAAACATGTGTAAACAGCGCTAATACCAACAGCATCGATTGACAGTCTCACATATGTAGCATAAAACAGAAAACGGAAACGACAATTGTGATCCACAGATTTTCAAATGCTAGCATTTTGCCTTAGGAAAATAAATAAATATAAAAAGGTTTTCATCAATTTACACTATATACACATTGACTTTGATTAGATGGAAGTGTACATAATTAGATGTAAACAATTCTAAAAGAAAGTCATTGTACAACTTGCATTTCATGAAAGCATTACTTCAGACCAAAAAGCCAAGTCACATCTTCTGCAGTGTAACATTCAAAATTAACAAAGCATCTTTCACAGGGTAACCAGTCTAGCAAGTTTTGCCACTTTGATCTCATGAACCAAAAAAATACCACCTGTGCAAGCATATAAAACAACTCCAAGAAAGAACGTCATGAAGGCTACCATAGTATCCATCTTAAACAAACTGGCATAGATTTCTATCATTAGCTGCTCAAGATGTCAGCTAAAAATTACACGATACACATTTTTAAGGCAGCAGCAGAACATGCCCTGGTAGTGGAAATAAACATACAGCAATTTCGAACTAAAAAGGAATGGACAATCCATGTAAAAAAATATACACAGGTTCAGATACAGACCGCAAAGGAGCACCGCAAGATATCTCACCCTAACAACAAGAGACCATCTATCCTACCATTGATACTACCGAAACATAAATGTGCAATTGAAAGTCACCTGGAAACTCTAGAAAAAAAAATGTAGACTCTGCACTCCTAGAACACAACATATGATATAAACGACTCTGCCAAGAATAGCTAATACTAGCAGATCTATTACATGATGTAAAGCACTCTACAAACCTAAGAAGCGTGATCACTACATTCCATCTAACCGCTAAATGAGCTAATGCAAAAGTCGTTCTGCAGAAAACTAATGCCATGATTAATCTAAGAATCTTCCTAAAAGCAAATCTTGTCAAAGATAAAGGTTAGTAGGTCTTCTTAAGAGGTCTACAAACCAAACTAATAGTCTATAACAAACATAACAAAATAAATACGATCTGAATTTGGCTTCTCAAACAAAACATGACCTACATGAGCTATGTAGCAAACTAGGTCTCGTCATGTCCTCTAAATAAGCTCAAATTCAAGTTGGGAAGCTAGAGACCCTGAGGATAGCCTAGCTTGTCGTGAACAGGCTTTTGTTCCTATCTCGCATATGGGTGATAGCGACCATAACCACCATAGCCTCCTACCCTACCACCATATAGCCCATCAGAGCCATAACCACCACTTGGCCCAAAATCATATCCACCACCATAGCCTGAGGCACCATATCCCCCATAGGTGTCATCACCTCTTCCATAGCCCCCAAATCCACCTCCACCATATCCACCGGCATAACCACCACTATAAGAATCAAAGCGACTAGAGTAACCAAGAGAAGTATATTGGCGGTGACCACCTAAGACGCCAGCCCCTAAGCTACCACCATATGCGCTACCAAATTCGATAGCACCATCATAGCCACCATAACCACCAAGCCTAGGACCAAAACCTCCTGCACTCCTATAAGAGGATATCATCACCAAAAGAACGGGCCCTAGACCCTCTACCAAATGCTGCTGGGGGTGGATTTTGTTTCTTGGGTTCAGCCTTCTTGATCTCCACCTACAACAAAGCAAGAACATTAACCTCATCCTGTGATATGCAAGCTAACTAGGATACCTTAAGAAGAGGATAACCAATAACAAGTAGACTACCTAGAGTAAAGCCATTCCTAGTCCAGAGGTAGCCTATGGCAAATTAACAAGAAACTCCCAAAAACAGAGACATGATTGGAGAAACATTCCTAAGTGATTGAGGGAAAAAGGTGACACTGGCAATGGATAGTATCCCCGATTCCATATACATCAAAACTTCAAAACCCTCCTACATAAAAACATCCATAACATACCTGAGAACCAGCTAAATCAATCATATTGCCCTTTCCTAATAAATCATCTACGACTTTTTCAGTGTGAAAACAACAAATCCAAATCCTCGGGAACAATTAGTTGAATGATCAAGTACAATCTGGTGATCAATAACCTTCCTGTACTTGGAGAAGAAATTCTTGAAATCATCTGAAGAGTCATTTTTTAAAGGAAAATTTAGAACTTTATAGTCAGCAAAACAGTCGAGTATAAGCAGCACAAAAGCATAGAGGTAGTGATTTACCTTCAGAAACAGTTGAAGGAATTCCACCAACAAATAATTTTTTTGTTTTAAATCGTTTGCCTGCACAGACACTTTTGGTACGGTTCTCTTGATTTCAACCTGCACATTCAAACATTTGAGAAGTGCATTGACTTAGATCTACTAAGCTTCCATGGAGGTAAAAGCACATGGAATCATACAATCTTTATCATAGAGAAAAGAATAGTTCCAAGAGAAACTTAGTGTGCGCAAAACAATTTTATGGCAAGAAGAAATTCTCTTGACAATGGGAAGGCATACTATCCATCATCAGCACAAGTTTAAACATTAGGATCTAAAATTTTGAACCTAACATATCCATACTTGATACCTGCTTCCCACTGAAAGTATGTGTATCTTCCATGACTCTATCAACAACAGAAGGCTCAGCATATGTGATGAAACCGGAGCCCTTGGCTGCTTAGTGGCTCGGTCTACCATTATCACCGAGTCTATAATCTCCCCATTTTTTCCAAAATGACTGTCAAATTTATCTGAAATTGGAGCAGTACATCATTAAAGAAGTTCTTACAATTCAAAACACACAGCTACACAAAATATGTAGCAGGGAAGTCAGCAAAATCCTAAGTTGACAAGAGAAAAAGAACATTCATATAAAACATACACAATATTACTAATTGGTTATCCCCAAAGAGCTATTTGTTCATGTAGCTACCAGCAGGGAGCACCAGTTACAAGGAAAAAGTTAAGGTGAAGAATTGCACAAAAAGGTTAGTAGTCAAACAAGAGATCCAAACGCAGTTGCTAATAAAGAATTCACATACTAGTACACAACATTGAACAGATGCAGTTAGCCATAACAGTTACAAGGCTAGCACTATATACCGAACACACACACTTGTGAAAGATCATATTCATGAAGCCAAAATGAAGAAACACGAAGAAACAAAAGAAGGTAATTGCAGATCAAGAATCATGGTGAAGCTACAACGCTAGTAACACTGAAAACCTTATTGGATTAAAAATGACAACAATGATGAGCAATCCTTAATCCAAATTAATGGAAATAGCTACATCAATCAGCATACTCATTGCGCTACATTTAAAACGATATCTTCAAGGAAACAGTCAAATAACAAATTATCAATGTGGAATAAACAAGTTTGCACCACATTCACAGTATTTCAGGTGATAAGATCATAACTTCAGAAAATGAAAAGAAAAATAGAATAGCTTCCTCCCTTTAGAAACCTCTATTGGATCAACCAGCTAGATGCAAAGAAATCATTCTTAATTCTTGAAATTAATCCATTCCGCACACGATTAAACAGATAATGCATATTCACAAGAAACCCGCATAACTAACAAACCGTATGAGACATAGAGCTAAAAAATAATTAACAATTGATCAGCTGAAGAAGCTTACTCTTGGTAAGATCCTTCGGAAGTCCTCCAATAAAGATCTTCCTGCAAAACCAAAGCAACAAACATACAAAACTCAATAAATTCCTCATAATAACCAAACCAAAACTAGAAAAAAATATCGAAATTAGAAAAATAAAATAGAATAGATCGGTACCCGGGGCTAGCTCCATCATGCTCCCTAGCTCTGACAACTTCTTTCCCCAAAAGGTACTTAATTCTCAGAGAATTGATGAACTTTGGTTTCGATTTGGAAACCGGAGATGAAATTGTTTATATAACCTGATCGAACAGAGACAGATTAGAAAGAAGCGAAGACGGAACGAGAGAAACGTTTCCGAACTAACTAAAATGTTTGGAAGTGTTTTTTAATTTTTGTTAATTTTTATTTTATATTTCTAATAAGATTTATAATGTTTATAAATTTTTAAGAATTTTAGAAACTACAAAAATATTTATGCTTTAAGATGTTATTATTATATTTGAGATAAACCAAATAAAATTTGTCTAAAATAAAATTTTAAATAATTTTCGTTTAAATTTCTTTTTCGTTTCAATTTTTAATTTTTTAAAAATCATTCCCAAAACATTCAAAAAACTGATGAGGAAGCTTCGGACAATACCAACATGTGATTTAAAGTATGTTTAGAATTGCTTTTTAAGAATAAAAATAATTTATTTTAAAAATAAATAAATAATAATAAAATAAGTAAATAAATAAATAATATTTTTATCTAAAAAATAAATAAATAATAAATAAATAATAATAAAATTTTATAACGTAAAATTTTATATAATAATAAGATTTTATAGGTAATATTTTTATTTTCAAAATTTTAAAAATACTATAAAAATTTTATTAAAAATTGGCAATTCAAATCGGACTCTCATCCATAAATCGTAAATTTGAACATCAAATCGATCCGGTATGTAAAAAAATTAGAGATATAAATAACTCTTATTGACCCGTTTTTATTTGGAGTGATCCATATGACCTACTCATTCGAGTCAATACGAAATGAAAAAAAAATTACTTAATCTATAATCTGGTTGATTGATCGCCGGCGAACCACCTCCTTCCATGCTAAGCAACCTTCGCCGCAACGATGAAGATATCTTCATTATGGTGACCATAGCTAAGTGTGATGCAATCTATATGAGCGCCTCTACTGAAAGTTAAAGTTTTCGTTGAGAACTTCACTATAGTTAAGGAACCATCACCGCAAGAACCCTGGTAGAGATAAGATCTACGACAGAGATCACAATCAGAATCAAGACAGCGGCAAACCTAGGCTTCGTAGGGGATCGATGAGAACGAGTGCGAATGGCGAATATCGAACACGTGATCTGTTTGCGAGTAGAAGTGACGGCATGGAGCTCACTAAACCCATAAACCCATAAACCATAAACCCATACACCGTCAGAATTTTGACCCCAATACTAGTGAAGTACTTCCCACTCTCTTGTGATGCCCAGAAATAACAGGACTACTGAAACGTGAATGTTGTCTACGAGGCATCGTTCTATTGCCTGCTACTCTAACAATCTTTTTCACCAATATCGCGGCACGGGCGACATCATAGTGAAGTCTCTAGCTTTGATGATGATGATGACGGTGATATATAGTCTCATCGATCGTGATCTCTCTATTAGCGGTTGTGTTCATAGACACTGTCTTTTTTTCGACTAGGCTACAAACTTCAACCACGGCTAGCGATTGCAGTAAACTAACAACCTATTTCAGCCATGACGACTCTCCCTCTCAAATCTTGTATCTTTGTGTAAACAAAAGAATGAAGCAGAGAACATCGGAACGAAAAGCTTCCTTTCTTCTTTTGCTCTGTATCGATCAATGCTACAACTAGAAGATAAAGAGGAGAGGATGAAGCTTTAAAGTTTAAACCTTTTTACAGGTGTAGTAAGCAGTAAGGAGAGGGACACACGCCACACAGCAGCTCAGCTCAGCTCAGCCATTTCTGATGACGAAGATTGGAATTTAAATTTTGCAAAGAAAACAAGTAAAAAACACTTAACTGATTTCGGTGGAAAGAGGTATTTTTTTATAATCTCTATAAAAGTAAGTGATTCAGTTTAAATACTGTGACCTGACTCGGCCATCCGAACATAAATTCAGATTAATTTCGATTCAGTTCTTACAATTATAATTTAAAGCCGTATTTTGTGTCACGTGTTTTGTTCCAATTGGGCCTATGGGCTGGATTCGTGTCAATGTTACTTGGGTCACCGAAGAGTCGGATTTTGTTATAGTTATTGCATAAACCATAAGCCACCTGACTCTTCAATTCGTTATGGTAAAACCCTGACGTTAGTGACCTAGGGTTTAATTTATCAATCGATCAGTCAACATTCAAAAAAGTTTCAATATTTTTGAACTTCTCGCCGTCGACGACGATGGCCTCCGCCGCCGCGAAGAAGCAAAAGACTAGTAGCAAGAACAAGAAAGAAAACAAGAATACTAACAAGCTATTACAGAAGAATAAGGAGGAAGAAGAGACCGAGGAGGAGGAAGAAAAAGAAGAAGTGCCGGAGTTGGTACCGCTACAACAGTCCGACGAAGATGATTCCGAAGCTGAACAAGAGTTCGGTGGTTCTTCGGACTTGTCGGACGATGACGATGAGCCTCTGGGGGATGATTTCCTCGGAGGGAGTGGAGAAGAAGGTATCCATTTGTTGAGCATCTTTCACTTTGATTTTGGGAAAGTTAGCTCTCGTTGTGCATTCTTACCAGAAAGAACAATCTTTATTAGTAGTATAGAAAATTTCTGGTTTGATTTTAGAATAGAATGCGGCTTTATAATGAAAGTAACAATTTAATCAAATTTCTGATCATTTAAATGCTAATTGAGAAATTTCTGATCATTTTGAGTTTAGTAATAACTTCGAAAGAAGATGTTGGACGATGACGATGAGCCCATCGGGGATGATTTCCTCGGTGGGAGTGGAGAAGAAGGTATCCATTTTGTTGAGCTTCTTTCACTTTGATTAGGGGGAAAATTAGTTCTTGTTGTGCATTCTTACCAGAAAAGTTATTAATAGTATAGAAAATTTCTGGTTTGATTTTAGAATAGAATGCGGCTTTATAATGAAAGGAACAATTTAATCAAATTTCTGATCATTTAAATGCTAATTGAAGAAATTTCTGATCATTTTTGAGTTTAGTAATAACTTCGAAAGAAGATGTTGCTTTATGATTACTGGGGCATTTGAAATTATAAGTTCAAGATTTTGGTGAAACCGTAAGGATACATTTTCACATTTTTATTTAGGCTTACCTAGCAAGGAAAAACAAGAACTTTGCTGATGAAAAGGGTAAGTTTATAAGCTGAATTTGGAACGTTTTGTTATAATTTTTTGACCGGAAATGCAACAGCATCTACTGAAGCAGTTTTTGTGTTTAGGAGCTGATTTTCTGGTGGCAATAGGAATTGGGACATGTTCTGGACCATTTAATTTATAAAAGAGACTTTCTTGTTATAGGATTTATTAGTTTAGGAGTTGATTTTGAGTTTTATATCAGTAATTTGTGTAAGAAGTTCTTCAGGCCCTTTTGTTGGAAAATAGAGTGGCTTGAATAGTATTTGCCGTCATCAGTTTATTTTGGAAGATAAAAAAGAGGCTTTAAATAAGATAAACAAAATATATGGAAGTAATTCGCTTGTTTCAGGCGAAATTGGAAGTAATTTTGTAATATCTTACAGTATTTCTTATCCATTATCATGCCAGAAACTTTCAAGCATGTAACCTTTTTTTTCCCTGGTTTTTTCCTTTTGAGTGCTTTATTTATCATTATTTTTTTGATGCAGAGGAGCAGGATGATGAGGAGGGAGATGATTCTGATGAGTCTGACCTTGAGGAGAAGTCGAGGGCACTTGATGATGCGAGGAAAAGGGAGCAGGAGGATGCTGAGGCTGAGCTTGCCCTCAATATAAAGGAGGAATCTGATGAGTTTCGACTCCCAACTACAGAGGTGCATGAATGTCCTAATCCCTATTTTCTGTTTGGAGCAGATTCTGTTCAATTTCTCTGGTTCTCAACTTTGATAGAAGTTTGACATTGTAGGAGCTTGAAGAAGAGGCTCACCGGCCACCCAATCTCCAAAATCTTCTTCGTAGAATTAATGAGAGTAAGAAGAGTCATATCACAGCCCATTATATCTTATTATTAGGACGATCTATGTATTTCTATATATTTTTTTATTTGTAAGGCAAAAAATTTTGCATTGGTGTCACTGCTTGCTGATTCCAAATTCTTTTCAGTTGTCCGGGTCCTATCAAATTTTAATGTGCTGAGGCAAGAAGGTGCAAAACGTAAGGACTATGTTGAGCAACTGAAATCAGATCTCTGCTCATACTATGGCTACAATGAATTCCTTATTAATGCTTTCATTGAGGTATGCTTGAATATCATCGCCAGGAACCTTTTCTTATAGCTGCTTGTTTAACAGTTTTGAGCTTTTTGATTTGCAGATGTTTCCAGCAGCAGAGCTGATTGAATTTCTTGAGGCTGTGGAGAAGCCGCGACCTATAACACTAAGGACAAATACATTAAAGGTTCTTTGTTTCCATTGTCAGTGTTGAAAACTTATAATAGTATTCTTAGTTTGGGAAAGATTTGCTTATATATCTATATATATATAATCTATCTTCTGCTTTTTTATTTCCATTGTTTAGACACGTAGGAGGGACCTAGCTGGTACTTTGATAAATAGAGGAGTCAACCTAGATCCTGTTGGCAAGTGGTCGAAGGTAACCTTTTTGTTTTGACTGCGTATTTTTTTCCTATATACCTTCAGGGGTCTAACTGAAAATGTTACAACTGGTAGGTTGGACTTGTAGTGTATGAATCACGAGTTCCTGTTGGTGCAACACCTGAATACCTGGCTGGACACTACATGGTATGCATACTTTTCCAAATCTAGTCCTCTCAATATTTCGTCTTCAATATGCTGCTTGAGGATTTTATATGTAATGCTTGTTTTTATATGCAGCTCCAAGGTGCAAGCTCTTTCCTACCTGTCATGGCTCTTGCACCTCAAGAAAAGGAGCGGGTTGTGGATATGGCGTAAGTTATTTTATTATGTATCTGAAAAAGAAGTTTTTTGCTTTGTTTTCTCAATCTTAGACCGAGAAGGGGTCCAAGAATTTTCATTTCTTGTTTACTAACTACTAGTATTATTTATACATGTAATACTTAAAATTCAGAACTTTGGCAATTTAAGGACAAGAAATTTAGGTGCATGCGCCTTGTTAATGCAATGAGGCACAACTATATTTAGTCTCATCCTTTAACAAGGAAATAGTTTTTAGCTTGGTTGGACTGCCTTTATTTGGTGTGCAAGTTTTGGGAGTAGTAGTATTTAGTGGATAATATTAATAGGTCCTTTTTTTAATGGAAAAGCATATTGTAGGCTAGTTCAGTTTGCTAGGTTCGTTCTTTGTGCTGCATATCTAGCAATTTGGAATATTAGATAATAACATATTTTTGCTTGTGTAGTTTAAACTAGAAAGATTAATGAACCTTGAAGTTTATGACAAACTAATTCATCAATTACAAACTTTTCAGTGCCTTCAAATAATAGAAAATATGAATATTAGCAGATGTTACTCATCTTTAAAGAAAACAATTGAATGTTAATATTAATTGGCACTATCATGTCTTTTTCGTTCATATTGGTTCAGTGTGCAGAGGATTATGATCTGGAGGATGTTGTGTAGAGGCTCTTTATGATTTATAAAGTACTTAGCAATAAAAATGGTTTTCGGTGGATTTCAAGACTGTGAGTGGCATTCCTTTTATTGAACTGCTATAGGAACTAGGCAAGCTATTTTCCTAAATAGGTACATAGCTATTTTATCATTAAATGTTTGTGGTGACTTTGTCTAGCAATATTTAGTGGCTATACATCTTGTTTATCTGAAGTTAATGTATTAATTGCAGAGCTGCTCCTGGTGGTAAGACAACATATATTGCAGCCCTTATGAGAAATACTGGTAAGAGTTCTTCAGTACTGTGTCTTCTTCATTCTTCACAACAGTATTAGTCTAAAATATCTAATGCCTGGACCGTGTTGAATTTTCTTGTCCATAAGTTGTTTCTCTGATATTTTTTCCTATTCTAGGATCTGATGTTGTTTTTATATAGCATGAATCAGTGTAACTGATCTGATGCAGTCATTTGCTGATGATTACTACTATGTAGTTAATTACTTGTAATCCACTACCACCAATGAATGTGGACATTAATTATGAGAAGAGAAGGGTAAAATAAGGATAAGTGGATAACAAAATAGAGAGAAAAGAGAAGAGAGGTTGCTTAAACAGTTCAAGTATTGATGCACACGTGACTAGTTTGGCCAACCTGCAGTCACGATTCAGATACATTCTTTACTTGATTGCAAGGCCTACTGAAAAGTGTGGGGAACAATTAGGGGCTAGTCAATTGTTGTAGAGTGGTGCTAGCATCATTGGTAGGGATCTAAATGGGTCACTGTAAGGTTTGAGTACTGGGTCCGAAGGGGCTGTATTCCAAAATTAATATAAACAAAACCAGCTTTTTGATAACTGAACTGTCCTATATATGTGAACTAGCACCCAACTCTTATAGATTATATCTACCTTTGAAATTCAACAATTTTTATGTTGAATATGGAAACAAATTGACTTTATTCTTCAGTCAGTGGAGACACTTGAAACTCTGTCAAAAGCTAAACAAAATCCTAGTTTTATAATTAATTTTTTTATATTTAATTTTTAATTTATTATTATAGCTTTTATTACTTTTTGGTATCAATAACAACCGACATCGCAATGCTGAGAAGTTGAAACCCACAACCTCTTATGAGGGAGGGAGGTGTCAAACCACTAGGCTACGTAGGGATTGACAAATCCTAGTTTGAAATTAAAAAGTGATGTTGTATAAGTTAGAATACCAGGAAGATCCAAAAGGGATTATTAGTTGGCAGCACTGAGTTTAGGTTTTAGATGAAGACCTAGAGTGTGTGTAACTTTTATTAGCCTTTTGAGATATCAAAACAAAGTTACGTTGAGACTTTGCTCAAACCCACTGTTTGGGCCTGCCACTTTGCACGAAGCAACATATCCTTAGTAATGCTAATGGATGGTCTTTATCTTTTAACTTAATACTTAGTTGTCTAATTCATGCATCTTGCTTGTAGAATTGAAGGGGCCGCTTCAATTTTTCTTCATTTTTCTCTTCAACCAATGCTTATCTCATCACACTAGGTTGGATTGGCTACAAGGAACCTTTTTGAGGAATTCATTTATATTAGTTGACTTACCTGTTCTCAATACGTTTCTTTGTTGTTGACATGAGATTTTCTTCATGATGTGCAGGAATAATTTATGCTAACGATTTTAAAGAAAAACGGCTCAAGGCACTATCATCCAATATAAATAGGCTAGGAGTCACGAATGCCATTGTCTGCAACTATGATGGCAAGGAGGTTAATTCTCAAGACTCTCTGAATAGCATGTCTTTTGTTGTTCATTTATGACTTATTTTAGTGCTTTTGTATCTTGTGGCCTTATTAAAACTATTTGCTTTCTTTCCTTGAAAATTTTCATTTTTACTTCGATTCAAATGAGAGTACAAGGTGTAGTTTGACCTATGAGTAGAATTGTATGATGGTCCTCTAATTCCTTATGGTTTTCTTAGCTTTGCAGGGAAAAAGTTAGAGGATATCAAATTAGTGGACAAATACATTTTTAAAAATAATTTTGGTCTTCCAATTATTTTCGTATGAACATTGAGAAGAAGGATGGTAATGCCACATTATAGGTAGTGCTTACTTATAGAGTTGTATCAGTATCGAAAGCATTAACGATGGAATCATAATGGTGATGTGAGTACCCATTGAAGGTTTGGTATGCCAAGACACTAGTGGGAATCTTTTAAACTTTCAAGTAAATGTATTATTATACGATGAATCAAAGGACGAATAAGTAGTGGGGTTAGTTGCCAGTTGTAACAAGTAACAAAACAAATCATTCTCATTCCAATTCGTAGGCATAAAAACCTTGAAGCAAAAGGTTCCTTAGATCTTTTAGCTATGAATATATTGGATGCAAACCGACTCAATATATGGTTATCTTGTCTTTCATCTCCTTAATCAAAGAAGTGTTGTGACAGTTATGGAGTGAATCCTTGTGTATCTGTTGTATTGAAATGATAACTTTTACTTTCTTGACATTTTACCAGTCTCTTCCAACTAATTGTTCCCCCACCACTACTATCAGTGAAATGTGATCTTTATGTCCCCAAGACTCAAAAAGATATGCTTTATAATTGGTCCTTGCACGACCATGTGACTATGTTGAAGAATGTCATGGCGCTTCCAATTCAGGCCACAATCTCAAGTGAATTTACGGAGACGTCATTTAGCTCCATCTTTTTCATGAACTGCTGTTATGTTGTCATCCTGCCTCACCAGTGAAGATGGCCAGAACCTCTGAAGAGCATTGTTAACCCTTACTAACCATTTTTTGGTTCGGCGGCAAATGCTTGGACAGGCAGCTGCAATTGTAACATGGCGGCCTCTTATTCTAGTTTGATCTAAGAATCTGATATCTGATTACTTCTCACTGCCTACAAACTTGACTGCCATGGTAAAGCTATCTTGCTCATACACAGGTTCCTAGCTGTCAGCAGCCAGTATGCTTGCCATATCAGCTACTAGGTCTGGATGCTGAAGGAGCGAGCACGTCTGGCTTCACATACAGAAAAAATAGCTGGACATCAAGGCTACCATTATTGTTAGGATATGGAAATTTGATGTTGTGGTAGGAAGCTCTCTCTAGTGGGAGGAGGGGCAAGCGAATGGAGTTTAGAGCTTTACATTCGTAGTGGCAAGCAAAATGTGGTTTTAGGAAAACTACAACTAATTTCTCTTATATAATGAAATCAACAAAAGGCTGCAAATAACAAAGCATTAGACCATCACGTCGGGTCAGCAACATAGTTTTTTTCTTGCCACTGCATAATTGAAATTAACACTAAACTTATTTTAGCATAATTCATATTTTGGCAAACTACTGAGTCTTTGTCCAATATGTTTCAAGTTAATTAAGAAGAAACTTTCGGTAAACAGAAGTAGTATTTGTGAGACCTTCTATTATACAATTGTGACACTGCTGTTCTTTTCTCCAAGTTGTTATATGTACATGTGTATTTTCTTATTACATTGTTCCCTGTATAAATACCCGCAATATTTTTTGGTTGCTATGGAATATGAAAACGCCTTGATTTCCCCATGATGGTTTTTTATTATCAAAGTAGAACAAGCTGCTGATGCATTGTATGTGAGCATTGTTTTGTGCAATGCAGCTACCGAAGATTCTGGGCCTCAACACCATGGATCGAGTGCTTTTGGATGCCCCATGCAGTGGGACAGGGGTTAGCTAGATGTTCCTGTCTTCTTACACTGCATATTACCGCCACTTTTGATGCTAAACTTGCTCATTTTCTTGCTCCTAAGGTTATATCTGGTGACAAAATGATCAAAACTTCCAAGAATGACGAAGATATCAAGAACTGTGTTTTCCTGCAGAAGGTCCAACTTTGTTACATATGTACTTCTATTGAATCACATGGATTTGTTTATTCATCGAAGATTTAATTATTTCAAAAGAAGATTATCTGAATGTTGAGTCAAATTTAATTGTTTGACAATTTCTATTCTGTTTCTGAAAGCTCTCTAACTAAACCAAACAGCAGATGGTTTTCTTCTGCATTCTAGTATCTTTGATGATAAGTACTCCTAAAAGTTTAGAAGTCGTAAGAATCAAAGATGTAACAAGGACCTTATGTTGAGATAGAGGTGTTTATGATACAAGTTATGAGATACAAGTTATGTAGCAGTTTGGGTAGATATTGATTAGTAATCTAATCAAGGGAAGAGATGTATTCAAGCAATCTTTTGCGTATTTATAGGGACAAGTAAAGGTGAAATTTAACAGATGGATCTAATGCAATATTTGATATAGTTAGGGAATTTCTCAAGGGTTTTGGGTCATAGAGGACCCAAGCTAATTCCACCTAACGTTTTGTACTTGACAAGATGCAGCTAGTTTCTTTCCACCTTATCGCTGATTCTTGAAATTGTGCCTCTTATCTAAGGGGACACAAAAACCTCCAAAAGTGAATCATATAGCTGAGGTTTCTGCTTCCTTGCAGTCAAAATCCTCTAGACATCCTTATTTCCTAACAACTAAAACTTTCAATATCCATTCAAATTCTTCAGCAGACTAACGATATCTTATGTTTTTTCAAACATAGCCAACAATAATAGTTGGCTATTAGAGTTTATAACTTCAACCATGAGATTTGATGAAAACAATTAGAAGCATCTGAAAGCATCAAACTGGTCATACATATTTGAAAATTTCTTCTGCCTTTGTAGTCCACTATAATGTTTTCATGCGCTTTTTTTTTTTTTTTCAAAAGTTCGGAAGTTATTTTTTGTACATATAACATGCCACTATGCTTAACTGTCTGAATTTACTTTCTTTCAGCAACTAATTTTGGCTGCGATCGACTTGGTGGATGCTAATTCAAAGACAGGGGGCTACATAGTCTACTCAACTTGCTCATTGATGGTTGACGAGGTTTGTGGATAATCAAATTATTTAGTGGTCCATGTTTCAGTCTTCTCAGTACTGGTTTTCGGTTTGCAGAATGAGGCTATCGTAGATTATGCACTGAAAAAGAGAGATGTCCAGCTTGTCCCCTGTGGATTGGACTTTGGAAGGCCAGGGTATAAGATTGTGAATTTTCATGTAGACTTTCACAGACATTTCTATACCAATACTGACTCGTTGTTTACAGTTTTATACGTTTCAGAGAGCACCGTTTTCATACGTCACTGGAGAAGACTAGACGCTTTTATCCCCATGTGAATAACATGGATGGTTTCTTTGTTGCAAAGGTAAACTAAAGCATGCGCGTCTGCAAATACTTAGGCGTTTTGAGAAGGCATTATAATGGATAGCTATTTTTTCACAGATTGTCTTATGAGTAAAAAGCTTAGAGCCCCTCTTCGTATGATTGATGCCTTGTCATCATGTTAGAAATAGTTGCAAATTCCTATGTTCTTCAAGATTGAAGGTTGCAGATCAATGGGTGTAGTACTCATATTTGATTGCCTGGAATTTCGCAAACTTATAAGTTTTCTATTGCGTGCTGCAGTTAAAGAAGATAAGCAATACGAAACCAACACCTGGAATATCTAAACTATCACAACAGAAACAAGCATCGTCTGATATGACGGATGGTCAGGGTGCTAAAGAGAACATCTCAAATGGAGATACTAAGCATGTCCAGAAGGATATTAAAGCAAGTGGGTTGATGAAGGTTGGCATAGGAAAGGCTGCAAATAAGAAAAGGAAATTCAAGCCCAAGGATGATAAGATTTCAACTGAAACAAATAAAGCAGGAAAGAAAAGGTGATGCCCCACATCTGTGATCAGATTTTACGTGTTGTCAGCTTCTTTAAAATGTCAAGTATAATTTTATTTTACATAGCAGCTGAGTACAGTAGATGTTTCTTTGAGTTAAAGACGATAAGAAACAAGCTTATAGTTGAATCTGCTTTTTATTTACTTCTGATGATGCTGGTAATGTGATGTTTATTGGTTGTACTAGTATAGTTATAGATGGATATAAACTGTCTTATCTTGAATAGCACTAATGTGATTGATTTATTTAGTTCTCTTATGCCTCATGCAGGAAAACAAGCAATCTTTCCAGAAAAAAGAAAGACAAAAGAAAAGCTGGAAAGTCATCAAGATAGTAGTGAGGTTCTCTTCATACCCTTCTGATGGTTTTGACTGTATCTTTACTTGGTAACTTAACCAGAGTTCAGTATGAATAGGTGTGTCATCATAACGTGTATTCTATGCAGTTGTTCTTATGAAAATTTTGTTTGTCAGTTGGCTGATGGACAGTGAAAATTTGGCGAGCAGTAGTTATCTGTTGTTGTATTGTTCATAACTCAATTTTTTGCCAGAACAATGTGATCTACTTAACTTTGTTCAAATGGCTTTTAAACAAGCATTTTTGTGATGTGTTCTTTTCGAAGATCGTTGAAGATACAAAATTTGTCATGACAGTATATATCTTAGCTTTAACTTGCCAACTGATAAATGACACAATTAGGCTGTTTATGACCATATGGCTTTGTATGTATTGATTGCATTTATAGGTGCTGATGCTACACTGATGAAAACTGGAACAGCAACAACAATTACAAGAATTCTAGCTTGACTTTAGAAGGATTGTGGGTTTCAAATTTATGAAAGCTTTCTTCATTATACTGATTCCATACAGAGGACTCATAGGAACTTATTTTTGTAGACTCCAGAAGAATTGAGTTCTGGATGATATAGACCAAGTACTCCATCTCATCTACTGCATGGAGATCCCATCTCATCTATCTCTGTATTTTCGCATGCATGAAGATGGAACCATGCAACTGCCTCATTCTACAAAGTGAAAGAAAGCCATGAAATTATCTATGTAAGCCTTGCATTAAGATAAAGTAATCATGCACGCAACTCATAGTTCTCCGAAAGGGGACAGCTTTTTGAGAAAGAGAAACTAAAGCCATGTTGGAAGTGCTTTAAATTTAAAACTTATTCGGCAAAAGTTGCCGTTTATATGTTTCTGTTTTGAAAACGATTATTGAACTTTTGATTAAAAAATTATTTTTTCTGAATTCTGTTTGAATAAATTTTATTATTTAAATTTTTTTATAAAAATATTAAAAATATGTTTAGGTAAGTTTATATTTATAAGTGAATGAAATATATAATAAGTCGAATGTCTTTACGTATATAATAAACGATGTATAATTAAATTTTTTATCTATTTTGATATATTATCTAATTTTTAAAAATTAATTTTATAACATATTTTTAAAATATTATTTGTTTAATATTCTTTATAATAATATTTATAAATATATTAATAAATATATTATTAGTATTATTTTGTAATAATATTTTTAAAATTTTAAGTATATAAATATATTATTATTTAATATTATAATAATAACTAATAATTAATTAATAAGTTGTTGTAAATAAGAAAATTGAGATAACTGTAATGCAAAGGAAACAGGAGAATAATGAATTTCTCAATAGGAACACATCATCAATATATAAATATCGATAATATGGAGATTTGCTGATATTTTTAGAGTCATGCAAGATATCTAGAACTATCAAAGAGGCTTTCATGAGTGAAGATAGTATCTTATAGTCCAGAAACTATTCTACAAATAGGTAAAGCTTGTATTACATAAACAATACAAATAAACTTATAGTACCTTATATTGACACTGTCATCATCTCAGAAATCTAAGAAAAGCAAATGGAGTTTTAAGAAGAAGCAATTTTTTTACTCTGGCTAACAAGTCCCACAAATACCATAATCCAAATGCATTAGTATGGCAAGAGCAGGATGCAGTGGTCCTTACACTTAAATTGTAAAGTACATGGCAAAGTGTAGGACAAACTTTTCATATAAAACCGATACAATCATCATAACTATGGTTAGGTCGTACGTAGAGTTTTAAGAAGAACATAAGACAATCATGGAAATCATTCTCACATTCTGAAACAACATTATAAAAGCAAGGAGTGAATATACAATTTAGATTTGATTGATAAGTTGTTAGAGAGAATTGTTATGGCAGTCCAACCATGCTTTGACAAGGGGCACAATAAAGAATTGAGAAAGACCCAATTGATCAAAGAAGCATGGACTCCCATTGTTAGAACTGCTGAGACTATATAAACAGCAGGGTAGAGGAATGACAATAATCTGGTTGCTCATGCAAACACATTTTCTTCCTCTAAACCCTCTTTTTTATTTCACCATGCAGATCTAATGGAGTACAAAATATGACTAGTATATGACATACTAAATAAGTTTGTTGAACCTTAACAGAACTGCTACATTCCGAAAATGCAACTTGAACTCCATTTCTAGAATGTAGCTATCATTGTACTGACGAAGACTATACATAATCATTCACAAGATCTGATGAGTTTCTGAAGAATCGAAATTTCAACTAATACATGTAAATCGGTTCACTACCCTTATCTTGTTTTCCTAAATCAGCAATGAGGTGAGTTTGTCAAGAAAAGACAGATATCTTGCTTGCAACATCTGTATAGCTACTAATACACTACAACTTAAATGTTACACACCTTGTAGAGCAGCCTGAAGTGGCTCAAACTCAGGAAATTTGATTTCCTTGATTGCCTTTGAGTATATGATCACAGCATTGATGGTGTGACTTTTTTATTCCTTGCATATATCATTTGCTATACAGCCATAAAACTCCTAAAATATATACATTCGTTATAACCCACTAAACAGAAGATAAATAGATCTCAGAATCACAATCAAAACATCAGATTAAAACCATCAAACCACACTAATACACAATTACAAAAACCACCAACACAGAAAGTAAACATCATTAGCAGTGGCAGTGATTGAATAGGAGCTAGGGCTCCGGCGATCTCTACAAGGCGAAGAAAAGCTACAGAGAGAGAGAAACTAGAGAAAGAGGGACAAAGGAATTTGAAGAACTCTAATAGTCGGACAGTGGAAGGCGTCTTTATACTTGGATGAGAACTGCGGCGGAAATTTTGGATCGCAGGGACGGAGGGGTAGCGGAGAGGAGCCAAGCGAGCTCGAGAGAGAGTGTGAGAAATGAGCAAGAGATGAGTGAGTAAATAGACAGGAGATATTATAAGTGTTGTAATTATTTGAACTTAGTATGGACAAACATATCTTTTCACAACCTCAGAAAAGAAGCTCTGCGCTACTTTTCTGAGAAGTATAATAGTTTTGATATATATTTTTAAAGCAAATAAGCATCGACAGAAAATAGCATTTAACAAAAAAGTATCTTATTATATTATACATTTTTTTAGCATTTTTGCTAAAAAAAAACATCCAAATATGTCCTAATTTTAAAATGCTGCCGGAGATTTATTTTGAAGTATATTTACTTTATAAAAAATAAATTTGAAAATAAAATTAAAATATTTAATAAAAAATAAGTTTTTAGATTTATTTTGTATTAAAAGTGAATTATAAAATTAAATTTTTTAAAATTTAATTTTTAATAAAAATAATTTATTTATTTTGTATTAAATTGAGTTTGAAAAAAAATAATTTTGGTGGGTTGGAAAACAAGCCCTTCATGTGAACGAGTTAGGTGAAAGAGATACCTGCATCAATCTTGATTGTCAAACAATGGCATATAAATAACGCAATTGTTTGAAAAGTTTGCAAATGTCCCAATTGTTTAATTGTAGAATATAAAATGTGTAAAATGTTAAGTGCGCATTATGTATGAAGTAAGTAGTTGTTCACTAATATTGCACAATGATTTGAACAATTAATCTTGTAATAGGATTGTAGATAAGTTTCACGTCCGTATTCTGTCACGCACTGCATTCTTGTTGGTATACAAGTATGTTCGATTGTCGCCGAAATATAAAACACATTCAAATTTTTTTTTATAAATAATACGATAATTGAGATAAGAGAAAAAATATATATAAAATTTACGTAAGAAAAAATAAAAAATACTTCTATGGAAATAAAAACTAACATTAAAAAAATTACTAAACCACAACAATTATAAATTTATATTTTAAATAGAGACTCTCACTGAAATGCTCTCGTTTGTATCTCTTATAACTACCGAGTGATTGATATTGCGAGGATTTTCAAATAAATACCTCTCATGCATATATATATATATATAGTGTGTCCAAAGAGATTTTTAGATTTCCAAATAGTTGGTCTTCTATCTTTTAATTAATTATCTAAATTTTTTGGATTTTTATCTTTCAAGAATTGATTCAAATTTCTTAATAGTTGACTTTTTAACTTCTTAATTGCTAGTTCATCTTTGACTTTTGTCCTTCTATTATTAATGCACATAATTTGTTATATTATAATTAACCATTGCTAATATCTAACAAAGTTGCTTTACAATATCTAACAATTCTAGTATTTTTGTTGATTGATGCTGATTTCTGTCTTGTAACTCTTCCTCCAACTACATAGCTCCTATACGTCTTCGTCCATATTTTCTCTAATTATTTCATTATTTAACCTTAACAAAGTATACCGCACGCAAATGAAAGGTGTCCATATTTGAAGTTTTGCCATTCTATTACGAACCATGAAAAATCTTAATTATTTGTTAACTGAAGTAGCTGCTTGTTTTTCTACAAAGAATGCAGTTATTACGTATTAGTCTGAGCTATGCATTGCATTGGAATGACTAACTAGCAATCTATTATAATGGCTAGCGAAAATTAGTTTTAGCTATGCATCCACTAAAGAAGTTATGCGTGTAATAGGAATTAATTAATTTGAACATTTAATTCTTGCCAAAATAAATTTTCAATCAAAAAAATAAGTTCTAAATTTTATGAATATTATTTTAAAACTGTTTATAAATAATGTCAAATCAAATTTTTTTAACACAGACATTAGCAGTTCAGTCTTTGATAATTAAAACGTGATTGAAGGCTGAGGTAATGTTGTATCTTTACCTAATGTCAGTGGCCCAGTTATGTCCAAGATTAAGTACCGGAAACAACATGCTTCAGAAAAATTAACGAATTCAACAAACAGTTCGTCGAGATGGACCTTGACGATATCGTTAAGTGATGGTGGCTCTGCAGATTATTTGGATTGAAAGAAGCTGCTTGAACTCATATCCCAAGCTTTAGCAGCTCGTTGTAGCAGATCATATCAAGGACATGTCAGCGGAAGAGGTTCGTGATTTTCTTTGGCATTGAGATTGATTTTACATAGGAGGAGGTAGAATTAGAGATCCGGCAGGATAATTCATGGGTGTTTGAGTGATTATTTCTTTTCAGTATATTTTAAGATTTTTTTCTTCTCTATTTTAGTATTTTTATTATTTTTAAGATTAGCAACTATAATGCCGCATACGAATTAAACGGTGGTGAAGTAATTTGCAGGACGAGATTTGGTCAATGAGAAACTGAGAGGTCCAATAGTTGAATGTCAATTATTTTGGCTGGTTCCAATCACATTGCTATATCTTCTAACTGAGAGGTCCGATAACTACAACATGGAGAGCCGGAAGCTAGAAGAGTTTGACTTCATGGAGATTTTAGAAGAGATTGACTTCACGGAGATCGGAGAATCTAAAGTAACGTCTCACGGTGTTATGCGTGTTAAGCTTTACAAAGACAAAGGAACGAAAGAATATAATCAGAGCAGCACATTAACAGAAGCAAAGAAAACGAAGAAGCTCTTTGGGAGATGGATAAAGAAACAGGGAACACATACTCCCCAAGAAGATGATCGACAGAGAGGGTAAGGGCTTGCTTGTTTTGGTCGTCAGTAGTCCTTTTAAGTGCTGTACCGTCTTTGTTTACTTCATTTTCTTTTGGTTTTGCTTATCGATATGTTATTTGTTCGATGAATGTAGAAGTACTGTTCACAAGGATTCCCTTCTCCCTGTTAATCTTTACAGAGACGAAGGAAGGAAAGAAAATAATCAGAGCAGCACGTTATCAGAAGAAAACGGAGAAGATCTTCGGGAGAGGGATGAAGAGGAAACAGGGATCAAATACATCCCAAGAAGATGATCGTCTAAGAGGGACAGAAGCTTGTTTTTCTTAGCGCTGCACGGTCTTGTTTACTTAATTTTCTTTTGGTTTTGCTTATCGATGTCGTGTTTATTCGATCAATGTATGAACTGTTCTCATTTACCTATTTCTTGCAACCTTTTGACTTAAATGCTTGTCATCTTTAGGTTGTGTATGCTACCTGATTACCGCGTAATGTGTTCTTACGTTGTGTTCTATATGTTCTTGTTGGTTATCTTTATCCGAGTTGCTTTGAATTCATATCACATATACGTATAGTTATTACGGTTAATTATAAGATCCGGAATAAGAGAATAAACAATCATATTGATCCAGTGACTTGACCAAGGAATTCACAAATGCAGAAGGCAATAGGAGATTGCACCACCGTAGACGCACAGGGTACGTTTGCGAACACGTTTTGGGTGCGTTTCCAGAACATACTCCCACGGTAGAGCTCAAAAATCTTTCAATAAGCCAAAGAGAAGAAACTTCTGAAAGCTTTTGCTGCAACTAGATAACTTGTGTGATGAATGATAGCACAGGACCTTTTTTTTTCCATTTGGGAAAGACCTTAATCCCACTCCAGTTCATTCTAAGGATCTAAGAGGGTTCACATTTCATGTCAATGCGCAATATATAACAGTATTACTATGGTTACCTTGTTACCTAATCTTTTGTGTACACTTTTCTCTAACCCAAACATTCAATTTCTAATGTACGTTCTAAGAAAAATTGTCTCATCTCATCTTAACATATAACACACAAAGGATGCAGAAACAGATATATAAGGAGGTTTAATCAATATATAAACCATGACTTGCATTTAACATAAACTTTTTCATATTTGTATTCCTCGATTTCTTATCTCATGGAAGCTTGATTCTGATAATATTGAGAGATAATCTCCTGGGTCCATACTTCCGCAGAGCATAAAGAAGGAATAAATATACAGAACAAGGAAATCAAGGAGAAAGATGGAGGATGCCTAGTGGAGTTCCATGATGAATGGGTGATGACCAATTACAAAATTTTGCAAGGCACAGAGGGGTAACTGGCGCATCTAGCCATGCACCTGTCTTCAAAGTTCCAGACAGCTTGTTCCAAGAAGACAAAAGTGCACATGTGGGCTAACTATGCTAACTAATTGATAAATTAACTTGAGTTGATAAAACTTGCATGCCTTGCTCCTATCGCAATGCCATTATTTATACAAGAAGGTTGATGCTAACAACCCGAGTTCTTGTACAATTCCAACTCCTTTCTACAGGAGTTCTACTGAAATCTAAACAGAATGCCTATGAGTCTTACTTGATTGGAACACTTTTGGACTCGGGCTGCTCAAATGGCACCGGGTGCCATTTGCCACTCGGTACACCATAGAGTTCGACAACTCAAACTCCTTCCTACAGGAGTACTACTGAAATCTAAACAAACTCCAAATATTTATGGGACTGGATTACTCAAATGGCACTTGGATGCCATTTGCCAACTGGGACACCATTCAAATGGAGTCCCATGGATTTTGGCGCCAAGCACCAAACTTCAAATGATGTCCTGGGCGCCTAGGGCCTGCCACCTGGGACACTTTTGGCATCTATCATTCGGCCTCCTTTCCAGAAGCGGATACCTCATCATTGCCCGTGGTTGTTCCTCTGCTTCCTCTGCATTCTCAATCTTCTCCATTTCGTCGTCGATTGCATCAGCCCCAGGTCATTTCTATCGGTTCATTCCATTTTGGCAAGTGGAAGTACGTTGGCTTAAAGACCATGGAATTGATCAAGCGGAAGTACGTCGGCAAATTTATACCTTGTTGACCTGATATGGAACTAGGTGGCCTTCTGTAAATAATCAAGGAATAGGATCTGTGCTTGATGGTACCTTTATTGTTGAGATTCTTAAAGATTAGGGATGTGTTATGTTAAGAGGAAGATCATATAGTCCCATCTACATGGATGTCGCCATGTGTATTCCTTTACATGATAAAGATAGAGAACCAGATCCCTTTTTTCATATTTCAGTTCTTATCCGATTCATAACACAATGGATATGTCAGTGACTTCGACCGCTCTACAAATCTTCTGCAAAGGATTTATAAAATCGAAAGGAACGCTGATCCTAAATGATTGCTGTCTGCAGCAATAGTGTTTATTACTTGCTCCAACTCGTTCACTCCTACATAATTCAACCTTGCAAAACAAATGAATCAAAATTAGGTAAGGGATCCTCGTATTCGATCCTTCTAGATGGAAACTCTTGCGTCACAAGCTGCATGAAGCTGGAATCAAAATCAAGAGAAAGAAGAAGAACAAGGTTAGTAGCTTCTTAGATGTGAGCTTCAGTAACAGAGTACTGGAAATGTCACTGCTTCGCATCTATGATGAGACATTCAGCCTTATTCAGAACTTAATCGGTAACGACAGTGTTATGTTGATGTCAACATAAATGTCTCCAAGTAAGCCTTGTTCATGAATTGCCTTGTGGACACTGCTGAGGATGTCGTGCTGCAAGAACAAGAGAGTGCTCATTAACGGGCTTGGCAGCGATGAAACTGCAGCCCTCTTCAACAAGCTCAATAAAGAAGTGGCGATCAACGAAAATTCGGGTACCTCTCAGATGTGTTCCTTGGTGTCCAGAAGTACACCAGCTTAGAGTGCCGACGTGAAGGGCGAAGCTAATGCATGATTACTTCAGTAATCCATCATTCCATTCATTGCTTGCTGTACTAATCCTGGGATTCACCGTGACACAAAGTATCTTTGCAATTCCCCCCCACAATCCAAAGAAATTAAGCAATGCCCCAACCTATCTCTGCTTTCTTGTTTCCTAGTTACTTGTACAAAATTCATATAAAAAGCCTTGATCTTTTGCTATTGTACCGAGCTCCTATGCATTTCGTCGAACATTTTCTGTGCACAACCATACCACGCTAATTTGAATCATAAATGAATTATGTCTAGTCACAAACCAAAACAAATCGAAAGCAAAGACACCTAGTCAAACACGGATTTAACGTGCTTCGACCGAACGAAGGGCTACATCTAGAGAACAATACTTGTTTGCTTCCGATAAATGGTAGGTGAAGGTGGTCTAGATTACATTCTTTTGTAGTCGTTATAGGTTTTAGATTGTGACCTACCTACAGAGATCAAATTCTGGAGCCAGAATAGTGACTCATTTTTGCCAATACAACTAAATTGTCTAGTATTATACTCGCCAATTATGTTGCAGTGACAGAGTTCACTGTTCACATTGCTCTGACTCTCATCAGTGATTTTTCTATCAAATTGATGAAATCGATTTGTCTAACTACAATATTATTAGTCGGTAACCGACTGGTCTAATAATATGATCTCTTTTATTCTTGTTGAAAACTATGGTTCCAATTATTGAGTGTCGGTGAATGCTGCCGGTTAAGAATTGCGTGTTTGCTTCACATTCCAAAATAATTTTCTCCCACCAAAAATTTATTTCTATAGGACTTTTTATAATTATTTTTACAAATTATTTTCTTTTAATAACTCATTTCGTAAAAATTCATCACTTAGGGGCAAGTAAAGTACATCAAAGAGAAAGAGAACATACATGGTTAGTAGGTTCACAGTCCTGCACTCTTTTGTAAACACGCATATCATATCCAAAGTCGTCAATTAATGGTTGGTGGTGGGATTCCATCATGCCAGTGGAGGTAGCGCACTCACTACTTCAAAAAATAAGCAGCACATCATGTGCTCAGTTATTCCTATTAAAAGAACACAAAAAGCAGTAGCAAGCCACAAGCTAGAAGAAAACTGAAATTAAAAGCAAAGATGGAGACCGAAATGGAAGCCCTCCTTGCCCAGTTCACATACCTCGCTGCGGATAGTATCATAGACGATGATGACAACTTTAATCCATCGAAAATCGAAGAGCTCATGCAACTCTTTGAGCAGGAGGCATACACCTTGTGGTCTGCCAATGAAGCAGAGCACCAGAATGAATTGCTTGCCACGAAATCACGGATGCAAGTAGTAGAAGATGATTTTGAAGCTCTCATGGAGTCCGCAATGCTAGAGTACTATAAGGCATGTGCAGAAGCAGAGAGGATCTCTACAGAAGAGCTCTCAGGTTTGGTTCGGGACGCTGATGCTGCAAAGAAGGGAGGTCGTGCCGTTGGGTCTGAGGCAGCTACTACTTCCAAGAAGTACATAGAAGCGGCTCTTGCTTCCGCCAAGGCAAAGATTAAGTCGACTTTTGCAAAATCAAAGGTTCGTCCATCCTAGAATTAATCTGCGTGCAGAATAATGGAGAGCGATGCTTTAAGGTTCTGTCTAGCATGGATTACCCCAATCATGTATTGCACTTTAAGGTTCTATATATAGACCATGTTAATACTAAGTTCTTCAGATTAATAGCATGTTTGTATTATTTACGTAAACTATGTAATCGTAAATACAAGTTCAGAAAGCTCTCTACATCAACCCAAATACGGTAACAACGAATAAGAACTTTTGCAGGTAAGTTATTAAGAGGACAACGAGTAATGTGGCGTTGAGAAGTGCTTTTCAAAAAAAAAAATTTTAAATAAAAATTATTTTTATTTTTTTAAAAATAAGATATACTTTTTTTAACTTAAAAAAATATTAAAATTAAGAATTAAAAAAATTTTATTACTTAGAATTTTTTTATATTTTTTAAGTTTCTAAATAAATTTTCTAAATATTTATAAAAAATATATTAAAAAATATAAAATAAAAAATTGAAATGAAGATTTGAGAATGCTCCCTAAATCTTACGTTCTAGCCCAACACCCTTGAGCGTATAGAAACTAAGTAGTTGCAGATGAACTTGTTGGAAATAGCGAGTGTGTTCGGTTATTGATAGACGCAGTGGAAATATAAAACACATTCAATGATCTTGCGTAAGCAATACGAAAATTGAGATAAGAGTAAGACAATCACAATATAAGAGATTTACGTGAGAAAAAATGAAAAAAATCTCACGAAAAGACAAACTAGCTTTCAAGAAAATCATTAAACTAAACCAATTATAAACTCTTGTGTTACACTTTAAGTGGGAACTCTCACTAAATGCTTTGTTTATATCTCTCACACTTGATATTATTTACCTCGTATCGTTGCTTTATCTTCCTCCGATTCCATTGCTATCTTGAAGTGATTTTTTTTTGGCTTCCTTTTGATAACTGTCACATCCAATGTTGTTCCCCATTATGGTTCTATATAGAGATCTACAAAATAAAAAATATGTCAAGAATTACCACCTCAGTTAAGGCATTCGCGGGGTTCCCTTTGGTAGGAATCTTGAGCATATCAATGCTCCTATTGAAAACAATTTCCTATCCAAATCACCTACATAGTCTATATCAATAAATCCTTTGACAATAAATTTAGATTTTTTGTAACACAATGCAGCATTCAAGGTTCCTTTCATATACCGAAGGATCCTTTTCACCGCTTTCCAAGGCTCAATGCCAGGACATGCCATAATTTACTTACCACTCCTACTGCATGTGCAATGTCAGGAAGAATGCAAATCATGGCATACATTAGGCTTCCCACTACTGATGCATATGGTATCCGAGACATTCCTATCTTCTCTTGCTCATGGCTAGGGAATAACAAAGAATATAGTTTGAGACTAATAAAGAGTAGGATAGATATTGGCTTACCATCATACATGTTGAACCGTTTCAACACTTTTCTCAAATAACTAGTTTGAGACAGCCGAATCTCTCTATTACCTCTATCTCGCCATATCTGCATCCCTAAGATTCTGTTTGTCGGCTCCAAGTTCTTGGTATCGAATTCATTAGCTATTTGAGCCTTCAATTGTTGGATACGATCCATGCTTGAAACTGCCATAAGTATATTATCCACATACAGCAGTAAGATGACAAACTCACCTCCCTCAAATCTCTTGATGTACACACAAGAGTTTGAGACCAGCTTGCTGTATCTAAGGCTCCCGATACAAGAATCAAATCGCTTATACCAACATCACAGTGCTTGCTCAAGCTCATAAAGAGATTTGGCCAACCGACAAACCAGATCCTCCCTGACTTCACGGCAAAGCCTTCTGGATGGACCATATATTTATCATCTTCAAGCTCCCCGTGCAAAAATATCGTTTTGATATTAAGCTGTTCAAGATGGAGAACCGACGATGTACACAGCGCTAAGATCACATTAAAACGTACCACTAGAGAGAATATCTCATCAAAGTCGATCCCTTCCTTTTGGGCATAGCCATTCACCTCCAGCCGAGCACAATACCGTCTTATTTGACCATTCCCGTCTCGCTTAATCTTGTAGATTCATTTATTCTCAATAGTTTTACAACTTTGGAGCAGAGGGACCAGCTCCTATGTCCTATTTTTATGAAGTGACTCAATATCTTCCTGCATAGCTTCCATTCACAGAGACGCATCTGAACTCTCCAGCGCTTCCTTTGAGAGAAAATGACTCTCATTTTTTTGTGAATAAGCAATATGCAGATTGAGATAACTTCATAAAATAGTCCTCATACCTCTCAGATGTGTTTCTCTTGCGAGTGGAACGTCTAAGGGATGTAGGCTTAGGAACTCCATCCTCTTCCATGTATTCATCAGCTGGTTCAGGCTCCAAATTAGAATCGTATTTTCCATCATTCTCTTCTAGTACTGATGTGGTCACCGCTGGGAGTGATGCCTCCTTCTCCCTTACATCATCGTCTTCAATCACTCTTTGCATTGATCCTCCGCAAAGATGACATCCCTACTGAAGATAGCCGTATGGTAGTGGGTCCCATAGGTAATACCCCAAACATCTTCAGCATATCATAGGTATCTTTCGTACTTAATTTTGCTGCTGAATCAAGTTTCGTCCGGGTCTTAAAGAATTTGAATACCTCAAAGACATCCGACTTTCTTCGGACTAGAAACATACAAGTTCTAGTCCGAGTGAAACAAGTCGAGCTTGTCTTTAAACAGAAAATAATCTCTAAATCTTTCATAGTGCTGCTCATCGGTGACGCACTACTTGCAGAACGGTAATTTTACCTCGGACAGTTCCGTCAAGAATTTTCGATCACTGAGGATTTTCAAATCACGTTCCGAAATGTGCCCAAATTTCAGGTGCCACACTCGCGTGATATCTCCAATATTGCCAGATACAACACAAGCATCTATTGCACCCGTGTCACCCCACGCACCTTATACAGATTTAAATCGATCATTTTAACCTTCAGTTTTTCTAACCCGTCCTTGATGACCTCAATGATCTCGCCTCCACCGCGAGTCTTGCAGTCCAGATCATCCAATTATCCTACAGACAATAAATTTTTCGTAAGACGAAAAATAGAACATACCTTACTGATGATGCATCCCCTTCCATCATTTGTCATAAGTTTGATGGAACTGATTCCAGCAACTTCAAGACTTGTCACATGCAGCAACCATTGTCGCTCCCACTAGAGCCTCACCATCATCAGTACGCCCCACAAGTAAGGGACATTTGAGGGATCCGCACTTCCAACCTTACTTGTCATAGTCTTACATTTCTTTTCAATCTCGTACTTGCTTGTCATTGCAATAAACCAATAGCTCTGATGCCACTTGTTAAAAATAGCGAGTGTGTTCGATTGTCGATAGACACAGCGGAAATATAAAACACACTCAAAGATCTTGCGTAAGCAATACGAGAATTGAGACAAGAGTAAGACAATCACAAGACAAGAGATTTACGTGGGAAAAAACGAGAAGAACCCAACAAAAAGACAAACTAGCCTTCAAAAAAATCACTAAACCAAAGCAATTACAAACTCTTGTATTACACTTTAAGTGGGAACTCTCACTAGAATGCCTTACTTATATCTCTCATACTTGATGTGAGAATGATCTTTTTTTATTTCCTATCTTGTTCTTTGTTTTAAGCAAATGACTTTCATTCATATATATAATGCCTCAAGGAGACTCTTGAACTTCCAAACGATTGTCTTTTCATCTTCCTACTAATTGTTCAATTCCTTTGGTCTTCCATCTTCCAAAAGATGCTTTAAAGTTCTTGACCGTTAACTTTCCAACTTCTTGGGTGATGATTCGTCTTTCTTGATCTTTAACATTCTAATATGACTGCACATTTAACTTATTGCATTTTAATGAACCATTAATTTATATAATGGTTTTATAATTTCTACCAGAACTTACGGTATTTTTCAGCAGCTACATAATACATGACAGAATTAACGATATGTAGCAAAATTTCCTTTCTCATAAGGACAATGGCATGCGCTCACATTCTCAATCATTTGTTCAAAAAGTTAAATTCTATGTAGTTATTGACCTGTAAATATGATGACTGCAAATTAAAAATGTGGGAGGGGCACTTGAATAAAAAGCCGCAATGCGTTCCAAATAAGCAACTATAAAGTATTATCAATTTGAAGTTGTAAATCGGAAAGAGGCGTAAGAGAGTGAACTGTGGCTCCAGCTGCTGTGGATCAGCTCCGCCTTGGCATCAGGACCAGCAGCGCCAAGTGCGACATGTAAAGGGTACATGTGGTCTGGCCAAGGTTGAGCCAGTTTTGCAGATGGTGCTTTGTGCTCATACTGATTTATATCTTCATGCCTGCATAAAAAAGTAGAAACTTGCCAACTCAGATATTTGTAGCTTATATGATTGACAATCTACCGAAACCAATAAAAGAAGGATTTCTACATTTTAGTATCACCAAAGCATTGTGGAGGCATGCCGATTTAGGCACCAACAATACTTTCTTGCAGTAAGATTTCTACAACGAAATGAGAGGTGTGACAATAAAACTGACCAGCAAAATCTCCAAACGGAAAACATTATCATTAAAACAGTTGCGAATCTATTATCCAAATGAAGCATTCTAAAGAAGGCTACTGTGAACAAATTCTGCCCGTACAAAATGCTGACTGTAAGGATGTCATAAAGTTGCACTAAAAATGGTCAGAATTGATACTTGCAAATGCCATTTCTAAGAACAGAGAGCAAAAATTTCAAGCAAGAAATAAAATTTCATTGTAAGCCAAAGTACCTTCCTCTAAGAAGCGTTTGCTTGAGCCATGCATCGAACTGAAGAGCCCAAATTGGAACGGCTATATTATCAGGAGCAATTGCTCTTAGATTATGTGTTGCGCTTCCAGAACCAATAATTAGGACCTCTTCTTCCATAAGGGGAGCTAAAGCCCTTCCCAGGTTGTAATGGTATAAACCATCTCTGTTGCTTTGAATAGAAAGCTCGCATACTGGAATGTTTGCATCAGGGTACATAAGCATGAGGGGCACCCAAGCTCCATGATCAAGTCCACGAGACTTGTCTACGTTTACATGAGTGAAGCCGGCATGGAGCAGGAGCTGTTTCACTCTTCTTGCTAGCTCTGGCGCACCTGGTGCATGGTACTTTATCTGGATTACATAAAATTTCTTAAGAAAGGATGTAGATAAACAATAGCAACTATAAACTTGAAAATGATTTAGTTTGTGAATATCCTAGAGATTAACTTTAAGGAAAGAAACATGCAAAGAGGAGGGAAGGCACGTAAAAACTTCGGTAGACCAGGTCTGAATCTTTCTTGCAAACCAAAGTTTGTCCTTACAAACTGATAATTTCCAATGTAATTAGGCAACAAACTGAAACTGAATCCAAGAATCAACACTTGCAACCAACAGAAATCCCACAAAGAAATGATAAATGATGGAATGAAAGAAACAAAAGAAGGCCAACCTTGTACATTTTCTTCGGGAAGCCATAGAAGTCATAGATGGTTTTCATGGTCCCGGAAACCGCATTAACTGTGGGTTCTGGAGTGTCCCAATGTGCTGAAACCATGAGGATTGCCTTCGGCTGAGTGCTATACACTTTCAATTGGAACGACTTCAAAAACTGCCGAGCTGCCAAGCCATCGTCTATCGAAAGTGTCGGCGAACCATGTGAAATGAAGAACGTGTCCAACTTGGCTGCTCCTGCTGCTGCTAATGTTGATAAATTTGATAATGATGATGACCATGATGATATTGTTCTTGATTTTGATTTTAGTGCAGAAGAGATGGAGAAGGAATAGACAATGAAGACGAGGAAGAGAAAGAGAAGGATTCCAGGTAACAGGAGTGAAGGTTTTTGCTTTCTCTTAATATTGGAAGGCATCTTGGTATTCAATGAAAAATTTATGATAGAAAGAGCGAAACCATGTATATATAACTTATGGCAATTGTCATGATTCCATTACTGATCTCAATGGCTTTGGATGATTTATCACAACTTCATCATGGTTGGGATCAACTAGATCCGAGGTTTCTTTAAAAGTCGGACATGATAATAGACGAATTTGGCTAATAGAGTTCATTGGTCGTGAAGAGCATAACTAGATGACTTACTTCAAATTATTCATAAAATTTCAGTCCTCTCTATTCCTTCTTGTCTATATGTTCTAGGAAAGTGTCCTTCAGATTAAACAAATGCAAGTTTGGAGTTTCCATAGTTCTATGCCACCTAATAGTAATAATCTAACAAACCTGATGTGTAAACATAGCAATCAAGTCAAATGCTTCGTTGTTTTGTTTAAATCTGTTTCTCCTAATGACGAAAATGACAAAAACTTATATAAATTCTGCTTCTAATAGAAAAAGAATCCAGGAGGTATACGAACATAAGAATGATGCTATAATTCCAAGTCTTTTACCGAACGAACCTAGGTGTTTTTTTTTTTCAGAAAAAAATGTATGGAAAGTGGCTTTTTAAGAAATTAATTTATGAAAAATGAACTCATAATCAAGTTCATCAAAATCGAAATTTTAGATAGAATCATTTTTGCTTAAGTAAGATCGTCAAATCAGAATCTTAAAATAAAATCGTAATATTTTATATACCGTTAAATTTTATAAAAAAAATTTTCAATACCATTAAAAATTTTTTAGAAAAGCTTTGCAATATTTTTTCTAAAAAAATTTTAGTGCATTTTAAAAAATTTTAAAATTCTTTTAAATTTTATAAAAAGTTCCTCTATATTTTATATAAAATTTTTTAAAATTATAATTTTTCAAAAAACTTTTTAAATTTTATAGAAAACTTTATAAAATTTTATAAAAATCTCTTTCAAATATAGTTAATTACAAAATTTCTTAGAAATAAAATCGTAAAAAGATCGAAATCTTATTGATTTTAAGACTTTAATCGAAATCTAGGTAAAATTTTATTCAAAAATTTTTTTATTTGAGATCGGAATCGTTTAGGTAAAGTAAAATCGTAAAAATTGTAAGATTTTAAAATTTAAATCGAAATTTTGATAATCATGCTCGTAATGGTAAGTTATCACAAAACAGTATAAAAAGTGACTTCCAAAAGTAAAAACGTATGTATAAATAGACAGAAATAGAATAATTTAAAAAATGTGAAGTTGAAAAATACTTTTCTATAAAGCAATGCCAAACTCACCCGACATCAGTTAACATCATAACCAAACCAAACAGAAAGAATGCTAAATGCTAGGATTGCTCGTGCATTTCAAATAAAAAAAGAAAAAGGAACTCAGATGACTAGGTTTCTGTAATAACCTTTCCCTGCATCTCCCCCCAAAGCAGATTTCTTGCACCTAAGATACAATAGGACACAACTGGCTTCTACAGTTTTGTAAGGACAAGAGTCATCATCTGCACCATTTGTTATGAGTTGTTCGGCATAGAGAGGAACATATGGAAATGAGCTTATTTCTCATCTTCACAAAAAGAATGATTTCGTACATAGTATAGCTAACTTAGTTCACAGGTAAAGAGACTATGAGATTGCCCATGACTGTCCAGGACACCAGCAACGAGACAATCGACCACCATAAGCATCGCCGGAAGATACTCAAGATCGTCCAAACTTCCAACCTACGTCTGGGCAAAACTGAACTCAAAAATAGCATTTGTGCTCACTGACATTCCAATAACAAACTCCAACTCAAAAATAGAGGTGGTACGGAGTCATCAAGATTGTCTACGGTAGACCGACAGCATTGTAGAGGATACCATCAGAAAATTTTTTCTTAGTGAGAATCATTGCCATGTCAAAATTCATGCTTCGGTTTCCTAACATTAACTCTCTAACAGAATAATGCAAGAGACCCTATGTCAGCATGGTTAGTGTTGGGATGAAGGTCCAGTGTTCAACATCCATGAGAAAACCGAGCAACACCGAACCAAGAAACAGCATTTGCTCTGTGAAATTCCAACTCAAAAATAGAGGTAATACGGAGTCATCAGGATCGTCTACGGTAAAGGCCGACACATTGTACAGGATACTTTCAGAATTTTTTCATAACCTAAGCAGTTTAAAGGTGATTGTTATTATAACAAATAACGACACTCACACATATGCAAGATATAATTAAGTTTACAGAAACATGAGACTAGATATTATGAAACTATTTCATGGTATCACTATCTCATCTCACTGTTCATACTACAAATGTGGGTCCTGTAATTGTGGTAAGATGGGATTGGCACTATTACACAGTTTCATCGGATACCATCTTAAACATAATAATAGCAAGGATTGATCCCCCTCATGTTCTGATTATCATACCTGCCACTTGAGAGCGGCTCTCTAAGCCATGAATAAAATTCCTTGGCCATATAGGAATGGACATGCCATCCAGCGGACAAGCACCAACGTGTGAGTTGCACTTCATGATCAATAATAAGGATGCCTTCCTCACGAAGGAGTGCCAAGGCCTTGCCAATCTTATAATGGTAGGAGCATCCTTTCACTATCAAACAGACAGTGGACACTACTTTCAGGCAAGTGATGTAGTTTACAATCCTTACTTTTAAAAGGTTTATCATGTGAAGTGGCTGAAATATGACATTAATCATATGGCAATCACAACTAATGATGTGTCTATGGCATGAAAGCCTTTATTGGATAAGAGTTGCCATGATTTAACTGATCTATTATCATCATAGTGCAAAAAGGACTGAATTGAACTTCAGTGAACTTGTACAGCAAAAAACCACTGAACGACTTTACTCCAAAAGCATGCCATCAAGGTGAGATCTCATGTTTGAGCTCAGAAACCTATGTCTGTAAGTAACATGACCGAGAAGAGGAAAAAATTCAGAACCCTGCATAGATTCACTTATTCTTCTTTGCTCAGATAAAGATGTTTTAAGCATAAGGAGTTTAGTTTTACAGAGAGTTGACAGAATCAATAACTTTACCAAATAGTTGAAAACAATAACCTACAATACCCAAACATCTCAAGTTTTAGATCATAATCAAAACCTTCATCCTTCAAGTGCCAGGGATAGTATATGAAGTCTCCTGATCTATCAGATTTGAAGTGTAATGTTTGAACAATCCTGAGACTACATACTCTTTGTCACCAAATTATCCTCAAGAAGATAAATATCAACTGCGCACTGTCATTATTGATTTTCTTTTTTTTTTAAAAGTGCGTCCATTCGTGCCAATTTGTCTCCTATGAATAATCCAAAACTCAACTTAGTACAGGGCTTACAGTTGAACCTCCACAAACTGAAATAAACCTGTGTTGGGTTCATATTTGAAAGCTACATTTGACCAAGGAAAAACATTTTATTCTAGCATAAGTTTCATTCCTATGCAAATTTCATTATGAAGACTAAAGAAACAAACATAAAGGGGAGAATATACTAATATAACAAGGTATTTATAATAAAATGAAACACATGTTACGACTTGTTCTATGCTATACATAGCAAAATTCAACTACGCGAAAGCAGCTTTCCATGCCAAAGGTTAATATAAAGGGCAGTAAACTTGAGCATAAGAAGTTTAACCAACAAAAAAAAAATCCAAAATTACGATGCCAAGTTAAAGTTTTGGTGTAAGACATGAGAAACACGTATTGAACCTAGAGTTTCTCTTCCTTAAAAGAATCCTGAAACGCATATACAATTAAGCGATAGTATGGATTCGTTTTTAGGAGCTCAAAATATCCAGAGATTTAAAACAACTTCATCAAAGGGTCTAAGGTTAGGTAAATTTTGTGCCTCCAAAAATATCATTACATATACTACTTCATCTCAACTAAATAAATCCTAATACTTCAGAATAAGGAAAACAATCGCCAAATCATGAGTCACGGTAATAGGTTTTCTCAGTTAAATTTCCAGCTATTTTCATAATCTCCTACTTTACAGTTCAAGCCTAGAGGAAGAACCTGCTTCACCATAATCAGAAGCTTCTCACCATTTTACAACTGGCCAGTCTAAATTTTGTTTCCAGGTTTAAGGGGAAAGCATTCCTTGTAACAAAGTCAAGTCATCTCAACTATATTAACGAGCTACTGTATAATGAACTTATTAAGCATTCCCTTTTCCTTTACAATATAAAGAAATAAATAAATCTTGACATAACTACAAAACTAAATTTAAATCCCTCAACTTATGATGTGAGCTTAATAAAGGTTAAGAATCATCAGAGGAGCATAATGCAAGCAAAACTCACAGTACATAGCTCTACAAGGAGGAAGTAAAATAATAAAGAAAGACAAAAACAAACAGATTTTCTACAAACCTTGTACATATGAGATGGAAAGGCACAGAAGTTGTAGATGGCTCCAAAGGTCCCCCTAACAGAATTAATTGTGGGCTCCTGTGGTGTCTCAATGTGCTGACACCATTAGAATAGCCTTTAGCAAAACCATAAAAGTTTTTAATTATCTGAATGACTTCAATAATGGATGTTCCACCAGGTTCTCATCAACTGAGAGCACTGGTGACCCATATGAGATGAAGAGAATGTCCATCCTCATCACACTTTAAATGAATCAGATATAAAATTCTGCAAGCAAGCTGAATAATTGTAGAAGCTTGCGACAAAATAAAGAATTTTAGCTGCAACTAATCTATGCTAGCACAGTTTGCATCTAATTATGTCTTACCTGCAAGTAGAGTGAATTTTTTAGGGAATGCCTTCAAAACATAACAAAAGAAAAAGAGTGAACTTTGGTAGACTCTTTTAAATGAAAAAAACACTACCAGAATTTTGGTAGTTGATGGTCATTTTTCTTAAATCCGAAAATCCTTAAGAAACAATCACACCTACATTATATGATGATAAGGTGATCGTTTAGCTTCTGCCAACAATTAAAATCAAAATATGGTCTAATGGTAGTTTGGTTGCTAGTAAAACGAAGGTGTTACTAGTTAAATTTCCAAATATTGTTAGCTGCTAGAATCATCTCATGTTCCAAACGAGGATGATAAGGAAGTTTTGAAAACTAGTGACAATAGTAACTTCGATATAGATCAAATTTTTAGTAAACAAATTACGGGACTTAGAAGAAAGAGAAAATCACCACCTTCGTGAACAAGGGTACCACAATGTCAGGCCTAAGTCCAGATAAAAAACAAGTGTTTGGAGTTGGCAACCACCAGTAAACATAGGCCAAATCTTTATGACATAGATAAAAAACAAGTGTGATTATGCTCATACTAGGGCGCAACGCTAATCCGATGCATTTGTATTGCTTGAATACATTGAGAAGTTGAAAATAGTACCTGTTACCGATGGTTGGGTGCTGCGCTTAATAGGTAAGGGTTCTCACGTCGAAGCTAGTTCAAGACAGAAGACTTTGCATGGAACCTAACAGGTAAACTGATGTTTGCTCGTAGATGTGAATTATTGGATATACCTCTTTCGAAAAGGAGTAGAAAAAGGAATAATAAGACTTGGTCAATTACTATGAAAAAGCACTTAGTTATTAGTTATGTGTGGCATGACTGAAGATCAGAATAACACACTAGCATCCATGTAGCCATTCCACTTAGCAACGAAGCTTAATTTTTGCTGTAGAAGAAAATATCAATGCCCTTGATGGAACTAGTTAAAAATAACTATAATCTTGTAATCTCGTTAGTATAGAAGAGGGGAAAAAAAGACACCTTCCTATTGCGGAATCAAGTTACGTTCACTGCATAAGCTAAAAGAAATATATATTCCTCATTATCAAAGTTATCAGAGATTTTATATAAAATCGTTTTGCTTGTATAGTATCGTAAATCAGAATTTAAGTAAGATTATAAGATTTTACTTATAAGTAATTTGTTATAAAAATTTTATAAAATTTTAGATAGTACTATTAAAATTATTGAACATCAAAGATATAATTATTATATCTTTACAGACTATATCATTATTATATAAATACAAATTTATAAAATTGTACTCATATTTAGACCCAATTCCGTATCTAATCAATCAATTAGGCAACAAATAATCGTCTTTATCGCCTCAAAATAAAGAAAAAAATAAGCCAAATCTCCTTTAACAAACTCAAATTCTAATAATAATTTACAACAATCGTATGCATGGTTTGTTCTCGTCTTTCTATGAAATTCGAAAAACCAAACAACTTCTATCTTATCAATAATTTCACCAAGAAATATTGAGAACATTTCATCAAAACATTCTTATTGCACTACTCACACATTCGAACTCTGCCTTCGATCTCATTGAATAATTTCTTACTCCCATAACAAATCTCTCACAAAATAAACCAAATACCATCGCATCCGTTACAAACGAACGACAGATCTTCTAACTATTTCAGCTTCGCTCAAAAAGTCAAAACCCTTGAGAGTCTTCTGATTAATCATGAAAATTTTTTATAAATTGAAATCGTAAGATCGTAAGTAAGATCAGGATTCAAAAGTCTACGGAGAGGGTGGTAGGTGGGAACGCCAGCGATGAGATCAGCATTTTGTCTCAGAGGGAGAGACGTTGGCTAAAGAGGTTATATAGATAAAGAAATTTCAGGGACTGGTCCTACAAAATATCTATTATTTTAGTTTTAGATACCATTGGGTGGCAATATATAACCCGACCCGAAATATAATCTGAAATCGATCCATTTAATTAGAATTAGGGTTAATAAATTTGACCCGTATAAATATATAAATTGAGTTAGAATTGAGCGAATTTAATCCGATTATTAAATGAGTCGATCCGAGTTAACCCAAATTTGATCCACCAATCCGATTGCCATATATTGAAGAAATAATATTTTATTTTTTCTTTCTGTTCATTAAAATATTAGCAATAAAAATAATCGATAACAATAATTTATAAATTATTAAATTATATAATATTCATGATTAATCTTTATTTTTATATCTTAGTAAAATAGTGTAAGATGAGACTTATAGTATTACGAAATTATCACTTTGTATGTGTTTCTATAATGACAAATTTGGATTTTGTATTAAAATTTTATCAAAATTTTTATCGAAATTATAATTATGTATTTATAATCATAAAATTTTCAGCTATCACCACATATTTTTAAAAAATAAAAATAATTTTTTTGAATATTTAAGGACTGATGAAGATACTAAAGAAAGCACATTCTGATGGGTATTCACTATATCTCGTCGCTAAGAACATCGTACATTTTTATTACAACTGATATTATTAATTCGCTGAAGTTTAAAAATATATAATTAAAATTAATAATTTTAATTGTTAAATAGGTCGATCTGAATTTGATCCGATTATTAATAGGTTATGTTAGGATTGATAATTTTGACCCGTATAAATTTATAGATTAGGTTAGGGTTGAACAAATTTGACTCAATTATTAAATAGGTCGATCCGAAATCGACCTATCAATCCAAATTACCACCTCTAAATACCATACCTTACTCATTACAAAATTAGGTCTCTACAAATGCTAGTCTTAGAGTTAGGCCCACAAATATAAATTGTTCTCCGGTTCTAAATATATACTTCTAAGACCAAACGAGAAGTAAAATTCGATAAAATTAGAATTCAGAATTATAATTAAAACACAAATTAAGATTTGGAATTAAATTTTACTAAAACTAAGATTCATATGAAAGTGAAAATAGATTTTGAAATGATAACTAGCTTAATTTAAAATCTGAAAAGAAACTTTATAACTTTTGGTAATTGATACATGTCTTATACTTATGTAATCAAGGTGCAAGAGGATTGTAAATGAAAGATAAGACTTTTCAACCAAACAAGAAAGTAGAAAAAAAAAACTTCAGTATTATAGTACAGTGGCACAATGGATGGATTTTTTAATTAAATAACTTATGTCAACCTTCGTGTTTTTCTAAACCTTCTTTCCCAACCAAGTTTTCTAAGCCAATTTTATTAAGATGGCAATTTTCGACCCGATCTACGAACCCGATCCAAAACTGATCCCAAAAAAATTAAGTTCGGATTAGATTTTAATTGGATTTGGTCAATTTTGTATCGAATTCAAAATTAATCTGAAAAATTAAACGTTCGAATCAGATTTGGATTGACCCGAAATTAATCTCTTTAATACATATAACTATTTATATAGATATTATTTATAATTAATGAATATGTAGAACAATGACATAATTTTAATTTATTTTATATAATTTTTTTTTAACTTAACCTAATTTACTTAATTTTTTACTTAATTAATAGATTTTATCAAAATTAATATTTTTTTAGATATATGATAATAAATAATTTTTATATAATATTGTTAGAAATTTATTTTATAATTTTTATTTTAATAATTTTTATTATTAAATAGATCGTACCGAATTTGATCCGATTATTAAAAAGATTGGGTTATAATTGACAATTTTGATCTTGTATATTTAAATGGATCGGAGTAGGGTTGAATGATTTGACTAATTATTATATTAGTCAATTCGGAGCTGACTTATGAACCTAAATTGCCATCTCTAATTTTTATCAAAATTGATTCAAATACCTCCGTTTAAATAAAAATTCCACTCTAAACTCTCTCCATAGATGGAATATTGATCTTCATTCATACATATAGTCTGATTTGAGTGCATCCAATAAAGATTTTGATCAAATATAAATTCAGAAAAATAGTATTGATATTTGACCACATGTCTAAAAAAATTAACACCAAATAAAACTCAAATATAGTAGAAAATCTTAAGAAAAGTTGATAAAAATATACTAAAAATTATGAAAAATACTCATATTTTTTTCTTTCAATTTTTTTCTAAATTTCTAACAATATTTTCGGCAAGAGTTCTTAGATTTTTTATTACGGAATTCTAGTATGAATATTTTCCTAAACTATCTTGTGAAAGTTACATAATCTTAATATGTTATGACCATTTACAAGCCTTTATGACCAAATTCTCAACAATATTTTCTTGTGAAATGTTCTTTTTCCTATTTTCTTTTTCAATTTTTTTTCATTTCTAGCAATTTTCTTTGTAAGAGTGTCGATAATTTTTCATGCTAATTTTAGTTAGATATCTCATCTTAAAATATCTCGTCAAATCTGCATGCTTTTAATATATTATAAGCCTTTACGACCACACTAACAATCACATTACAACAATAGTTTCTTCATATTTCTTTCTCAATTCTTTTAAAGCTTTCTAGCATATCTTCCATAAGAGTTTTTACACTTTTTATGTGAAATTCAGCTGCACATATTTTCATAAAGTATCTCGTAAGGTATATATGATTCAGCACATTATCACTATTTTCAAGCCTTTACAACCACTCGTTACGATCACGTCATCACAATTATTTTCAATTATTTTCTAAGTTTCTAGTGATACCTAGAAAAGAATTTCTAAAACTTTTATTGTGATATTAATTAGCTATAAAATATTTTTTAAAATTTTTTAAAATACATAATTTTAATATATTCATTTAGGAGCCCTTACGATTGGCTTTGCAAGATTCATATCACGCTTGTGTTACTTCCGCTGTGTACTTGTAGAGGCACAACACTTTCTCGAGAACATCCGAGTTATCTAGTCCATAAAAAAAATTGCTATTTCACTAGAAGACTGTATTTTAGGATATTTGAACCCCCTGCATATGATAAGTCTCACACCGGAAGATTCACAAAACCTATAAAAGTATTCGCAAGATTCAAATCGCATATGATAATTCGTACCAACTTAAAAGTCTCCCATAAAATAGGCATTAAAGCATTTTTATCCATTTATCTGGCATTTTTTCACTCCTTAAAAATGGTATTAAATAATTTTGTTAACTAAATAATGACCATTTGATCTAAATATCTCTGAACTTTTATTTCTCAAGAAATCTTTTATAATATTTCAGAATTTTTTAAAAAAAATTAGAAAGCACGAGTGAATTGCACATTATAAAATTGTTATATGTATTATTTTTATTTTTAGACTTAAAAAAAGCAAGCTTATTTTCTAAAATTCTAAAAAAAATTGTTTATCTCCAAAAGCTCTAATTTTTATTAATCCCTAGCGACTTCTAAAAGTCTCTCCAAAAAAAGCCATGCCAAACATGGCTTAACTGCAATTAGCGAATACTACTACATCCCTCCTATGATTACCTTGCCTTGTGGTGAGTTAATAAATCTGGTGAATCATAGAGGATGTTTGAGAGTCAAAAGATTTGCTGAATCTAGTAGTATCTTCAAGTTTGCAACGACTCTCAATTGTCTAAGGCATGAAAAAGACATATTTCTTAAAGAAGCAACCTCTTAAATTTGAGGAGATAATAAGCCTGTGACTCAGTTAATTATATACATATCAATGAACCTACTGATGTTGATCGTTCATCTTCTAGTATGGAGGGAGTTTCATCTTCAGTATGACAGGGGCTCTAGAAAATGAACATAAAGAACTTCATGAATTAAACAAAATTTAAGAGAAAAGATAAATCAGTCACCTATCACTTTCTATGTGGTTCCACATACACCGTCGACAAATCACCATCTTATTCTTCAAAATTTTGTGTTTTTTCTGGCATTCTATCTTGCTGGATCGAGTGTATTGGTTATCAGTTCTTGAACATCTGTAATCTAAAGGTATGTAGACTAACCAGGAGAAATTTTCCTTTTTTCTTTTGTTTTTCCTTTGGCTGGGTTTATGCTGCCTATTAGCTACCACAGTGAATTTGAAGTGGATTATGAATTTATTTCAGATTTTGGATCACTAGAAACAGAGTTGTTATAATTTTTAAAATAGCAAGGGATGAAAAACAGGCTCATGCTAATTGGTGTCTCAACAAAGACGATGGTCGTGGCAATCATCTTAGCCATCATGTTAGTGCTGATGGGATTTGGAGCCCTTGTTTTCATCCATTTCTGCATAGTAGGGAGGGGTTTCCGCAGAAGTATCACAACAATTAGACATGAAAGGTGCACTAGAGTGCCAGGTCTTTCACCTGATGATTTGAAGAGGCTTCCATGCTATGACTATAATATTGACAGCAAGGAGATTGGAGCTGCTATGGATTGCGCTGTTTGCTTGGAGAGTTTCCGTGCTGGTGATCGTTGCCGGATGCTTCCTGTATGCAAACACAACTTTCATTCTCAGTGTGTTGATTCTTGGTTGTTGAAATCTTCGGTTTGCCCTCTATGCCGGACTATCATTGCCCATCAGAAGGATTCTGAACCTTTGGAGGAACAAGAAGGGATTGGCCTTGAACCAGAAGAGACGATAACGGTTGTTGTGGACGTGCCAACAACCGCTGCTTCATGATGCTTCAAAATTCAATTTTAGGTAGTTGTTTCTAGTTGATTTCAGTGCAGGTGATTGCTGCTTCTGAAAATTGATAAGGTTTTACCGTAGGTTTATACTCAGATATGTTAGTTTTTCAGTTGATTTTGTACAGATTTATCCTGAAATTTCTCGGTAGCTCTAGGATTTCAAATTTTTTTCACATGATGTTATTATACTGGACTTTGCTTGATTGGATATGCTGAAATTGTTGGTAACTTCCTAAACTTTGAATCAGAGCATAAGAAATGCCTAGTGCTGAAATTTGGAACTTCAGCTATATATTTTCACCATCTTTCGAACAACTCCTGCAATGTGTATATTTCTTTCTTTTGAAAAGAATTTTGTTAATTCATTAAATTATAGAAACACCTAATATTCGCTGTAGTGATAAACTGATAAATAATCAAAGATTGGAGATGATCATTTCAAAATCATAAACAATAAATTTTGGAAGCATACAAAATCAAATCTAAGAATATTTGATTTTAACTTTAAGCTCTGCGCAGAAGGAGAAATTAAATAATGATAAATTGAGAAAGGGAAGTTACTGTTTGCTATGTTGGTCTTAAGTTTGGAGTATAGAAAGTATAGACGGCTCCACGGATGCATGCGCTCGCGAGAGTTGAACATTAATCTCTTCCACGTCAGCAAGAGTGGGTAATAGAGTGCGATTGGAATTACATTTCAAATTTAATTTTTTAATTTTTTTATATTTTATATTTGTTAATACAAATTTTATAAATATTAAAAATTTATTTAAAAATTTAAATAATATAAAAAATTTTACGTAATAAAATTTATTTTTTGATAATCCATTTTTTAGAATTCATTTTTAAAATTTAATGTTAATCACTTTCTAATAAAATAAACAAATTTATAATAAAATAAAATAGGAGTAATATGCATAAGGTTGTCAATAGCATGCATTGATAAATACTGAAATCAAATTTCACCGCTTCACAAGATGGAAGTTCATTTTGGCTGGTACCATTTATATATTCAATTTTTGAGCAAGAAAGAAGAGTTGTTGTAAACTGATCATCCTCGTCGAAACAAAAATCGTTAATTCAAAACTAATGATCTCAATCTATTAGTAAATTATTCCTGCAGTCGAATTGATGTGTAGATCGATCCATACAATTTATGAGTTAATTCGTAAATCCGATGGAATATATAGATCCAGTGCGTATTTAAAAAATTATAAATAAAAAACTTAGCTTTTCGAATTTTCTTCTTTATCTTTTCTCATAGACTCGAGATTGCACATATCCCGTTTTCTTTTCTTCTTCATTACTGTTCGGAATTCTTCTTCTTCTTCTTCAAATCTGTGATTTCTAAGTTCTTTCCTTCTTTTTCAAATCTAAAATTTGGGCTTCTTCTCTTTTACTTCAGATATGATAGTTTGGAGTTCTTTTTCTTCTTCTCATACCAATCTAGTATTTTGGAGTTCCTTTTCTTCTTCAGATGAGGCAATTCAGAGTTCTCTTTTTTCTTCTTCATATCCGACTACAGTTTATTATAGCTGAAAAATTAAGAAAAGAATAGAATTTGCCCCCATTTGAAGAAGCTTTCGATTTGAGACCCATAACCCATCAACTTTTATTCAAAGTAGACCAAGTTCTGCTTAAAATTATGTTATTATTTGATTTAGAAGATTCAATAATCTACAATCTACTTTGCTACAGTTTGATTTTACTGGCAAGAAGATATTCATTGTTCTTGCTTTTTGTGTTTTTGCAATTCAAAGAGCATCAAAGATATATGAGGAGGTTGTTTCTATTGAGACGAGGGAGTTTGGAATTTCTAATGAACCTGCTGACGGCATTCACCGTTATCTGAGAGGAATGATTTTGCGGCCAGTCAAAATTGAGTGAATATTTAGAATTACTTATTAAAAAAAAGTTTTTTGAAAAAAAATATTTTAAAGATTTTTTAAAATAAATTTTATTTTTTTATTTTAAAAAAATAAAAATAATTAATAAAAAAAATTTATGACAGTAAAATCTTTTATATTTTAAAAATATTTAAAAAATTTTTATAGAATATTTTAAAAATTTTATTAAAAAATATAAAATTAAAATAAAAAAAACTTTCTCAAATATGTCCGGACTACTTCGAATTTAGGGCAGCACTTGACATGAGAATTCTCTATATATGTATTCAAGCTAATAATCTACTAGAAGATTTGAGCAAGATTGAATCTTAACCTCTCAATCATGGGGCGTTTGAAAGTTTTTATGAAATAAAATTTTTTTAAAATAAAATATATTTTTATTTTTTTAAAAATAAATTTTATTTTTTTTATTTTCAAAAAAATAATAAAAATATATAATAAAAAGATCTCATTCCGTAAAATTTTTCTACACTTTTTAAATTTTTAAATAAATTTTTTATATATTTTATAAAATATGTATTAAAAAATAAAAAATAAAAAACAGCTGATAAATAATTTTTCAAATGCACAAATAAACGCGCTCCGGTGGCCTATGCGGTACTTTAGTCGGGATCTACGATGGGCATAGAAGCCTAGAGACTACGAGTTACCCCAATGATCACCTCTCCGACCATCTCTAAAGTGAAGCTTCAAGCCGTTCATAATTGTTGGCTTTAAATGTTTTTTATTCAATGGGTTATTTTTCAATAAGTTTGTTCATTTGTTATTGCAACATGTAAAGAAATTTTATTAGTTAATGCTCTAGTGAATCTTGCCTTTTGATTTTAAACGAACTTAGTGTATGGATTCTTGAGAAGAATTGATCCTTGGTTAAGGAAATTTGTTTAAGATTCTAGTATTTTTGTTAATGTTTGGTGTTGGAATGGTAAAATTTTGAAGTTGAGTTGAATTCTTAGGATGCGTTTCGCATTTCAATTTCATTTCATATTTTTTAATAAATTTTTTATTATTTTTTATAAAATTTATTTAAAAATTTAAAAAATATTAAAAAATTTTATATAATACGATTATTATCGCTTATTTTTATTAATTTGTTGAAATAAAAATTAGAACTTTTTTTCGTAAATATGATAATTTTTTTATTTTATTTTATAGGCATTCTTAAACACCTCTTTAATGTTAATTGATTTGGATACCCTTCAAAGGTGAATGTTAGTGATCAATGTCTCAGTGGTTGAGAAGAAGAAGAAGCTTTTTGATGTTTGAGATTGAAGAAATATTTAGTAATACTTATAAAATAAAATTTTTTAAAAATAAAGAATAAAAAATATTTAAAAATCGAGTGAATTTTTAATCTAAGAAATAATAAAAATTATACATGTCAAAATTTTATGATATATATATTTTTATATTTTATGATATACTTTTTTATATAATTATAGAAAATTTATTAAAAAAAGTGAAATACTTATTTGAATAATTAGCACTTGAGAAGTAATACTGTAATACCAAACGTCCCCAAATAAAAAAAACCCAAAATTTTCAATTCTCTATTTCACATTTTTCAATACATATTTTATAAATATATAAAAAATTTATTTAAAAATTTAGAAAGTGTAGAAAAATTCTACGGAGTGAGATCTTTTTATTGCATATTTTTATTATTTTTTTAAAAGTAAAAAAAATAGAGCTCGTTTTTCAAAAAGGACAAAAATACTTTTCATTTCACAAAAGCTCCATTTCATAAGCAATCCCAAACGCCTTAATGCTTTGATGTTGAAAAATTAAGACTGAGGCTGTTATGTTTGATGATTGATTCCATCTAGTACAATAATATTTGAAAGTATTTATAAAATAAAATTTTTTTAAAATAAAAAATATTTTTATTTTATTTTAAAAAATAAAATTTATTTTTTATTTTAAAAAATAATAAAAATAAAAAATAATAAAATTTTATAACGTAAAAATTTTTATATTTTTTAAATTTTTAAATAAATTTTATAAAATATTATTAAAAATTTATTAAAAAAATATAAAATAAAATAAAATAAAATGTTGCAAATGCAACGCCAAACACAGCAATAGTGTTTGATGTTGTGATTGGCAATTTCGTCAGCAGACCACCATATTGATCCTTTGGGTTAACGGATTGACCTGCAATCTATCCGTCGTTTCAGAACGACCTTCGATTCAGGTCTATTAACTTAGGTATAGTGAGCACTCTCTTCTCTGTATGTTTCTAGTTTAAGTAGAAAACATATTAATAAAAAGTATATGTTTTCATACGTGATAAATGAAATAAATTTGCTATATCAAAAAAAGTCTTTAATTTTATTGTGAATTTTAATTTCAGTTTTTCAATTTAAAAAATTTTAATATTTTATTTTTATATTTGGAAAATCTTTTCTTCTCAAAGAAAATATGCGAAGAAGTTAACACTTTTCAATTTCTGATGCGTTACGAATTTTATCGTTATGAATTATTTTTTTTATTTTTTTTTTCTACATTGATTGATTCATATATTTCTAAAATTTGTTTAATTTTGATTTTCAATCATTTTTTTACAAATATATAATATTTTTAATATTTTTAAAAATAAGAAGTGTCAATTATTAAAAAAAAAAGATCTAAAAATATATGTAGATGCATAACATTAACTTTTATAATATCAAGAAAGAGAAAATAAAATAAAAAAAGAACATTTGAGAAATGAAGATGATAATGAATGGTAAAATGATTTCTTTTCACTCCAACATTTTATTTGGCAAAGCCTATAATCTTTTTTTCACTTTAACTTTTTATTTTACATTTTTTAATAGCATTTTTAGAATATTTTATAATTTTTTTTTTAAATTTTAAAAATATAAAAAAATTTTATGTCATGATATCTTATTATTATTCATATTTTTATCAATAAGGTGGGTTCGTTTTTTAAAAATACACTCATTTAAAAAAAACTTTTATTTCGCGATTTGGATTCGTAGGTCAGTTTCGGATCGACCCATTTAATAATGAAATCAAATTTGTTCAACTCTAATTCAACCCATAAATTTATACGGATCAAAATTGTCTAATTCTAACCGAACCTATTAATAATCGGGTCAAATTCGGATCAACCTATTTAATAATCAAAATTATTAATTTTTAATTCTACATTTTTAAAATTCAGTAAAATAATAATATCAATTGTAATAAAAGCGCACGATATTTTTAGTGACGAGATATAATGAATGTCCGTCAAAATGTGCATTCTTTAGTATCTTCATCGATCATTAAAATATCCAAAAAAATTACTTTTTATTTTTACTTTTTAAAAATATATGGTGATAGCTAAAATTTTATGATTATAAATATATACTAATAATTTCGATAAACATTTTGATAAACATAGTTATCTAATAAAATTTTGTTAAAAATTTTTATAAAAAATCAATATTCGTCATTACATAAACACCTACATAGTAATACTTTCAATAATATTATAATTCTCATCCTACACTATTTTACTAAGATATAAAAATAACGATTAACTATAAATACCATATAATTTAATAATTTATAAATTATTATTATCGATTATTTTTATTGCCAATATTTTCAGATACGAAAAGAAAAAATTAAATATTATTCCTTCAAGATGTAATAATTCGAATTAATGGGTCAATTTTGGATTAACTCGGATTGACTTATTTAATAATCGGATCAAATTCGTTTAATCCTAATCCAACCTATATATTTTTACGGGTCAAATTTTTAATCCTAATTTTGATTAAATAGATCGATTTTGGATAGCATTTTCTAATCGGGTGATATATTGACACCCTTATAATTCTAAAACTGTTCCAGAGAGAGAGAGAGATCGGATACAAATTGTTTTGTTTTAGGCCAACAATACCGAGCAAAATCGTAGAGACTAGCCCAATTGATCCAAAAAACTTAAATCCACAGTAACGTGAGGCCCATATTTAGCCCGACTAACTCCACCGACTTTTTCTTCTGCTGCTGCTTTTGCTGTGGATTCAGGGTGCCTTTCCTAGCGCATACTAAAATATATATTTTTATTATTTAAAAAATTAAAATTTATTTAAAAAAAATAAAAATATTTTTATTTCAAAAAAATTTATAAGCTTCATTTCACCTCATTCATTAGCGAATCTCTTTTCCTTTCTTCTAATTCTTGTTTATTATGCTTTTTCTCCTCCATCCTTCTTCTTCTTCAAGTTCAATCTACCAAATTCAACGATGATGCCGATGAATAGCAGCAACAGTGTCAACAACCTGAACAGCAGCAGCAGCAGCAAGATGGTTGATTTGGTTTTGAAACCCACGTGTGAACGCTGTGGATCGACGGCTGAACTCTATGGAACCGAATGCAAGCACATGACTCTGTGTCGTAACTGCGGCAAATCCGCCGCCACCGCCCGCGCTGGTTGTGTTGTCTGCGGCAAAATTATTCGTAATCTGATTAGGGTAAAAATTGAGTCACTTATCGTTCGTCTTTCATTTTTTCTTTTTTTAAGAATTGTTTGATTTGATTTTATGAGATTATGGAGTTTTAATTAAGAGAAAATTGTTGTTACTTCTTCTTGAGGTTATTAGGGTTAGAACACAGCAGTTCCAAAAAACTACAGGTATGCTATAGAATATTAGGTTAAATTTCTCTTAATTTTGTTGCTTTTTTTCTGCGCTGTATGTTTTTTGGAGGTGCAGCCTACGGCGATCTCTTGCCTAGAATTATGAGTTAATTGTGCTAATCTTTTTTTTCACTCTGTTTTGATTGCTCAATCACTGGACCATCATTACATGCGGTGGAAGCGAGTAGTAAGAAGTACTTTAAACCATTACATGAAGAATAGCCATGTGATCAGTGTTGGGGCTTCAAAAATAAGGAGTTCTGAATGTAAAGTCTAATATGAAGAAATACTTAAGGGACTTGGAAACCTAAATTGGAACGTTCTTTTTAGGTTTTGAGCTTGAAAGTTGGATGTACGAAGACAAGTTGACTGCTAATCCTTTCTTTTTTGGAGTTTGGTCAAAAATTTGGTTGTTAAGTCAAAAGGTTAGAATAAAAATTCTCTACTGCATATCCAACTTGCATGCCAGAATGGTGGCATGCAAGATAAATCTTCTTAATTTTAAAGCCCAGTGTTGTATCAAATGCGCATAAGTAGACAGACCCTTCTTGTTTTTTCTTTTTACATGGCTTGCATTGGAACTTAATTTGTGGTTGTGCAGTCTCTGCTCTGACTGCCTCGTATATGCAATTTTTTGCATCTTATTTGCAGTCGGCTATATACAAAACAAAATGAGACCTAGAATTGGAAGAAATACTTAAAGGAACAAAGTAATTGCAACTCTGAACTTTCATGTCTTACCTATAGATTTTTCGAGAAGGTAATTGCAACTCTGCTTTTACTTTCATGTTTAACCTCTAGATTCTTCATATATTTCCTATATAATTCTACTTTAAAAAAATGTTTAACGTTCATGACCAGCAGCGCCGGAGACTTATGTTGGTTATTTTAGTGCAGACACCATAATTGCTGCCTTTTTATCTGAAATATGACATGTCTCGTTCAAGTCTGGATTTAGAATTTTGTGACATGACTTTTATCTTGACCTGGTTGCGTTGTCTTTGTGATGGACATTCACCTTCATGTGTTATTTCAGGAGTATAATGTTCGTGCAAATGCTAGTACGGACAAGACCTTCTACATTGGTAGATTCGCCACTGGCTTACCACCTATTTCAAAGAAGAAATATCCAGAGAATAAGTGGTCTCTTCACAAGGAAGGGCTACAAGGACGCCAGTTGACTGATGGTCTACGGGTATATATAGATTGTTAACCTTCTTTTAATTAAAATTTAAAGTTTGAGAGGTGTGATGAGTGGACATCGGTATGGGTAAATTTTTATTAATCTTTGTAAATTTATATTTAACAGGAGTGGACATAATGTTAGGAGTGAAGAAATTTTCTATGTGTTCGCAGATTATGCTAGATTGTGTGATGAAATTTGTACTGTTGCTATTGGATAGTTTGGTGTTGTTGGACTCTCATTGTAGTGGTAGCAGCACTAGACACTATAGTAGACTCTAACGTCTTATGATGGTTGGGGATCATGAGGAGGTAGGTGGAAGGTTTGGTGTTGTTTGGATTCTTACCATAGTTTGTATCAACACTACATTAAATTAGACTCTTACGTCTTATTGTGGTTGTGGATCATGGGGAGGTAGGTCATTGGGTATTCACCTTTCCTTTATTTCTAATTTTATCCTAGAGTCAGCTATAGAGAGTAAGCCCTAGGTGTTTTTATAGTAGGTTTGATTCCACAGAAACTTCTGTTTTCATGCATGTTGCTTATTCTTTTTCTATATTTTCTTTAGTGTACATTTGTGTGGCACTTCATTTGTCTTTTCCTTTTCTCTAGTATTCAATTTCACCAATCAGATGTAATCCTTGAAATGGACACAGGACAGGTATAGAAACAAGCCCTGGATTTTGGAGGACGAAACTGGCCAGCACCAGTACCAAGGTCAAATTGAGGGTGCACCATCAGCAGCTTATTATCTGTTGGTGATGCATGGGAAGGAGTTTGTTGCTTCTCCTGCTGGTTCTTGGTATACGCTGTGAAATTATTTGCTCTATGCTATGCAACAAGATTGCAATGCCTTTTAGGTTAGTTTGCCAACTAGGAGAACTCCATTTTAATAAAAATTGAGGCTAGTTGTTGTACTCCAGGTACAACTTCAATAAGATTGCCCAATACAAGCAGCTTACTCTAGAAGAGGCTGAAGAGAAGATGAGCAAGAGGAGGACTAATGCAACCGGATATGAGAGATGGATGATGAAAGCGGCAGTTAATGGACCAGCGGCCTTTGGTGAAAAAAAGAGTGATGATGACGCTGGTGGACTTGTTCATGCTCGACCAAAGAAATTGAAAAATAGTGAGGGAGCTGATAATTCTGATAAGGGAGAGGAAGATGAGGATGAAGAGGCAGCAAGAAAGAGTAGACTTGGACTCGATAAAAAGGAAGACGATGATGAAGGTGGCGGCAAGGGTGGTGACTTTGATTTGGATGATGATGACATTGAGAAAGGTTTGTGCTTATGTTTGTCATTAATGGTAATTTCATTTGTTTGGTTACTTCCTACAAGTTCTTGGTGTAGTTCTTTGGTGCATCAAATCAGTCAATTTGTGTATTCTTTTCGAAGGATTAATCGAATGTATAGTCTCATTTTCTAAAGTTACTGATCTCATATAAGCCAAGAGGACAACCATGTAGGCGAAGTTTGTATTGCTGTAGTTGTCCAGACTTCTTCCTTTTGTAGTTTTCCATGCAGAAATAAATTCTATGCTTTACTTGTAGGTGTTTTTCTGCATTAGGAACTGTCCAATGGATGCTAAGCTACTCACCTCTATGTAAACCCCAACTGGGTCTTGGAATTCTTTAAAAGTGGTGATGAGAACCATTTAAGTGCAAACTTAACTTCATATTGCATGTGAAGTTGATAATTTTATGTACTTATCTACTTGAGTATTATGTTCAACCATCTTGTTTTCATGTCTCATGTTAGATGCAAAAGCAAGTATTGCAGTCTGTTGCACCCGCCATAATCTAAACTTTGAATGGCATTCCTTTCATGTAGTATCGATGGCATCATCATGCTATTTAGAAATTTCTCTCTTTTCACCAATTACACCTTAAGCTGGAGAAGCAATGCTTCTATGCTCAGATTTATTTTTAGAATACACCTTTGGTTCTTTGCAAGTCCAGTGATGGCCATTAAAGTATGAGGTCAGTTTGGTTACAGCAAATAATAATTATGGGCATTGTTTACTGAAATCCATGTGATAGTTACTCAATGTCATTACATCTGTTAGTTACAACAAATTTTACCTTTTGTTAACATAATCCAAAAGCATTGCGACTTTGATTTTAGTTGAAGTCAGTTAGCATGTCTCAAGTTCAGAAAGTTGTACTGCTTTACAGTGCTTTATATCCTTATCAAGCTACATTAAATATTTATGATTTTGAAGGTGATGATTGGGAGCATGAAGAAACTTTCACTGATGATGATGAAGCTGTGGGCAACGATCCAGAGGAGCGGGAAGATTTAGCACCAGAGGTTCCTGCTCCACCTGAAATCAAGCAGGTAAACACACTTCTTGATTAGCAACAATAAGTACTAAATTCTACATCATTTGCCGGAGGTTCTTTAGCTATTTAGTTGAACATAAATATATTTTACTTCGTGTATCTTCTTAAGCATAAGCATAAAATCTGTAATCCTACGCTGTATTCTCTCTTTGGCAATTCACATCTCAGTCTGATAAAATTTGGTAAAGATGAGATGTAGGTTCTTGTTTAGTATATGGAAAAAAATGGATGAAAAGGAAGCAATGTGGAGCACAGTACAAAGTAAGAATAGTAAATGTTATGTAAGAATAATTGTGTATGTTGTGCATCTTGAATCTAGGATTGCATCTGCTAGTGGTTCTTTTGCTCCTAGTTGTATTTAGTAGATCTTGGATGATTATATTGTTATTGTTATTGTTCTTGTTCTTGTTGTTGTGATTATTATTTTACCTTTTGATTCTGCATTATACCTTTAGTATCCGAAGTCATACAAATTACCTGAGTTATCTTGTATCAAAAGCGGGACTAGTGACATCAATTTTCCCAGGATGATGAGGATGAGGGTGAAGAAGAAGAGGGGGGTTTAAGTAAATCCGGGAAAGAGCTGAAAAAGCTACTTGGAAAAGCAGCTGGACTAAATGAATCAGATGCTGATGATGATGATGATGATGATGAAGATGTAAGTCTTTCTCTCCAAGGAGGCAAACTCAGCTGTTTTTCTGTAACCTGCTTTAACCTTTTTTTGTCGTTTTAATATCATGGATGCCTCAGATGTTATGTTGACAAGCTTGAATATGCACCACTGACCACCCATCTCTATCAAGGCCTGAATCCAGTTCAAGTTTTGTATTGACACATTGTGCAGATATGATTCTTTGTTTTCTCTACTAGATATACTTATCTTGTTATAGCTTCCTTGTATGCTTTTGAATTTGAGTTATTCTTTTATTGTTTGTGATAGTCTTTGATTTTGGGATGTCGTGAGCATCCATGTTCGATTTCTTTTAGCTCTTTATTCATTTAATTTTTCAATATGCTTAAGATTTGGCTTAGTTTAGATCAATTTACTCCTCCTGATCATTAATAGAAGACGTAAAGAGTTTCTTATGCCTTGTGAAAGAGTTACCTGGAACGCATGCATTGAAAACGCACAAAAGAGTGAGCTTTGTACCTCTAGATAGTTACCACATTTAGTATTCAGAATGTATGTCTTCTCTTTTTCTCAATCTTAAATACAATTTTAGGATAGCTCGAGCATAGTGTTACATACGGAGATGGACTAACAATTGTTGACAATAACCTTCATTTTAGATGTGTAGTGCCTCATGTGCATATGGCAAAGACAGAGTAGCTAGCACAGCTTACGTGAAATTAGGAAACTCTTTGTAATATGGACTTTCGAACATGGTTTGATGATTAGCAATCTATGGGAATTTAATACTACTGCAATACTGGAAGTCTGGAACTTCTGCTATCAGTTGAAGGAGGTGAAAAAATTCAGAAAATAACATGACATGCAGTTACACTTAGAAAAAGCATTGAATAATAATGTTTTCTTTTTTCGATTATCCTATGCAAGTATGATAGTGCTGGGAATTGTTACTATGGTATGCTTCTTGATGGTTAAATACATTTAAAAGAGAAGAAAATGGAGCGAGCATGAAATTGTTCTCTAACTTCCTGAAACATCTATTATTTTAGAATATTTATGTGGGGCAAATGCTTGCTGTTGCTATATTGCAATATGATCCAACTTTCTTTTCACTTTCTTTTGTTGTTAATTGGTGTATTTATTAACTATTTGCTTGTTTCATTAGATGGATGATGAAGTTGGTATGCCACCAGTGCTTACTCCAAAAGAGAAGGAAGTCCCCAAGGATGAGCCTGTTGAGAATACTCCAGCAAAAGCATCCAAGTCATCAAAACCAAAAAGAAAAGCAGGGCCTGAAGATGCTAAGGCTTCAAACGGTACTCCCTCGAAGAAAATTAAGGTGGAAAATGTAGGGGTCCTCCCTCCCTCCCTCTCTCTCTCTCTCTACCTCGCTCTCTCTCTCTCTCTCTCTAACCTCTCTAACCTTACTGAATTACAGGATGCTAAGACATCATCTATAAAGGATGAACCTTCCTCTTCAAAAGCTACTGTACCAGGAGTGAAGAGTTCAGCTGCAGAATCATCTAAAACTGCATCTACACCAACAACTTCTCCTGTACCGGAGGAAGAAATAAGAAATGTGCTGTTGACAATGGCTCCCATCACAACTCAAGATTTAGCTGCTATGTTTAAGAGAAGGTTGAAAAGTCGAGAGGTTCGTTCTTGCACTCATTTGTTTGTTTCATCATCATTGCAGTTAATATTGTTTAGTCATTTATTATACCTCTCTTTCTAAGTTTGTTTTGTAGGAATCCTTTAATTACTCCAGTTATTAACTTTAATAAGTCGGTCTTGCTATACTGCACATCTTGACGAAAAGGCAGCTGATATTTTGGGTGTATATTGGACTCTTTTTTTTTCCTTCCCTTATGAAAATTAGACATAGCTTAAATGAAAAGAAGAGGTCCTAGGGAGCTAAAGTACATCATTTAATGAGAGAGAGCTTATATTTAAATTTCCAAACTAAAGCAGAAGCGACCGAAGATAATTTGATTGTTCATACTGCGCTCTGGCTCTCTGAAGTTACTTTTGTTCGTGTAAGTCGCTGAAATAGTACTTCTGGAAGGGTATTTCATCTGATTTGCTCTTTGTAATTTGTATTTGCAGGATAGGCTTGCCTTCACGGATACCCTTAAGAGAATGTCGAAAGTTGTCAAGAAAGATGGTCAGCAGTATGTTCTGCTTAGTGATAAGGATAAGTGATTCATTTTTAACAGCGTATGAATGTGCTATACACTTAAAGTTGTTGGCCGTTACTCCTGCACCTCTTCTCCTAAAGAGTTGAAAATGGTGTAATATCAAAATCTCTCAGGGTGTGTCTTGCCTGTTATTTTAGGGTTCAGTCAATAGCTTTTCAATGGAGGATTGCCTTCATTTGTCGTGTATGCAGAGCCCTTGGTATGATTCGGATTCCATCTTATATCGGCTGAAACATTTGAGCTGTTACAATGTGTAACTATGAGTATAGCTCTGGTTCGTCTGTAATGATGTTCAGATCATTTCACTGTCCATGGTGTAGTTGTGTCATCTAGATAATTGTGGTGTCGTAGCTGTCCAGATTTGTGATATTGAGGATACATACAGGCATATGTATATGTTTGCTTTGAATTCAAATATAAGTTTTGTGGAACATTCTGCTGCTCAGTGCTGAAGTTTCTAAAGGTGTACTCTGCCTGTAGATAAGAGGGTATCCTTTGTACGGTCTTTTCTATGTAGCTTTCTGAAAGTGCGAGGATGTGAACTAACAAGTTTTCAGTTTTCTGAACAACTTCGTAATGGAGAGCTTCAGCTTAATACTTCGATGTCTGGACAGGAAACTGCAAAATTGCCAAGTAACTCTCCGTGGGTCTTCGTTGCTCTGCCTGATGCAAGAGGCCGAAACTGCTATCCGGAGAAAGCTGATTATTAAGGTGCAAAATTTAAACACGCGTGAAGATTTGAAGTTCAAATAAACGTAGCGACTTATTTCGTACAGATAGGATTCTTACGGACCCGAAAGTCCCTTGAAATATGTTGTTTTCATTTTACGAAGGAAGTAGAGAAATCCGGGCTTAAGGTTTTTTCTTTTTACGCACCGATAAACGAATCACGTAGTTATTGGTGTGAGTTAGGATAACAATATATGATTCGATTCGAAAATATAATTCAAAATTGATCTATTTAATTACGGTTAAGGTTAAAAAATTTGATCCGTATAAATATATGGACTGAGTTAGGATTTAGCGAATTTGATCTGATTATTAATTAGATAAATTAGGATTAATCTAAAATTGACCCACCAATTCAAATTGTCATAAAAAAATAATATTTAATTTTTTATTTCTATTTATTAAAATATTAACAATAAAAATAATTAGTAATAGTAATTTATAAATTATTAAATTATATGATATTTATAATGAATTATTGTTTCTATTTTTTAATAAAATAGTGTAAGATAAAATTATAATATTATCGAAAGTATTACTATGTAGGTACTTTTGTAATGACGAATTTGGATTTTGTATAAAAATTTTTATCAAAATTTTATTAGATAGCTATGTTTATCAAAATTTTTATCGAAATTATTAATATGTATTTATAATCATAAAATTTTATCTGTCATCACATATTTTTAAAAAATAAAAATAAAATTTTTTGAATATTTTAAGGACCGATAAAGATACTAAAAAAAATAAATTTTGACAAGTATTCACTATATCTCGTCACTAAAAATATCATATATTTTTATTATAACTGATATTATAAATTCGCTGAAATTTAAAAATATATTAATTATTAAATAGGTCGATTCGAATTTGATCTGGTTATTAATAGGTTGGATTAGAATTGATAATTTTGACCTATATAAATTTATGGATTGAGGTTAAGATTGAACGAATTCGATTCGATTATTAAATAGTTTGACTCAAAACTGATCCATCAATTTAAATCGTCACTCTAGTGTGAGTCAATATGAGCAAATGTTTTAATATTATTAGAGTTATCTATATAAACCTCACTAATAAAAAATTAATATAACTAAGCTACTAGTTACGCATTTGACTTGTATGTCTACAGGTGATACATTCACACATCTATTCAGATATGTTACTGTATATGATCTTATAACAAGTTACTTTACAAAATGTGAAGGCAACAGATACCCTCTTTGGCAGTCAGCACTGATCTTGAAGCTAAGTTAACATTTTAGCGGTTATGAAACTTGGTACCTCTTATATCTGCTTTGAAGTCAGAGGAATGTGTTCTTTTCATCCTTACGGTTCTTTCTTCATACAAAAAATTATTTTTAACTCACTATCAGCGACATAAAAGAAAACAATAGTAATTTTTAGTTTACTTTTTCTACAAAATAATATAAAAATTAAATTTATTTGTAATTGCATTGTTGGTAATAATTTACTTTTTAGTAACTTAATTTTGAATAATTCACTTTCGGTCCTAAAAGAACGGACCTTTGGCTATGTTGATCAGGAGTATCGGAAGAATCACCAAGTCAATGCCTCTGGCGATGCTTACGGCTTACTGTGTTTTACGAATTATTTGCAGGTATAATAGTCACCAATTTGAATGCTGGAGGACCTATGCTATTGCCCATTCAAACAGGTTTCGTTTTTCTGATTGTTCAAATAGGTTTGGTTCTAATTCGCAAGGAAACTTCTTACAAGAACTGGTTAACTTGTAGGATTTTGCTGATCCAAAACTAGATCACTGACAACTACATCAGTGCTCACGTTCAATCTGACATTTTCCTGCTTGGACAAACAAGCAACAAATGCTATTGATGGAGCAAGGCAATGGACATCACTATGTTATTACAAATAACATTCACTATGAAGGGTTTCCAAACATAGCAGGTACTGACTACAGAGAAATAACTGCGGCTATATGTAGAACCTCAAAACATGAACACAAAATTCTATTCATGAAATTTCTTTTATTTCATAATCAGACTCCTATATCTCTCATGTACATAAAACATATTTTGAAAGAACCAGTAATATTTAGTGTTCCTGCTCTTAAAAACTTGAGCAAGAATCATGAAACACATATATATATATATATATATATATCAATCAAAAGAATGAACGAACTACTACACATCTGGTGAATGTGTTTCTGGGAGAACTGGTTCATGTGGCATGAACCATTCGATCTCGAACAGGCGGCCTGAAAAACGTGGGGCCGTCGAGATCATAGTAACGGTGGATGTGGTTAAGTAGTGACCTTGCCATCTTGCCTGCCTGGGGCGATCCTTCTGTAACAAGTCTGTACAACGACGGCATCAACGAAGGCATCTCTTCTAAAACACAGATTGCCTTTGAGCCGCCGTTGTTGCATAGGGAGAGTAATGCAGAAACACAGAATTCTTTGCCCGAGTTGGACCCAGTGTAGCAAAGTACTTCAACAAGTAATGGCACTGCTGAAGATTTTAGAATGGCTTCCGTTCCTTCTGGTTTATCCGCAATTTTTCCTAGAACTGCGGCAGCGTCAGTAACAAGATCCTCTTTGTGAGAGGATAGAAGGCCAGTGATTGCCAGAACAGTGTCTGCTGCGAGAACTTTCTGATGATTGTTTGAATGCAATAGTAATCCAAACAGCGTGACGATTGCATTCTTCTTTCCTCTATAAGTTCCATTTCTGAGAAGATCCACAATAGCCGGAATAGCATCAGGCATTTCTCCAATCTGTTTCCGGCAATCGTCGCTCGACGAAAGGTAGAACAAGATTGCTGCAGCATTTTGCCTGGTGTCCAATTTGTACCCCTTTGTCAATGCCTTTAAAACAGGCTTCAGTCCGCAGGATTCCAAAATCTCCTTCCTGCCTTTCGGATGCTTTGACAAATTCAGTAAGGCAGCAACCGAATTCTCCTGCGTCAATGGGTCGCAGGAGCAAAGCAGAGTCAGCAGCAATGGAACAGCACCAGATTCAACGAAACAAGCTCTGTTGAATAAGCTTGATTTAGTCATCAGCCGGATTTCGTAAGCTGCTCTGTTCTTCTCTGCTTCTGATCTAGAATCCAATTTAGCAACAAGGAACTTAATCGTAATCCTAGTAGCTCGGTCTGCAGCTCTGCTGCTGGCAGATTCGGTCTTCGACAAATCGCGATTTCGCCGATTTCCTGATTCAGCTACCGGAATTCCATTCTCGGTACAGAATCTATGCACAAGCATTCTGAGTGTTAAATTGGGAACAAGATCAGCAGTGGCAAGCTTCTCGCCGGTAACTGGACAGCTTAAACTCCGCTGTGAAGTCAACCACCGTTCGATCGATTTCCGGTCGTATGTCTGTCCAGTGGACACCATCACCGGATCAGTCATCAGTTCAAGCGATATCGGGCACCGGAGATTCTCTGGATTGATTCCGCGAGCAAATGGAGGTCCTTCATCAACTGCTGTATGAATCTTGTGCTTGCCCTCCACCGGACCATCGCCGAAGAAGACAACTGCTCGACAATATGTCATCAAACCAATCAAGCAAGATAGAAAACCAACGCAACCACCACTGCCGTTTTCTTCTACTAAACCAGAAAACAATTCTTCTTCAAGAAATATAACTTCTTCATTGCAAACTTCCCAAGTTTTCAGCTCCAGCTTATCAAGAAACTTCAAAAGCTTCCTTCTTGATGGAGAGAATCCATTGCCCAACTGTTGAATCATCGATTTAACTTCACTTGCAATATTTTCTTCTTCAGAATCGATCTCAACGTTCATTTTCCATGCTTGCGCCGCTTGCATTCGAACTATTTGAATCACATCTTCATCCGCAGTAACTCCTTCAAGAGAAAGAACGATGTCCAAAGAAGTAGCAATCGTTCTGATAAGAACGCGAAGCTCGCAAGTAACTGTTTCTGAGTGCATAAGTAACCACAGCGTTGCGCCGGGACGAGAGAAGTCCGCAAGGAGATAACGGAGCCGTTGCAGCGTTACGTTGAGCTCCGTTAATGCCAAAATCTCTGAGGGCGGAAGTTGACAGGGGCTGTTGTTGGTTTCGTCTTGAAGTGATTCGAAGAAGGTGAGAAGGAGTGTTACTTGCCGGAGTGATTCACGGAATAAACGGCGGTGGAGATAAGGGTGATGATGTTTACGGTGAATGTAACGGAGAAGGATTGAACGGCAGAGATTAGTTAGAGAGTTAAGATGAGATTGTGGAGATGCACCGGAGTATGGTTGGACCGCCGGGAATGTCAGAATTTTCCGGCGGTCGTTACATGGATTCATTCTTTGAGAGAAGTAAAATAAAAAATTTAAAGGAAGAAAGAAAGAATGAAGAGAGCTGCTTGAATACGTCGATGAGCTTTTCGCAGGAGTGCATATCGAACGGTTTATTACCGGGTTATGTAGGAAAAAAGAAAAAGAATTATAGAGATTTTTTAAATTAAAGATATTTTTAAAAAAAAATTAGTTGATTAAAACAATAATAAAATTAAATAATAAAAAAATTTTATTTTAAAATATTTAAATAAATTTTTTATATATTTATAAAAAATATATTATAAAATAAAAAATAAAAAATAAAATTAGTATTTGAAAAAACACCTCTATATACGTGTACGGTGAAGATGGGCCGTAGAGATTGTAGGCAGAGAAAATAGAAAGAAATTGATGTATTTTTGTTTCAGAAGAAAGAACGCGGCAGAACGTGGAGTAAGGAGTTGGAGTGGATAAGTTACAATTCACGCGAGCCAGATCCCATCTCGATCCCTGTCGATCTTCGCTAAGATTTTGAAGGAACGGTCGGAGCTTACCCCGATAACTACGTCAACAGTGTGATTCATTGTGGAACACACCTACTGTGATGCCACGTGGCTGTAAATTGCAACCGGTCGAGATGGTACTGACCGCAGTAGAACGCGGCCGACATGGCGAAGTAGAATGTTAGTTTTAAAACAGCAACCAGCGATATTTGCTGCGTGTAGTGATCTGAATGGTTCTGTGTGGTGTTTTAGATCTCAGCAACTGCAATTTTAGTTAAGTAGATAAGCTAAATAACACCTGACTGATCGTGTATTCTTGGTAAAATTTTGATATGATCGACAGAGAACTGGTTAAAGCATTCGCAACGCTTTAGATCGTCTGGTAAAATAGTTTATAAAACTTAACGTTTAAATGTTTTATAAAAAAAAATCATTCCAGCTACCGAAGCTTATTTAAGTTATTGAAGTCATTACTTGAAGATATTGATTTTGTTGCGTGCCTTTAAGTAAACCTTGAATATTTTTCTTGGCAAAGTAGTCTTGATAACATCACCAGCATACTTAGTTAAGTTAATAAATTCCATTAATTAGTCTGCCTAAATGAATATATCTCAGATATTTTCTTGTTGAATGAATCATATAACATTCCAAACGCGTCACATTACATGAGAGATTAAATTAGCTGACTCATCTTGGTCTTTGTAATATAGGGGATTAAAATTGAAAATCTGTATTTGATGAGTTGTGACGGTTGCTTGCGTGGTAACACGTTTCCTAAATTGTGTGGATTTTTTTTATACTGTGACATGATTGATCTCGTTCGAGATTTGAAAAATTTTTGCATCTAACATTTTAAATTGCCAATACTTAAATTAATTCTCTGTAACCAGAAGCATGTCAGGCTCATCTAATCAAAGTTGAACTGACTCGAACCGCCGTACCATGCCGACCAACGTTAGTAAGTCCGTATTTATTAATGGTTGAAGCTAAGCTTCCCACGTCCGGCGGGCAAGGGAATTGCCTACATAGGTCCCACTCTGCAATTTAGGCGATCGCTCATTATCTGGGCTAGCGGCGTCAAACGGACGGATCAGCCCGGGCACACACGCGGTTTTTAAACTAACAGGAAATCTGTAACAGATTTTGCGGAGGAATTTAAGAGTGCTTTTAAAATATTTAATTTAATTTTAAAAATTATTTAAAAATTAATAATAATAAATAATAATGAAATTTTATTAGATAAAAGTTTCTTTTATTTTGATATTTTTAAACAAATTTTATAAAAAAATTATTAAATAATAAACTAAAAAATTCAAAAGTATTTTTAATACAATGCCCTTAAGTCATTCGTAGATCTAGCTTATTAAATCATTTCGGTAAGCGTAATAAACCTATTCAACTAGGTAACCAACATAGGGAAACAGCAGGAACAAGAGATTAACGCAATTGGCGTAGAGAATGCTGTTGAATTATAATGTATTTATTTTCATAATTATGCTGAATTTATTTTAAAATTAAATCTGTTAAACCCTTCGGTCTAGATTCAGAACGTATTTTCAAATCGTTAGCATTTATAGGGCCGGGTCCGGCTTGTAGTTGGCCCGGCCTTTTGACACCCGCAGAGCAAGTCTATAGTATCACTTTTGGCCCGGCCTATATTCCAGTCGCAACAGACATAAGGAAGCAGCATGGATAAAAAGATGTCGTTACTGAAGCAGCAAACATTATTTTACTTGCAATCTCAGCTGATACTGAAGATTTTAGTATTGTACTGATTAGATTTTCAATGAAAGTTTTTTATCCAACAGTCGTAACTCGTAAGGAACGGAAAGAATTTACTCTACAAGTATATATCAGCTGTTTGGGGCTGCGTTTGAAAAATTATTTATCAATTTTTTCAACTTTTCTCTATTTTATATTCTTTAATATATATTTTTAAAATATATAAAAAATTTAATTAAAAATTTAAAAAATGTAGAAAAATTTTATGAAGTGAGATCTTTTTATTGCATATTTTTATTATTTTTTTTGAAGTAAAAAAAAAATTCATTTTTCAAAAAAGATAAAATTACCCTCTATTTTAGAAAAGTATTATTTCATAAGCACTCCAAAACACCACCATAATAATTGCGCAAGTCCTTAGACATTACCACTCTCGTTCGTATCCTCTCAATTAATTATTTTCATTCACTCGTTCGTCGGATGTTTGGAATTGCTTATGAAATAGAACTTTTCTGAAATAGAAGATATTTTTGTCCTTTTTAAAAAATAAGTTCTATTTTTTTACTTCCAAAAAAATAATAAAAATATGCAATAAAAAGATCTCACTCCGTAGAATTTTCTTACACTTTTTAGATTTTTAAATAAATTTTTTATATACTTTTTAATATATATTGAAAAACGTAAAATGAAGAATTGAAAATTTTGGTCGAAAAAAAGCAATGCCAAACACTCCCAGAGAGCTGTCAACTAAAATATATTAAATTTATTTTAATTTAGTGAGATGTAATTATTTTGATTATATTATTTATCAATAAATTATTTATTATTTATGTTATATATTTTTTAATATTTTTAATTTAATCTAGATACGATAAAAATAGTTCATTAATTTCGACCAACTCTATTTGCCGTTAAAAGTGAAGCAGCGATTGAATCAAACTTATCGATATTTTCTCATCAACAACTTAGCATACTTCTTTGTCTTTGGTTAAGGAATAGGGACTAGATCAACCCATACATTAGTAGAACTATTATTTGGTCGGTCAATAATATTTATTAATAGTTACCAATCTAATTTTTGTCCTTTTTCTTAGCGATCGATGTTTGAGGATCAATTTTGCGATCGTTTTTATTTGGTCGCAAATACTAATAGCAATCAAATTTTTTAACTGCAACCAACATTTTTGATATTTAGTAGTGTTTTTTTCTTGGTAGTGCATGCGAAAATATATATGAGCCTTTATGTTACAAATTATGGTCAAGTCTGTTGATAATATTTCACTCTTCTAGGCACCCCTAAGCCTCGCTCTGGGAGACGGTTGGCCATATGCAATAGTTAATCACAAGGTCAGATACCTAGGGGACTCACTTCGCCACTAAGACAAAAGAGGTTGTTGTTAACGCAAACACTTCCTACAATGGTGCCAAATTTATGTAACAACGCTACCATGCATGCAAAATAGGTGATCCCTTCATATACGAAACTATAAAGAAATATTGAAGGTAAGGAACAAATTATCGTTCATTGGTCGATGAAAGAAATTACCGAGCCATCACACCATGCTCAACGGCCTACAACATCTCCTTTGTATCTCTTCATCAACCTCCAAAGCTGTTGAGGTTTCGTTGCATGCACAATTTAAAATACAGGAGAGACAACTTAAGCGATTGGAATCAAAATTTTTCAAAGTTGATCGTAAGTATTATTAGGGTTGTCTCAAAAATACATATTCATAGAATCTTTAAAAGATTTGGGATAAAAATTACTCGGTAAATATTATTTCAATTCAAAAAGATGATAGTTCAGTCTTATACAATGTCTAATTAATTAAAGAATGAATTGAAATGCATGTCTTGTTTGGAAGCTGATGTATGCTAGAACTTATACAACACCAGGCGCTACTTTTGCTGTCATAATACTGAGCCGATTGCAATGTAAGTCAAGGTATATATAATCAGTTAAAAAAAATATTAAGATATTTCTATAAAACAAAAAATCACATACTTATGGTTTTAGATTTTTTACTCATCTTTGTTTCTACATGCAGCTGACCCTTGCGCAGTGTTACCTTTGCGATTGGTCGAATTTGCACCATGACTTGGTCGCTATGGTCTCTGGGCGCCTCACCGACTTCATCAACTACGTTAGATTCTGCACGGTTTGTCGCTCGTGGCGAACAGCAGTACTTGAAGCAGGGCGGAGACGTAGGGCGAGCTTTCTTTCCTATATATAACTGGAGGCTTCGTAATTTATAACAATATTTATTTAAGACGGTAAGTTTTCCTTTAACCGGTCCTGTGCCGGTGGAGGTTCTTTATCTGAAATCACCCTCGCCGTATGCATACAGCAACCCGCTCTCTGTTGCATACAGCGTCGTACGTACGTCCGTTATCTGGTGAGTTGATTCCCGTGTTCAGGAAGACGAAGACTACCACAACAAAATCTTTGAGTCATGAAGCTACTCATGACGTTGGCATTTTCCAAGTTAATCGCCGGCGGCAAGGGAAGTAGTTCATCTTGCGAGGGAGGTGAAAGCTTAGGATTGGACGTTGCTTTTAGGCAGCACTCCTTGTGCGGCTCTTCCGTTTTCATTACTATTTGATGCTTGCAGGCCGAAAATTCTATTTTATTTTATCGATCGCTTGCCCGATATCTGCCGGGAGTACTATTTCATTAGTACTTCTGCGTGGAGGATATCAAAGAAAATAATCCGCCTCGAATATGGATTTTTACCTTATAGTTTCTGATCCAATTCAGCTTATGAGAATTGATTTTGTGTACAGTAAGTTTTCATTGAATTGCAATACTAGCAATTCTATGGAAGCATTAATTGCATTGAAATTTAAGAACATAGATGAATTACTGTTGATACCAGAATTTATAGTTTACATTTAAAATTGTTTTTCTCCGTATGGGATTAATTTTTACTCTAGATTTTAACAGAAGATTTATAAATTATAAGTATCGATAACTCTTCAAAATTTTAACTCTTATCATATTTTATGCTTCATATCAGATTCAGTAATTTAGACTATCTTCACATACAGGGATGTAAGAGCCAACTAGAAATCCCTAGTATTATAAGGGGGTGTTTGGGATTCAACATGAAATGGAACTTTTGTGAAATGAAGGTTTTTTGTTTTTTTTTTGAAAACGAGCTCTATTTTTTTACTTATTAAAAAATAATAAAAATATGTAATAAAAAGATCTCACTACAGTAGAATTTTTCTACACTTTCTAAATTTTTAAATAAATTTTTTATATATTTATAAAATATGTATTGAAAAAAAGCGTGAAATGAAGAATAATTGGAAAGCAAAGCCAAACACCCCCTAAGGGTCCTGCATGCATGCATTCTCGATTAATAATAACACAAACTATATATAGATGGATATATTACATAGATAAGTGGTTCCATCATACAGAGAGATTCACAACACAACATAATTGGACAAACCAATTATGCATGTACACACTATTGCAATACATATATAGGCTAGCAGCTTGTACGTACGTGCAACGCTCATAACGTGCTTATTGAACTATACATCATGAATTCGTACGTACTTTACGATAATGCCTACCATATGATGATTCCCAGGGCCTCTAACAAATCCTCTGCGCGTCCAACAAACCCACGGATCTTTTTTTCCACGGTCGGAAGATTGAAACGTACACCGGTTTCCTGACCGTACGGCCCGGATGTTCTGGAGTTGGTGTGGATAGTAAGTGAACTTATCACAACGTCGTTTGAGACCTCACCAAGCGTACCATTGATAGATGTAATAAACTCTTCGCGACCGAATGTCACCTTCAACAAAATATATAATCAGCGGTGTGTTGGAAACTACACGGTCAGAGAGTATGTATATATGTATATAGGGATGTAAATTGGCCGTACCTTGTGAGGGGTACCATCATGTTTGCCAAACAGATGATGCTTAGTTGTACCGTGCTCGACGTACTCGAAATTGATCCCAGCAATACCTTGTGCTTTGCTGTAGATAGTAATCGACTTGAGGGTGTCGATACCTTTAAATTCGTCGTGCCTAGCGTGAAGCCCAGCACCGGAAGGTCCCGACAAGTACTCTGTCCTATTCGCCATTAATTTGGTCGTACCAAATCTTAATTTCTTGTCGATCTATGATTCAATGCTTGAGTTGAGGAGCAAGCCGTGGCTATGGCGCTTGAATTTATACACATCAAGATTGGAGCCACCTCGCTAGTGCCGAGGGTTTCTACGTCTATACTTCATTCAAATGATAACACTCCGAAAATAACAGATGAATATTTTGAAACCAAACTAACTTCACGTTCTGAAAGTAAAAACATTTTGGTCATCGTTAGATAAAGATAATTAACAAGACCTAATTTAGCTTAAATGTCTAGAGGACATGTATGCTATCTAATTAACAAAATACTCAACTTATATTTAAAATTAAGAAAAGAAATGGTCATTACAATTTATAACTAAAATTTTAAATATGTACTAAATTGAAGTCATATATTTTTTACGCTCAATCACGCTCTTAATTGGACAACATTGAATTTTGTTGTTAGAGTAAAATCCATTGTGATATTGTCCATGTATACTCATATTAAAAAAACAAAAAATGAAAAAATATATCCGAACTTAATATCTTCAAACATATGTAATTAGAGAATTACTATGTGCTTCTAAAATAAATATAAAATATATAAGTTTTTTGAAACGATATTATGGATACCTGAACAAAGAAATAAAAGCTACCTTCATTAATCTTTATATATATATATATATATATATATATATATATATATATATAACCCCGATCGTTTTATTTCATTTTTCGACGTTACTATCACTAGCAACGCAGCATATTCTCTAAAGATTGTCAAATAACTTGTAAAATTTAAAGGCAAAATAATAGCTGACCTTATGCAATTAAGCATAAAGCCTATAAATGAAGCATGCAGTGTGAATTTCTACTAAAAAAGCAGGGAAGTACATTCGACAAGGTTAGAAGTATATTCAATTGATATTTAAAAGAAAAGAAATGGTCATTATAATTAAGTTTATGTATCTACAAAATTGAAGTCATATAGTTTTTACTTTCAATCAAGCTCAGAATTAGATAAGATAAACACGTAAACTACACTTAATTGGAGAACATTGAACTTTGTTATTAGAGTTAAATCCATTGTGATATTGTCCGTGTCAACTCATATTAAAAAAAATTAAAAATTAAAAACATATCCTCTTAAAACATATGGAATTAGAGAAACACTATGTGCTTTTAAAATAACTATAGAATATATAAGGTTTTTTAAAACAATATTATGTACACCCGATCAAAGAAATAAGAGCTACCTTCATTAATCTTTCTATATATATCTTAACCTGATCGATTTCATTTTATTTTTCGACGTTATTATCACTAGCAGCGCAGCATATTCTCCAAAGGTTGTCAAATAACTTGTAAAAATTAAAGGCAAAAGAATAATTGAACTTATGCAATTAAGCAAAGAGCCTATAAATGCAGCATGCAGGTTGCGTTTCTACTAAAAAAATTGAAGCAGGGAAGTACATTCATAAGGTTAGAAGTATATGCTATCGAAGACCCTCATTTTGCGGCTACAGAGACAGGGCAAAGTAGATACTAATCATCTATGCGGAGACTTCACCATGAAAATGTACTAATAAACATCAACTATCAATTTATACTAATCTTCTATGCGGAGACTTCACCATGAAAATGTACTAATAAACATCAACTATCAATTTATACTAATCATCTATGCGGAGACTTCACCATGAAAATGTACTAATAAACATCAACTATCAATTTATACTAATCTTCTATGCGGAGACTTCACCATGAAAATGTACTAATAAACATCAACTATCAATTTAAAAGCCACCAAGTTTGTTCACAATAACAGTGATGGAAATTATAATAATGGAAGATACATATCAGTGATTAAGATAATTTCAATAAATATATTCGCTATTCAGCTTACTATAATTAAGTACATCTAATCTATTAAACTTCTAATAAAAACATTTAATCCCAGTGTTCGTAAGGAGGAACAGGTCATGCACGCGCCTAGACTCTAGAAAACAACGTGAAACATGCATGTATATACACATACATGTATCATATATAAATACATACATATACACATATGTATATATATACATATATGTATCATATATAAATACATACATATACATATATGATCAAGTGTTACAACATATATATTTTTAAATTTTTTTACTTTTTATCATCTTGATCAAGTGATTGGATGGAGGTGAATTCATGATCCGATTGAGCTAAAATTTTATGGGTAAGTTTTTAACTCATAATTCTTCATATTCAACAGTGAAGATTGCATTTGAAAGTCATCCTGACCATAAACGTCGACAGAGTGTCCGAAAATACCCTTAATAAGGGAGTGTCCCTCTATATATATATATATATATATATATATATATATAGGATAGGATGTATACACTCCCCCAACTGTAGATACTCTTACACTCCCATCTCTGATCGAACGGTTAAGATTTTATCCCGCTTGATGAGCGGCGGTGATCAACGCAAGCGATCGCGCGTTTCACCCGATCACACTCCCCCGCTCAGCTCACTCGTTCTCATTTCTCTCTTCGAAATCTCTCTCCCGAGCTCCAATCTCTCTCTCCCGAACTGCTCTCGTCGTCGTCTCGAAATCTCTCTCCCTATCTCCGAGCAGATTTCTTTATCCCTGCAGACGAAGAAATCAATCCCGGCCTCGACGACGACGCCGACATCTGATCTCCCCCCTCTTCGATTTCTTTCATGAATTTGCTTAAACTTCCCTCAAATTCTTGATCTGTTTTCGGATTTTCGTTTAATCTTTTCTTTCTTGAATTTTTGCGATGATTTTATTTTTGTTGATTCGGTTGATTTCACTGAAATTATTTTTGGTTGATTTTGTTGAAATCGAGATTTAATTTTTTAGTGACGACAGTAATTACATTGTTTAGGATTTCTATCTTGCGAAGATTGAATTTTTTTTTTAGCTTAGTTCTTCTGGTTCTCCAAAATTTTCTAGTCCTCTATAGAGATTTCTGTTATATTTTCTATTGTGCTTTCTGCTTTAAAGTTGGTGGCTCAGTTAGGGACAAAGAGGCAGCTGTGGAAGGAAAATATAACTGCTTCACTAGGGCCTTCCAGAATTCTGACAATATTTTTTGTTTCATCAAATCTTCACAGGAATAAGATTTGTGATGATGATGTTGTTAGAGTTCTTGAAAGGCCGTCGTCTGGTAGTTACAGTTTTTGTTGGTTGATTCTCTAAATTTTTCGTCTGTGTAGCTTAGATTATTTTTGCTATTTGTCTCTCAATTCTATCTTACGGAACTCTAATGCAAGTGAAATAAGAAGAAAAAAAAATGCTCGGATAGTATTTCTTTGTGACTGGTAGCCGAAAGAAATGTTCTTAATTCGATTTTTTTTTTATTTTATGTTGTATTGATTGATTTGTTCTATTTGGTTTTAATTATGTAGTAACGAAATTGGAACACCACTGGTAATGGAAAGACTTGTTGATGGAATGTGCTTGATGAGTGCTGGATGCTAAAGGATATTGTTTTGTTTGCAACGGTGCAGCATTATCGGCATATGGATAGACCTAGCAGGTTATCTGGATGTTCATTACTGCAAAAATGCAATGTTATTTGGATGTTGTTTGAAGAATGCGGTGTTGTGGTTGGTTGGACAGAACCAGCAATTTGATCTTGTCTGACTGTGTACAATGACGAGTTATGATTGTATTAAAGTATGGAAATCTTTATGTAAATTATGGAATGATATTTTGAGTGTTGTGTAATTTGAAAATGTATTCGTTAAAATTTGTATGAAATGTTATCAGTTTTTTTACTAGATCAATCCAGCTTTTTCTCAATGAAAAGTTATTTGAGCAATGCTATCATTTATTCTCAATGGCTGATGAATGATTAATTAAAATGTTATCATTTCTCAATCTAGAATTGCTTCGAAAATGTTATCAAGTTTTACTTATATTTGTGTAATCAAAATTTATAAAAAATGGTTTATCTTTTAAATTTTAGGTAATCTAATTAAATATAATAATCTTATTTAGATACTTTTGCTGTGACGTGCTCCATACTCCCTCTCTCGGTAACTTTCATGCTTCCCGCCCATACATCATTCTTCCCGCCATTTTTTTTCTTTTTTCTTTCTTTCTGTCTATCTGATAAGCAGTTGCACAACCAAACTCTTTACTATAATTCTCTTTTTGTCAGACACAGCAAAGAAATTTTATTTCATTACAACAAAGCAAACTCTATGTTTTCAGAATTACAAAGCTCTTTGTTCTTTCCATGGCCCATTCCACCGATATTGCATATGAAACAGATAAAGCTAGCTGTTTTGTTTCAACTCCAGACATTACAATAAAGAAAGAAAAATCGCCTTTTTTAGGGATGATTTTTCCAAGTCTTCAAGCTTTAAAACAAATGTATATATATTATGAAAAAACAAAAGGGTTTAGTGCCGTTATCTGAAGTACACAAAAAGAAAATTCAAATTTCGACGAAGTCACTAGTTGTCTAATGACTTGTGACCGATTTGGAAATTATAAAAACTATAACAAGAACAAAACAGATGATGGGCCAGATGCATCAGCAAAACAGAAGAGAAAAGGAAATACAATAAAATGTGGATGTCTGGCAAAAATAAGGTGGCAAAAGAAACTATTACTGGATTGTGGAAGGTGACGCAGTATACTGAGAGTCCTAATCACAATCTAGTTAGTCCATCGAAGAGGATGCGTATGTCTGTTTGTAGATATATGCCAACTGCGGTTAATATATTAATTGACTTCTTTCGTGATAAAGGCATTCCAGTGAGTAAAGTTGCGGATATATTCGACGGACCACAGAATGGCCTCGATAATAGAGATTGTTGGAATCACTTAGAACCATTTAAGGAGTATAAAAAACCTATTAGAAGAGATGCCACTGCAGCACTAGATTTTTTTAAAAAAAAGATATAAAAGATCCACATTTTTTTTATGCAATCCAAATGGATAGCGAAGCAAGGGCAATAAATTTTTTCTGGATAGATGGCCGATCTCGTCTACAATTTTAGTATTTTGGTGATGTGCTATTTTTTGACACAACATATCGTAAGAATGTATATAAAATGCCATTTGTACCATTTACTGGAGTTAACCACCATCTGCAATCAATTCAGTTTGGATGTGCATTACTTTTGGATGAGACTGAAAAGTTTTTTCAGTGGCTTTTTCAGACATGGCTTGCAGCTATAAACGGACGTGCTCCATCTTCTATAATCATAGATCAAGATAATGCTATGACTGCAGCAGTTGAAAAAGTATTTCCAAACACTCGACATCGGTTTTGTTTATGATATGTGTTGAAAAAATTTCCTGAAAAGCTACCGCACATTTATTTCAAAAAGTCAAAGTTAAAAAAAGATATCAAAATGTGTATTCGGAAAAGTTATACTCTTAGTTCTTTTGAAATGAGATGGGAGGAATTGGTATGTACTATAACTTGCAAGAGAAGAAATGACTCTAAGGAATGTATGAAACTAGAAAAATATGGGTTCCTGTTTATCACTTAAACACCTTCTATACTGGCATGAACACTACAGGGCGATCTGAAGGTATGAATTCTGTTTATAGTAATTTTTTTCACTCAACTACAACTCTAAGAGAGTTTGTTTTGAAAAACGAGAAGTGTTTGGCTAAAATTGTTGAGAAAGAAAAGAAAAAGGATTATATTAGTGAGCATTTTAATCGCATTGTCGATAGTTATGATTTTCTTTTGAAGAGTGCAGTTAATGTGTATACGAGAAATGTGTATGCTAAGTTTAAAAAAGAATTTGATAAAGCTCAAGCTGTATATGTCTTGTGTGAAGATGAAAAGGGAAGTGATGGCTACACAATTTATACTTATAAATCTCGAATGCTTGGTGATGAGCATTAGTGGAAGGTGACATTTAATCATGCCACAAAGCAAGGTTACTGTGAATGTAAAATGTTTGATTTTACAGGAATTCTTTATGGACACCTTATAAAGATTTTCCATTATTGTGACATAGAGATACCGAATCACTTCATTCTTAAGAGACGGATGAAATGAGCTAATAAATATAGAGCTGAGTATGATGGTGGAGCAGTTCGTGGTCATGAGAGTTCTGAACTATTGAGAACTACCCAACTCTTGAAGATCTCTAGTCAATTGTTCTATGAATTTGGTGAAGCAGATGATAGTTTCCAATTGATGTTGCAAACATTACAGGGATTATCATTACGGATTAAAGAAGTAAGAAAGGCTAAGGAAAGCTCACAAGTCAATTCATGCACTGCTAATGAGGGCTCACAAGTTTCAGTTGATGCATCATAAGTTCTACTATTGAATCCTAACATCTCACAGACTAAAGAAAGGAAAAAAGAAGGAAAAACTTATCGTGATACTAGTAGAATAAAAGGCGGTTTGGAGAAAACCGTTGCGAGAGCTAAAGTAAAAATATAGAGAAGATGTGTTTGTTGTAACAAAATTGGTGTTAAATACGACAAGCGAAATTGTCCTAAAAATCTAAATAAAAAGAAAAAAATAAGTAAGTATAATCATTACTTAGTTTTGATTCGCTATGCTAACTCTTGTTGGAATTCAAATTAAAATTGTTATTTGCTAAATTTTTTACTTGGTAGTTATTGATAGAGATATTTATTAATTCATAGATGAAGATGATGCTGCTGTTGCTGATGATGATGAATCTATAAAGACTGCTGAAGACATTAACACTGATGATGAAGTTTGAACAGAGGTTCCCTTTCACTGATAAGAAGACACTGATGATGACATTTGATTGTAATATTTTGTATGAGCTTATGATAGTGCCCAGTAAATTTTTGAAGTTTTTGAATGTAAAGATGGGTAAGAGTTGTGTTGTGTTTAGCAAATATATAAACAGCAGCAATGTTTATGGATAAAACTCTCTATTCATGTTTTTTTCTTCAAAAATTTCAGTTGAGTTCATTTTGTATTCAAAACATTTTAGTTGGGTTCATTTAATTGCATTGATGTTATGATGCTGTTTCAAATCATAATATATATTTCCATTCACTCATTAATTTTCTTTATGGACAATATTGCTTATTTCTAGAGAGTTATACAACACCAGAACTTGACAGAGAAGTGCTAACAGTTTACATTCATCATACACTGAAAATAAGATGTAGCATTGTTCAAATCAGTTTCTATTGAGAAGAGCTAGATTGATCTAGTCAAAAATTGATAACATTCCATACGAAATTTTTATTGTACATTTTTAGATTACACAAACACTCAAAGATCATTCCAGAATTTACAAAAACATTTTCACACATCCATAACATCTTTTAACACTAGCACAACCTTTTCAGAAAATAAAACAATATGTTGATGTACACATCCAGATAACTGAAGCAATCTTCAAGTAGAGCACAAAGACTTGCTGGTTCTATCTAGCCAATATTGCGTTGCATTCCTGCATGGATCCAGTACTCGTTGTATTCCTACAGTCCTGCTGACTACAACATCCATAAGTATAATATAACAACACAATCTGTTAATACATCAATACACCGATTTCAACAACATCAACGAAAATTCTAAATAGATCAACCATCGTGCAACAAGCTACCAGGTTCAAGAATCAACCAACAAAAATTGTAACTATCAGACGACGGCCTTCCAGAACTCTAACAACATCATCATCACAAATCTTATTCCTGCGAAGATTTGATGAAACAAAAAATGTTGTCAGAGTTCTGGATGGCCCTCGTGAAGCAGTTATCTTTTCCTTCCACAGCTGCCTCTTTGTTCCTAACTGAGCCACCCAACTTTAAAGCAGAAAGTACAGCAGAAAGCATAACAGAAATCTCTATAGAGGACGAAAAAATTTTGGAGGACCGGAAGAACTAAGCTAAAAAAAAAATTCAATCTTCGCAAGATAGAAATCCTAAACAATGTAATTACTGTCGTTACTAAAAAATTAAATCCCAATTTCAACAAAATCAACCGAAAACAATTTTAGCGAAATCAACCGAATCAACAAAAATAAAATCATCGCAAAAATTCAAGAAAGAAGAGATTAAACGAAAATCCGAAAACAGATCAAGAATTTGAGGGAAGTTTAAGCAAATTCATGAAAGAAATCGAAGAGGGGGGAGATCAGATGTCGGCATCGTCGTCTAGGCCAGGATCGATTTCTTCGTCTGCAGGGACAAAAAAATATGCTCGGATATAGGGAGAGAGATTTCGAGGCGGCGACGAGAGTAGCTCGGGAGAGAGATTTCGAAGAGAGAAATGAGAACGAGTGAGCTGAGCGGGGGAGTGTGATCGGGTGAAACGTGCGATCGCTTGCGCTGATCACCGCCGCTCATCAAGCGGGATAAAATCTTAGCCGTTCGATCAGAGATGGGAGTTTAGGAGTGTTTACAATTGGGAGAGTGTATACATCCTTCCCCATATATATATATATATATATATATGATATAAACACTTTATGTGCTATATGCACTCCATCGATTTCTCCGGTCATATTTGGCCGTAGAGACTTCCAAATCCGATCGTCACCGTTGAATAAGTAAAACTATGAGTTGTAAACATGCTTACAGAATTTGATTAAGATGAATCAAATAGTAAAAGTTGACAAAATATATAGTTTAGTTTTTGAGTCATCTTGATCAAGTGAACTAGATGAAGGTCGATTCGTAATCCGATTGAACTGAAATTTGATAACCATATTTTTCAACTCATAGTTTTACATATTTAACGGTGAAGATCGGATTTGAAGGTCTCTCCGGCCAAATATGGCCGGAGAAATCAATGGAGTGCATATAGCAAATTTAGTGCCTATATCCTATCATATCACACACACACACACACACACATATATATATAGGGGAGGGATATAGGCACTCCCTCCCCTCTCGGGCACTCCGGCACTCCATCGTTTCAGGCCATCGGATCAAAATCTGACGGACACGATTAAAAGAGAGAGAACACGCTTAGAGAGGCTTACGGAAGGTTAGTTTGGTAATTTCATTCGACATTTCTTTCCTTCGCAGTTTCTCTCTCTCTCTCGTTCTTTTCGTTTCTTCTTCCTCGCAGCTGCGCCTCTGCTAATTTCTCCCCACGGCCCTGCTCTCGCTCACCTCCTCCTACCTTCAATTCATTCAGATCGTTGCCGCCGCTCCGACAATCGAATCTGCGATCGCGGCTGTGAACCCTAACATTGCCGCTGCCGATCTCGTTCCTTCGTCCTTCTTTCTTTTTCTTTTTTCTTTCTCTCTTTTTGAATAAATTTAGTTGTCATAGTTTTGCTTAATAATCCCTAAAGATTTGATCTTACTCACTGTTATGACTGCTTGAATTAGCAGAGAAGATAAAAACTGGTTTCTCATTTAGTCGTGTTTTCGTGAAGGTGAATAGCCAGAACCAGAAGTTTTTTTTCTCATGTTTAGCTTATAATGTTTATTGTTGTTTCTCCACTAGAGAAGCTTGTTGATGTTTCTCAAGGATCATCCCTGAAAGGAAGATTTGTTTGATGGTGAGTATGTGCAAAAAACAACTAGGAAGCACTTTGTTGATGCTTCCTGAATTGTTCTGAATTTCTATTTGTCTATACGCATGGCTTACTTTGTAACAGGAGTTTCTGCTAATATTCATTAATATTGGTGTAGGAATTAATGTGCATTTTTATTGTGCTGTAGAGAATGAACGAGCATTTGATCTCCTTTACCTCATAGTTTTAACCTTTGCGTTACCATTTTCTGTGCCAGATAAAAAACAACAAACTATGACCTCAAGGAAAGAACCAACTGGTGGTCGTTCACCGCATGCAGAGAGACTAAGGCCTCGTGATAGTGCAAGAGATGTCCGAGCAGACAAGCATAGGACTATGTCTAGGAGGAGGAGCTCATCTGGATCACGTTCAAGATCGAGATCAATGTCAAGATCATCACCTAATTTGCCATCTCAAAGCCCACAAGCAAAGAGAAATCAAGGTCTCCATCCAACAGAAGAAATCAAGGCTATTTTTTATGTCAAGTTTCAAGTGAGAAAGTGTTTGGCAAAAAATTTACAGAAAATTTTCCTAATTTTTTCACTTCATGTTTATGGTGCATTCATTTGAACTTTGAGTAACTGAGCTATCAATGTTATCAATGTATAGTAAAAATGTTTACCGGCAATGCATTCACTTAAAGTTAAGAGTAATTATGTTGTCAATATATAGTGAAAATTATCATGTTTATCGGAATCAATGCTATCAATGTACAATGACAATGTTATCATGTTTATTGGGATTCAATGTAATCAAATGTATAATGGAAATGCTTTTCAGCTGATACATTCCAGAAAATTCTATCAAGATTCAGTGGTTGCTAGATTATAGTTGAACAATGCTATCAGACATTCACTAGTTCCCCACTTCTCTTTTAACAGCTCATATAACTTCCAAAACATGCATAAAACTGAGAAACATCTACAAGCATCATTTGCTACGGGAAAGGTTCAAACAAAACTTCAATGTATTGAGCCTAACAGGAAAAGATCATGATTTAGAAGGATAATCTAGTTGTGTTCAAAATGCTGAGTACATCATGAACCAATAACTGCTGAGTACATCATGAAACAACAAATTATGATCTGCACTAGAGCAACATTGCATCTATTGTGACACAGAAACTAAGCATTCCAAACTGGAACCTCCTGCATCACACTAGCATGGTCTGAGCAGCCTACCCAAATTCCATCTCAATGCCTTAAATAACAGTAAAATTTTGGAAGCCCTCTACTTCATTCTACAACTATAGATTCATCTTCCTCGTCTATGTAGAAGCCTGTACAATGGCATGTCTTCTAAACGCTGAATATCATCTAGCATGAGCTCCCTCTCCAGCTGCCGCTATGTCATGTTCATTACTGACTGGAATTAGACAAAAAGAAATGGTGCATCATATAAAAACTTGACTGAGGACCTAACAGAAGGTGCAGAGTAAACTGACATACATTAAAATCTATATACAATGCATGCATAGCAAGCCATTGCTAATCCATCATCTTGAAAGTTATGCAGTAAAGGAGATCAAATGCTCGTTCATTCTCTACAGCACAATGAAAATGCACATTAATGCCTACACAATTATCAATAAATATTAGCAGAAGCTCCTTTACAAAGTAAGCCATGCATATAGACAAATAGAAATTCAGAACAATTCAGGAAGCATCAACAAAGTGTTCCGGTAGCTTCTTGCACATACTCACCATCAAACAAATCTTCCTTTCATGGATGATCCTTGAGAAACATCAACAAGCTTCTCTAGTGGAGAAACAACAATAAGCATTATAAGCTAAACATGAGAAAAAAAGCTTCAAAGGAAAACACGACTAAATGAGAAACCAGTTTTTATCTTCTCCGCTAATTCAAGCAGTCATAACAGTGGGGAAGATCAAATCTTTGAGGAATATTAAGCAAAACTATGACAAAGAAATTTATTCAAAAAGAGAGAAAGAAGAAAGAAAAAGAAAGAAGGATGGAGGAACGAGATCGGCAGCGGCGATGTTAAGGTTCACAGCCGCGATCGCGGATTCAATTGTCGGAGCGGCGGCAACGATCTGAATGAATTGAAGGTAGGAGAAGGTCGGAGGAAAAGAGAACGAACTCGGCGTGGGGGAAGGAGGTGAGCGAGAGCAGGGCCGTGGGGAGAAATAAGCAGAGGTGCGGCTGCGAGGGAGCGAGGAAGAAGAAATGAAAAGAACCAGAGAGAGAAGAGAAACTACGAAAGAAAGAAATGACGAATGAAATGACCAAACTAACCTCCCATAAGCTTCTCTAAGCGTGTTCTCTCTATTTTAATCGTGTCCGTCAGATTTTGATCCGACGGCCTGAAACGATGGAGTGCCGTACAGAAAAACGAAATATATATATTTTATCAAATTTAACTTTTTATCATTATGATCAAGAGTTCCGATGGAGGTCGATTCGTATTCCGATTAAGTTAAAATTTTAATAACATGTTTACAACTCATTGTTCTCCATATCCAACGGTAGAAATTAGATTTGGAGATCTCGCCGGTCACTTTTAACTGGCATGTGCACCAATGTGCTTATAAAAATATCATATGTTTTTATCCTATTCCCTATATATATATGGGGAAGGGATAGGAGCACTCTAATTTTTATGCACACTCCAGCGCACTTCACGACCGTTTGTGGCCGTGGAAACCTTCAAATCCAATCTCTACCGTTAGATATGTAAAACTACGAGTCGTTAACATTCTGACAAAATTTCATCTCGATCGGAGTACGAGACCTTCATCCGATCATTTGATAATGATGGCACAAATATTAAAAGTTAACAAGATATACATATCTCATGTTTTAGTCATCTTGATCAAGTGATCGGATGAAGGTCTATTCATTTTCCGATCGAGATGAAATTTTGTCAGTATGTTAACGACTCGTAGTTTTTCATATCCAATGGTAAAGATTGAACTTGAAAATCTCCATGGCCACAAACGACCGTGGAGTGCGCTGGAGTGTGCATAAAGATTAGAGTGTACATATCTCTTCCCATATATATATATATATATAAGGATTGGATATAGGCACATTCTATTCTATTAGGGATATTATTCACATTCTATCCTTCGCGCTTGATACCTGCTCGATTCGCAATAGAGAGTCTCTGTTTTGTATTTTGACCAAAATTTTCGCACGTTTTCGTCTTCGGCTTCCACTCCGGCTCGACTTCGTAATTGCGGCCGAAATTGAGCTCTCCATAGCTCGACTTCGCAATTTCAAATTTCGGTTCGGTTGTTAAGATTGATTTCTGCCCGAGTTCATATTCGATTGGCACATTATTTACTGTTGGCATATGGTGTTGATTCAACGATTATGATGCAGACACTTAATCAACGAACGGCTGTAATGCGCTCTAGCGTTGTAACCTATGTACATCCCGAATGTGCTCAATTGAAGCATTCCTCTCAAAAATTTTCGATCTCCACTCTACAATGGAGTGTTGTGTTCCGAATTTTCTGCATGATTTATTTTAATTTTTGTGACTTTGTTTTAACTTTCACTTTTACTGAGTTGTTTTAAATTTCACTGATTTGATTTTTGGGTGTTTTGGATTTATTTTATGGGTCTTGGTTTTGATTTATATGCTATTGGTTTCGATTTATAATATATTACTTTTATAGTGTATTAGATAGTTTGGCCGGAAGAATTTGTTGAATACATGGTTGCTGAAACTGGAAAGGTATGTTGGTTTTCTATATCACAGTTGTTGCTAAATATTGATGAGATAATGATGAGGCAGCAAGATTGCTCTCTATTTGCTTGTTTTGGAAAATTGTTGGAAATATAACTCTCTATTGTGAAATGTTAGCTGATGTTGAAAATACTGATGATGCAATGATGAAATTGTAAAATTATATTCTGTTCTTTTTTTCTCAATCGGCGCTATCTTTTAATTACATGGGAAGGCAATAAGGATGGTGGCAAATACTAGCGGCACCACTACAGTTGTGATTAGAGAAGGCAATATAGAGAGGTAGAGAACAATGGATGGTTTCAAACAGTCCTTTAAATCTGAGTGATTGATTAAAATCATTGTCTTTAAGCCTCCCTCCTCTTTCTCTCTCTAAATTGTCTTGATGTTGATGGATCTATCTCTTGAAATATAAGTTTCTATAGTAAATAACGAAATGTTGGCTATGTAACTCTGTATTGTGAAATATAAGTAGGTGTGAAAATATATTTCTTTACTATGAAATGTAATCAGATCTGAAAATGTGCATGTGCTATAGTCAGATACTAAAAATGTAACTATGGTGAATTGTCATCAAATTTGAAAATGTAACACTTTTCTGAAATGTAACAAGATGCTTGAAATGAAATTTCATTTACTTCTATTTCTTGTCATTGGAAATAATTTGTTGTAAAAGATTATGAGATTGTTGCTGGATGATAAAACGTTCTCACTATTGTGATAAACTATACAGCAATATACAATAAACTATTACATGCCATAATAAATCATTTATAATAAAAATTATTATACAATTACAATAAATTATCACATATCATAGCCAATTATTATTTTAATAAAAATAATTATATAGTAAGCAATTATACAACAAATAGAGAGCAATTTTATATCAAATAGAGAGCAACTCACGCAGCATACAAAGAGCAATTTTACATCAAAAAGAGAGCAAAAAAACTGCAAATAAAGAGCAATTTACATCAAATAGAGAGCAAGAAGCAACAAACAGAGGGAAATTTTACGTTAAATAGAGAGCAAAAAAGCAGTAAACAGAGAGCATGCTTGAGCAAAACTCATAGAGAGCAAACTTTAAAAAAATTAGAATTGCATCTCAAACAGAGAGCAAGTTTGAACAAAATACATATTTACATTTGAACAAAAGCTATAAAACTTATACAATTTCATCTCAAAAGGCATCGCCTATTGATATGTCATCATCACTGTTGTTGAGATCATTTGTATTTATGGATTCATTATCATCACTAACATTGGTTTCATCAATAACTGTCTTCTTCTTTCTATTTAGATTTTTAGCACAATTTCGCTTATCGTGTTTAACGCAATCTTATTACAGTAAGCACATCTTCTACATATCTTCGCTTTGCCTCTTGTAAGGGACTTCTTCAAATCGCCTTTTATTCTACTACTACAAACATAATCTTTTCCTTCTCTTTTTTTTCCATTTATTTGTGAAATATTTGAATTCAAAAGTGGAACTTGAGATACATTAACATCAACTTGTATGCTCTCCTTGGCAGTACATGAATCATATTTTGAACTCTCATTAGTTTTCCTTACTTCATTGATTTGTAGTGACAACTTTTGTAATGTTTGCAACACTAATTGAAAAGTCTTGTCTGCTTCACCAACTTCATAGGCCAATTGAGTAAAAATTTATAAAAGTTGGGCAGTTCTTAGTAAGTCAAAATGCTCATGGCCTCGTACTGCTCCACGATTATATTCGTTTCATAAGAAATCACATTTGTTAGTCCGTTTCATCCACCTCTTAAGAATGATGTTAACAGGTATTTTTATGTCACAGGATTGAAAAACTTTCATAAGATGTCCACAAGGAATGCCGACAAAGTTAAAGAGTTTGCATTCACAATAGCCTTCTTTAATGGCATAGTTGAATTTTACCTTCCATACACGATCATCACCGAGCACTCGATACTTATAAATATAAATCGTATAACTATCACTATCCCTTTCATCGTCATATAGAATATACTCTACTTGAGTTTTTTCAAATTCATTTCTGAATCTGTCGTACACATTCCTAGTATATACATTTGCTGCATTCTTCAAAAGATAATTATGAGCACCTACATTAAGATTAGAGTTTTTGCTAATATAATTCTCTTTCTTTTTTTTTTCCACAAGTTTAGCCAATCACTTATCGTTCTTCATTACAAATTTGCGAAGAGTTGTTGTAAAGTGAAAAAAATTATTGTAAATAGAGTTTATACCTTCAAAGCGTCCTGTAGTATTAATGCCAATATAAAAAGTGTCAAAATGATAAACTGGAGCTCAATTTTTTCGAATTTCGTAGATCCCTTAAAACCATTCGTTTTCTTCCAAGTTGTACTTACATATCAATTCATTCAATCTCATCTCAAAAGCACAAGGAGTATAAGTGTCTCTAATGCACATTCGGATATCTTTTTTGAATTGTGATTTTTAGAAATAAATATGTGGAAGTTTTCAGAAAATTTCTCCATCACATGCCTCAGCAAAATCGATGTCGTGTACTCGAAAATACCTTTTCAACTGCTACAATCATAGCTCTGTCTTGATCAGTAATGAGAGAAGATAACACGTCCTTCCATAACTGCAAACTAAGTTTCAAAAAATCAATAGAAAACTCTTCTATTTTATCCAAAAAGAATGCACAACCAAATAAAATTGACTGTATATGGTGATTCACTTCAATAAAAGGTGCAAACAATATTTCATTTATGTTTGTACGATATGTTGTGTCAAAAAATATCACATCCCTAAGGTACTGAAATTATAGACGAGATTGACCATCCATCTAGAAAAAATGTATTGCTCTTATTTCACTATCCATCTGTATTGAATAAAAAAAATTGGATCTTCTATACTCTTTTTGTTAAAATAATCAAGCGTTGTGATTGCATCCCATTGGACAGGTCTTTTGTACTCTTTAGATAAATCCCAAATGATTCCAACAGTCTCTATCATCAAAATCTATTCGTGGTCCATCGAGAATATCTGTAACTTTATTTACAGATATGTCCTTATCACGAAATGAGTCAATTAGCATCTTTGCTGCAGCGGGCATATGCATACAAACAGTCATGTGCGTCTGTTTCGCTGGACTGACAAAGTCGTGATTATGCTCACCAATATATTGAATCATCTTAGACAATCTAGTTGTTTGCTTTGTTACTTTCATTCGTGCAGGACATACTCATTTCATTGTGGATGTACTTCTTCTGGTTAATAACATTTCTATAGAAGCTCCCATCCATTTGTTTCTTGGCATGATCTCTGTACGCACCAAAATATTGACAAGTCATTAAACAAGCAGTGACTTCATCGGAGCATTTTCTTTTTTGGTATTTCGAATAACCGCACTAAATCCGATTGCTCTTCAATAATATATATAAAATTCTTTTGTAGCCTCAAGAATTAGAAATATCGTATCTAAACATGGTGACTTTTCCTTCTCTCCTGTTATCTTCTGAGTTTATGCAGCAGAGCACTCGGCCTCATTTGTTTCGACATCTATAAAAAAGAATTGCGTTAAAAAATTGAAAAGTTCTAATATAACATACCAGAGATGTTAAAGCAAGAAAAACGGACAAAATAAGTTTTGTATTACTGAAAATTTAAAGCAAAACAGAGCAAGAAAGAAGAAGAAGCAGAAATAAAATGGCGCAGAAAGAGAGAAACAGAGCACAAAACGCCAAAGAAAAACATAAGGGCGGGAGAAGGTTGATGGCGATCATAGCAAACATTTAAGTAAATGTGAGCGTGATTAAATGCAGGATGAAGTTATGATTAAATACAACTTGAGTTGTTGGTGTGATCCGTATTGACGTAGTTTTATTAATTTTAGTCACTGTCAATTTAGGTTAACATTCATTAAGATTTTCAATCATTGTTTTAATCATTCACTAAATTTTTAAAAAAAATTATTTCAATGTATTTAAGGAAGAGTTTGAACGACAACTTGATGATTATAATGTATTTGAAGTAAATCTTGATCGTTAACATTTCACTCAACAACAGAAATGATTACAGTATAGATAAAGAAAGATTACAACACAAGGTTACATTTTTAGCAAAGAAGAAAATTTATAATAGAGAGGAAGAGAGGAAGAATTACATCGTCTGCTATATTCAACCTACTTTTCCAGCATTGAATTACATTTCACACCAGAACGTTACACATCAAGTATCGAGTTATATATCACAACATAAGCTACATTTCCAACAGCCATCAACAATAAAACAACAATAGAGACGAAGAAAGAAGGGAGGCTTAGAGGCACATGATTTACTATATGCAATGAGATTAATACTACCCATACCAGCACTAAACGAAACCATCCAATGTTCTCTGTCTCTCTACACTGCCTTCTCGAATCGCAGTTGTAGTGGTTACTGTCTGACTTTGTCAGTGGCCATCCTTACTGCCTCGCTGTGTTAAAGAGTAAATGCGGATTGCAAAAGAAAATTTTATTTCCAGCCTCATCATTGCCTCATCTGTATATCCCAATATTCCAACTTTGGCGACCATACATTGAACATAATATTTTTGGCCCAAACTAACCATTACACCGTAAATCAAATCCAATACACCGCGAAATAAATTTAATACACCGTAAAATAAATTCAATACACCGTGAAACAAAAAAACAAAACTAATAGACCACAAAATAAATTCAATATATCATAAAAGAAATCAGTTAAAATCAAAACAACTAATCAAAAATAAAAATAAATTGACAAAATTTAACAAAATCGGTCGGAATCAATCTCAACAGCTGAACCAAAATCGCGAAGTCGAGCCGGAGTGGAAGCTAGAGACGAAAACGGGTCGAATTAATTCTCAATAGACGAACCGAAACCGCGACATCGAGCCGCGGAGAGGTCGATTTCGGCCGTAATCGCGAAATCGGGCCGGAGTTGAAGCCGAAGACAAAAACAAACTAGAATTTTGATCAAAAGCCGAAAAAGAGACTCCCTATTGTGAAATGGAGTAGACATCGAATATGGAGGACTCGATTTCGCACGGTTTGAGACTGACCGGAAGACGCCGCTGTGTAGTGGAGAGGAAAAAAACTTGAGAATGCTTCGGCTGGCTATAGATGTGCCTAAGTTAAAAACAATGGAGCGCATCACAGCCATTCCTGATTAATGTTTGCATCACAACCGTTCATTCAACACTATACATTATGTGTCTAAAGTAAATAATATGTCTAATGAGATGGGATGTGCCACATATATATATATATATATAGGGAGGGGATGTGCGCACATCCCCTCCCCGCGTACACTCTGCGTACATCAGCGCGGGGGCCGTTGGATCTTGATCCGACGGACCCGCCACGAGCCTTGATATCTTGAAGAAACAAACGTGGGGGCAAATCGTACATTCACTCGAATTTTCTTCACCCCCTCACGCGTAGACGAGCTCATTCGCCTGCTCGTTTTTTTTTTCTCTCAACACTTCGCGCTGCCATCTCCCCTCTCCGGCGTCGATTTCTCGCAGCCGCGCCTCATTCTTGACCTACGCAGGTTAAATTGTTCCTCTTCTTCTTCTCCTTCCTTTAATCTCTCTCAATTTTTTCCTTTCCTGCATCAAACCCTAGATTTTTATTCGTCGGGCCGGAGCGCTCGTTCGCCGGCCGACGATCCGTAATCAGGGCTAGCGAACCTTGAATTCTTCTTCTCCTCTTTCTTCTATGCACTCTATCACCTTTAATTTCTAATTTCCTCGCCGTTAGTCCTAAATCGTTCGTCGCGGCCAGACCGTTCGTTCGCCGGCCTACGATCGATTTTAGGGCTAACAAACTGTTAATTTATAATCTCCTCATTCTTCTATGCCTTCTGATGCGTTCAGTTTCGGAATTCGCCGTTGTTCTCGCCGTCGGCGACGCGAAAGCGCTCAACGCAGCCGGGGAAAGTGAATTTCAGGTAAATTTTTTAAAATATTTTTATTGTAGAATTACTCTTCTAACGTTCTATGCTTTTTAAATTTTTTTTAACAAGTTCAACAGTTTTTATTTTTTAGGCTTGCCGCTGGAGAGCTTGCCAGAAAGCTCGCATGAGATTTTTGAACTACAAAGGATTTTTTAATTCACATTGAAAGTGATGCGGCGATCAACAATCTAATTTTTTTCACATTGTAAAATTTTTTTTTGTGGTCAACATGTTTCTTTGTCGGACATGTTAAGCTTCTTTGAGGGAAGATTCGATTTGGTATCTTCTCCTTTCAACATGTCAGCATGTTAAGCCTTGCTAAGTAGCACACACCAAACAAATTTAACATACTAGAAACCTGATCTCTAGATGTATCTGTATAGGCCTTCTATGAAGCTGATAGAACCATGCTCTTGCTTTGGTCATCTTTTGCAGGTACTTCTCATATGAGCAAGTTCTGGGAGCTGGACACAAATCATGATTACTTTTGTATGTGTTTTAGGTGATGTTTACTGATTTTGATTTTGTTTGTTGGTGAATGATAGTATTGTTGATAATGTTTTCTGGTTTCAGTTATTCTAATTGATCGATGTTTTGAGTAGCTTGATAAGAGTTATTATTCATGTGTTTAAAAGGTTGACAGGTTCTGTAGCATGCTGGGAATGCAGTATGAGGAGACGAAAGGAACTGGATTATGCTTTGGGAATGCAGTATGAGAACACAGGGAATTACAGTTTGCTACATTACTTCCCAACAGAGAGAATTTGTATTTAGTAGTGTAGGATTATGAGATGTAAAGCTTTTCATGTGACAATAGAAACTTGTAATCAAATTTGGTTATGTGAAACTTGTAATGAAACTTTTATGGTTCTGCAAACTTGTAATCAAATTTTTTCTTTTGCTTGATGAAATAAGAAAAAATTCCAACAAGCAGGAATTGCTTAGTTATGTGAATGTGAATGTTGAATTATCAAAATATGATAACTATGTGCATACGAGTGCTATGTGAATGTGAAGGTGAATATGAATGTGAATGTGGAATATCAAGGATGAAATGAAGGTGAATATGAATGTTAATGTGGAATGTCAAGGATGAAATGCAAGGATGAAATGAAGGTGAATATGAATGTTAATGTGGAATGTCAAGGATGAAATGCAATGCTGAAATGAAGGTGAATACGATTGTATGTTGAATGAAGGTGAATATGAAGAATATGAATACGGACAGTATGCTGAAACATTGCATACTTTAGTATTCGACAAGCATGAATTTAATATTTGTTTTAATATATTGAAATATCCTAGTTTGTATACTATAGTATTCGACAAGTATGAATATAATGTATGTCCTAATATGTTTGAATATCTTATTATGTATATCGTAGTTTTTGTTACTTTTTTTTCCCTACTTTTTAACTGTTTTTTTTATTTTACAGTTTTTTCACTGTTTCTTCTTATTTTCCTTTTTTTTCACTCTTTTTTTTTAATTTACTGTTTTTCATTGTTTTTTTATTTTACTTTTTTTCACTATTTTTTTTTTTTTTATTTTACTTTTTTCACTCATTTTTTAATTAACTTTTTATTGTTTTTCTTATTTTTTTTTTTATTTACTTTTAATTTTATTTTTTTACTTTTTTTTTAATTTACTGTTTTTTTACTTTTTTTTTAATTTACTTTTTTTTTTTCACGGTTTTTTATTTTACATTTTTTCACTGTTTTTTAAATTTTCTGCTTTTTTACTCTTTTTCTTAATTTATTGTTTTTTTTACTTTACTTTTTTTCACTGTTTTTTTTACTTTATTTTTTTCTTAATTTATTTTTTTTTCACTTTTTTTTTTTTTACTATTTTTCACTATTTCTTTCACTCTTTTTTCTTAATTTACTGTTTTTTCACTGTTTTTTTTATTTTACTCTTTTTTCACTGTTTTTTCTTAACTTACTGTTTTTTTCACTCTTTTTTCTTAATTTACTATTTTTTTATTATTTTTTCTTATTTTACTGTTTTTTTTTTTTTTTTTTTTATTTACTATTTTTTTTATCTTTTTTTACTACTATTTTTTACTTTTTTTTAATTTTAATTTACTTTTTTTTTTTACTTTTTTTTGCTTTTCTTCACTGTTTTTCTTATTTTTTGTCACTATTTGTTTCACTGTATGTTTCAATGCTCTTTTACTATTTCCTACAAGCATTTTCCAGTTCAGAAGACGACATATGTACAATGCAAGAAGTTTAAATACAACATTCAAGTACTTATCCAAAAATACCGAAACAACCATACAACTAGTTGATAATACATACAAATATATTAGCTACTTCAAATTAATAGTGTTAGATATTCCTGCAAGATTAACTCAAGAGGGGAGGGGTGAATTGAGTTAGTCTATAAAAAATTTTATCAAATTAGTTATCATACTGGCAGAGAGCTAGCAAAATTTGTGTCAATCTTGTCACTGCGGTGGATGAAGAGTTAGTGTGTTTCTTGTGAAGTAACAAGGAGTAGTGCTCAGGATATTTAACGTGGTTCGGCAAAACCCCTTTGCCTACATCCACGGTCGCTCTATCACCAAAGCCAAAGCTTCACTAGACCTTTAATATGTTACAAATACACCTAGAGCGAAGTGCTTCGCCAAGCACACATACTCTACCGGGTTTCTTCGCCAAAACAACCCCTACCAGCCTCTTGGACACGCCTGTCCCCTTGGCTGATTTGCTAGCACTATTACAAGGTCTAAGAGCTTACACCAAGCTCAACCCGAGCTTCCTTTACCAGTGCATCCAGCACCACCTTTACACTCTAAGTGACAAGTTGCAAGAAAATAAACAAGTATTGAGTGCAGGATCTATCTCATGAATATTGGGTGTTTAATCGGTGATTCAGATGAGATGATCGGAGAGATTGCTGAGGTATTTCTTCAGTATGATTTGTAGCAAGATTTGTTTGTGTGGAGTAGTCAAGTTCGTGACCGGCAGTGGGAGTTTTTATGTAGAGTGGTAGAGTTCTTGTATATCTCTATTTTTGCTTGAGTTCTCTCTACTTCTGTTTTCTTTATGTTTTCTCCTTATTTTTCTCTATTTCTCCACCCGTTTCCTCGTTGCTGTGACTCCCTTTTTATAGAGCATCTTTCCTGTGCAGGAGCCGTTGAGGAACGTTGCTGTTGGCGCTCGGTTCTTCACGTCAGAGAAGGAATGGTGTTGTCCAGTGGTTCTTCAGCTGTGTTTGTGCAAAGTCTTTGTTGCATTGAATGCGTTGAAGAGATTTGAATTTGCTGCCAACGGTTGAGTGCTTAATTCAGCTAAGCTTCTGTTTGAATTTCGGTGAGCTGATGAGTTGATATGGTATGTCCATAATAAATGCAGTGCAGGTTGACCGCTTGACTGATCAAGGACTTTGACTGCTTTCTTTCCTTGATTATTGAGCTTCCCTTTTGTGTGAAAGTGAAGATGATTCTAACTCTTATAAATCTTCTGTTTGAGGTCCTTTAGTCCGTTGTGAGTGCAGGTGATTTTTGAAGTCAAGGGAAACTTCGTTGCCGTTGAACATATGGGTTTGTCCCGAAACAGAGAAGTCTGCATATGCTTCAGTAGCCAAACAACTGACTGTAATGTGGCTGTTGTATCCTCTGTCCCGTATGTTATTCTCTGTCCCGCTTCAGTAGCAGCGTAGAAGTTGGCTGTTATTTAGCTGTGACATCCTCTGTCCCGTATGCTGTTCTCTGTCCCGCTTCAAGCAGTCGAGCAGCCGACTGTGATGTGGCTGTGGCATCTTCTGTCCCATGTGCTGTCCTCTGTCCAGTATGTAGTAGCATAACAGTTGGCTGTATGATGGCTGTTTTTGTCTGCTGTAAATTAAATGATCTTTGTTTGTCTAATCCTGCAGACTTGTTTTCAGATTATTAGTCTTATATAAATCATAGTTCTTAATTCTTTGTTATCATCAAAATTATCCTAGTATTTTCAACAATCTCCCCCTTTTTGATGATGACAAACAAATTAAGAATTATTGATTTATGTTTTTGTAAGCTATAGATTTGAATTGAAAATTTGCCATACCTTTTCATGACTCCCCCTCAACTGGTGCATCTATTTTACTTATCTGTTTATTGCTCATGGCTCCCCCTCAGATTGAGCCAGAAATTTTTCTCTCCCTTTAATAATACTTCTTTCTCCCCTTCTAACAATAATTCTTCTTCTTTCTCCCCCTTTTGTCATCTCAAAAAGCTTATGTAACATTGCTAGATTTTGACAGGTTAGGCAGAAGACATAACCGTGCAACCATTCATTTAAGTAAATAAACAAGCAAACATCCAGTCATATAAAACATACATTTAAGTAGATAATGAAACTAAGCCTAAGCTAAGTTTTCAACTAGTTATTTCTACGCCTAGATGATGTTCTACAGCCAGGAGGTCTAGGATGTTGATGTTTTGATTTAGCTGCAGAGGATGGAGGAAGTATTTCTACATCCTCATCAACAAAGGCTTGTGAGCTGGAGACTGGTTTGTGAGCTTTGCGTTTTTGGTTCCTGCGCTTAGGGGGAAGGCTAAGAACGGTTGAGGGAGCTGATGGGGGTTCAGAAATAGGAGGTTCAGTGGTGAGGGGTTCAGATTGGAGCTCTGCTGGGGTATCTTTGGACAGTGATTCTTCCGGCAGAGGAGCTTCATAAACGATAATTGATAATGGCTCAGTTTCTGCATCAGGTTCTTCAGTGGCTCCTTCAGCTGGGCATTCTTCAGGAGATTCCATGTGCTTGGTTGCCTTGTCTGGAAATGCTGAATGATCATTGCTCCCCATATTATGGTAATCTTCATTCATCTGTCCATCCTCCTGCCCATCTTCCTGTGCATTTTCCTCTGCATCCATCTGTCCAGTCTCAAATTCATCTCTGGTTGACTTGTCCTTTGGGTGCCCTGGTTGGCAAATGGCGTCCTTGAGTTCTTTAAAGGTTGTGTTCAGCTTCTGAATTTCCTTAGTTTGCTCTAGGATGGCATTGAGAATATTTGTCAAGCACTGAGTCAGCTGAGCTGTTGTGGCACTTGTAGAGTTGTTGTCAACTGGAGAATGCTTGGACGTTAGCTTTTCCTCTGCTTCAATGATTCCTCTCAAGAACTTAGCATCCATCCTAATCATCTTCTTCACTTGCAGGGTTCCCATAGGCACAGCCTTGAATTGACATATCGTACATATAACATGAGGGTATGGGAAATGCTTACTGCCAGACTTGGAGACTCTCATCATGTGATGCAGCATTACTACACAAAGGTTTATGGGCAATTTCTTCATCAATCTCCATAACAGAAATGCATCATAGTTGGTGATGATGTTGCGACTTCCTGAACGTGAAACTATGACTTTGGAGATGATATGACAGAGAGCTCTTGGCAGCAAAGGTAGATGGGCGGCTGACTCATACTGAAGCTTCGTCACAACCTCTGTATCCAGCGCCTGCTTGAGATAGTTCAGTTTTGAGTCGCTAGCAGGCGGCATCTCCTCTCTGTAGGGTAGATCGAGCATCAAGGACATGGATCGTGCTTCCAAAATGATCTCGATTCCGTTCACCATGGTCTGAACAGAGGAATTCCCAGTCGGATGAAGATTGGCGCAGAATAATCTGACACAGTCCTCTGATAATTCTCCCGGCCACTCATTGAACGCTGTCCAGCCTTGTGCTTCAAAAATTTCATCCGCTTCAAGGCCGTAGTAATTGAAGTCGTCGAAATTAACACTTGCCGGCGTCAAAATTGGAATTGCTAGCTGTCGACTGTATTTCTCGATTTCCTTCTTGCCGATGAATCTCTCGTCGTGGTCGTGGACAGTTTTGGAGCTTCTTGCTTGAGTCTTCTGATTTTTCTTGGCCATTGCAGAGGTTAGGAGATTTGGCTTAGGGTTTGAGATTTAGGATTCGAGAGGGAGAGGGAAATTTGAAATTAAGACGACGAGTTGTGAGGAGCTGCCCAGTCGGGTTAGCTTATACTGCATACAGCCTAATATGAGTCAGCTGGATCATGTGTTCAGCACGTGACCGATCAGCTGCTTACTATAGTTCTATTAGTTGCAGTCGACTGTTGTGCGACTGTAACCATGCTGAAATCTAAGTACGTACAGAGACAGAACAGAGCATAGTTATATGACACATAAACCTATCCCATGGCAGATTCTTGTGAAGGAGTCAAGTCCTAAAGGTTTAGTGAAGATGTCAGCTAGTTGATTCTCAGAATTAACAAAGTTTAACACTATATTATTGCATTCAACATGCTCTCTAATGAAATGATTTCTTAAATCTATGTGCTTTGTGCGTGAGTGTTGAATGAGATTTTTGGTTAACTTAATGGCACTTGTATTGTCACAAAATATAGGCACATTCTTAAAATCACAGCCAAAATCAAGAAGTTGTTGTTTTATCCAAAGTACCGAGAGCAAAGAACTTCCAAAGACTATGTATTATGTTTCAGCAGATTGACATCGCCACCGAAGTTTGTTTTACGAGACCACCATGAGATTAGATAACCTCCTAAAAACGATAAGAGCCACTTGTGCTCTTTTCTATCAAGCTTCATACCACCAAAATCAGCGTCGGATAAGCATATAAGTTAAATTCACGACCTCTTGAATAGAATAATCCTAATTCCATAGTTCCTACCAAGTATCTAATAATTGCTTTTGCAAATTTATCATGTGAGATTCTTTTGGATCACTTTGAAATCTAGCACATAGGCAACACTGAATTGAATGTCCGGTCTACTAGCAATAAGATAAAGGAGTGATCCAATCATACCTCTATATAATTTTTGATCAACTGCTTTACTGTCTCATCATCTGCCTCGATTTGCAAGAAGTAGACATTGGAGTGCTTATCTCCTTGCTTCCTTCCATGCTGAACTTTTTGATCAACTCTTTAATGTATTTGTTTTGACTTATGAATATGCCATTTTTCAGTTGTTTAACTTGCAGACCAAGGAAATAATTTAGTTCACTCATCAAGCTCATTTCAAACTCCTCTTTCATCAAGCTAGAAAATTTTCTGCATAGACTTTCATTAGTGGCACCAAATATTATATCATCTACATAGACTTGTACAATTAACATCTCATTATCTTCATGTAATGTGAACAAAGTTAAGTCAATCTTACCTCGACTGAAGCCTTTTTTCAATCAGAAATGTGCTTAACCTTTCATACCAAGCTCTGGGAGCTTGTTTCAAACCATAAAGAGCTTTGTTCAATTTGTAAACATGATTTGGACAGCTTGTGTTTTCAAACCCGGGAGGTTGTTCAACATAGACTTCTTCTTTCAGAAAACCATTTAAAAATGCACTTTTAACATCCATTTGAAAAAGTTTGAAATCTTTATGACATGCAAAAGCAAGTAGAATTCTAATAGCTTCAAGACGTGCAACAGGAGCATAAGTTTCATCAAAATCTATTCCTTCTTCCTGATTATATCCTTTAGCTACTAGTCTAGCTTTGTTTCTAGTTATGATGCCATTTTCATCCAATTTATTTCTAAACACCCATTTTGTTCCTATGATGGATTTGTTTAGAGGTTTTCTAACAAGATGCCATACATTATTTCTTTCAAACTGATTTAATTCTTCTTGCATGGCAGTGATCCATGAGCTATCTGTCAATGCATCTTCTATGCACTTTGGTTCTAGATTTGATACAAATGCAGAGTGCTGAATGAAGTTATTTTTAAAATGGGATCTTGTTCTTGTACCTTTATTTACCTCACCTAGTATGTTTTCTTGTGGATGACTGGATCTGTATTTGAAGGTCCTGCTGATCTGCTCACGAGTTTCTGTCTGATCAGGTAAAATTCCAGGAGTCTGTCCTTCCTCTGTTATTTCACCGTTGGCCGCTCGCCCGCTGTTTATTGGGTCTCTCAATCTGTTTTTTTACGTCGATGGGGAGTTCTTCTTCTTCTTCTGATCCTGCATCTAGTTCTCGATTTCTTCTCGTGCCATTGTTAGACTCATTAAATAATACATGCATAGATTCTTCAACAATCATGGTTCGTTTGTTAAAAATTCTATAGGTTTTGATGTAGAAGAGTAACCGAGAAAAATACCTTCATCACTTTTTGCATCAAACTTTTCAGGATTATCTTTCCCGTTGTTGAGGATAAAACATTTGCATCCAAAAATTCTCAAGTAACCGATATTTGGGATTCTTTCCTTTAAAAGCTCATATGGAGTCTTTTTAAGAATGAAGCGAATGAATGCACTAAGATAATATGACATGCAGATATTAACTTCCTCGCAAAAAATATTTTGGTAGGTTTTGTTCTATGAGCATGGTTCGTGTCATTTCTACTAGCACTCTATTTTTCCTTTCTACTACACCATTTTGTTGGGGAGTTCTTGGAGCAGAGAAATTATGTGTTAAGCCATTCGAGTCACAGAATTCATCAAAATAAAAGTTTTGAAATTCCTTCCCATGATCACTTCTAATAGCACGGATGATTAGGTTTAATTCTTTTTGAATCTTTTGAAAAAGCACATAAATGTTTTGATTGCATCATTCTTGTATGCTAAGAAGTAAACCCAATGAAAACGAATAATCATCTACTATTACTAGACAATAATACTTACCTCCCAAGCTTGTTTGTTCTTCTCGGGTCCAAATAAATCCATGTGTAGCAGTTGTAATGGTTGCTTGGTTGTGATCACTTGCTTGTGCTTGAATGATGACTTCACTTGTTTTCCTTTGGCACATGCATCACATAATTCATCTAAGCTATAGTTGGCTTCAGGCAGTTCCTTTACTAGTTTTAGTTTGGACAGTTTCGATAGTATTTTGATGTTGCAGTGTCCCAAACGTCTATGCCAGAGCCAGCTGCTTTCCTGTTGACTTGCTACTAAACACATTTTGTTGTTAGGAAGATCATCAATATAGAGTACATAAACATTACCTTCCCTTTTTCCGTTTAGTATTTCTTCTCGGATGATGATTAACAATTGAGCAAAGATTGATTATCAAAATTAACTTTAAAACCGTTATCACACAATTGACTTATGCTTATTAGATTATGTTTTAATCCTTTAACATGAAGAACATTTTCTATGCATAGGGAGGAAGGATTACCTATTTTTCCTATGACTATTACTTTGCACTTACTGTTGTCTCCAAAGATTATATTTCTACCGAATTGTTTTTGTAGACTGCTGAAACATTTTTCATTTCCTGTCATATGTCTTGAGCACCCGCTGTCCAAGTACCATTTGCTATTTTTCAGTCGGGTTGACTCCTCTCCTTCCTGCAAAAGAAATCTTTAGTGTTTAGGTACCCAAATTTCTTTGGGTCCTAAAGAGTTAGTCTTTATTATATGTTCCTTTTTGGAACCCATATCATTTTTATTTTATTGGTGTTCTTTTTATACCAGCATGAATAAATATTATGCCCTTTTCTGCCACAATGAAAACATTTAACAAAAGGTATTGTGGAGTAAGACATGTTTGCTGTGTGTGCTTTGGATATTAAATTTTTATTTTGCATCCTTGCTGTTGCCATACCTGAGTGGCTTGTGGAGGGTTGATCATACCTTGAGATTTGTTTACCAGTTGCCTTAGATGCTGGAATGAATCCTATTCCTTCCTTTCTGTATGGGCTGCGTTGAGCTCCCAGTATTGCATCTAGTCTATCCTTTCCATTAACAAATCTTGCCAGTGATGCTTCTAGGTCGAGATTCTTACTCTGCAGAGCTTTATTTTCTTGAAGCAGTATTTGATTTTCTTCCATCAGCTTAGTTTCTTTTATGTGCATATTTGTATAATCAGTCATGAATGGTTTAAGATCTGGAATGGTGGGGTATGACAGTCTATCCACCTCTCTACTTAGTGCCTCATTCAACTCCTCAAGCTCAGCAATTTTCTTTATCATGTCTATGCTTGAGCTTTCTGTGCTTCTTGTCAGTTCTCCAATCTTACATTCATTTAGTTTGACATGAAGCTTTTCATTTATTTGAGTCAAGCGTTTATTTTCAATATGCAGTGCTCATAATTTAGAGTTAATATGATCATAATCTGCATGGAGTGTGTCTTTCATGGCATCAGTTTTGTCTTCTAAGGCATTTTTTAAAACAAGTATTTCCTTTTTCAAACATTCGTTTTCATCCTTAATTCTATGCATGCATACCTTCATAGTTTTGCAGTCGGTTTTGGCATGTAGGTATTTTACATACAGTTCATCAAAAACATCTTGTAATTGTTCATTAGAATCATCATAGTCAGTAGAATTTACCTCACTGTCATCTTCATGATCTGCCATCAGACATAAGTTGCTTTCTTCATTTTTCTCTGTCTCAGTCTGACTGTCTTCTGATGAGCTTTCATCTTCATCATTCCAGGCTGCCATAGCTCGTTTTTTTCTTGTGTCCTTGTATTTAGATCTCTTGAGCAGTGGACAATCGTTCTTGAAGTGTCCTGACTTGTTGCAGTTGAAGCAGTTGGTGTCCTGTCTGTCCTCTCCTCTATTGGTTCTTCCAGGAATCCTTCTTTTTCTAAACTTGTTTCTTCTGAGAAAACTTTTAAACTTACGAGTTAAGAGTGCAATGTCTTCATCAGAGGAAGAGTCACTTACCTGCTTGTCGTTGATCTTCAATGCAATCCCTTCAGGACGTTCATCAGTTTTCTTCAGAGATAGTTCCTTAGCCATTAGCTTGCCAATCAGTTCATCCAGTGACATTTGAGGAAAAGTTAGATTTTCCTCTATGGCATCTACTTTAGATCCAAATGTTGGCAGCACAGCTCTCAATATCTTCCATTTTAGTTCTTCAGGTTTGAATACTTTTCCTAGGTTCTTCAGAGGATTTGTAATGTTAGTGAATCTAGTGAACATCTGAGAAATGGACTCACCTCGATTCATCCTGAAGTTTTCATACTCATGCATGAGCAAATTTACTCTGGTTTCTTTGACTTGAGTGGTTCCTTCATGTGTTACTTCCAACTGATCCCATATTTCTTTGGCAGAGTTGCAAGCACTGATTCGGTTGAACTAATTTGGATCCAGCGCACAATACAGAAGGTTCATAGCTCAGTCATTCATTGATATGAGCTTGTTATCTTCATCATTGTATTCCCGTTCAGCCTTGGGAATACGTATCCCATCTGGACCAGTTTTTGTTGGAAGGATAGGTCCGTCCCATGTGATCTTCCATAGTGTGAAGTCTTGTGCTCGAATGAAGATTGTCATTTCGGTTTTCCAGTAGCCATAATTTGTTACATCAAAGAGTGGTGGTCTGTTGGAGGATCTACCTTCAAACGCTATAGGAACAAGGTTAGCCATAAGAATCTTTTACCTCAAGGTTGTTAGACCTTTGATTTTTGGAGGCCTGCTCTGATACCAATTGTTAGATATTCCTGCAAGATTAACTCAAGAGGGAGAGGTGAATTGAGTTAGTCTATAAAAAGTTTTATCAAATTAGTTATCCTACTGGCAGAGAGCTAGCAAATACTGTGTCAATCTTTGCCACACTGCGATGTAAGAGTTAGTGTGTTCTTGTGAAGTAACAAGGAGTAGTACTCAGGATATTTAACATGGTTCGGCAAAACCCCTTTGCCTACATCCACGGTCGCTCTATCACCAGAGCCAAAACTTCACTAGACCTTTTATATGCTACAAATACAACTAGAGCGAAGTGCTTCGCCAAGCACACATACTCTACCGGGTTTCTTTGCCAAGAAAACCCCTACCAGCCTTCTGGACACGCCTGTCCCCCTGGCTAATTTGCTAGCACTATTATAAGGTCTAAGAGCTTACACCAAGCTCAACCCGAGCTTCCTTTACCGGTGCATCCAGCACCACCTTTACACTCTAAGTGACAAGTTGCAAGAAAATAAACAAGTATTGAGTGCAGGATCTATCTCATGAATGTTGGGTGTTTAATCGGTGATTCAGATGAGATGATCGGAGAGATTGCTGAGGTATTTCTTCAGTATGATTTGCAGCAAGATTTGTTTGTGTGGAGTAGTTAAGTTTGTGACCGGCAGTGGGAGTTTCTGTGTAGATTGGTAGAGTTCTTGTATATCTCCGTTTTTGCTTGAGTTCTCTCTACTTCTGTTTTCTTCATATTTTCTCCCTGTTTTTCTCTATTTCTCCACCCGTTTTCTCGTTGCTGTGACTCCCTTTTTATAGAGCATCTTTTCTGTGCAGGAGCCGTTGAGGAACGTTGCTGTTGGCGCTCGGTTCTTCACGTCAGAGAAGGAATGGTGTTGTCCAGTGGTTCTTCAAATTGTGTTTGTGCAAAGTCTTTGTTGCATTGAATCGTTGAAGAGATTTGAATTTGTCGCCAACGGTTGAGTGCTTAATTCAGCTAAACTTTCGCTTTGAATTTGGTGGTGATGAGTTGATATGGTATGTTCATAATAAATGCGGTCTGCGTTGTTGACCGCTTGGTGATCAAGGACTTTGACCGCTTTCTTTCCTTGATTATTGAGCTTCCCTTTTGTGTGAAAGTGAAGATGATTCTAACTCTTGTAAATCTTACATTTTGAGGTCCTTGATCCGTTGTGAGTGCGGTGATTTTTTTGAAGGCAAGGGAAACTTCATTGCCGTTGAACATATGGGTTTGTCCAGCAGAAATGCATATGCTTGATAGCCAAACAAGCTGATCAGAATGTGGCCATTGCATCCTCTCATCTGTATGTTGTTCTCTGTCCCGCCTGATGCAGCGTAGAAGTTGGTATTATTTAGCTGTGACATCCTACATCCCAGTATCTTTCTTCTCATCCCTTCAAGCGATCGAGCGGTGGATCGTGATGTGGCTGTGGCATCCTCTGTCCCATGTGCTGTCCTCTGTCCAGTATGTAGTAGTATAACAGTTGGCTGTATGATGGCTGTTTTTGTCTGCTGTAAATTAAATGATCTTTGTTTGTCTAATCCTGCAGACTTGTTTTCAGATTATTAGTCTTATATAAATCATAATTCTTAATTCTTTGTTATCATCAAAATTATCCTAGTATTTCCAACAAATAGCTAACTCTTCATCAACACTATCTTCATCTTCACTTGTGTTCTTGTCTTCATCGTCTCTAAAAAGTAAAGGCAAATGTCAATTTCGAATTTATTTTTTTCCAAAACAAAGTATATAGGAATCAAATTAAATAAATTACTACACTTACTTGTCTTATTCTTTCTATTTGGATTTTCAAGACAATTTCGCTTGTCATGTTTGACACCATTCTTGTTACAATAAGCACATTTTCTACCTGTCTTGGCTTTGGCAGTAGCTTGCTCTAAACCTCCTTTGATTCTAATAGTGTTCTTACAAATATTTTCTTTTTTTTTTCTTCTTTTCATTTGTGAGATATTAGGATTTAAAAGCAAAACTGAAGAAGCATCAATTAGGGCCGGTAAGTTCACATTTATACTACCTGGATCATCAACTGATATTTTATCCCTATCATCAGTCTTTCTTACTTCTTTGAGTTTCTGTGATAATTCTTGTGATGCTTGCAACATTATTTGGTATCCTTCGTCGGTTTCAGCCGCTTCATAAATCAGTTGATTGTAAACCATCTGAAGTTGTGTAGTTCTCAATAGATCGGACTTCTCGTGGCCACTTATTGGTGCAGCATTATACTTGGCTCTATATTTGTTAGCCCCTTTCATCCACCTTTCAAGAACAAAGTGGTTTGGTAGCTCTATATCCCGGCTTTGAAAAACCTTTAGAAGGTGCCCACATGGAATCTCCAAAAATTCAAATAGTTTACATTCACAATTACCTTCCTTCGTGGTTGAATTGAACTTCACCTTCCATTTCCGTTGATCCCCTTCTATTCGAGACTTATAAATGTATGTAATACAACCATCAGTATCTTTTTCGTTATCATGCAATACATACTCAACTTGAGCTTTCTCAAATTCTTTTTTGAATCTGTCGTATACATTTCTCGTATACACTTTTGCTGCACTTTTCAAAAGAAAGGCACTATTATCCATAATGCGGCATGAGTGCTCACTAGTATAATCCTCCTTCTTTTCTCTTTCAATAAGTCGACTCAAAAATTTATCATTCTTCAATACAAATTCTCGAAGAGTTGTGGTTGGTTGAAAAAAATCCTTATAGATAGCATTCATACCTTCGGCCCGTGAAGTAGTGTTCATGCCGGCGTAGAATGTATTCAAATGATAAACCGGTGCCCATTTATCTCGAATCTCGTATATTCTCTTTAACCATTTATTCTCCTGTAACTCGTATGCCAACATCAATTCCTGCCACCTCTTTCCAAAAATGTTAGGAATATAAGTTTTCCGAATACACAACTTGATATCTTTCTTGAATCTTGATTTTTTGAAATAAATGTGTCAAAGTTTCTCGGCGAATTTCTTCATGATATGCCATAAACAAAATCTATGTCGTGTATATGGAAATACCTTCGCAACTGCTGCAGTCATAGCTCTGTCTTGATCTGTCATTATTGAAGATGGAGCACGACCGCCCATAGCTGCAAGTCATGTCTCAAAAAGCCACTGAAATGATTCTTCTGTCTCATCCAAAAGTAATACACAACCAAACTGGATTGACTGCATGTGATGGTTAACTCCAGTGAATGGAGCGAATGGCATGTCATACACATTCTTGCGGTAGGTAGTGTCAAAGAAAATCACGGCCATCTACCCAAAAAAAATTTGTTGCTCTTGCTTCATTGTCAATCTGTAGTGCATAAAAAAAATTTGGATCTTCGATACTCTTTTGTTTAAAGAAATTCAACACAGCAATAGCATCACCACTAATAGGCTTTTTGTATTCTTTCGAACGACATAAATGGTTCCAACAATCTCTTTTATCGAAACCATTTTGTGGTCCGTCAAGTATACCTGCAATTTTACTTACAGGTAAACCTTCATCACGGAATGAGTCGATCAAATTATTAGCTGCAGCAGGCAAATTTCTACAAGTAGGCATACATATCTTTTTTGCCGGACTAACAAGATCGTGGTTGTGCTCTCCTTTATAACCAACCACTTTCCATGCTCCAATGCCTTCTTTTTTAATCCTCATTATTGCAGGACATCCGCATTTCACTGTGTTTGTATTTTTTCTTTTATTCACTTCTTTTTCGGATCCTCGTCTGTCTTTTGTGATCGATGGCCTCTATGACTACCATAACGGCCACAAGTCATTTGGCAAATAGTTACTTCAACTGAATTAGAAATTCTTTTATGAGTTGTTCGACTAACTGCGCTAAACCCCGATACTTTTCCATAGTTTATATAAAATTGTTTCGCAGCATCGAGGCTCTCAAAAGTCATTCCTAGATATGGCGTGGGAAGGGAAGAAGATGTTGCCTCCATAATTCCAAAAATAACAGTGCTTTGAAATTGAAAGCGAAAAATGCAACAACAAACAAAAGAGAGAAACAGAAGGAAAAAAGAGAATGAGCGTTTGAGCTTTTACTGGAAATTGCAAACGGTGTTTTTTTCCCGCACATCACTAACACTCTCCTGCCAGTGCTGTTAACATATATTGAAATAACAAAACTGCCATCTATAATTTTTTATAGAGTTTTTGATGGTTGCTCTGTATAGATTGTTTTAGAGTTTTTGCTGTTTGCTCTATATAGATTGTTTTACTGTTTGCTCTGTATACGTTGTTTGAGCAATTCTGAGCATTCGCATCCATGCAACATTTCACTGCAGAACCACCATCCATTCGAAACAAACTTCCATGAAACATTTCAACAATACATTCTACTGTGATAGTATTACATTCACTTTCAAAGAATTTCAATTCTATTCATAAGTTTGAGACAGCGGTATTACATTCGGCATTCATACATTTGGAAGTCGTAAAAATTCTCTTCGTTGAACAATCAACATTCAAGAAACAGGCAAAAGAAAAAAGGAAAGAAGAAGAAGACAGCATGAACGAGCACCACATCTGACACCAGGCGTTGCTGATCACCGACTGCACCCACAAAAAAAAAATTTACAATGTGAAAAAAAATTAGATTATTGATCGCTCACATCACTTTCAATGTGAATGTTAAAAAATCCTTCATGGAATCACATACCTGCTATAGTTCAAAAATCTCACGCGAGCTTTCTGGCAAGCTCTCCAGGGGCAAGCCTAAAAAATAAAAACTGTTGAACTTGTTAAAAAATTTTAAAAAGCATAGAACGTTAGAAGAGTAATTCTGCAATAAAAACATTTTTAAAAATTTACCTGAAATTCGCTCGCCAGCCGGCTTTCGAGCGCTCTGGCCGACGGCGAGAACAACGGCGAATTCCGAAACTGAACGCATCAGAAGGCATAGAAGAATGAGGAGATTAGAAATTAACAGTTGGTTAGCCCTAAAATCGATCGTCGGCCGGCGAACGAACGGTCTGGCCGCGACGAACGATTTAGGACTAACGGCGAGGAAATTAGAAATTGAAGGTGATAGAGTGCATAGAAGAAAGAGGAGAAGAAGAATTCAAGGTTCGCTAGCCCTGATTACGGATCGTCGGCCGGCGAACGAGCGCTCCGGCCCGACGAATAAAAATCTAGGGTTTGATGCAGGAAAGGAAAAAATTGAGAGAGATTAAAGGAAGGAGAAGAAGAAGAGGAACAATTTAACCTGCGTAGGTCAAGAATGAGGCGCGGCTACGAGAAATCGACGCCGGAGAGGGGAGATGGCAGCGCGAAGTGTTGAGAGAAAAAAAAAACGAGCAGGCGAATGAGCTCGTCTACGCGTGAGGGGGTGAAGAAAATTCCGAGTGAACAGACGTATTTGCCCCCCCGCGTTTGTTTCTCTTCAGTACACCGCGCGCTCGCGCATGGTCCGTCGGATCAAGATCCAACGGCCCCCGCGCTGATGTGCGCGGGGTGTACGCGGGGAGGGGATGTGCGCACATCCCCTCCCATATATATATATGTATGCGAGCGCGATGTGCGCACATAATTCTGTGTGCGCACATCGCGCACATCAATTGTGGACAATCGAAGTTGGATCGACAGTCCATAGTTGCTCACGTGAGTATGCTTTACCGGATCACTTTTGAAGGTCATGATCATAATTTTGTGTGCCTTTCAACAATGTTAAGAGGTGTTGGGCTGCGGCAAAGTTTTTAGTCCAACTTTCATCTCCTCCCTTCTTCTTCTTCAATTTTCCCTTAAAAATTTGAGTTTCTTGCATCCGACCGCTCCAAACTCTAACTTTGTCTACCTCAGTCGGAGCATTCAATCTCCGACCGGCGATCCAAATTAAATCATATAAATCGCATATTTTCTTCCTCCTTCTGCGGCTTCTACCGATTTTAGTTTCTTCAATTGCCGCGTTAGCTTACAGTCGGTTGTCGCTGTAAGAACATCGATCGTCGGTTGGGTAGCTAGTAAGTGTTTCATCAATCTCTTGTGATTAATTTCATTGATTTTTTCAAATTTTACTAATATTTAAGTTTTATGATTTTTTCTGAATTTTTGTAGGGTCGTAACTACTGTTTTCGACTTTGAGATTTTCGGATTGCATCAATCTCTTGTGGTAGGCTTTCTTACTATTTTCGCAGCATTATTTTTCCTGTTAACAACAGTTGATTAATGTAGCTTGAACAAACTGAACATAACAAATTATTTTGTTTGTTTTTTCTATATTACGACATAAAATACATCAGTGAACTCCAGAGCTCACTAAAAAGCTCACTAGTAGGAGGCCACTGAGCTCACTAGTTTTCGGGCCAGTAAGCTCACCGATCTCCGGCCAAAATTTATTTTTTTTTGTTTTTTTAACAATAGTTGTATAATATAACTTGAACAAATTGAACATAATAAAATTATTTTTTTTTTCTACACTGCAACTTAAGAAATTTCAGTGAGCTCCAAAGCTCACTGGCCACTTGTCAGTGAGCTCCATAGCTCACTAGCCGTAAAGATAGCAATTCGAATATATGAATCGGTTCGGGTCGACTCATATAATGACGGGGTCAAAATTGTTCAACCCTAATCCGATCTATTTATTTATATGGGCCAAATTATCAACCCTAAACTAATCTATTTATAACTGGGTTAAATTCGGATCGACCTATTTAATAAATAAAATTATTAAAATAAAAATTATAATATTGATTTCTAACAATAATATATATAAATTATTAATTATGATATTTTAATAAAAGAAAATTATTAATTTTGATAAAATTTATAAATTAAATAAAAATTAGTTAAATTATAATAAATTAAGAAATATATATATATATATATATATTAAATTCAAATATTTGCTATTATTTTTTAATTATTAAGTAATATATATTATATAAATAGTTAAATAGGTTAAATAGATCAATTTCGAGTCAAATCGAACCCGATCCGAACCCATTTAAAATTTCAGATTAACTTCGAGTTGACCAGAAATTGACCTGAACCCATCTAAGCTTGATCCGAACAAAACTTTTTCGGGTCGGTTTCGCGAGTTGGGTCGAAAATTTGCCACCACTAGTGAGCTCACTGGTCTCCAGCCAAAATTTATTCAAAATAAAAATTTGTTTTCTAAATAACAGTGAGCAATTGAACATAACAAATTATTTTGATTTTTCTTTAATGTACAATGCACATTAAGTAATTTCAGTGAGCTCTGGAGCTCACTGACCTCCTTCTAGTGAGCTCTAGAGCTCATTGGCCTACCAGTGAGCTCACTGGTTTCCGGCCAAAATTCAACTAAAAGAAAATTTCTTTAAACAACAATGAGTAATATATCTTGAACAAATTGAACATAATAAATTGTTTTGATATACTTTTCTTTTTGATACAATTTCAATGAGTTTCAGAGCTCATTGAAGAGGTCACTGGCTTATTTCCAATGAGCTCTAGAGCTCACTGCAGTTTAAAAAAATGTCAAAATATATTCATCATCCTACTCTAGTTGAACAATTCAGTCTTCATTTTGAATATCTTCATCTTCACTTGTATTTTTGTCTTCAGAATTATCTCTATCAATAACTAGCAAGTACGAGCGTGATGAAAAATGTCAAAATCTGGAAAAAAAAAAATATTACTCGTTACGAATTAAAACTAAGCAAATGACTAAATTTACTTGTCCTATTCTTTCTATTTGAATATTCAGAACAATTTCGTTTGTCATTTTTTACACTCGATTTATTAAAGTACGCACATCTTCGGCCTGCCTTCGCTTTGGTTCTTGCTGTGGCTTTTCTTAATCTTCCTTTTATTTTAGTATATCCTTACAAGCCTTTCCTTCTTTATTTCTTTTCTTTGTTTGTTATATGTTGGGAGCTAAAAGCAATACTTGAGAGGCATCAACTGAATCTTGTAAGTTCTCACTGTGCATAAATGAATCGATGACTAGAATCTTATCCTTATCAATAGTCCTCTTTAGTTCCTTGAGCAACATTATTGTTTCTTCCAATATTTGCAATAAGATTTTGTATCCTTCATTTATTTCAGCAACTTCATAAATTATTTGATTAAAAATCATCTATAGTTATTTAGTTCTTAATAGCTCAGCATTCTCATGGCCACTTATCGAACCTCTATCATTCTTACCTCTATATTATTAGTACATTTTCTCCGCCGCCGAAGAATAAAATGATCGGATATTTTTATATCCCGACTCTAAAAGACGTTCATAAGAAATTTTCCTAAACTCAAAAAATTTGCATTTACAGTTACCTTCTTTCTGTGGCTGAATTAAATTTCACCTTTCACTCAAGCCTAGTGGTACACAAATGGGCAGGACCAAACGGGCCGGCTCGTAGCCCGATCAACTAGCTCGGATGAAGGCCCGCCCATCCGGCTCAGTGAATAGTTAGAGGATCGGGTCAGGCCGGTCTAACGGGTAGGACAGGCCGAGTATGCCAGCGCGTCCGCCCGGTGCTGTTCCGTTGACTTTGACTTGGTCAATATTAACCGTTGACAAGGTCAACAAAATAAATACCAACGGTCATGCTGACGTCATGACCGTTGAAATAGCAGCCAATTGTAGTGTTACCGTTGGTTGACGTCACACCGTTGGCTGCAACATTTTTTTCATTCAAATTTTTACCTATAAATCATAGTTGTAAGAAATCGGACCGGACATCGAACCGAAAACTGTCCGGGTCACAGTTTTCGGATTGACCCGATGAGTTAACCGATCGAACCATCGAGTCAATAATATTAAAACATTTTTAAGTAATAATAACAACAATCACAGTAAAAAATCTACCGCCATCATGGCACAACAATAATAATAACAGCAGTAACCGTTGGAAAAAATTAGAATATTTTTATTATGTCATTACTATCAACAATAACAGCAATAATAATCACAGCGAAAATTAAAGTATTGCCACCATTACATTACCACCACCAACAACAATAATAATAACAATAAAAATTTATAATAAAAAATATTTGAAAACAATTAGAGATTAGAAAAAAATAAAATCATAAACTATATAAAACATAAAAAAGACATAACTATCTTTTTTAGGTATACATATTTGAGTCTAAATATTTTACAATATAAAAATTTAAAAATCACTAACAATTGATATTTATAAATAAAATATAATTAATTATATTTTTGTATTATCACATTCAAATGCAAAATCTAAACTACATATCATTTTTTAACATAGGACTATTAATAATTATTTTTTATTAAATATATCATCAATTTAATTTTTTTAAAATTTTATTTAATCCGGTTTGATTCGGGCGGACGGGTCGACCGGATGAAACGGGTTAAACCGGATCGAAATGGGTCGATTGAATAAACGATTTTTTCACAAATCCGGACCAGTTTACAGTCCAGGTCGACAATTTTCGGGTCGACCTGGACGGTTCGGTCAAGATCTAATAACTATGCTATAAATACATCACAAACTCAACTTCAATTCAATACGGATGGTTCGATAAGTACTTGGTCTTATGATTGTAATGTAACTAGGAAATCTCTTACCCGTATGATTTGTGATATTGGTTTACCTGTTAACTTTGGTGAGTCATTCTTTATGAAAAACATATTAAAAGAGCATATTGTCCATAATTTTATAAAGTTAGTAAAACAACTAATAGAAGCGATATTATTACTTATTACAATAAAACGCACACTATATTAAAATCTGAATTAAGTTCATTAAATTTTTCTATTGCATTAACATCTTATATTTGGAGCGGTAGAGCCAAACAATATTATTTAAGTATTGTTACACATTATTTAGATTCACAATAGACTATGCAAAAAAGAATTATTAGTTTTATACTTATTGATTCCACACATAATGCTAAAAATATTTCTGAGCGCATTATAAGTATAGTTAAAGAATGGGGCATAAACAATCGCATTGTCTCCATCACCCTAGATAATGCTTCAACAAATACCAAATCAATTCGATTTCTTGAGATGGAGATAAGCTCATACATGGAAGGAATTTTACTATATCAACGTTATGATTGTCATATCATCAACTTGACCGTACAATCAGGTATGCAACTAGTAAATGAACATATTAATGATATTCACGTTACTATTTTTTGGATTACTAATTTAAACCAACGATATAAGAATGGGTAATAATATATTTACTGAAACTCATTGGATTATTGCTGAAAAAGTTATAAAATTTTTAGAAACTTTTTATGGTACTACTGTTTTATTATCTGGTATTTACTATCTTACTTCTTCATTAGTTTTATATTCCATTCTTAATATACCTACTATGTTACATTCACATATAATCGATAAATTACTTGGACCTATATTCACAACAATAACTAAAAAATTAAAAAAATATTAGTCCGATATTGCTCTTTTATATTATTTTGTAGTTATGTTAAATTCTAGATTTAAATGTATGTATTTTACGAATACTCTTATATATATTAGTATATACTTAGATATTTTTGATATTCAATTGCAAATAACTAATGCTCGTAACAAGCTGTACGAAGTTTATGATCTTTATAAAGTTAGGCTTAGTAACTTGCGGAATCAACAACAACAACAACACCGGCACAAACTCATCAAAGTAAGAAGAAATAAACGATCAATTCGTCTTTGATCTCCATCAAATCTGGTTCAAATTTAACACCATCTTCAACTTCAAACAGCAGTCTTTTTCGGATTTGAAGAAATATTTTGAAGGAGATACTGTCATTGTAGAAGGCAATGAAAACCCAAAAAATTTTAATATTTTGAACTGGTGAAAGACACATTCAATAAGATATTAAGTACTTTCTCAATTAGAACGTGATATTTTGACTATTCCTGTCTCAAACGGTGTCTTCAGAATCGGCATTTAGTATAACCGGAAGGATAATTGAAGAACGTAGAACACAACCTACTAGTGAGATGATTGAAGTGCTAACTTGTTTGAAAGATTGAGAACTTGCAGTTAAAAAAATACAGCATACAACTCACAATGAAGACCTGATTGAACAATTTTCAAAATCATTTTTAAATGAAAATATTTCAAGTACAAATTCAAATGTATAATTATATACATATTGAAATTTGTAACATTTTTTTATATTTAATAATAATTTTTAAAATTATTTTTTAATTTTTTATCATTTTAATATTTTATTTTTTATCAAATTTGTAACATTGAAGACCCGGGTCAGGCCAGTCCGATTCGGGTGGTCTCTTTGGCTCACCTGTTTTTACACCTTTACTCACACCGATCATCTTCCACTCCAAATTTATAAATATAAGTCGTATATCTATCACTACCATTTTCATCATCATGTAAGATATATTGAGACTGAGCTTTCTCAAATTTTGATTTTGAACTTATTATCGTATATAATTTTGCTGCACTTTTTAAGCCATCGGAGTATTCTACAACGCGATATAAGTCTTCAGACGCATAATCCTATTTTTTTAATAATTTTACTTAAACATTTCTCATTTTTAAATACAAACTCCCGAAAGTTGTTGTGGGATGAAAAAAAATTTTAAAAATACCATCCATACCTTCAGAACATTCAATAGTGTTAGCACCGCACAAAAATTATTCAAATGATAGAAAGGTGTTCACTTTTGTCGAATTTCGTATATTGCTAAAATCCTTTCATTTTCCTACAACTCATATGCACACGTCAATTCCTCCTACCTTGTTTAAAAAATGTTAGGATTAAAAATTTTTCGAATACACGACTTAATATCTTTTTTGAATTTTGACTTTTTGAAAAAAATATGTGAAAATTATTCAACAAATTTTTTTCATAATATGTCATAAACAAAATTTATGTCTTGTATTTGGGAATATCTTTACAACGACTACAGTCATATCTCTATCTTGATTTGCGATGATTAAAGATAGAGCACGTCTCCCCATAACTGCAAGTCATGTATCAAAAAGACATCAAAAGGATTCTTCAGTCTCATCTAAAAGTAGTGCGCAACCAAACTAAATTGACATGTTGGTGATGGTTAACTACAGTGAATGGTGCAAATAGCATCTCATAAATATTTTTGCAGTATGTGGTATTGAAGAATCCAACGTCACTAGAATACTGATACTGACTACGTGACCTTCCGTCTACCCAAAAAAAATTATTGCTCTTAAGTCTTCATCCATTTGAATTGTATAAAAAAGTTTGAATCTTTTATACTTTTCATTTTAAAAAAGTTCAGCGCTGCGATGGCATCATAACTAATAAGCTTCTTGTACTCCTTCAACCAATACAAATGGTTCCAATAATTTCTGTTATCAAAACCATATTGAGGACTGTTAAATACATCGGTAATCTTAGCCACGGGTATACCTTCATCCCCAAATGAATCAATCAAATTTTTAGTTGCAACGGGCATATTTCTGCAAATAGACATGCGTTTTTTTTTCCAGATTAACTAGATTGTAATTGTGCTGACCATTATAATCCATCACTTCCCATAATCCATTAGGTCGTTTTCTCACCCTTATTGTTACAGACATCCGTATTTGACCGTCCTCTTACTTCTTTTTTTCTGCTTATTAACTAGATGCAACTGTATCAAACTCGAGTGCGACCAACAGGGGTCGCACTAGGTGCATCTATATTAGATCTAAGTGCGACTTGATTTCGATTATATATACCATGTGCGATTTAATTTAGAATAATTTTTTTTAAATCTTAAAATAAGTTATTTCATTTGGATTCGAACTCATGTCTTTTAAATAAAAGACCACCATCCTTACCAGTCGGACTACAACATATTTTTTTTGAAATTTATAAAATTTATTAGTAATTTAAATTGTTCGATCTTGTGTGACTTTTTGCGATCGTATGCGACCATCACAAAACGGTCATATACAATAACGCATATCCCCTAAAAGAGTGTTGAAATTGTAAAATTACAGTTTGAAATTCTAAAAATTAGCCGCGTGCATATATAATATACCGGCACAATGCATAATATCAACTGTACCGCTATCCTGCTTACATATATAAATGTATATGAGGGATAGGGTGTAATTGGCCATATAGTGTGCGTAGAAAGTTTAAAATCTAATTTACATCGTTGAAGATTAAGAACTACGAGTCAAAAATACGATAATAAAATTTTAACTCAATCAGATTATAAATCGATCTGCATCCGGCCTCTTAATCAAGATCAATTTTCGCGATATACCCAAAAAAACAATAGTTTCCTCATTCCCGCCGAATCAATCACAGTCATCACATCATAGCCGTTTTGCTTACCAATATAGAAAAAAATAAAAAATTTAAGAAAATTCAAAAATATAATCTTTATACTGGATATTTATTTTGGGTTCAAAAGCAATCAAACTTACTCAAACAAAGTAAAATTGTCACCCGAAGGTTTAACGAAATGTTTCAAACAATTTGGAAAATTTTGATCATTAGACTAAAAAATCGAAATAGAAGTTCATCAGAACGTTTTTTCAAAAGAAAATTGATCACAAAAGGAAAATTAATTTTCTTTTGAAATAACTTTCAAATTTGAAAGAAACGGGAAAAAACTAAAATGCGAAAAAAAAGGAAATCAATCGTAGTAAGAACTAACTAAATGAAGAAAGAAAATAATCGAAAAGAAAGAACAAAAAAAGTCGATCGAAGAAGAAAGAAAATAATCAATTCGACAAAAGAAGATCCAGTGAATGCGAGAGAGTGTGTTTGGAGTGGTCCAGCCATAACAACAAAAAATTGAGAAGGAGAAGTGAAATTTTAGGCGCTTGTCAGTGCCGTGTGGCGAATTTCGCAAATCGAGGAGCAAATGAGAGAAACAAGAAAAAGAGAGAAAGAAAGAAAGAGAAAGGAAAATAAAACATAAAAAAGACACAGCACTAGTAGAAATAGAATTTCTATCTTGAATAGTGCTTCTGTATCAGCTAATAGATAAGAAATCAGCTGTAATATAACGTGCCTTAAGTGCCCCAAATATTACAGTACTCATTATATATATGGAGAGGGATAGGAACACTACCTTCTCGATTTATAGTTGGGGTGATCTCCAAATTCAATCTCCATCTTTAGATATGAAGAATTATGAATTAGAAATCTACTCATTAAATTTTAATTCAATCAGACCACGAATTCACCTCTATCCGGCCACTTGATCAAGATGACAGAAATGATAAAACATATATATTTTTAACTTTTCTTACTTTCTGTCATCTTGATCAAGTGATCGAATGGGGGTAAATTCGTAGTCCGAATGAGCTGAAATTTATAAGTAGATTTCTAACTCATAATTTTTTATATTTAATAGTGGAGATTAAATTTGATGATAACTCCAATCATAAACCAGAAAGAAAGTGCCCCTATCCATTATATATATATATATATATATATATATATATATATAATTTATTATTCGTGCACATTGTGCATATTGAATCTCAGCCGTCAGATCATTATCCAATAGCTGATATTCGTGCAAATAAGTCAGCATTTCAAATCCAGTTTGAATGGCACATTCATAATTTCGCATGCCCTTCTGACGGGATTGAGTAAAGATTTTTTTTATCATTTGTTCCTCGTTCGGCTTTGTCTCTCCCACCGTTGTCTTAAGCGAACGTCGTGCCTCAGTTGATAATTTATTGTTTGAGAAAAAAATTATAATTTATAAGGAATATGGAAAAAGTACCTGCTCTTGGATAGGATGACAAGATTGTATTCAAAAAAGCAGAAATAGAAGATCACAGTCGAGAGTACATACATTGGCAATCACTGCAAATGAAGACGAAAAAAGATGTAACCATAAACAATCAATTTGTAAAAGGTGCTGGTTATTAGGGCATTAGAGTTTTATTAGGAAACAAATGCTTAGTTTCATGTAATCAGGAATTCTAGTTCTAAAAAAATTCTAATAGCTTAGAAACAACGTTGTCAAAATCGGCATTTTAGATAGGATTTTTCGCTTGAGTATGATCGTAAAATCAGAATCTTAAAATAAAATCATAAAATTTACATACCGATAAATTTTATAAAAAACTTTTTCAATACCATTAAGGATCTTTTATAAAAGTTTTTCTAATATTTTTATAAAAAATTTAGTACATTTAAAAAAAATTAATATTTTTTAAATTTTAAAACAATTTCTCTTTATTTTATAAAAATTTTTTCAAAATTATACTTTTTTAGAAAATCATCAAAATCTTATAGAAAACTCTTTAAAGTTTTATAAAAAAACTCTTTCAAATTAGTTAATTAAAAAATTTTCTTCAAAAGTAAAATCGTATAATATCGTAAAAATTAAAATTTTATCGATTTTAAAATTTAAATTGGAATCTAGATGAAATATTATTCAAAAACGATTTTAGTTTGAGATCTAAATTATTTGGATGAGTTAAAATTATAAAATTTTTAAATTTAAATCAAAATTTTGATAATTTTGCTTAGAAACTCTACCTAGCAAGTCAAAAGCTAAAAAAATAGATGTGTGGCACCTGGTTAGATCATCGAAGAATCTTGTTATTTCTTTTCAGTTTTTTTGTTTTCTTTATGGTTTAATAATAGTTTTAGATGATATGTAATGATTAGTTGATGTACCATAACATCAAATCGATATCATTTAATATAGTATGTTCTTATTATTTAGTTAGATATGATTTTATATTGTTATATGTTTTATATTTGTTACATATATGGTAAAATAATTAGCAATTTCAAATTGGATGCAAGAATTTCAAGAAAAACCAAAGTCAGATTAACAAGTTTGAAAAACATTGACAAACGAAGATCAAGTTATAAGATGACAGTATAAGGTGCGCTGCTCAAAAACAGTCACAAACTATAGCCACTGAAATTGTTTAGATTCACATGTATTTAGGGATGGCAATATATGACATAATCTGAAAATCTGATTCGAAATCGATCTGTTTAATCAGAGTTAAAGTTAGAAAATTTGACCCGTATAAATATATGGGTTGGATTAAGGTTGAACAAATTTGACTCGGTTATTAAATGGGTTAATCCGATTAATCCGAAATTGACCCACCAACCCAAAATATCACCTTTTGAAAGAATAATTTTTTATTTTTTCTTACCGTATAATAAAATATTGACAATAAAAATAATCGATACTAGTTATTTATAAACTATTAAATTAAAATATATTTATAATTAATTCTTTATTTTTATATCTTAGTAAAATAGTATAAGATGAAAATTATAATATTATCGAAAGTATTACTATGTAGGTATTTTTAATGACGAATTTAGATTTCGTATAAAGATTTTTATGAAAATTTTGTTAGATAGATATAATTATCAAAATTTTTATCGAAATTATTAACCTAATATTTGTAATCATAAAGTTCAGCTGTTATCATATATTTTTTTAAAATAAAAATAATATATCTTTTTATATTGTAAATACCGATGAAGACATTAAGGAATGTTGTTGAACATAATCATATCTTGTCAGTAAAAATATCATGCACTTTCATTCGAACTGATGTTATAATTTCACTAAAACTAAAAATATAAAATTAATAATTAATAATTTTAATTATTAAATAAGTCGACCCGAATTTGACCCAGTTATTAGTAGGTTGAGTTAGGGTTGACAATTTTGACCCATATAAATTTATAAATTGGATTATAATTGAACAAATTTGACCCGATTGTTAAATAGGTCGATCCAAAACCGACCCATCAACTCATATTGCCACCCTACATGTATTCATATCATTATGAATAAGGCAATTTAAAGTAACGAAAGATGTCTTTAAGTAGTGTTTATAAATAAAAATTTTTAAAATAAAAAATATTTTTATTATATTTTAATAAATAAGTTTTATTATTTTAATTTAAAAAAATAAAAATAAATAAGAAAAAAAATTTTAGTACGTAAATTTTTTATATTTTTTTAAATTTTAAATAAATTTATAAAATATTATAAAAAATTTATTTAAAATATAAATAAAAGATTGATAAAACTTGTAAGCGTTGCCGAAGAGCCACTGAATCATTCAGCAACAGGAAAACACATGAAAACAATTCTTATAAACTTACTTTTAACATTGCTGTAATTTCTGATTCTTTATTCTCTACTAGTTTGATTTTAACCATAAAAATTTTTATTCATAATTCCGCTAGTGCCAATATATAGTTTAGAAGATTTTTCTATATCATTTAATATATAATTTTATCTAATTCTTAAGAAATTCCAAACGATCTCTTAATTAGTTAGTGAAAACACATCTATGATATCTATACGTTTCAAATCTTGTGGTTACTAACAATTTGAAGCTTCAGTAATCTCCTAACCATAAATTCCTAATTATCAAAACTTATTGCCGTCTTTGGTAGAGCAATTGAAAATTAAACGTTATAAGCAAAATAAAATCTTCTAACATTTTACTACTACAATGATGGAAGTTAAATCAGAAGTATTATCATATATTTTTTTTCAATGCGGCAGAAGCTTCAATCAAGAATAATAAGGTACGTACTTTTCATCTTTGTTTAAAATCCATAAAGTTACAAACACGTTAAAATCTCTACCAAATAAGCACGTAATATGAAACAAATATTGGAACAGTATAAGAAATCCATCCGTAAATGTAATGAAACATACTTCTTCAAATAAAAAAATAAATACTGTACACAAACATTGTCCAAAAATGTCATTTATCCTAAAGAGCTTGGCAGCTTCCCCAACGCTTGAATTCACCAACGCTTTTTAGAATCCCTCTCATAATTTTGTATTGATGAATTTTCTGAACTGTTAAAGGACTGTTATTTTGAAGGCTTAATAAATTTTCATGACCTTGTATACTTCTGTTCCAACTAAATAAACTACAAATAGTTTCTCAATAAATTTGTGAATACAATTCACGCCTGTCTACTGCATGTTCTCTCTTAAATGCAAACATTCATAAAACATAGCTGAAATTAGGGGTGGCAATATATGACCCGATCCGAAAATTTGATCTAAAATCGATCCGTTTAATCAGAGTTAGGGTTGAAAATTTTTGACCCGTATAAATATATGGGTTAGGTTAGGATTGAACAAATTTGATCTGATTATTAAATGGGTCAACCCGAGTTAACCCGAAATTGATCTACCAATCCAAAATGTCACATTTTGAAAGAATAATTTTTTATTTTTTCTTACCGTATAATAAAATATTGATAATAAAAATAATCGATATTAGTTATTTACAAACTATTAAATTAAAATATATTTATAATTAATTCTTTATTTTTATACTTTAATAAAATAGTATAAGATGAAAATTATAATATTATCAAAAGTATTACTATATAGGTATTTTTAATGACGAATTTAGATTCCGTATAAAAATTTTTATAAAAATTTTGTTAGATAGATATATTTATCAAAATTTTTATCGAAATTATTAACCTAATATTTGTAATCATAAATTTCAGCTGTTATCATATATTTTTTAAAAATAAAAATAATATATTTTTTTATATTGTAAGGACCGATGAAGACATTAAGAAATATTATTGAACATAATTATATCTTATCAGTAAAAATATTGTGCACTTTCATTCGAACAGATTTTATAATTTCATTAAAGTTTAAAAATATATAATTAATAATTAATAATTTTAATTATTAAATGGGTCGATCCGAATTTGATCCGGTTATTAGTAGGTTAGATTAGGGTTGACAATTTTGACCCGTATAAATTCATGGATTAGGTTAGATTGAACAAATTTGATCCGATTATTAAATAAGTCGATCCGAAACCGATCTATCAATATATATTGCCATCCCTAGCTGGAATACAGTTTTGGTTTTCAACTTATATGGAAATATATATATATAGCCTGTAACATAGAGGAACAGATTGATTGGAGACGTATGTATGGACACCATGTCACTCAAATGAGAAGAGACCTAAGCATATGTCCTGCATCGCCTAACTACCAGCTATTAATTTCTTCATCAACAAAATCTGTGTTCCCTATCTCTCTCGATGAATTCATAAACACAAGTAATCAATAACTCACTTTTTATAAACTATATTTTCAAACTCACTTCTAAAAAAATAAAAAGTTCCCCTGACTTTATTATCGGTGCAAAAACAACCACTCATCTCATTAGGTGATGCAGTTATATAAAAATTTTGATGACATCATGATGTACTGTAAACAATATTCTTATTCGAATTAGTAACAAAGAAGTCATTTTAGGATTCTGATTTTGTTTCAGGTGCTTGCATTGTAATTTCAATTTGATATTGTTGTGTTAAGGCTAATAAGTGATATTTAATGTTAGCAATGTTTATGAAGAAGCTGAAAAAGGAAAAAAGCTTGAACTAGAAGCTTTGGCTAACTTTATGGAGTAGACATTCATCAGCAACAGTAAGTCTGAAATATTTTAGTGCTCCCATATTTTGGCCATACATCAAGTAATAACTTCACCTGTTTCAATTCTCTCTCAATAAAAAACCTTGCACACCCCCCTCTCTCCAACATAAGTCAAAAAATCTTCAAACGCATATCTGCTTCTCTGAAGCTTACTTAGAACTAAGAATCTAGCATGGGTTCACCTCTGGAAAATTTTATTGCCTTCAAGGCAGTAGTAGGCTTTGTGTTGTCAACAACGGTGACGCTAGCTCATTCACTACGCCACGGCTTTGCTCCTCCTCCAAATGTTACTCGGCTAACCGGCTTATTCCTCACCTTCCTTTCAATGATGCCTTCACAGACTACTATGGCGGTTCAAATCTTCAACATGTTAATAATGGATCATACATAAATCTCAAACTCAACAAAACATCAGGTAATTTGATTACTGAATGCAAAGTTCTAATATTGTTTTTGTGAATAAATATTTGAATGAATCTTGATTTTTGTTTTCCTTTTTTCTGTTTTGGGAAACAGGGGCAGGGATTAAGTCCAAGGAGATGTACTACTATGTGTTCTTCAGTGCTTCCATTAAGTTGCCTGCAAGCTACTCTGCTGTCGTAGTTGTAGCATTCTATGTAAGTTTTTCTTTCGCTCTTGAAAAGGAAACGTAAAAACAGATTTTCTTCAACCATTCTATACTGCATTGATTTTTGTTTTCTATTTTCTTTTCCTCGATGATTGATGATGATTCTGAGTCTCAATACAGAAAGGCATATAGTTTGCACTGTTAGTTGTAGTAACCTTTTGTCGGAGGAAGAAGAAAGAAGAAAAAAAAGATTTGCAAGAAGAAGTGTTTTCCAACACTGTCACTGATTTCATAGTGAATGTGTTCTTGAGGTTTTGCTTCACATGCATGTCTCCTGACAAACAATATTATCGCTGCACCTTCTGCACAAAATTAATTACTTCCTAGTGAACGTTTTTCTTTCTCAGACTGAAAAATATAACATTTTAAGATCACAGTTGCATCCTACCAACATCCAGCTGGTTTCTTTCTTTGCTGACTTAATGCTTCCTTCCCCATTCATTAATGTTTACTGCAAACTTTGTTGTCATGTTCTTAGTTCATAGTACCATAGTAAGAAAACTAGCTGATAGAAATGTTTGGCTGATTTTGTCAGATGTCGAACTGGGATCAGTATCCAAAAAACCACGACGAAATTGACATTGAATTTCTCGGGCACGAGAAGCGGAAAGGATGGGCATTGCAGACCAACGTTTACGGAAATGGCAGCACTGCAACGGGAAGGGAAGAAAAGTTCTACTTATGGTTTGATCCTACTCTAAACTTCCATGATTATTCCATTCTATGGAACTACCACCACATTGTGTAAGTGCACTACTAAAACTTACAGTAGTAATTCCTGCGATTTTACCTTAAAGATTCACTTAATCTAATAGCTTAAGCTAATAGACAAAAATGAGGCATGCAGATTTCTGGTTGATAGCATTCCTGTGAGGGAAGTGAACCACAACTACGCAATGTCAAAAGCATACCCTTCAAGGCCGATGTCTGTATTCGCGACGATTTGGGACGGGTCAGGATGGGCAACTAATGGCGGAAAAAAGATGATCGACTACAGCTACGGACCATTCACTGCATCATATAAAGACTTTGAGATTGCTGGATGTACATGGAACAGCACGCAGAGTTCAAATTCATGTTCAGGCGGAAACGGCGGCGGTAGTGCTCGATTGAGCTATGATCCTGTGCAGGGTCCAGAATTTGCTAAGTTATCTACACAGCAACAAGTAGGGATGACCTGGGCTAGAGGGAAGTTCATGTTTTACTCTTACTGCCAGGATAGAAGTAGGTACTCTGTTTTACCACCTGAATGCAAGTAGTAGAAGTTGAATTATATTCATGTACTGCAAACTCGCTTCGAATTTCATGGAAAGCACTACGAAAGATTTCAGTTGTTCATCTAGTTGATATAGATCTACTTTTGGGAAATTTTAAACTACACAGCAAGCAGTTATTTAAACTCATTACATTATCGAGTACTTAAATTGAGCAGAAATACATATCTGCGGACTGCAACTGCAATCTCCATAGGGGGAAAATGGGGCAGAATCCACATCTATAAATGTTTGAACTTGGCCTACAAGTCAAGAGTAGGTATTCCTTTTCTAAGCATAGCTAAGAGCTAATAGAATATGAATTTCAAGATAGCTGAAATTTCTATTGAAACCTCAGTTGTTCAACTATAGAACAGAAAGATTAAAACATGAAGTTGGCTATAGCTCATGAAATATGTTAATAGTATAAATCTACAGCCACGCAGCATTCTTCAAAGAAGTCACAACGGCCTTGATCTGCAAGTAGTTCTTAAGGCTGTCTATGCCTTTTTCTCTTCCATTGCCACTCATCTTGTAGCCGCCAAAAGGAATTGCAGCATCAAAGACATCAAAACAGTTGATCCACACAGTACCTACTCTCAAAGCACGCATTAAAGTGTTGGCTGTGTCGATGTTTTTGGTGAAGACTCCAGCAGCTAGCCCATACCTAGTCGCATTCGCCCTCTGTATGACCTCATTAAGATCACTGCACAAACACGGAAAAAATGATGAAGTTTAATGCAATAATTTCAATTGAAACTTCAATTGAAAGATTTCAGATCAAAGGGTATATGATCCATAACTTACTTGAATTTCAAAATAGATTGAACAGGACCAAAGATTTCTTCTTTCGCAATTGACATAGAATCCTAATGACCATCGACAGTTTCAAAATGTCAGCAAAATAGGGAATTTGTTGGCCAGATCGACAGCCAGTCCAGATTGGTTTCACAAAAAATACCTTAACGTCAGAGAAGATGGTAGGCTGGATGTAGTAGCCTTTCCTTCCAAATCTATCCCCTCCTGTTTCAAGTTTAGCGCCACCATCAACACCAGATTTAATGTAGCGCATTATCTTATTAAATTGCTCCTCGTCAATCTGTAACACCATAATCCAAGAAGAATAATGTTAGTTAGAGATCTTCAGCCATCCATAGTAATACAATAAACAACAGAGTCCTCTTAGTTCTTTCGGAATTCCTAACATCGCACATCATGCTTTATCAGTTTTGCAAACATGTGAAGGTAGATATTGCGTCTGTTATGTTCTCATAGTTGAGAAAAATCAAAGGGGAAAGCTTCAAACATTTGACAAATACATTGAATTTTCAGGAGCTGTGCTAAATCCTGATAGTGCATCTTCTGTGCACCAAATAAATGAACAGTATCCTAATCAAAACTTTATTGCAGTATGACTCTGAAAAGATGGCACGCTTTCCTACATTTAGTAACCATACCTGAGGCCCTTGTTCTATGCCCTTTTTGAATGGGTCGCCAACGGTACGCCTCAAAGCACGTGCTTTGGCTTTTTCTACAAATTCATCATAGACACGTTCATGTACAAATGTCCTAGACCCAGCACAGCAGCATTGTCCCTACAATTAAAACAAAACGTAAAATAGAATGAATCACTGAAAACAAAGATGCAGGAACATCAAATAATCATCTACAATTACCTGATTGAAAAACAGTGCAAAATGTGCAAGCTCTACAGCCGTGTCAACATCAGCATCGTCCAATACTATCATAGGTGATTTCCCTCCCAGTTCCAACGTAACTGGCTTCAAATTGCTTCTAGCAGCCAGTTCAAGAACAATTTTACCTGTCTCAGTTGATCCAGTAAAGGCCAGCTGAAAATTAGAAATAAAGAAACTTAGCTCAAGGAGCTTATGGGCATCAAAAGATTGTGCAATAGGTACACAGATATACTAGCTCAGACTTTTTTTAGCTTGATTGCTCAAGACAATGAAGTAAAACTCCACTAAGTTTATAAATACTAGCGAAACTTGCATCCCTAGGTTTTCTACCTAGTAAAGGCAGTTTTGGAAGAGCAGACACCGGGCATCCACAAGATATTACCAAAAACTTAGGGTCACAAATTTCTGGACAATGCTTTTTTTAAAGGAAAAATGTACATGTCTGTATCTTCCTAATTTTATTTGGTTCAAATATTATATTGTACAAGAGCAACATAACAAAGCATGATAAAATGAGCATAAAAAAGTGTAAGCCTTTCATTCTAATTGATTCACAGGAGTACCTTGTCTACATCCATATGACTAGCAAGAGCTGCACCAGCTGTTGGACCATATCCAGAGACCACATTTAAAACACCCTCAGGAAGCCCAGCCTGTAATGCACATGGACAACTACTAAGAATGACAATTAGCATATCAAGCTTTTCCTAAAACATGGACAAAGATTGCTAAACTTGCAATAAAAGTGAGAAAGCTAAGTGTCAATTTAAAAGTATTCTCAGTGATGATTGTGTTCACATCTTATGTACATGCACAAGAGACTCAGAACAAGTACGAGACAATTTTTTAAAACGATTTTAAGATATAGCACGATGATTGTTAAGCATACAACAGTTTCATGACCCCAAGTCTGAACTACCATCAAGGTTGGAATATTAGGTGATCTAGTCTACAACCACGGCCTGAATCCGATCTATTTCCCATCAAAGAAAAGAAAGTTTAACTTGTGGTTCTCCTTTTAGATATAGCAATGAATGGACAAAAAAGAAACAAACAAATGCTCACTATTTCACTACTGATATAGTTCACTGCCACTATGTTCTAGGTCCATTCAGTAGAGTCCAAGATATCAAGTGAAGGCAGCTGTTCAATGTGGAGAAAAAAATCACATTCTACCTTTTGGCTTTTGCTATTTTGGTAAAGATTACGTTGAATTTCATCAATTGGGATGTAACAACTTGAATAACGGTCGCCAACTTATAATCTTAGTAGAACGCCTGACAGCAATTCTCATAACGCAGTAAATGAAAAAAAAATTTGTTGACTAGTTTAATTTTTTAAAAACATCAATAGTTCTACAGGCTTAAAAGGAAGCCAAAGATAAGACAGGACATATGAAAAGGATGCAATCTATTCACCAACCTCATGGAGTAATTTTGACACATAGAGAGCAGATAAAGGAGTCTGCTCTGCGGTCTTCAGCACAATTGTATTTCCGCACGCAAGTGCTGGTCCGACCTTCCAAGCAAACATAAGAAGAGGGAAATTCCAAGGGATAATCTGACCAGCAACACCAATAGGCTCATGCAAGACTTGAACATGGTGTGGACCATCAGCAGGAACTACTAGTCCGTGAATTTTGTCAGCCCATCCTGTGATCATTATAAAGCAGATGAAGCTGCTAAACCATTAAAAATCACATAGGGTTAACTTCCATATCAAGTTCATAAAAAATACCAGCATAATATCGCATAAGACGGGCCAACATTGGGACCTCAACCTTAGCAGCCTGTTCGTAGGGCTTTCCATTATCCCAAGTCTCCAGTGCCGCAAGCTCATCATTGTGCTTCTCAATCAAATCCGCAAAACGATTAAGAATTAGTGATCTTTCCTGCAAACGAATATCAAATAAAATATCAGTTTCTGAAAATCAGAAACACAATGGGTCAAATTTCAGGCAACATTGATGTCATGGTGTATGAACATTAAGGACAATAAAGAAGTGTAGGACATTACATAAGCAGTCATCTTAGGCCATGGTCCTTCATCAAAAGCTTTGCGTGCAGCGGCAACAGCTCTGTTGATATCCTCTGCATCGCCCTCAGAAACATGGGCAATCACTTCACCAGTTCTAGGGTCCAAAGTAGGGAATGTCTTTCCTGTCAAGTAAATTTTGAGGCATGTGCTATCAAGCATTAAAAACAGCACATACTACAATAACATTAATTTACTGATCCCAAATATACCATGAATCTACCTGTTGCTGAATCCACGAACTTTCCATTGATCAGCAGTTGGGTGTATTCTACCTGAACAGGTGGAGTGATTGGCTCTTCTACTGCTGCAGCAGTACTAAATCTCTGAATCGCTGGTGCAATACCAGATGCTCTACCTAAAGGTCCATCCCATTCCCAAAAACAATTAAAACTTTCAGAAATATATCAAATTAGTGAATCATGAAGTTGATCAAATTACGCCAGCATTTTTCTCTGTAAGAAATAAAGCTAAAGTGAAGCATATCTTTATAAGATCATCGACATATCAATTTATGATGTTGATCCAGCAACAAATGTATACGAAAAATGAAATCTTTGTTGAGTGTCTTAATCCTATTTCGAAGTTTAGGTTGTTTTTAACTTAATAATTTTTTAACTGCCAGTTGTTCCTAAACACAACTTATCCACGTCTTGGCCTAAGACAAACAGACACCATACAACATTGACGGTTTCTTCACAATTATAACGAAAAAGTCTTAACAAAAATTTTACCCAGGAAAAGATAATCAACAGAGAAAAATCAGAGGCAACCAAGTACATAGTAGAAAACCCTCATAAGTCATAATCAGGTAAAACAAACCAAAATCTATTGAGACTTATAGAGTTATAGTCTCCATCAAAAGACATCTTTCTTCAACTACCGATAAATCCCTATCAAATGGAGTAGACCCATAATACTAAAAACACAAAAGGTGATCAATAAATAAAGCCCAAACAGAAATCTTGAAATAATCCAAAACGGCCAGGAAAGATCAAAGAAAGATCATTTCTTTACTTCTATAGAACACCAATGATCTGCCCAAACAGAAAATCTTGAAATAATCCAAAACGGTCAGGAAAGATCAAAGAAAGATCATTTCTTTACTTCTATAAAACACCAATGATCTGCCCAAAATTCCAAAAAACAAAACACCAAAATCAAAGAAACAAAAAAGTAAATCTACACCAAAACTTACCTTAAAAAACTGCACAATAAAGATCAAGGCTACTAAAACGCCAACTTTTTTTATCATTTTAACACTAAAAATCAAGTTTTCTTTAAAGAAAAAGACGACTTTAGCTTAAAGCAAACATCTTTTTATCTCAAAAAAAAAATTATAACAACAGAAGAAGAAATTTTTCAGAAAATTGAATCCCACCTCCAGTAACCCTAAAGAGAGACGAAGATGTAGAAGAACGAGCGTTAGAGAGCAATAAAGATGCAATCTTTCGTGCCGCCATAGCTTTTACTCCAACCTCGGACAAGCAGTAATGAGCAACTATGTACTACTGATTCCCTTCAGAGAAAAGCAGTTGCTATAAATGAAAAACTACCACACCCTCTCTCTATCTCTCTCAAAACTTCTCTGAAAACTTTTTCTCTCACAATAAAGGTTTTGAGAAAGTTTTTTCTGTGAATGAGAGGGCTTAGTGTTGGCTTCAATAATAATTGATGAAGGATAGAAATAGAAAAAGAATAGTTGCACTTGTCAAAACAAGGCCATTAATAATTAATTTGTAAGACCTGTCTCTATTATTTGGTGATGACCGATTTATGATGTGTTTTAATTAATAAAAAGTGCATTTTGTAAATTATATTTGATAGAATTAAGTTTGAAAAAAGTGGATGAAAATTGAGTTCGATGAGTTTAGAGTAAACAATATACAAAAACTAAATTATGATTCAAAATTTAGCAAAAAAATAAATTTTGCATAATTAAAATACATCTTTATTGAAAGTAAAGAAGCCTCTCATCCCTATTGGAAAATTGGAACTATGATTATGTTCTTCTTATAGCTCTTACTATTTCAAGTGTTATATTCTCAACAAAACATCGATTGAGCAATCTAGTTTTAGAGACTAATAACATTTTTTTAAAAAAAATTGTTTCTCATACTGATCAAATTAGATAGAATTAGCAATAAAAAATGATAATTCTCGACTAATATAATTGCTTAATTAAGAGCCGCAAGAATTATCTTAGTTCTATTAGAAGGATAAACGTTAGAGATAAAAGACCATAGTGCAACTCAATTTAGGGAACCAAAATAATGAATTTATTAGAAAATAATTATTTTAAGATTTTAAGAAAAATAAGTTTAATTTTTTATTTAAAAATAATAAGAAAACATATATTTTTTTATAATACAATTATATGCATTTTTTAATTTTTAAATAAATATTTAGTATAAATTATAATACTTATTAAAAAGAAAAGTTTAAACTAAAATTTTTTTAGTAGTATTGATAATCATGGACAAAAGCTAGTTTAAAGATTTCAAGACAGAGAAATTGGACTAAATTTAACGAAGTTAATAATTTAATAGCCTAGTTTTGCAAATTTAGAATTTCTTTTGGTAAGATGGGTTCCCGAACCAAATTGTCGAACGAAAGAAATATCCAAGCGGAAGCAACGACTTTTGTCGAGTTGCCAGAATTTTTTATGAAAATTTTGGAAAATTTTTTTGAATCCTGAATAATTTTGTGTTGTTGATTTAAATTAAAAATATTCCTCATATTTATGTATTTTGAATTCCAAATTTTCTTCCTCCGAAGTTTCAGAATTTTAACTTAGCAGAAGAAATATGTCCATCTTTAAAGTTTTCTTTTTAAAATTAAAATCATATAATATTTTGAGATAAATAGTGGCCGCGATATTAACTTACAAACTTCCAAAGAATTAGCTATTTCCAGGTCATCATTTTCTTTTACATCATTATTAAATAATATCTGTTGTCCGTCTCTATTAATTTCAATGTCCGTTTCTGTGTGATTGAGGTTTCAAACTTTCAATTATGACAACGCAATCTTTTAGATTCATTGATTTTGATTGTATACTTTTCGTCCTAATAAATTATTTTATTTTGTTATTAATATTTATTTTTAATTATATAAACAGATATAAAAATTATTTTTAATCATCTTTTAAATATAAAAAATATAAAAATTGAATTTTATTTTCAACGATATTATCTATAATAATTCAGTACTATTTATAATAATATTATTTTCTAATAAGTCATTTTTAATTCAAAATAACACGTCTTTATGTGAACAAAACAAAAACGTTAGAATTAAGTACTTATTAATTCTCTTCTAAACATACAAAAGAAGGAAAAACGTTAACCTAATTAGAGTGATTTTGAAATAGTTGTCTTTGGTTACTGATTATTATACCTTCTTGTTTTTGGGGAAAAGAAATCAAATATTTGTCCACAAGCTTTATGAAAAATGAGTAACATGTTCAAATAATCTATTTATAAATAATTTGTTCAAAGTTTCATAAGAATTTTAATTGGACTTTGTCAATGATAAATGAATGTTTGAGAGTACTTATTAAAAAAATTAAAAAGAAAAATATTTTAAAATTTTTGAAAAATAAATTTTATTTTTTTTAGTCCAAAAAATAATAAAAATAATTATTAAAAAAATTTATAATGTATAATATTTTTATATTTTTAATATTTAAAAAAATTGTAAAATATATTTAAAATTTTATTTAAAAATATAAAAAAAAAGTTCTTCCAAATATGCCCAAAATTAAACAAAACAGTAGATGAACATTGTGCATGAAGAAACTACCAAAAAAATCAAATGAACATGAGGTTTTAGTTGGACCTAATCAATTATGAACGGGTCACGCGTGCAATGCATTTCATTATATGAAAATCAATCATGCAAAACTAACCCTTAGATTGAACATGGCAAGAAATTAAATTGATGGCTTCTTTTTAGCAACCAAAATAAATTGCTCAAATTGTTCATATATGAAAAGATGTGAATAATAGTCCAACAATTTTGCTTATATATCGTCTAAATTTCCTATTTGTATAATGATTGGTGGATGAAATTTTTATTGTGTTAAGTTATAATTTTAATCTAGCATACTACTTTCTTTCTCCAAATTCTTGTTTGAAAAAGGAGTAAATTTTTTTCTGAATTTCATCTAAAGTTATAGCAAGAATTTTTTAATGGAGTTTCATTATCCAAAATACGTTATTCTGATATTATCCAAATTCACAATGGTCATGTTGATAAGGACACAAGTTGCGTACAACTTTCTATACCTGAAAACGAGTATATTGCATTCATAAGAATACAAAAAAGAATAGTCAAATTAGTTGTTATGCTTAAATAATATACTAAAACTATTAAACTATAACCAAGAAGAAAGTGGTGAAGTTAAACTTTGTTGGATCACAATAAAGTTGTGATTTAGCAATGACAGGAAGGAGATATTTTAAGTGTTTAAAAATTTTTAAAAGATTATATTAGAAATGTTTACAAAAAGAATTTCTCCTTTTTTTACAAAAATAAAATGTATACATATAAAATTTTATAAAGTCCAATTTATCTGTATTTTTTTAACTTTTAAAAAATTTTATAAATATTTATTAAAAATAAAATATGAAATAAAATGAAGAAAAAGACTATAAATAGACACAACAGCTCCAATCAGCAAATTAGAAAATGACATATCTCTAATATTATTTCAAAAACAAATAATCCATTTCATGTGCTACCTAACTCTCAATGCCCATTGCCCTACCCTAAAAAAAAAAATCACCCATCACTGGTATAAAGGTGAAATTTTAATTACAAATTTACAAGATCAGATAAATTTGTTAAATATTAAAATCTAGAATAAAATTTAGTATATAGGAGCTTATACATGTTTCTCAGCTTCTTATTAAAAGCTATAACCAGAAGCACCGTCGATATTCTCTTTAATATATTACAAAATTCAGATAATAGAATTAGCAAATAAAGAAACTTTTAATACATATGATTTATAGCTTCTAAAAGAAGCTCATATTTAAAAATTTTATTTTAAAAGCTCCACAGTGCTAAATATTTCTGTAGGAGACTCTGGCTTAGATTCAACCAACCAATACTGGAATGGGATTCATAAGAATTGAAGGCACACTACTTGATTGTTCACTGAAGTAGTAAGTAAAGGAAAATCGCATTTCTTCAAACATTACCAAGACCAAGTAACCTTTATTAGAACAAAACCAGCTTACCCGACTTTACCAAGCTACTAATTTGGCCCAAGCAAACAGGAGCAAAAGTTGGGACTTCAATTTTGTAGGAGCATTGCTAACTATGATCTAAAAACTAGATGAAGAGAATACAAGTTAGACAAGTTAGCAGAATGAAAATCCAATTTAGGTGAACTACAACTGGAGGCGCACAGCCAACCTTCTTCATAAGAAGCAATTTCACAAATTACACCCAGAAACTTTACTCAGAACTCGCACAGCGCCACGCTGTTGAAGCTCAAAACTTAAACCTTTTGTTTATATATTTGAACTCGTTACATTCAACTACCTATTTATATTGTTGCCCAGAACAAAACATAATCTACTCGATCAGAGTTGCCTACAATATACTATTATACATCTCAGATTACTTAGCAAGTTGTCAATCTCACCTTAAATACAGTTATGTACAAACATTCGAACAATCAGTAAGGTCATGTCAATTACATTCCTTACTGAGCACTTGCGGACACTAAGTCCTCTTAATTTTTGAAAATGTGCCGATCTCAGAGAAGTAGGTACTCTGGATTCCACTGCCCAGAAGATTCCCATGAGCTTGAGGATTTGTAAGCTCTATTCCCTGAAAGATATAAAACTCATCAAGTAAGACACAAGTTTTTCATAGCAAGAAAATTTATTTTTTGACAAATCAGGATATTGAGCAAAAGATCAATTGACTGGAAAATGAAACAGGCTTAAACACTTGTCGTACAGTTCACCAGATCAGCTTAGATGTTTACATCAGGCGCTAGTGAAGTCTAACTGACACAGAAGTTAATCTGTCCTAACCACAACTCAGAAATCAATTGCCTCAGTCTTACTAGCTGGGATTGACTAATACAATCACCTAGAAATATAAACGGCCATCTTGGCATGAATCTATAATAATTGAACACTATCTCTACAAACTTCACCTAAATAGAGGATAATTGTGACAACATAGAAAATAATAATAACCTATTGAAATACTTCAAAAGGCAATCATGAGGTAGATGTCAGCAGCAGGCAAGCAAAAGTATTAGTTTACTCACTTGTACAGGAGTAAAAGCAAGACTGGATGTCAACCCTGAGGTAGCACCACTGCTTCCATAATTTTTTTCCTTGAACCTGAAAGTTGAGAGAACAAGTGCTTCATTAATTCTAACCTAAAGAAGTATTTGCTTTAAACCTCATACAAAACATCTAAATAACAACACGGAACGATTAATTCATGCTCGATGCAATTTAGCATAAGCACAGTCAGACGGTGATTATGATAGGAATTACTCATCATACAAGACATTATGGCGTGCCCAAAAGTAAGTTCATAAGTAGAGCAAGCAGTGTTACATACCTTTTGGCAGCTTTAGAAGCAAGTTTACTTTGACCGAGAGAGACTCGTAATTTTCCGCTTCCTGCCTGACCAAGCATACCATAACCCTCGCCAAGTCCATCACCTATGCAAGATATCAAAGACAAAATAGCAAGAAAATTTAGAGCAAGCCTGCCTTTAGCTTGCTATGTGATAGACCCAATGTCATCTGTTAATATTCATAACTTCAATAAATTAAGTTCTGAAAATCTAAATCAAGTAAATTCTATGAACAACATATACAGATTTGCGGACGTGACACGATATGACACATACACGCCGAAGTAGCAATGCATAAAATTATTAAGACACAACATGGCTAGGAAACAGCTGTATAATTATGTATGTACACATGTATTATACTGTATATGCTTACAAATGTTGACAAAACACGACAGAATAAAAGATAAACTAAACATTTAGATATTGCAATAAACATATAAAAACTACAGCTACCACATCTACAATTAAGAGGAAATTTAATTTGCAAAACATTTTATCAATTTCCTATGATTCAAATAACAAATTCTAGTCAATAAGTATGTATTGTTAATTTTATTCAATATATAATGTCAATGTACGTTTGTAGGTGTTTTGGATAACATGAGTCTAAAGTGTCCATAAATGTCCGTCGTTGGACAACGGAGCCAATACGTGTCCGAGGAGTGTCCGATGAAGTGTCATGTTCGATACATATCCGACACAATAACAGCACCTTGCTAAAAGTGTGTGCTTTATAGGTTATACTCTTTGTATTTGTAGAAGCATACATTATAGAACAAAAGATCTAAGTATTAAGGGGTCGTTTGACGTTGCTTATGGGATGCTTTTCACTCCATTTCATTTCACGCTTTTCAATAATCTTCTACAATATTCTACAAAAATTTATTTAAAAATTTACAAAGTATAGAAAAATTCTATGTTATAATATTTTGTTATTATTTTTATTTTTTTAGATAAAAAAAGTAAAGCTCGTTTTCCAAAATAGGACAAAAATACCCTCCATTTTCAGAAAACCTCCATTTTATAAGCACTCTCAAGCTACCAACAACATCAAGACTAATAACACGAAAAACAGTGATAAACACAATATTCAGACTACATTTCTTAGAGACTGAATATTAGAGGAAAATCTTACACAATCATCATTTATGTTCTCTTTCAGGCAGAAGAAAATAGGAGGATTGCTAATATTTCATACAACACTAACTTAGCACTGATTTTCTTCCATGTCAAGAGTAGTGAACGTTGTTTTGCTATAATCATCATCAATCATAAAACACAATGAAGACACTACAGCTTTACCCTAATCCTTCTGCATAGAACATATCAACCTTACATAACCAGCTCCTTTATATGTCCATATATTTCACATAGCAGCAATTATAAGAGCAAGTCCAAAACCAGATCATTGTCTACAAATTCTTATCATACTTTTTCCATGTCTAGAGTAGTACATTTTGTTGTCCAACAATCATAACCATCAACTTGAAGGCATAAGCCGAGGTTGGCATTCCCCTTTTTTCTTTTGCATAGTTTACATCAACCTTTCAACAAATCAGCTCCCTTATATTATTGCCAAACTCTCCACATCTCAGAAGTCAGGGATGATTTCTAAATCAGATCAATCATCTAAAAGTAATTTCTAATCTCCATCTTAAAACATCATTGAGCTTCACAAGCACATGTCTATCACACAACATTACTGGAACTTCTGCTTCTACCAAGCTCAAGGTTTAAGAAAGATACTTATACTTGCTATAACATATACTAATATAAACCACAAAAATAGAAACATCAACTTCGTTGAACAGTTAGACAGCAAACTTACTTTCATTGTTAAATAGTCTCCAAGTTTCATTGAGGTACCATCCACAGATTGTACCAAGAGGCAGATTTCATCTCAGGCAGATTACCTATATTTAATTTTGTACTTTTATCTATTAACACTTCTCTAAGTTCCAGATACCACCTCAACAAAATGAAACAGTTTAGTTCAATACAATAATTATAATGATCATTCGAGCTACATAACAACCTACCCACTGAGGCTATCACATTTCTTACCCCATTAAAAAAGTAATTAAACATTGAAAACATAGAAGCACTTTTACTAACTTTCTATGAAGACATCAATAGCAGATTGGATTACCATTTACCACAAATTCAACATTGTGACACAATAGGTTCCAATTGCATGGATCTTATGATACTAATGACAACTTACTCATCTCTAATTAATAAGGAAATAACCCAAAATAAGAAGGTATCTGTTATCTACTGAAATGAATAACATCTGCTAATTATATATCATGTACTAGATAATAATATTGTAGGGAGAATATTCTGCACTATGCAGGTAAATTTTAAGTAAAAGATCCTAAATTATGCTAAACAAGACTCGCACAGCCAAAAAGGTAGGGTACTAAAGACTTGACAAGTCCTTTGCAATATTTCATGTTGCAGCAGCAGTAGCAAATTTCTAATAAACATAGAAAACAAATATAGAAGCAACGCATGCAGCAATCATAAAAGCTAACCTAGTGAGCTTTCTTCAGGCACACCAAACTGCATTCTGTTTGCAAGCTTCCTCATATCAGTCACTGCATATCTGAGGATAAATCAATTAGACACATATGCCAAGACCAGAAGAACAGGACGTGCCGTAAATTGAAAAATTATCATTGCAAGACAAATTTCTACCTTTCTTTTGTCTTCCTCAACCGACGGCCGCCTCGTTTCTTTTTAGGCTCAGAATCTGGGACAGGAAGAGGTTTTGGTTGCTTAGCAGGAGGTGGCTCCTGCCATTTCTCAATCTTCTTCAAGATATCTTCTCTCAACTTCCTTCCAGCCTTCCCATCCTTTTCTCTAGATAAATCAACTCTTGCCGCCAAAGTTGACTTGCAAGCCAATAGTCGGCAAGCACGCATCCTTAAAGGTGGAGGGGTGCTTTGGAAAATCTCTGTTTGCTCAAGATAACCAACACGAAAATGAGATGTTGCAGTTGAGAACCCAGCAAGATTTTTCTTCTTTGCCCCTAGAAGCTGAACGTTGCAAGCAGGCATATTTGATAATGCCAACAAACCACCGGCAGTTCCTATAAGCTTCGCTGCAACTTCACTACCTACTATAGCAGAAAGATTAGGTGCAATATACCCCATTCTACTTTCCACAAAATCTAGTACTTTCTTTTTTGCAGTATCAAGAGCTAGCGCCCGATCACATGCTTCTATTGTCTTCTTTAAGTTCTCTTCAGGAAGAGGCTTGCCACTTGTAGTCGACGCTGTGACAGAAACAACCATAATAATGGCAGATGGCAAAAGGCCTTCCAAATCCACCAACGTTAAATCCATCTCATTTCCAATTTTCTTAACAACACGAGCATAATCAATTGGATGCTGAACAAGCGATTCAAGTTCGGGAAACTTAGGTCGGTAATTGTCACGTATAAAATTGTGGATTATGATTATCTCGTTTTCTATATCAACTGATAGTGCATTGCAGTCCACAATTAGCTGATACTCTGGATCATCCTCCAAGACAGTTCCTTGATTAGATGCATCCAACCCACCTTTCTGTAATCCAGCTTCAACTTTCTACAACCAAATTGAGCATTAAGAAGTTAAGTCAAAATACCTTTCAATATACAAATTCTCTCTTACATCAACTAAGTCAAGCCACAACAGTACCAAAGGAATCAGCTCATCTTCAAAATAAGGATAGCAAGGACAAAAGAGTAAACTACCACAGTAGCGGTTTATATTTAATAAACAGCCTTCAGCATATAAGAAACTTTATGTTTGCAGTGAAATAAGTATTACTAAGCCCAAAATGGAACGCAACATTTTCTACAGCACTTAAAAGGAATACTTCGAGGATAAAACTAAAGAAACTTATGCATAAGGAACTTCAACAACCTGCATGATATCATTGTATCGTTGCGTCTTCTGCAATTTAGAAACATTATCAAGGTCACCATAGTTCAGAGATTCAAGGTCTGCCATTTCAGCTTCTTCTTCTTCTTCAATGACTCCAAGCCCATTGTCTTCATCATTCTACAAGAAAGAATAATATTAGAGAAACTAGGTTGCAAACATATGGATATGTGGTGTAGACTTTGGGTACACGTCAGCAAAGGAAGCTAGCTTTGCAAATAACATTTTTAAATTAAATACTCACAGAAAGAAGTTCTTCATTGTCCGATAACTCATCAAGGTCGGCCAGAAATGAATCTGCGAGATTAGCCTGAAAGAAGACAGCAAATAGAAGAAAAAAAGTTCAAATACGCTTTGAAGGACTTGTCAGGGTGCATTTAGAAGAAGACCTACTTGAATGTGTGTGTGCGTGGGGTGTGTGTGTGTGTGTGTGTGTGTGTGTGTGTGTGTGTGTGAGAGAGAGAGAGAGAGAGAGAGAGAGAGAGCTGTGCTATTCAATCAAGGACAACAAGCTCATCATTGGGTGATTTCTAGGATATATAGGAAAATCAAAATATAAACAGACGAAAAAGCTCATCTAAAGCAACTTCAGATAATCTATACTACATAAACTATGATTTAATCACACATTACATGGTGTTACTATTATAAGCTACACACCAGCCACATGTTAGAATTATCCAAATTTGACAACTTGTAAAAGAAATGCAAATCAAATAAGGCAAATTACTGATTAAAATTTAAATCTCGCAGCAAATGTCCAAAGAAAACAGAAGCAAGTGAAAAGCTGTTACAAATGAAGTAAAAGCCGTTACAAATGGAAAGGAAATAAATCAGATAAGTGCACTTCTTGATTCAACTTTTTGCAGAATACAAATATAATTACCTATTACTTTTAAAAGGAAGCAGCATGTATATTCTTCAATAAACTAGTGGGCTCACACCTTAGTGCAATTAAAGAAAATTCAAACCATTAAGTACAAGTTAGGAGATGCTAAAGTACAAATTCGACTACACCTTTCTTCATCAAGTGTATTTTGTATGACATCTTAAGGTGAAACTTATTTATTAACAAAAGCAAATACCCTGATGTAAAATAATGCAGGTTTGCCAAACAATAGCACACAAACACTTAAAATACCTATTTGTTCTCAAGCTTATTCTGATTAGCTAACTTCTGAAAAGCAATAGATTCGATCCAATACAACAAATAATTACTACAACAACATAGTGAAAGAAACTAACCATGTCCTTTTTGTTGTTAAGAGCTTGAAATTAGATGTCAGCAAGATCTAATACAAATCACGAGTCGAAGGTGCAGAACCTGCATATACAAACACCTACCACATTAAAAATGAACAATGCGACTAATGACATCCGGTCTCAAGAATTACAGGCCAAATATAGACATACAAACATTCAAGTCACTTCAAAATTATTCAACCAAATCAAAAGACGAGACACAAGGAGAGAACCATGCTTCCAATAATCTAGATTCTAAAATGCAAAACATTAAGTCAAGCGAGCCAAAGTGAAAACCTAGCTAAGGAAGAAGAAGAAGAAGAATTTTAACAAAACCTCCTCCAGAAATAATTGGATCAACCAATTATCCATGATCAAATTCAGCCAAACCAACACTTGACTTAGAGGTGCCAGTATATGACCCGACCCGATAATCCGACTCGAAATCAACCTAATAAAATCTAATTCGGGTCAATACCTAAACGTGTTTGGGTCAATTTCGGGTCAATCCGATTGACCCAAAATTGACCCAATAATATAAACGAATTCGGTCAACTCGAACTTTAAAATTGCTTATACTTGTTAGGTTTTTAGGGTTATCCTATTCTCGTCTTCTGTCACTTCTCCTTCTCCGTTCGTCGTTCTCAAACCCGATCTACAGATGTATGTTAGATCTACTCATTCCAGCAACATCTTCTTCCATAAGAAATCAAATTTCAGATCTACAGACTTTCAATTTTCTTTCAAGTTCTCTGCTAGATCTATTATCCTAGGCACGGCACTTCTTAGCGAACTCGTCTCTGTCCTAGCTTGTTGAAATCTCTTCATCACAGATTCACATATACGGTTCTGTAAAGCCAAGACGCCACACGTCTGAATCTCCGCTCCCTCGCTGGCCTCGGCGACGATCGATGTAAGAATACTAAAATTTAGATCTATCAATTGCAAGCAACACATAGTGTAACACAGTCATCAAAGCACCGTGATAGGCTCAGAAGGCATCCAATATTCCTGTCTTTTATTTCTATTTCAATGTTGAGAATTCGATTACTTGATTTTCTTGATGTTAATCTCTAGAACAGTGAGAATAGTTGATAGCTGACTATTTTTCATTTGAACGATGATAATTATGTTTCTAGTAATCATTTTAAAGTTGGGTTTGATGTATGTTATTGTGTAGATAGATTGCTGAAAATAGCATACATTAAAGTTGGGTACATGGCGCTGAAAGAATTGGTCTTGATGAAAATTGTTCCTCTAGGAAAGTTTTAGTTAATAATATTATTTCCAGCTTAAGTTTCTGTATACTCATCTGGTCCTGCAATATTATTCATCATTCTTTTGACTGTTAACTTCAGAATTTGCTTTCCAACTTGCAAGTTGTTAAGAAAACTTGCTACAAGAACCATGGCAGGGATAATTTACTATGAACTATGAAGCATCCAGATTCAACCAATTCAAGAGTTGATTTTCTCAACCATTTGCATCCTTTTATTGTTAATAGATAGTTACTGTATTAATTAAATGAATACTTACTGGTGATTAGTAGTTTGGTTTTTCACCACCTTAGCCTTGAATTAGTTTGCTAATAGTTTTGCTAATTATTTCTGTTTTAAAAAGCATACTATGCTTTAGTTTTCTGGTTTTCACTAAAATTCTAATTATTTTTCTTAAGCTTTCTTAGCTTTGAATTAGGAAAAAACCTTGCATATGTGGTTACATTTCTGTTTAGGAATAATTTGTAAGTTTCATTACTGAAGTTAAGGACATAGGCAATTGTAATGATTAAAAATTATTGCAGTGTGTGGTTCTACTGCTTGCTGATGTAAGAGGCATGAAAGGTTCGCTTGTTTTGTTGATGTATAACTACGAAAGCTGGCTTGTTTTGCTGCTGTAAGAGGCATAAAAATTATCTTTTTGTTGCTAGCATGAAACATGGATTGATAGATATTGAAACAGCTCTAGCATGAAAAACTTTATGTAAAGCACTAGCATATTACTTGGTCTCCTAGTAGATGCTAACTTCATTTATGTACAGCACTGGACATATAATGTCTTGCCTTTTAAACGCTAAGAAAATTTACTTGCTCTCCTAGTGGATGCTAAACAATTTCATTTGTAGGTAATAAATCAACAACTAGAGTATACTAATCTAGTATATGTTATGCATTTTTGCGGCGATTTCATATACTCTTGTTGTGGCAGCAGTCAGATTGTAGGAAAGGAAGAGACATGCATTTTGTGGAAGTACTAGTGATCAGTGAATGAAGTGAAGCGCAACATGGTTATTGTAACAATAACAAGATCTGTTGGGAACTTGAGATGTAACATATGCATACAGTTGATGTGTTCTATGTTGTACCAAGATCATCCACGTGATTGTGAAGCAAATTTTCAACCGTTTGTTTTCAGACAATTTTTACATATATATTATTTTTCATAATGGAGTTCTGGCATAAATATATATGCATCATTGCTAACTGTCTATTAGATGTTTGTTAATATCAAAAGCTAAATTGTAATGTACATACTTACCATCGTTTTGGTTTTGAACTTTTGATGATTCATGATTGGCATTGCTCTTGTTCTTATGTCTTGGATAAAACTTAGTATATACTTTTACTACTACCGTTGGTTTTTTACATGTTTCAATAAATATTTCTTTTTAATATGGATAGAGAAAAATAAAAGTGTAAACTAAAAATTAATAATTTTGATTATTAAATGGGTCGATCCGAATTAATCCGGTTATTAAAAAATTTGAATTAGGGTTGAGAATTTTGACCCGTATAATTTCATAAATTGGGTTAGGATTGAAAAATTTTAATCTGATTATTAAATAGATCGATCCGAAACCGACACATGAACCCATATTGCCAACCCTAACTTGACTCCCACAAAAGAACCAACACATTTCGATCAAATTACCCAACAATTTTATATTTTCAAGAGCACAATTTCATGCATTTACACACCCCAAAGTCTTTAACCATGGATTCCCTCTCTAAGCCAAAACAATTTGATATCTTCCATCGACAAAATACCTAAATCACCTGTCTAAGAACGAATAGATGAACAAACAAACAAACAAATGGAAGAATAAACAGACACAAAAACCAAAAATCTGGTGGAGCCTATAACACATCTTCTGTTCGAAATATTCTCAAACACTTTGAATGCAAAATTTGCTAACAACACTAAATCAGCATTCCATTCTCTGCATTGCCCATAGAAACCAACTAAATCTTCCAAACAATATCCAATCAACAGCAAAGCATTCAGATGTACCATCTAACTTCAAAGATTGAAAAGAGCAACCTATTGCCTGAAACAATAATCTTCAACACTATATAGGGCTCGATCATTCCCCAAATTAATCAGCACAATCTTTCTTCAACTATAACAGAATCTAGCTGTGTCTCCGGTGGTCGCCGGCATTGATCTCGCCGGAGAAAAGAAAGAAATTTTAGAATGGTGGAGAATGAACAGAAATGAAAAGCACAAAAAAAGAAGGAAATACAGCCTCACCAGATCCCACTGGCCCAAATTGAATTCAGCAATAATGCAGAAGAAAAGAAAGCGGAAAATCTTCAAGGAACCCAATAAAAAGATAAAAATATGATAAAAAAGTCATCATAGCTCACTAGAAGAAAGATCCCAGCGAAACCCTACAAACGGCAAAATTTACCCAACTCTCTAAGTTCCAATGCTCAACTTTAAAGTCAAATTTTTTTCAAAACAAAACAGAAAGAAGAACAAGAATTAATCAATCAAATCTTGGAAGAAAAAAAAATCTGAAGTTACCTTTTCACCGCCGTCTCCGCGCTCGCCAGCTCGATTGGGCTGCGCAACGTCTACAGAGATAGTACCGATGAGGAGAAGGATACACGGAGACAAAAGATCGGCGTCGGAGAAGACAATGATTGCTGTGGAGATGGGGTGGACCGAGCGAAGAAGAAAACCTAGGTCGGTTGGGAGTGAGCGAATGAGAAGAAAATTCTGAGTGAAAGTGAGTGGACAGAAAATATATATAGTTAATTCTGTGATTTTAGTAGGTTCAAAATTGTTATTTGTGACATCATTAAAAGATGCTCCGTGCTATTTTTTCAGAAAGTTTTTCGCTCGAAATTTTTATTTTACTAATTTTTGAAAAATATTTTTTAAATTTTAAATTTGAAAAATAATGTTTACGTTATTTTATAAAATTTATAATTAAAATTACAAAAACTTAATTATTACAATTTTGTTAAATTTATTTTATTAATTTATCAAAATAAAATTATTAAATTTTTTTATTTCAAAATTTTTATTTTTTAAAAGTATTCGTAAATATCTTTAATAAATCAAACATTACTTTTAGGTTTTTTTTAACTTTTAGGTCTAAAAAAGCTAAACCCAACGGCCCCTCCGTTGCATATACGATTGATTTACAAATTCTGAAAAATATGGCTTTAATTTTTAGTTTTATTATAATTTCTTATTTTTATTTTAATAAATTTTTTAATATTTATAAAATTTATATAAAAATAGATATATAAAAAAATTTTATATTTATTGTTCTTATTTTAATAAAAATATTAAATTTACTTTTTTAAAAAATATTTAAATAGTTTTTATTTTAAAAAAATTATTCAAAAACACTTTCAAAATGTCTACTTTGGTCTCCCACCAATCTGTTCTGTGCCGGACAAATATGGGGACGTTCTGCTAAAGTTCATCGAGTACTTTTCATTTCAAAAATAATTATATATTTTTTAATAATTTTATCAGTATTTTATAAAAACAATTAAAATATAAATATAAATTTGTATATTTATATAATAATTATAATTTATATATTATAATTTTGTTTATTTAGATAAAAAATATTTTAAATATTTTTATTTTAAAAACATTTTTATTATAAGTGCCGCTAAACGTTCCATAATCTATATAAGTTGAACTTGATTATCTCTAACGTTAAACATGTTTATAGTAAATTGAATCAGACTATTTATCTAGTGCATAGTTGTCAGATCCGAAATCCGTACGATAAATTGATTCGGATTTGTAAAAAAATCGTTTATATAATCGATTCATTTCGACCCGCTTTGACTTGTTTCAACCCGATCGACCCGTCCGTCCGAATCAAATCGGATTGAATAAAATCTTTAAAAATTTTAAATTGATAATATATTTAATACAAAAATAATTATTAATAGTTCTATGTTAAAAAATAATATGTAGTTCAGATTTTATATTTAGATGTGATAATGTAAAAATATAATTGACTATATTTTACTTATAAATATCAATTATTAGTAATTTTTAAATTTTTATATTGTAAAATATTTGGACTCAAATATGTATATCTAAAAAAGTTAGTTATCTTTTTTATAATTTATATATTTTATAGTTTTATCTTTTTTTAATCTCCTAATTTATTTAAATATTTTTTATTATAAATTTTTGTTGTTATTATTATTGTTGGTGGTGGTAATGCCATAGTTAGAATACTTCAAATTTTGCTATAATTATTATTATTATTGTTGTCGATAGTAATACCATAATAAAAATACTCTAATTTTTTGTTATGATTGTTGATATTATTATTGATAGTGTCATAATAACAGTAGATTTTTTATTGTGATTATTGTTATTATTAGTTAAAAATACTTTAATATTATTGACCAGACGGGTCGAAAATCGTGATCCGAACAGTTTTCAATTCGATGTTTAGTCCGGTTCTTACAAATATAATCAGAAGAATGTCTGCATTGAGCAGTATACAAATAATTTTTTTTCTTAAATATGAATTCAGCAAAAGATACAGCAGGCGATTTCAGAACTCCGATTGGAATTATTTTTGAAATAAACTTTTCTTAAAATAAAAATATTTTTATTTTAAAAAAAAATTATTTTAAAAAAATAATAAAAATAATTTTAATAATAAATATAAAATAAAATTTTAAAAAATTATTTTTTAGAAAAGTAATACCAAATAGGCTCTTTGTAAGAGCATATGGACAACAAGAGCGTGTTTACCTAACTTTTAAATTTTATTTTTTAATATAAATATAAAAATTTAAATAATTTAGTTTTATCAAAAAATTTTAAAAATTTATTTTTAAAACTTACTATTAATTTAGTTTTATTAAAATTTTTTTATATAATTTAATTTATTAAATTTGTTTTTAAAAATATAAATTTATCTCAAAATAAACACACCCTAAATATTACATAATGTGTGTTTGGACAAGAATGATTATGCAAAAAAAATTCTAAAATTAAAATAATTTTATTATTTGAAAAATAAATTTTATTTACAAAATTTTAAAATAAATAATAATAAAAATTTTAAAATTTGGAAAATATTATTAAAATTTATTGAAATTTTGAAAATTAATTTTGGAAAAAGGAATTGCAAACACACAATATAATTTACTTTATTTCCTAATATGACGTCGTTCCGCAGTCTGACAGCATAAAATAAGTACATAGACAACAGTCTCCTCCATCTTTTGAAAAGCTATACAGTTTGTAATGTAAAACTCAAAAATAAACATTAATAACAACACAACTTTATTTTCAATCACTATATACATATAAATTTTTTCATCACTGAACCATGAAAATAACGAACAAATTTAAGTCTGAATTTTCAGGGAAGGGATTGCTGACTAAATTTTTCCTAGAAAATTTTAGCATAACTGTAGAAAAATGGTTGTATGTTACAATGGGAGTTGATTTTCTGAGTCTACGTAGTCTTTCTGGTTCATTGCCAGTATACATAATGTGTGAGGAAGAAAAAAATAAATTCCAAGAAAAGAGAGAACTCCGAGATCTGCCTCTTCCCCAAGTGCTGGTCGAGGAGGGTTTTGCCAGTACAACTGAGTTGCACACCACAAGCAATACAATGTTGCTATTGGCAAAATAAGACCCAAGGTCTGGCTTGATTTCATTAGCATAGACTTCCTGTTCTTCACTCTGCAGTAATAAAGAAAACCCAAGTATTAGTTATTGCTAGTAATAAACTAATAATGGATAAGTATTTGATTAACATTTACACATACTAGCCACAAACATCAGAGACCTACTACTATGTTCCATCTCTATATTAAATGGCGCTAAGATGATTCCATTCGTAAAAATACGTGTCCAATTGCATATAAGCTTTCTTGTACGTCAAGCTGCCCATCCTCTAGGCTTAAAAGAGCTACTACGTTAGCTCAACTCAAGGGCATTACTCAGGTCAATGGCAAAGGAGCAACAGCTAAAAACAGGGGAACCATGATATTTTATGGGGTATTAACTATAAAACATCTTAAAGGAAAGCTAAATAGATTTGTACCTTCCTTAGATGTCGAAATCTACATTTGTAATTCATTAACTTGTCATGCCAATTGACAAATCTTTAGAGGAAGGTTTGTCATAACCACTGACAAAGCAAACTCATAATTCATCTGTTTCATGAGGAAAAATAAAGAACAAACATCGGAAACACTTTTTACTCCTCAAAGGAATGTATTTCCTTTTGCATGTATTAGGAAATCAGTCTACTTTGCTTTATCATTTTTGTCAACTACTTTGCTTATCATTTTTGTCGACTACTTTGCTAACACCACTGACTCAATACTAGATAAAGCTATCTCAGCAGTTCTGGTTAATGGATCCAATAGATGCAGTTTGAGTTGTTATTCACTTAGTAGTTTATGCCTTCAGACAAGAATATATATTCAATGACTTATTTTAATGTTCCCAGAACTTTGGAAATTGTTCAGTAATGTCAATGAACTTCTGAAAGTTCACCCTTTACCTAAACTGCTGCAGACATTTGTGTTGGACTAGTGTATTAGATTTATCTCACATAAGATGGTGGAGCTAAAAGGAACTATCAACATTATATATCATATGATCCCCTCAAATGAAGAATATGTATAAATGACAAATGAAGGTTAAATTAAATGTCTTGCTATCCATCAACAAATAAATGAAAAAAATCATTAAAATCTATTACTCGTACAGGATTATATGATAAAACTTCTACTGTTTCTCAAGTAATACCTGTTGATGTAAGCAAAGCCCCCAATTAAGCTGAGGCAAAGAAGTCCTACAACAACTACAGAATCTGGATATATAGGAGCAGCAGTTTTCCACCAACCAGTACTCAAAATCCAAGTATACATGGTGGAATGACCATTCTCCTGCTCAATCATATATTAGATGATCAGCCAAGAACTGGAGATAAATAGCATGTTATTTGGGATCCAGCGTAAAGTAAACTGTCCTATGAAGTGCAATAACTATAAGAAGCAGAATGGGTTGGCCATTGTAGGTATGGTTAAGCCTGAAACAGTTTATGCATCTTGGCTACACTCCTGTTGTAAAGGATTGGAGAGCAATGCAGACACTTGGAAAATGCTACCTGTACTAGAGGGCCAGCAATCAGTCACAAACTGGATTTGCTCGTAATAAGGTCGAGCAAAACCTAAGCATTTGGCAATTAAAAAGAAACATGCAATTACCAGAAGATAGGCCCAAGTTAATGTGCAGACTATGTTTGGAGTTTGGATTTGTGCAGCTTTTTAAACATGCAAGGTCATGCTGATTGAGATATATTAATAATTATTTGAGAGATGCATCATCGTTCCAAACTCAATGCAGCTTCATACTGGGTCCACTTCTTTATGTTCACTGAAGCTGCAGCATAATTGTGACAAATTTTGATATCTATGGAAAACGATATTTCATAGGAGTAATTTTACTTGACATCCAAACTGCACGACTTGAGTCAAGATAAAAAGCCCAAATTACTCCATAGACTTAAACATTTATTAATAAAGTAATGGAATCTTGCAACAGCTATCCACAACATCTAAGAGCAGAGCTTCCTGCTTCTCAGATAGTTTAGTAACTAGTTGAAATTTACCCAAGAAGCAGATCACAAACCTAGAGGGAATAGATTTGAATGAATAGAGGTTCTGGCATATCGAAGTAAACAGTTTAAAAGGATCTGAATGAAAGTCCAACATTTTGTTTCTATGATTCATTTGATGACAGCTAAATGAATAATCAGAAGAGCAAAGGCATACAACAGCAGTCATCTATTTCACCTGATTATCTATTAAGAATTGCGTACATTACAGTGTACAGGCTTATTAGGTAGTGCTCATACAAAAGATGTATAATCTTGAAACTGTTCTAACCAGTTTAGGTTCCTAAGCTTAGACTTTTTCATTTTAAGCTTCCCAATAGCTTTTAATTATAATCATTAGCTTCAGGTTAAAAAATACAGGTCGAAGAAGCCTTTCAGTACTTTACTAACTAATTATAGCCCTTTTGAGAGACTTCGTGCAATTATACTGGCACAAATGAAGGCACCTCCACATGCTTTTAGTAAAATGCTAAGTCGGTCTGCTAGTTTAGGTTGGAATCAACAATCTCTGACGTAGTTTGGCTATGTATGATTCTTATTACAAAAGTAACTACAAAACAGTATAGACTAAAAGTCACGAATTTCATGCATTAAGATCAGTAAGAAGTCATTAGCGTTCCATATAATTGTATTAGTCAATCTTATTCTTCACGCCACCATCTTCTACCCCAAATGTTTGCTTTAAACATGTCCACATAGGAAGAGTTGGAATTGAACTACAGCCACATAGAAAATTTTGGGTTGGAGCTACTTTTTACTCCAAATACATTTGTTGTCTGACTCACACAATCAATTTGGAGATTCCCCTTTTTTATAGACATAAGAATAACTTTTACGTCTAGCCCAGAACAAAGATTGTAAGTGAACCTATACAATCAGATATTAAGTCCCCTAAAATAATATTCAGGTTTTCTACAATCATGCAATCTAGCTACAGTAAACTCCAAAATAAAGACAAAATCCTCACCTCAAACAAATGATCCAAGAAAAAGTGTGAGAGAGAGCCTGCACATACCAAGAAAAAGCACTGCCTTCTGCTTAAAGGCACCTAAAATAGAAACAACAACAGCTACATTAGTTAACAATAACATCTAACACCACCTCTGAACAGAAAATTATTAAAAATGAACTCCTGGGTTGCGATGTAACAAGTTACCATGAAACAAGATTCTGAAATACAAATGAAATAACACAGTCACCATTCAATTGAATTTAAATAAGTCAGTTTTCAGGTGCTGATGATTCATGCTATCCTCTAAACTTTTACCTACTTTGGAATCATTTCGTATAGTATGAACCTACCAATATATCATGTAATTTCCCAGACGCAAAGGTATACATTTTACTTCATATCAATAATATGGTTAGCGTTCAGAGGTAAATTGAGCAAAATTCCGAATGCAATTATATACATGCATTGTTAGATGCCTTGTTTGCTATCCAATATATGTTCGTGCTTTACTTGTCTACTCGCCTAAGGAGCTCAAGAAATTATTAAGCTACGGGAAAAAAAAAGACTACTTCGGTAGTTCGTTAATCTCACCCCAGAGACACTATCCAGCACGCCCTTCCGCAGAAGAACTCCAGAAAGCCAGCTATACAAAACCGAAAGCGGGAAACCAAGAAGCAAAGGATAATAAAACGGATGGTGAACGAACTCCATAGCAAGCGACCCGAACGATCGACCGAGTCCGAACACCGAGTTAGTCAGCCACTCAGCGAACGTTCCGAGATCGGGACCAAGGAAAGCGTTGAATGCGTAGAAGAGCGAATGCTGCGGGCTAAACCTGCCCCGAGTCAACCGAGTCAGACCGGTTCCGACAGTTAACGTATACATCACGTGCGCTCCCGGCCCGGGCATTGTGATCAAGTTAGAGACAACGCGGCGGCGCTCCACTCGCCCGCTGCCGGCGACGGAGATGTGGTGGTTGTGGAAGCTTGAGAAGTGGGAGCTGGTCTTAGAAACTTCAGAGTCAAACCTTTGTGTCGAAGCAATCAGGGAGTTTTCAAAATCAGTCACTGGAAAAAGGAATTAGCTTCTTTTTGGATTTGCATTTTTTGCTTCTCCCAAAATTAATTAATTATATTAATTATATATAATTAATATTTTAATTGATATGATTAATATTTGTTGTTGAATACCTAATTTTGGATTTTTGTATCTAATTCATAGGAATCAATAGAGAAGACAAATCTCCTATCAATATTACTAGAATCACATTTTTTTATTTTAATCCTAAGAGTAGACGAAATAAATGATAAATCAACAAATAGATTTTTTTTGTCAAGATTGGAATCGTATTGAAATAATTATATTTTAATTTTTAATGGATTAGTGATTCTTAAGTAGCATATTGACCCAAAAAAATTATATCATTATCTATATGGTCAATGCTTCATTACATATATATATATATATATATATGTATTTTTTATATTTTATATATTTTCCACGTATTTTTTAACAACTTTTAATTTGGGAGATCTCTAAATCTAATTTTCACCGTTGGAAATAAAATAGTATAAGTTAAAAATATATTGACAAAATTTCAACCCAATCGAAATTCGATTCGACTTTCATTGGACCTCTTGATCAAGATAACATAAATAGTAAAAGTTGACAAAATATATATATATATTTTTTCTGTATCATCTTAATCAAATGGCCGAATGCAAGTCAAATTGTTATCCGATTAATTTAAAATTTTGCCAGTATAATTTTAACTCATAATTTTTTATATACAATGATAAAAATTAGATTTGGAGGTATCCATAATCTAAAATAGTTAGAAAGTGCGCATGAAATGTATAAAAAATATATATATATAGTATTACGATCAAAATTATTAAGTTGATTTATATATTAGATATTGATTAGTTCTATTCAACTATGTTAAATTAGATTTATGGCAGTACAAAAGGTATTGGTAAAACACATATATGATTATCAAAGAAGCACTTTGGCACTCCATTTCATTTTAATTTATAATTTCATTATAACTTTTTTGTTTTTCAATTAAAACTTCTAAGTATTTAAAAAATTTTAATTTGAATAAAACAGATATATTTTAGTTATAAAATAAGTTTACTTTTCACAAAAACTTAAAATAAGCTCATTTTAACAAATTTTTTTTATTTGAAGCACTTTCAATGATTCATAAAAGACTTATCTAATAACACATTTATCCAGATACATCACCTAAATCAACTATAAGAAAAACTCACTTGCAGCATTTTGCAACTAGAATTGTAGCTACATGAATGCATGAAGATTATTCTAACTTGTTTCAATTGGAATGTTGCGTCAGTACATGCTCAATCTTCGTTGAATATAATATAATAATATAACAATAAATTCTCTTTTACTAGTTTAAATTTGTATCAATTAGCTTTTTAATATGATTTCAAAACTAAAAAAGTTTGTTTTGGAGCCAAACGTAATTTTCATCATGAAAGAAAAATATCTATATATGTTCATGCACGATGGAATACTTTTGGCAATAGTGTAAAATCGTACAGTTATATCAGTCGATATATGAACAATATATTGTGTTAATAAAAATTTAATTTCATGTTATTTATCAATAGTTTTGAAATGATATTCATAAAGATTAGGGTCCACTTTCTCATTACCAATTAATTTTGAAATAAAGCCTAAATTCGTCACATAGTATCAAAACGGATTGAATCGAATCAGTTCAAAATATGGGCTAAATTTAACTTTGTTATTCATATCTATTTAGGACTTTCATAGTCCAGTTAATTTTAGGACAAAATAATCCGCTTCATTTTAGAACAAATAGTTCATTTCAATCAAAAAATAATTGTTCGCTATATTAAAGGCGAGTAATCATTTCATTTTAGAACATGTAGTTCACTTCATCCAAATTCATTATATGACAATAGTCTGTATTAGTTCAATTCACAAAAATAAAATAAAAAATAAAACGCTCCGCTTGAAAGCAGATATTACGAAAGATTTAGTCACACATTTTTTATCAATAATTTTGAGATGATATTTATAAAAATTTGGATCCATTCATTTCATTTCCAATTGATTTTAAGACGAATCCTAAATTTATCAAATATTGTATCAATTTGATTTTACTTAGAGGTATTCTTTAGTTTCCAGATAGGCTTTTGGCATGTTTACCTTGTGGGTAAAGTAAGTGAACTTGAGTTTCTGAAAAGTCAATTTAAAAATTAATTTAAATATAAAAAATATTTAATAAAAAATAATTTTATATTAATTTTATATTAATATTAAGTTGTAAAATTGAATTTAAAAAAAATGATAGAAAACATTTATTTTAAATTATTTATTTATTTTATATTTAGAGTGAGTTTAAACAAAATAGAGTTAAGGGTGTTAGTAAACACGCCTTTTATGTTTTGTACATTATGATATTAGTTTCAAAATAAATGATTCATAGCACCATAAACATAGATCATTTAGTAAGCTAAGTAGTTCGATAATGAATTTGAAGAAAAATAAAAATCAAATGGAAGTTTTAATAATATAACAATACAATAGGAATACATCATCATTATCTTCAGATTTAATAACAAATCATATTAAAAAGGAGAATGGCCTTACCAGTATAAAAGGTAGGACATAGACACCCTTCCCTTATAAGCACTTTGGCACGCTATTCTCTCAAAGTCATTCGATCGAACAATTCTTTTTCAAAAAATAAGAAATAAATTGTAACCATTTGATTGCCAATCGATAACTAAATTAAGGGATACAAATATACATATATATATATAATAGGGCTTGCCGCGTGCCTATATAAGATTGTCAAAATCGAAATTTTATATAGGATCATTTCGCTTGAGTAGCATCATAAAATCAGAATTTTAAAATAAGATCATAAAATTTTACATACTAATAAATTTTATAAACAAAGTTTCTAATACTATTAAAGATTTTTTTAAGAAATTTTAATATTTTTTAAAAAAAATTAGTATATTTAAAAAAACTTTAAAATTTTTCAAATTTTATAAAAGAATCACTCTATATTTTATAGAAAATTCTTCAAAATTATACTTTTTCATAAAACCTTTTTAAATTTTATATAAGACTCCTTACAATTTTACAAAAGACTTCATCAAATTTAATTAATTACAAAATTTTCTTCAAAAGTAAAATCGTATAAAAACGTAAAAAGATTGTGATCTTACTGATTTTAAAATTTAAATCGGGATTCGGGTGGAAATTTACTAAAAAAAATTTTACTTGAAATTGGAATCGTTTTGGCGAAGTAAAATCGTAAGATTTTAATGTTTAAATTGAGATTTTGATAACATTGTGCCTATATACTCTGTCCGCCTTTGAAGTATACCAAAGGTTGTCCGTCTTGGTAAACCATCTGATTCCCGATTAGAAGTAATCGTAGTTTGAATTTAGAAGTACTTATCTTATTTTAATTATGCGTATTCTTTTGAGCTGATCATTAGATATTATGAAGTGAATTATTGAGAAATAACTTACTATAACTAGTGCCATTAGAAATGTATTTATTTTATTTTTTTTTCAAAAGTAAATTGAAAGTGACTTTTTGTATTTTTTAAAGCTAAAATTAAGTTGAACATAATTTTTTAATGAAAAAAAGTGAATTTAAAGGTTAAAAGAACACACCCAAAATATGAGCATATGCTTCTAGTTGTTGGATGCATGAGATCAATCTGACGACTTAGGAATTTAAGAACTATACTTATGACTTAAATATGTAGTACTTTAAAACAAATTAATGTCTGAATTGCTCATGCACGTTGCTTAATAAAAGCGCACGATATTTTTTCTTTTTTTTTTAACGACAAACCTAAGGTGCTCACTATTAAACGTCAGTAAGCCCAAACAATTCATAAGTTGCAGTATTATGAAGTTGCTCGACTGCTTTCCAACATAGAAAGTCAATTATACACATGTTGTGCGACCAATTCTTTATATATACATATATAAAGTTGAAGCTTTTTAATTAAATAATTATCGTTACGTACGTTCGTGCATACATTAGATGATGCATTCATGCATTATCTGTCTATTAATGCTTGCGAAGTTATTGGGATTTTTATTATCCCTACCTCAACTAGTAGCACAATTTGTTTTAGGAAAGTCTAGTCAAATAAATTAAAATAAACATAGGTCATCATCAACTAATATAATTTCAACCCAAACGTGAAACAAATTTACTATAGGCAAATTGTGCTACTGAACTTTGGTCGATCTTTAATGTGGACTTACTGAATTTTGAGTTGACATTGTATTAACAGCACCTTAAAGATTAGTTTCACCAACCATAGATCATTTTTATTCCTGCCTTTCGAAAGTTGAAAAGGTATTTAATATTCAGTTCATGACCAAAATTAAAATATGTGAAATTTGATTATATTTGATATAAGGTCAAATTATTATATCGAAAACTAATAAAACTTTATATGTTTTCATGTATGAATATATATATAGCTTGCTTCAGATTCGCATAAGATGTCGAGAGCAGATATGGCTAGCAGCAACTGCACTGATCAATTTTCAAATCGATGCCCAAACAACAATGACAATCATAAGAGTTTGGCATCTAGATTGATGCTTTCGTTCTTTCTTTCGTTCTTGATCATCTTCACTCTCTCCATTTGGTACTGCATGTATCGCTCTCTCCTGAAAATGCGTCGTCTTGCCGATGAAGAAGCTGCTGCAGCAGCCATGGCTATGGACCGTGTCAGCCATAAAATCTTAGCAACTCTTCCAATCTTCAAGTCCTTTTCAAGCAATGGTCAAGACGGCGAAAGTAAGTACGACCAAGTAGAGTGCCCGGTGTGTCTGATGGAGTTCAAGGACGGTGAAGAAGGAAGGCTTCTGCCGGTGTGCGAGCACAAGTTTCATGTAGAGTGCATTGATATGTGGTTGAGGTCGCATTCTAGTTGCCCTTGTTGCAGAGCTGCGGTCTTCAAGGATGTTGAAGATCCAGAGCTCAGAGTACCTGATTGATGAGACCTCTTAGTACGCCAATCTTTACTAGTTCGAATTTCTGTAAGATTTTGTTAAGAACGACTTCATGAATCAGTCGGCAATTAAAATTTGTTTAAATTATCGACTAAACAGGTATTCGCCACTGATTGAGCAAAAGCTCTTAACTTATTATAAGTGGTAGATTTATTTTTGCGACAAACGATCACCTCTGCAGAGTACAACAACCAACCATATACCCAACAGCAATTTAAGATCGATCTTAGAGTCTTGCGTTTGGCTTTCCATTTTTCCAACAAAACTTTTCAAAACAAATTAATTAATGTCTGTAGTGCTCATGCACGTTGCTTAAAAGTGGAAGTCCACATTTTTTTTTTCTTTTTTAAAGACAGAACTAAGGAGCTCAAAATTAAAGTGTATATAATATATATATATATATATATAAAGTTGAAGCTCTTTAAATAATTAAGTTACGTAGGTTCATGCATACATGGATGATGCATTTTTTATTTGTCTATTAATGCTTGCGAAGCTATTGGGATTTTTATTATCACTCCACTATAATTTGTTTATGGTTTCGAAAGTCCATCAAGTACATTTAAAATAAGTGCGTGTTTATCTTGCACATAAAATAGGTGAACTGAGTTCTTTCAAAATCAATTTAAAAAATAAAAATAAAAAATAAAAATATTTAATAAAAAATAAAAATAATATATTAATTTAATATTTATAGTAAGTTTAAAAAATAATTTTTAAAAAAATTATTAAATAAAAAAAGTTTATTTTAATTTTTATATATTTTTTATATTAAAAAAGCAAAAAAAAATGAGCATGCAGTGGGGTTGCTCACAACACGCTCTAAATGGTCCAAAGACATGTTTACAAGAAAAGGCCAAATCTTGGGATGGGCCAAACAACATGGACCATGATGCCGTCGTTGCTTTTATCGCAGATGAACTACAAAGGAAAGCTAGCTTGGTTACCATAACGAATGGGCGGTAGACTTCATAAGGTAAGCTGAGAGGAGCGGTACCGAAAATTCTAACATATCGTGAGGTTGTCGATCGAGGGAGTGGGAAGTGTTGGATCTCTATTGGACAATGAGCTAGGAGCACCAAATTGTTGATAAGAACAATAATCTCTTTGGCAAATACATTGGCATTATAAGATGTATATGGTAAATGTTTATGAGATGGTTAGGCTTGATAGGCTCTCATCTTCTTGTCGTGTTAGTAAGAATTCTCGGATGATTGATAGATTAGATTTGGGAGAGCACAATTAATGGTGCAATTTGATGTAATCCAGTGAACAAGAGAAGATGCAGAAGACGAAAATAAAAGAGGTTATCCAGAACAAGGTGGAGAGAATGAAGAAAGTAGGCTCGGTGAAGAACAAATCCCATATGCCCATTGTTATGGCATATTTCTTTATTTATAACTAAAGAGTTCCACTCTAATTGAAACTCTTCTATAATGTAAACTACTCTAAAAGAAATTACAATAGAAATTAAACTTAATTTTTAAGAGTCCCTAATGGATCTAAATACTCAAATGTCGAATGGGGTTCGTGCATTAGGTGCCCTCTCTCGATTTTCACCCTTTGAATGGTGACCGATGATCTGGAGCCAAAATCTTCTAACTACATAGTATCGGATGATGCAGGACTATTTCCGAGTCGTTATAAAAAAACCGGAAAAACAAAAAAAATCCGACACCTCAAATAAGTTTTTCCAATTAATTAAAAAATTAATAAAAATATTTCACAACCTAAATTTTTTTGGTTTTGGCATCCAATATAAATATTAATTTTATAAATATTTTATCAATTTTGTTAAAAAATATAAAATAAAATTGATCGATTAGAAAATCTTCTCAATTCTCCTAAATATCAATCCTTTTACCCTGTACTAATTCGTCCTCGAAAGTTTGTACTCGACATTTGCACGAACTGCTCGGGCTCATACAAACATGACATCATCTCTGGTATAAATTAAGTTGTCCTAAGTTGATAATTAAAAATAAGATGAAACTCGATATAAAAAATATTTTAATCTTTAAAAAATAAGTTATATTTTATGGTCAAAATATTAATAAAATAATTTACGATTTCTCCTAGAAATCCACGAATGCTAACGATAAAATTTTTGTATTTTAGAAAAACCATATCGTTGTTTTTACAATTCCAGCTTTATATTGTCATCATTTTATTTCAATTTCATCTTGAAAAAGTTAATGAAGATGAAATTTCAAATCTCTTAAAATTTCATCTCGTTCCCTCAACTGATGTTCCAACTCATTTGAACGCATGGACCCAAAGGCAAAAGAAATTAGCTGTAGTGGGGGTTGCTCATAGACAACTTCGAATGGACTTGTTTGAGTCCCTGAGTGAGTACTAGTGTTGTAAGAAAATTCAACCCAATGAAGCCAACGCATCCACTATTTGGGATGTTCACCCACGAAGCAGTGAAGATAAGGCTCAAGGCCTCGATTGACAACCTCTGACTATCCATCTGATTGAGGGTGATAAGCTAAATTTAGATGTAATGCGATGATGTTGAAGCTTATTGATTTCTCCACAAAGAACTTTATCTCTTCGAAAGCATTATCTCTATCTAAGACAATGGAATTAGGAGCACCATGTAACCGAATAATCTCTTTGGCAAATACATTGGCATTATAAGATGTATATGGTAAATGTTTATGAGATGGTTAGTTGATCGAGGGTTGCATCTTCTTGTCATCAGTATATGTTCTCCGATTGATTGATAGATTATCTTCTTCAATTCTCCTATTCTTATCACAATTCAAGTACCCACACGACTTGCAGCAGACGGAGCAAAAAACAGGTGAAGTAGGAGATGTAGAGGTTATCGGCGATCAAGAGAAGCACGAGATCAGAGGGAATAACCCTTGCCCAGACTGGTTGCTGCTTTGTCGCCATTCTTTCTTCTTCCCTGTAGTTGCTTTTAGAAACTTTCTTGAATTTTACTGATGAGAAAGGGATTTTACGGTCACGGCTCGCTATTGAAAGAAGAGTTTGCTTCTGGTGGGTTGCTATGAATGGGGTTCGTACTTGGGCTCTACTGATTTTCGTCCTCTTACAGCTGAAGATGGTCTGGAGCCAAAATCCTAACTATCATAGTATCCGTCAGCAGATATTTGAGAGTCCTATAAAAAAAAATTTAAAAACAAAAAAAATATTTTAATTTTTTTAAAATAAGTTTTTTTTAAAAAATTAATTAAAAAAATTAATAAAAATATTTCACAACCTAAATTTTTTCGGTTCTTTCTAAAATATAAATATTAATTTTATAAATATTTTATCAATTTTATTAAAAAATATAAAATAAAAAATTGAATTAGAAAAATGATAACAAGCTTTTTCAAATATCCACTAATTTTACTTGTAAATTCACTTTTAAAGTGACTACAAAGGTTGAACTTGGTTATTATATCTCATACAAACATTCACTAGCATCTCTGTTATAAATTAAGTTGTACTAAGTAGATAATTAAAAATAAAATAAAACTTTTTATAAAAAATATTTTGCGATCTTTAAAAAATAAGTTATATTTTTATGACATAAATATTAATAAAAATAAAAAATATTTTTATAGAAAATTTTATGATATAGAAAATTTTTGTATTTTTAGAATTTATAAAAATATTTTACAAATTTTTTATATTGTCAAAATTTTATTGAAAAAATATAAATTGAAAAAGTTAATAAAAAATCATAGAAATGCACTCTCGGGCACTTCTTGACGTGTATGATCAGGATTGCATTGCGGGAGTGCCTCAATATAGTGGATCTGTCTCTAGATAAATTCGGTTTGATATATTTTATTTTGTTCAAAAGTTTATGCAGACTCCGTTTACTCACTATTTTTAGTTGTACGCATCTGATAGTTTTACGAATTCTCTCTCCTTACTTTCTCTTAATTTTTTTATTACTTTTAATTAATTTTTTCATTATTCTAATTAATTATACTTTGTTAATTAACTACGCTGCATTGTTTTTATTGCTCACCTGGTTCCATTGTTTCCTGCGATGATCTGAAGCACCTCTCCCTCTCCCATGCGACGACTTTATCTCTTCCAAGCATTATCTCGGCATCTCTAGCTTTTTACATCGATCCAGTGAGGATTTTCTTCCAAGTAATGACTTGATCTCTTCCGAGCATTATTTGGCATCTCCAGTTTTTTTACATCAGCCTGACGATCCAATCTCGGTCCCAGCGAGGATTTGTTTCGTCCTCGTCGGGGATTTGTTTCTCCGCCTCGGCGAGGATTCACTTCTCGGTCCTGGTGATCAGCATGTTTGTCGGTCTCGGCAAGGATTTTTTTCTCTGTCCCGACGAAATTTTTTTCTCGATCTCCGGCGAGAATTTGTTTCTCGGTCAGTCACAGAAGGATTTTTTTGTATTTCTTTTTTTGTTGCAGTTGTGGGTGTATTGAATTTTTTTGGTGTATTAGCTTTATTGATGTATTTTTTTTTTTTTGTATTGCTTGATTTCATTAGTTTTGCACTGTATTGGTTTCATTCGATTAATTTGTCATGTTATGATTTTGGTTGTCGGTTCGAACGAAAATTTTGTTTTGAGTCCCTACGAGGATTTGTTTCTCCAGCATGTTTCTTAGCCCCAACGAGAATTTGTTTCTCGGCCCAACAATTGGAATTCTTTTTGTTTTCTCTGCTGTTGTGGGTGTATTGATCTTTTGGTGTATTAGCTTTATCGGTGTATTGCTTTTTTTTTGTGTATTATCTTTTTGGTTAATTTTGCGTTCAGTGGAATAATATAGCAGAGGGTTTGCTGGATGTTATTTTCTGAAGGCTAGTTGCCACTGTTGTAACGATTGCTGGATATTGTTTCTGTTGTAACGATTGCTTAATGAATTTGAGTATGCAATGAGAATGAATGAGATACTGACTCAATGGCTTTGCCATTTTCAAGCGTTAATTTGTTGGACTCGTTAGTTTAAACATGAGGCTTGGGATGGAGAGGTCAGGGGTGACTGGTTCTAAGGGTTGCCGATGATTTTCTTTAAAGAAAAATAGGAATTCGACCTCTTTTGGATATTTGCTGTTCTTGGATGTTTGAATATACTTTCTTGTTGAGGCAATGACGAGTGTGTAGGATACGTTACTCTATAATGTTCTATCTGATTCTGCACTGTTGCTTACACAGTACTTAGTTGGATGGCCATATGCGGCAACCACTGCAGCTGCACTTTAGAAAGCAATGTAGAGATAGATAGAGTAGTGGGCAGTATCTTTGACCATCAGTTGATTGATCAAAGGTGAATCTCTAAGCCTCACTCCTGTTAGGCACTTCCGGGCACACCTTAACATGTATGGTCAGGATTGCATTGTAGGAGTGCCTCAAAATAGTGGATTTGTCTTTTGGATTAGTTCGATTTGATGTATTTTCGTTTGTTGTTTATACAACTCTGATAACTCACTATTTTCCAACTGTACATCTCTGAGAGTTCTACAAATTCTTTCTCCTTACTTTCTCTTAATTTTTTATTAGTCTTAATTAATCGCTTCATTACTCTAATTAATTTATTTTAATTATTTGATATATTAATTTTTTATTAATTTAATTAATATTTTTATTAATCTAATCAATTAACTTTATTTATTTTCGTTACTTTGTATTGTATTTAACTTTTCATCTCTCACCGTTTCTTTGCTTTTAATTTTTTTATTATCTTAACTAATTTTATTTAACTACTCTATATTGTATTTATCGCTCACCGTTTCAAGTCCTTCTGCAGATCTCGAGCATCTCTTAATTAATATTTTCATTACTCTTAATTAATCATGTCTCTAAATTATTTTTTATTTCTCTCGTTTTTTCATTGCTCTTGTTTTTTGGTTCTATTTCTCTTCTCTTTATTTTTAAATTTGATCGCCCCGTATCGAATCAAAATTTCTCCACAGATTTAGATCTCCCGCAGATCTTTTCGTCGATTGAAGTTAGTCTCTTTATTATAGTTGGATATTCTTATGATGATGTTAGATACTATTTCCTAAAGTTATTACGATATTGGATGCTTGATTTGGAACATGTATTGTTAGAATGAGTAGGTTTTTGTTGTTCGAACAGGATTGGATGTTAGAGGCAATAATTTAAGAAAAAGTGGCGGCTTTGTCACTCTTTCTTGTTCTTTCCTCCATACTCCATACTGATTCTCAAAGTAAACAGTAAGACAGTAAGGATGGCCATAGCTCTGCTAAGTGGCAACCACTGCAACTGTAATTAGAGAAGTCATATCAAAGGGAGAGAGATGGGTGAGAACAGTCCAACAATTCTTAGCATTTTTAAATCTCGATGATTGATAAAGTGCGAATCTGAGCTTCCATTATATTTTTCTCTCCTTATTGTTATGATTTATTACGAGATTTCAATATCTGTATACTCCACAATTTATCAGTGGATGGATAGTTGATTTCTCGTGAGTTCCTTAGATGGTTGCAGTAACTACTATGCTTGAATGTACAAATACATTTAATGTATGATGCCTGGAGGGATTACTTACCATATATGAGTGAACTGAATGTAAACAGAGCTCTATATAAACAATATAGCTTATATAACTATAATTTACTGGACAGATAACTCTTGTAAACAGATAATTTTTGTATAATATTATAAACGTACTCATCTATTACTATATATATATAGGATATAGGCATTTCATGTGCTATATATATTCCATCGGTTTCTCCAGCCATATTTGGCCGGAGAGACATGTCCGATCTTCACCGTTGGATATGTAGAACTATGAGTTAAAAATATGTTTACCAAATTTCAGTTCAATCAGACCACGAATCGACCTTCATCCGATCACTTGATCAAGATAACTCAAAAATAAAAAATATATATTTTGTTAATTTATACTATTTGAGTCAATTTTTATTGATAATTCTCGTTCGCGACAGAGAAAAAAATTCTCGTAGGAGCCGATGTAAAAAGCTGAAGATATCGAGATAATGGTCGGTAAAAAGTTAAATTATTAAACGCATTTTCAGATAGTGTCCCTAAGTCATATGGTTATTGTTTCAATTCATCCCAACTCAAAATAATGTTATCTAGAAAAACACAGTACAGAATTTATATTGATAGCCCGTTGAGGAGGTGCAATTTTAACTCCTACAGGCTACATGCTATTCTCTGCTCCTGATATAACGGATGACAACTTTCAAAGTCGCGCCATTGTTAATGTCCCCACGTATACATACGGCCTATTCTAAAAGAATGCTTCACACCACTTTATTTTCTCTTTTCCGCTGTTTGTTATCTAGAAATTGATCTTGTGTGAGAGTCATACAGCGTGCTTCAGATATAGCCAATATAATAAACTTAAAAGTCCAGATATTCTTACAACGGCCCCATATAGCAGTAAACATTTGTTCCTATATGGAAAAATTGATTTGTTAGGTTGATGTTTTCTGTTTTGCAATGGGTTGCCAGTTTGTTCAAGAGACGGGATTGGTTAATAAACCAGATTTTGTCGGTAGTAGCAAGAGACTCGTTACGCCGAAGGACGAACGCAGAAAGAGACAAAAATCTGTCTCCTGCTGCCGCAGTTGAACAATGACCTGACGGCAATTCAATTCTCTGTGACGTACCAGCAGAAAACGTCCACGTCATACTTAAACTTTCTTTCTACCTACGTGTCTAGTATTTATTTGATGAAACAGAAATGTAGGTGTTTGGTGCAAACAGCTTATCCGATTTTAATCCAACTCGCTTAAAATTTTTCGCTTAAAACTGAAAACGCTACTCGTCCTGCTCGAAAGAAACTAAATTGCTTATTTGCTAATTCGGTCCTGCTATTTTTGTAGTCGCAGAACTAATTACTTCATGAGTTCCCTCAATCTCACCGACTCTAATATTAGTTCATTTTAGATAGCTAAGTTCATAATCGAAATTTTATTAACCAAAAAAAATAAGGTTGAACAAAAAAATTTTAGCTTCCAAGAGAATTCAGATTTTCTCTTTTTAACAACTTTACTAAAAAACTTTAAATTCTACCAAAATAGTTAATAACATGCAAAAATGGTGAACAGTGTACATATTTTGAAAATGTTACCATTTTTGTGAGGGACCTGTTATTGCTAAATCGAGAAACTTAACAACCTTTTTTCTTCTTCCGCCGTAATTTGTCTTCTCTCCTCTGGCGAGCGAGCAAGCCAGAGAGAAAGAGAGAGAGAGGGATGAACAAAACAAACGCAGAGAAAGATATTAACACATAGAGAAAATAAAATCACTGCTGAGACTTAGAGAGAAAAACTAGAGAAGGAGTAATGGAGGAAGAGGAAGGGATAGAAGAGGAGTTGTTGAGCACTCATGGTGGAACCAATTCCAGCGAAGCTAAGTGGGTAGACGGCAGCGAAGTTGACTCAGAAGCTCCGGTTATGGTTCCACCGCCGTGGGTCGGCGGCGGCCGCGGAGGAGGAGATGATGCAGAGCCACCGTTCTCAAGGCGAGGTTCGATGCGGCACCGGCTTGCGAAGAAACCTAAACGGGTGGATTCTCTTGATGTTGAGGCTATGGACATTGCTAGTGCTTTTAGCCATGGTCACAAGGTAAGAATTTTTTACCCATCTCTCTCTTTAATGATTTTTGTGATCTCTGCTGCTTGTTTTCTTCATGGAACGATGCAGTGGCGCTGAGTTGTAATTTTATTAGAGAAAATTGAAAACTCTTAAAAAGAAAAAAAAAACATTTGCTTAGATTCGAATCCTTTTAACTATTGTTCAATTAGCTTATGGTAGCATTATTACATAGAAGAAACTTTCTGCTTTGGAGTTTTAGTTGGGTTTATGCTCTGGCGAATTTTAGTTGTCTATGAGTTAGATTTATTACATTAAGAATAGGTGCCTAAATTTTCATCGTCCTTGCTTACTTGATGAGTAACATAGTGAACTGAGCTACTTATATTATGCGCATTCCTGACATAATGCAATACTAGCTCATTTTATTGAAACAATAATTTGTTAAATTAAGATAATGACTGTGTAAAGGTCATCATTTTGCTAGAATCTTTTTAACTAGAACTTGCTACATTTGTGGTATTGTAGATAAGAAAGTTTGTTTGCGGGGAAGTTTTAGTTGGGTATGTAGTCGGATTGGAGTTCCTAACAATCATTAACCATGATTATTGCAAAATGATGAAATTGAAGAAACATTATGAGCAGGGTAATTTTAGTCATCCATGTAATCAGATTTGAATATCATGATCAAGATGCTGAAATAAAAGAAATTGCATATTCAAATGTATCTTTAGCTCCTTTTCAGTAAATGCCTTTTAGTTGTTTTGTTCTATTACAAGTAGCTATTTTATTTGTGCTAACTTGCCATTATGGTTCTATCAGAATCAATCAATTTGGCCAACACTTTTTATGGCATTTCAAACTCTGGGGGTGGTCTATGGTGACTTGGGAACCAGTCCATTGTATGTGTTCAGTGATGTGTTCAGTAAAGTTCATATCAAGTCTGAAGTTGATGTACTGGGTGCTTTATCGCTAGTCATATACACAATTACACTCATCCCTTTTGCAAAATACGTCTTCATCGTATTGAAAGCGAATGATAATGGTCAAGGTACAAAGAGTTTGTTCTCTAGTTGATTATATGTTATATATAGCTATTCTGCATCGCTTCTGTTCATCAACTTTTTTGTCCTTCACATACATGTCTACTGAACTAATATCACAGGTATTTTTGAATATAATGTCTGAATTTTGGTGATGTCATTGCAGGAGGGACCTTTGCATTGTATTCATTGATTTGTAGGTATGCTAAAGTTAGTTTACTCCCTAATCAACAGAGTGCTGATCAAGATATATCTAGTTTCCGGCTGAAGTTGCCTACTCCTGAGTTGGAAAGAGCGTTAACCATAAAGGACAACTTAGAGAAAAGGTCTTCTATAAAAACATTTCTCTTACTTTTGGTTCTAATGGGCACCTCAATGGTCATTGGTGATGGAATACTTACTCCATCCATGTCAGGTATTTCTGGTCCTTTTCCAATTTTCCCACCCTTACGTTCTGAGGAATTCCATTTTTGTACTTGTGCTTTCTGTCTAGTATACTAAGTTTCTCACTGAAATCTATTTGTATTACAGTAATGTCTGCAATTAGCGGTCTTCAGGGACAAGTGCCAGGATTTGGCACAGGTAGTATCTTTGGCCTCGCTAAGCTTCTCTCATATTTCTATTTTACTTGCACATCCTGTGACTAACTTTGTTGTGTTTCTTATGTACTATTGTAATTCCACATGCAGATGAAGTGGTGCTTGTCTCCATTATATTTCTAATTGGATTGTTTAGCATACAGAGGTTTGGAACAGGCAAAGTTGGTCTTCTGTTTGCACCTGCTTTGGCACTGTGGTTCTTCTGTTTGGGGTCGATTGGATTATTCAACCTACTCAAATACGATTTTTCTGTGCTGAGAGCTCTGAATCCAGCTTATATCTATTTTTTCTTTCGAAGAAACAGCATGAAAGCATGGTCAGCCCTTGGTGGCTGTGTATTATGCATCACAGGTTCTATAGCTTCAGCTTTCTATACATGTTACCTCTTTCAAATCATGTTCTCTTTCCAAACAAAAGCCTCTATGTGATGTTGCTTTTGGGGGAAGCAAATGCTGTGAAAGATTATGAAAGTCATTTTTTTGGCTGAAAAACGTGTTTCAACTCCACTATCATGATAGACTGCCAATGTGCCGTCTGTGCAAGTGTGGTGACACTGACAAATTTTCTAATATTTCAACAGAAAGGAAGAAGGCAAAATTACTTCATTGTGTATCAACAAGTAGCTAAGCTTCACTTTCAGAAGCCCAATCTTGTGCTCATTTTGCTAGAGCTGTTGACCTTTTAAGAATTGCTTTTGGTAGCCTTTTAGCACAAAATTTTTGTGGATGCATGCCTCGTACATTCTTCTCAAGTCCATTATACTGTTGAGTCATGTCACTCCTTCATACTATGCTTCTGCCTATACAGCCTATCTTATCATTGATGAATTTTTGAATGTGGACTATATATTCTTTGTTTGTAGGGGCTGAGGCGATGTTTGCTGACTTGGGTCATTTTTCTGTGAAATCAATCCAGGTCAGTCTCTTGCAGAAGTTTTCTGGTATTTTGTCTTAAGTCATTCTACTTTATGTTGATCATTTTGGCATTAATTGATATAGTTCATTCTCCTGATATTAGTTAATATTGCCTTCCAGATTGCTTTTACATTTGTCGTATATCCTTGCCTACTTTTGGCTTACACAGGCCAAGCCGCATATTTGATGAAATTCCCAGCTTCAGCAGAGAGAATATTCTATGATTCTGTTCCAGGTGGGCATCCGCTTGTAATATAACCTTGCACTTCTGATTTTGTTGTGCTACGTAAACACATCCTGTGTGGCATAGTTATACACCTCAACTTCCATATGGATGCTTTGCATTTACAAATTTGTGTCTGAAACTTCTAAACTTATCTATGTTTTAGCTGATCTACAATTTGTTTTTCTTGATTTACTGAGCAGATATATTCTTCTGGCCAGTTTTTGTGATAGCCACCCTTGCTGCTATGATTGCCAGTCAAGCCATGATTTCTGCAACCTTTTCCTGCATTAAGCAGTCAATGGCTCTTGGATGCTTTCCAAGGTTAAAGATAGTTCACACCTCAAAAAGATTCATGGGTCAGATCTATATCCCAATTGTCAACTGGTTTCTGATGGTTATGTGCATAGCTGTTGTTGCAACATTCAGAAGTACTAACGATATAGCCAATGCTTATGGTTAAGTGCCTTTTACATCTTGCCTTTTTGTAGCTTGATGATTCCTTTAGCCTTTACTGCTTTAGTAAACGGATGGACGAGCATGGCCGAGTGCTCTAAGATCTACAGCAATTGCATTGTGAAAAGGGTAGTTAAGTAAAACCTGTAGAGACTTGACCTTATCCTTGCTTTTGAGTAGTTTATTGTTTATGTAATAGTCTACCTCTTTGTCATTGCCTATAATAATCATTTATTAGATGTTTCTGTGGACAGGCATTGCAGAAGTTGGAGTGATGCTTGTGAGTACAGCATTGGTGACACTAGTGATGCTTCTCATTTGGCAAACCAATCTGTTGCTTGCTCTAAGCTTCCTTATCATCTTTGGCACAATTGAAATCATCTACTTAGCTGCGGTCTTGACAAAGATAAGGGAAGGTGGATGGCTGCCACTTGCATTTGCCACTTTATTTCTTTGCATAATGTATACTTGGAATTATGGAAGTGTTCTCAAGTACAGAAGTGAGATCCGAGAGAAAATCTCAATGGACTTCATCAAGGATCTTGGTTCCTCACTTGGAACCGTAAGAGTTCCTGGAATAGGACTTGTTTACAATGAGCTGGTTGAAGGTATCCCTTCAATATTCGGGCAGATTCTACTAAATCTCCCAGCAATTCACTCAACCATTGTCTTTGTGTCCATCAAGTTTGTGCCTGTCCCGATTGTTCCGCAAGAAGAAAGGTTCCTTTTCCGAAGGCTCTGCCACAAGGATTTCCACATGTTCCGATGCATAGCAAGGTACGGGTACAAGGATGTGAGGAAGGAGGACCCACACACATTCGAGCAACTATTGGTTGATAGCCTCGAAAAGTTCTTGAGTCGCGAAGCCCAGGAGCTTGCGCTTGAAATGAAGCTAATTGATGTGGAGCTGCAGAATGCATCAGTAGAGTCACCACGGACAAGGTCCACCTCCGAAGGGTTCAGTGAGTTTCGTGTTCCGTTATTATCCAGTCAGCAACCACAGAGCACTGGCTCTTCTAGCTTGGGAGGACCCCAGCTTCCAACTAGTCAGATGCCTTTAGAAGAAGATCCAAGTTTGGAGTACGAGCTGTCAGCACTTAGAGAAGCAACAGAGTCAGGATTTACGTATTTGCTTGCGCACGGTGAGGTTAGGGCAAGGAAGGATTCTTGGTTCATCAAGAAACTTGTGATAAACTACTTCTACGCATTCCTAAAGAGGAATTGCAGGGCTAGTTTTAGTGTTCCTCACATGAACATTATAGAAGTTGGAATGACCTACATGGTTTAAACTTTGCAGCATTAAAATTCTAGGATAATTTGGTGCAAGTCCTGAAGACGAACTGTGTAGTTCAGAGATATATAATGCAGAGGATTGGGGAAACTGAATGATGAACCTATAATGCTCTTTTTTTTTGTTGTTGCAGAGATTGAATCAGTAATTGATTTCTACAATTACTGAAACATAAACTTAAGCAAATTTGCTTTCTCCAAATTCTCATTTGATGTGTTGGTTCTAGTTTTTAATCTTTGCTAGAGTAACTAGACTTGAATGTTTAACAATTGTATCGCAATAGAAGAAAATTACCTTAATTTGATTAATCATTTTTCTTATAGTAAATGGTGTATAAGAAATCAACTTCCAAAATATTGAGTGCTTATAATAAAAAAAGAAATTTATTTTGATGTTTTTGAGAAACGAAATTAACTTGTTTTAATTAAAAAACTTATATATACAAAAATTTTATAATATATAACTTATCTTTATTTTTAATTTAAAATTAAAATACTATAAAAGCTTTATTATAAATAAAAAATTAAAACTAAATGATGGAATGAAACGAAATGGAGTGCCAGATATGAACTAAATATTTGGATTAGCAATGAAGTATATGGTGGTCCAAAAACCAAATATTCAAGAGCAAACCCATCAAAATTAAAAGCTTGAAAACAATGTGTGAAATGAAAGCACTCATCCATTTTCTTCAAAACTAATAACATAAATATTCAAAACAATTTCAATCGTATAATTTCACAACAAACGTAAATATCAAAAAATAAAAAGGCAACATTTTCAATCTGTCCTCATGACAGCTGTACGCTAATTAATAAGATATAACTCATTAATTGCTCCACTACAGATTGAAACAAATAGATATTTGAATCCAAATATTGACCAAAAGATTTGAAGATATTTACAATCGAATCCAAGCATGAAGAAACTAATCGATGCAGTTTCTCTTCATTTTCTTCCACCACGCGCTGCTTCTGCTAATATAATTAAATTTCTTCATTTTCATTCTCTTCATTATTTAACTTTATTTAATGATAACTTGTAACAACAATGTACACGAGCAGAGCATTACATTAAGATATTCATTACTGTGCTTTTCTAGCACACCTTGTATGACATTTGGTTAAAACTTAATGATGGTTTTTTATCCAGTTAAATCTAACACATTCTGGGCCGTGAATAATGTCCAAATAAAAATTGAATTAGTTAATTGAATAGTTACCTACTGAATCGATTGACTTAACAATTTATGTTCTTTAATAATTTTATATTAATTGAAGCTGAAAAATATGTATTCATATATAAAAGATACTAATATTTAAGTGATTGATTAATTATTTTGATATCGATATTTGATCCTATATTTGCGATTAGTCTCTCTGTATCATAGTAATTTAGATCTTCATGTACATAAATAGCTAGTTTAATCTAGAGAAGTTAACATGTGTTTAGAATCAAGCTAAAACTTGAATTTCTTGATAATTATGTGAAAGACATTTCAATTGATGGAATGCAAATTAAAGTCATAAATGGTGTTGGCACTTACAAAAACCCTTCAAAATCATGGATTTCTTTTGTTGATAGGTTGCAATCATGTATAGCTTTTATGTTAAGTATATGTGGCTTTTATTGATCCAAGTTATAACTTTTTATAAGTGGTTTATTAGAATATGCAAATAAAAACAATAACCCAAAAAAGTGAAAATGAAAACTTGAAAAGTGCTTTTGGTATTGAGAGAGTTTATTTTGAATTCCCAACTTTTTTGAGAACCATTCATTTGTCCTTTTTAACATGGAATAACCAAAAGCCATATCTTTCTTTAGCATTATGAGACATCGAGCACTTAATCCAAGAATCTTTAGCAAGATTGATCATTAATCATGTAAAGTTAAGATCTGATTTGGATAATGTCATTAAAAAAATTTTAATATTTTACGTAATAATGAAGTGAAATAATAAAATAAATTGTATATTTATTATTTATTTATATAAAAAATTTAAAATTTAGTAAATTAGGACATATTCAGTACCAGCAAATTCTACTTTTTTTTCTTAAAATTTGAATTCGAATGACTTTATATATTTCATTTGCTATTTTGAATTCTATTTCAATATCTATTTTCACACCGAATTTCACTTTATTAAATTTATAATATAGATTGTACTTGACGTATTTTAGTTATTATTTCAAATTTTACATTTACATAATTTTATTTTTTATTTAATTTTATTTTTACAAAAGTCGCTTTCAAAAAAATTAGTTTATGTAATTAAAACACTCCTCCATGAACCAACTAAGAATTGACACATGCAGTTTCTTAATAATCCAAAAAGTTGAATAAATTTTCAAAGATTATCATGCGTAATAGATTCCATGGAAGAAAAGCATAGGACGGTAGGGAAGAAGAATTCCTGAAGTAGTTTGGAAAGGGAAAGAACAACCCACAAGATGGAACCTAGTTCTTGTTTCCATTAAATATTAAACCTTAGTATATTAGATAATTAAATACATAAAATCTTTCTTAAGTTTGTATTTCTTTGGAAAGAATATTTCATTTAAATGAAAGCATGCTTCACCTGCTCACATAAAAAAATTTCATAACGTCAAAATCAAACTGTATCATTATCTTGATTGTAAATAATGTCATACATTTAATAAATAATAAAATCATTATCTGATAATTTTGTTTTATGCTTTTTGAACTTTTTAAGTTAATAAAATCATATACAGTGCCGTAATTTTAAGTTAAAATTTGAAGACATAATAAATTATACGATATAAAATTATTATACGTACAAAAATTTATTTTCCAAAAAACTATAATAAATTTATCTAAAAATTTTGTTTTTTTCAGCTATATGGCTTAAATATATGTCTATTTTATAATTTTAATCATGATTCAACTTCAACTTTTTGAACATGTAGCTTTTCCAGTATATTAAATATCCAATTTTTAATATAATTTATTTAAAAATGAGTTTATTTATAATTTTAATTAATATTAGAGAAAATATATTTTTATGGTATATAATTCAAAATTGACAGAAACCTCATCCAAAAATATTTTTTTCAACAAAAAAGTTATTTATTTATTGTTAAAAAATTTGAATGTTTTTATTTTAACAGTTTATTTTATAAAAATAGTTTTCTTGTAACTAAACGTTTTCTTGGCTGAACTAACCACAAGGACAAAGAAAAAAAATTACAAAAAATTGAACATGATAAGTGAGTGGCTTCACTTCCTTTAAGAGCAGCAACCAAAAACCACTTATCAGCAGCATCATCATCATCAACCACAACCAAAACTTTAGCTGAATTTTTAGAGTGATTATCAATCTAAATAAATGCTTTATATTTTTTTTAAATTTTTGTATAATAATTTATATATTTTTATAAATTTTAGAAAATATAAATATTTATATATTATAATTTTTCTATAAAAAAAGTTTTTTACATAAAAAATTAAAATACATACATTTAAAAATATACTATTTTATAAACACTTCTAAAAATTTCTAAATCTCTCTCTACTATTTTTCCATTCTTATCTTTCTGTAATTTTTTTTTTGAACTAAAGAATTAAATATTTTTCTTTATTAGTTTTAAATTTTACTTTTTTAAAATATATTTCAAACGTATTTTTTTTCCAATAATCCATTTTTTAATAATTTACTTTTGTTAAAAACATAACCTTATTTGTATAGATTTTTTAGATTTCTAAGTTTAAAAAATTGATACATTGTATCTAAAAAGTTGTTAAATTTTTTTAAGAGTATAAGTAAACAGAAAATTTGATACATAATTCCACATATAATTTTTTAAAAAGCAACAGAAAATTTTCTGAAAAATTTATTATAAAAAAAGTTCTGTTTTTAGCTGTTTAAAAATAAAAGTTATTTTTATTTTAATCTGAAAATATGTGTTTACACTATTTTAGGTTTTCAAAGCTTTTTCTAGGAGATTATTAATCATTTAGTTTGTCTTTCTCCGATCTTGATAAGTGTTAAAATTGCAATCGATCTTTTTGCCGACATATCGAATCAAAACTTTTCCTTCTTAAGAAAAAGAAAAGAACTTCTATCAAATTTTCTCTCAAAAGAATATCAAAGTTTAACTAAAAACTAATTCAGCATAGAAGCTTACACTGTTCCAATCCTAATACTAACCGTTACTAGAAATACTTCTTAGTTTCAATAAAAATTGAAGAAATTAGAAAGTTATCTCTCAAAAGAACAGTTACCTACGAATCACTGCGATGACTATGATGATATCATCAGTTGTTTGTTTTCTCAGTTTTTTTTTCTTTTTTTTTGCTTATATAGTTTGGGAATATTTCTATAAGGTTTCTTCTTGATTTATTTGAATGTCTGAGAAAAGGTTTCTTTATTTTTGTAAACCCACAACTACTACTTCAAAATGAAGCCTTCTCCACTTCAAAAACAAAAAGAAAGAAAAAAATAGAAATAAAGAAACAGAGAAAAGAAAGAATTTCTTTAGTGCTTTACTAGTTCAGTTCAGTTCTCAATTTCCCTCCCACTTCTTCAATATATATTCTATTCTATTCTTCTCATCTTCCGAAGCCCTCTGTTCCTTCTCTCCAATTTTCTTTCTTTCTGTTTATCAAATTCTATAATTATTCCCTTTCTCATTTGGTTTCTTGGATTTTTCTTGGTTTACATCTCACCTAACTGTACTAGATTTTCATACAATAACTGAAATCCCATTTCTTTTTGTACCTATATTTCTTGTTGGACTTTCTTGAGATATCTTTTTGAGCTAAGAAAAATCTGTTCTTTTGCCTTGTTTGTCTTGGGGTTTTGCTTCATTCAAAGCAAGCTCTCGTAAAGATTTGATCTTTAACCCAGATACAAAATATAAAGGTAAGAATACAATGGAACTTCGTGAGTTTTAAAATCGATTCTTGGATGGTGATTTTGATAATGCTTGTGTTTCTAAAAGAGAATTTGGGGTTTTGTGTTACAGAGAAGAAGTTGTTTACTTTTCTTGGTGGTTGGTGTTCTCTTGGAACCATTTAGACAGAGGTGTGTTCAGTTGGTAAGCACTTGGCTGATGGATATTGTTGGGGGTGGCTACTATAGCAATCCAACCAAGGTAAATTCAATTCAACTAATACTGATTTTGGCTCTTCTTTTTTTTCTTCCCTTGGAATATGTTTTGATGGAGTTGATATATTGCTCACTCTAGTTGGTCTTGAATTTATGTTGAAGAAGGTGAGAAATTGCTTAGTATGGTAGTCTTGATCTAGTTGTTTTAACTTTTCCCCCTAGAAAAGAGATTGCAAACAATTACAATATGTCCTCTTTTCCTAAAAAGAAATTTGAAAGATTGCTTAGCTTTCAGTGTGGTCATTTATTTGTTTTGAAGAGTTTGAGACAAAGGTTCTTATGCTATACATCTTAATTTAGTTTGTTTTGGATGTAACAGCAATCATGGTGGACGGCGCTCACGCTTGCCTACCAGAGTTTGGGGGTTGTATATGGTGACTTGAGCACCTCCCCGCTGTACGTTTATAAAAATACCTTTGCTAGTGGCATTCACCATTCAGAGACAAATGAAGAGATTTATGGCGTGCTCTCATTTGTCTTTTGGACACTCACACTAATCCCTCTCCTCAAGTATGTTTTCATTGTTCTTCGAGCTGATGACAATGGTGAAGGAGGTACTTTTGCCCTGTACTCGCTCCTTTGTCGCCATGCCCGTGTTGGATTCCTTCCCAATGGCCAAGTTGCTGATGAGGAAGTGTCTGCATACAAGAAAACTGATGGTGCCGGTTTACTGTCGCCTCCTAGAGACAGGGTAATTGTTTCTGGTGTCAGAGGGTTACTGGAGAAGCATCAAGTGCTGCAAAAGTTGCTTCTGGTTCTGGCACTGATTGGAACTTGCATGGTTATAGGGGATGGTGTACTCACCCCTGCAATTTCTGGTAACTCTTGTTACCTGCTTGGCTCTCATTTCATGTCTAGATTTATTTTATAGGTCTTACTTACTTTGTTAGAATAATCTGTTTTCTTGCAGTTTTTGCAGCTGTCTCTGGTCTTGAGCTTTCCATGGAGCATGAACAACACAGATGTAAGGATGCCTTAATTTTCTGCAAGCATTCAAATCATTCTATCGTATTTTCTGAATTAAAAATAGAACCAAATATCCCAATATTCTATTCTAGTGGAAATTGCATGCCACATATTCCCTAAAATAGAACTTTTAGCAAATGAAACTATGATGCTATAAACACTCCCTACACATGGGACCACTAGCACATATGGTCATAAACAGATGGAAGCAGGAGCAATATGGAAAACTGAGTGGTAGGTATGGGACAAGTATGTGACAAGAAAATATGGAGCTCCATCCGTGTCAACAAAGGATCTTAGCTCTGGACAAATATAAATATGAGAATCTTAGATTCATAACTTTTTTACCATGTTGTTTAATTTGAGTTTCAATTCTCTGAATTTCAGACTCTACTAACTCGACCAGCAATGCACATCACTGCATAAATGTAACTTAAATTAGAAGACAATTTTGTGTTATCATATTTTTTTGTTATTACTATGATCAATCTACCATCATTCATGCTTATTTATATCTGGTTCTCCAAGGATATCGACAGAATGTTCTGTATCTCTTGTTGCTTGAAATTAAACTGAATGCGTGCATTTCTTTCTGACCATGTTTGGTTACTCGGGGCTTTTATGGTGCTATTAACACTCTCCATCAAATTATTTAAGCATAGGTTTTCATGCATTTTATGAATTAATGATCTCTTTTTTCTTTTTTAACTTCCAAGTGCTTGCTTACTAGTAATTTGTTTGATGCAACATTGTGCACACTGACATAAAGATACACTTGAAGACTTAACTTTTGTGTATGTCAATTCTCACTAATTTTCCCAAGTTAAAATCAGATTTTGATATGAAACAAGTTGCTGGTTTGGCTTATAGTTGGCAGTTATCCATTTTTTATTTGATTACCTACTCTTGGGTTCTAATTTTCTGTTTGACCTATATTTGAGATTGGTGCAATGTTTTATTGCAGATGTAGTGGTTCCAGTTGCATGTATCATTCTCATTGGCTTATTTGCCTTGCAACATTACGGCACACATCGTGTAGGATTCCTTTTTGCGCCGATTGTCATAGCATGGCTTTTATGCATCAGTGCTATAGGCCTTTACAATATTATCCATTGGAATCCACATGTATATCAAGCGCTCTCACCGTACTACATGTATAAATTCCTAAAGAAAACCCAAAGAGAAGGATGGATGTCCTTGGGCGGAATTTTGTTGTGTATAACAGGTGCATATAATTTATCATAGACTGAATTAGCTCTCTCTTTTCCATTAAAAAGATGTAAACTTTCTGATGAAAATTTTGCAGGTTCTGAAGCTATGTTTGCAGATCTTGGACACTTTTCACAGCTATCAATTAAGGTATAGGATGCAGGTAGCTTTCACTAGTAGGAGCTTTGCATCCTTGTTTTATATAGTTCTGGTTGGTTCTTCATATATTTTTCCAACTGTTCTTTCTAACCAATTATGTGTTGAGTGGCTGTTTTTGAAATATTGTTTTTCCTTTACAACGTTTCATGCAACAATTTCACAAGTATATGTTTTCTTAAAACTTATCTAGTGAACAATGCTTACTCTTAACAATCTAAAGGAAACCAATTGTATGTTCTTTCTAAACAATTGTGTTTTAAGTTGCTGTGTTTTGAGATAGTGTTTTTCCTTTACAAAATTTCATGTAACAATTTCACAACTACAGAATTTTTATGTGACTTCTAACAAGATATTACTTGTACACAGATTGCTTTCACTTATGTGGTTTATCCATCCTTGATTCTGGCATATATGGGACAAGCTGCTTATCTGTCTAGACATCACAGCATCGAAAGTGACTATCATATCGGATTTTATGTGTCTGTACCAGGTATTCCATGAAGTTTCATTACATAGGAAAAAAAAGTTTTTGCAGCGACCAACACAGATAATTTTTGTGAATGCTAACTAATAGTTTTATTTCTTTTAGAAAAATTAAGGTGGCCAGTCCTGGTGATAGCCATACTTGCGGCTGTAGTGGGTAGCCAAGCTGTCATCACGGGGACCTTCTCTATAATCAAGCAGTGCTCCGCATTAGGATGCTTCCCTAGAGTGAAGATCGTACACACATCATTTAAAGTCCATGGACAGATATATATTCCAGAGATTAATTGGATTTTGATGATATTGTGCTTAGCTGTTACTCTCGGCTTTAGGGATACAAAACGGTTGGGTAATGCATCAGGTACTAGATTTTTGCTTATTCAAAATTGTTTCTTACTTTCATTGGTTAGGTACTGTTTACTTTGTTTCTAATCATACTTGCACATAATTGACCAGGTTCCGTTTGTTCCATACCTTTTCAATATGGATTTAGAAAACGTTTAATAGCATGCTGAAGATTTATTGTTATTTCTTTGAGACCAGTTAGAAGTCGAAAGTAGTTCATTCACTATCAACAGCTAAGCAGTTTCACCATCTCATAGCTTTAAATTAAAAACAAAAAGAAAAAAAAAGAAAGAAAGAAAAGAAGAGCTTTAGCAATTTATCTTGAGCTGAGTAATATATTTTGTCACTTTGTCACTAGTTCCCATGGCTTCTGTGTTTTTGGACTCATACTCATAGTTCGCATCTTATTGTGGCAGGTTTAGCAGTTATAACCGTAATGCTGGTCACTACCTGCTTGATGTCTCTTGTGATCGTCCTAGTCTGGCAAAAGAGCATACTAATCGCCTTTGGCTTCATCTTTTTCTTTGGGATTATTGAGGCGCTCTATTTCTCTGCAGCTCTTATCAAGTTCCTCGAAGGAGCATGGGTCCCCATTGCCCTTGCTTTTATTTTCATGATCATTATGTATGTGTGGCACTATGGCACCCTCAAGAAATACGAGTTTGATGTTGAAAACAAGGTCTCTATTAGCTGGCTCCTTGGACTTGGTCCTAATCTTGGAATTGTTCGTGTGAGAGGCATCGGCCTTATTCAAACTGAGCTTGTTTCTGGTGTACCTGCGATCTTTTCCCATTTCGTCACCAATCTTCCTGCATTCCACCAGGTACTTGATAACTAAATGCTCTTCTAACATTCAATGATGCTTTAGCAACATAAGCAGTAATATATGATAAGAAAATTACATACAACAAGTCCATAGACCAAATTAATCTCAATCATCCTATATTTGACCAGGTTCTCGTCTTTCTCTGCATCAAGTCACTTCCTGTGCCATACATCAGACCAGAGGAGAGATTCCTTGTGGGACGCATCGGACCAAAAGAGTATAGGATCTACAGGTGCATAGTCCGTTACGGATACCATGACATACACAAAGACGACATGGAGTTTGAGAAGGATCTTGTCTGCAGCATCGCTGAATTCATCCGGTCAGAATCGTCTGAAACAAATGGTACATCAATTGTGGAACCTGATAAGAACAATGAGAGGATGACAGTCGTCAGTTTAGGGGTAAGATTGGAAGAAGAACAAGAAACTGCTGACATAGACGAAGAAGCTGGTCCATCAAGTGAAAGAGAGATAAGGTCACCAATCTTACACAGTAAGAAAAGAGTGAGATTTGTACTCCCTGATAAAAGCCCCGATTTAAATATCAGCGTAAGAGGCGAATTAAAGGAACTGATGGAGGCAAGGGAAGCAGGTATAGCATTCATACTCGGGCATTCTTATGTAAGAGCTAAAAACGGATCGAGTTGGTTGAAGAGGTTAGCAATCAATGTTGGTTACGACTTCTTGAGAAGAAACTGCAGAGGTCCAGGGTACGCTGTTTCTATCCCGTATGCTTCGACCGTAGAAGTAGGGATGGTGTACCATGTATGAAGAAATGGAAGTATAATTATTTTGAAATTTACTTACTGTAAATAAGAAGTATTTCATGTAGGATGGTGAAGTCATGTTAGCTCTTCTTTTTGGTTTATGAGGAAAAAGAGCATTTGTGTACATGAGAAATTTTGGAGAAAACTTGCCTTTTTTTGGAGTTCAACTTCATCGTTCATAATAACTCTTTTAACATTTGCCGCAAATCCTGAGTAAGGATGTGGACACATTTTGTCTATTGTTAATCGTTTTAAAGCACTTGTAAGGCCATAGCTATTGTGCAACATGGACTTTTTTCTTGGTGAACGAACGTTGATCTAATAAGATACGTGGGAGTGTTTAAAATAAAGATTTTTTTCTTAAATATAATTTATTTAAAGATTTTCTTAGAAAATGAATTATTTTTTGGAATTAAAAAATATAAAATTAGACGTATAAAAATTGTATGATATAAAATTTATCTATATTCTTAAAATTTTAAAATATTTAAAAAATGTTTTTTAAATTTTGTTGAGAAAAGTGAAAGCTTTTTTAGAATAAAAAGCGATGCCACAAGCTCCGCCAAACACTAACTAAACCTCGAATTGATAAAGATGTGTTGTTGTTATGACCTACGAAGAAATGAACGCAATTGTAATATTAATGAGGCATTTTTTGACTTATAGTCATTCGAAAGTACTTTAAAAAAAAATAATTCTAAATAACATAGTTAGCAGACCCGAATTGAACCGTCCAGATCTATCCAAAAGTCATCAACTCGGAAGATAAATTGGTCCGAATCTATAAATAAATCGTTAATATAGTCGACCCGTTTCGACCCAGACGACCCACCTATCCTCTTGGATCAACCCGATATGTTATTAAATAAAATAATAATAAATAAAATCTAAAATCTAATCTTACATGCCTACGGACACGACTCGATCCTATCCTTGATCGATTCTTCGCTGCTTCTCCTTCTTCGTCGACGAACTCACCGCGTTCTTGACTCCGACTAATCGTTCTCGATGTCAGCTAGATTAAACTTCTTTTAGGATTTCTCGGTTAAGCGTTCTCGGCTCCCGTTTACTGATTTTTCCCATTCTCGACTCCAGTGGATTCTTCTCCCGTCTCTGGCGAGATCCAGCTCCGTCATCGAGATCGTAGGCGAGTCCGCCTCCGGTAAGACCCAGCTCTGCCTTCGGTTGCTCTCATCTCCGCCACAGGATAATCTAGAGCATTTATTCCCCTCTCCATCGTTTCCTTCGCATCTCAAATTCTTCTTCAAATCAATTAGTACTTGATCTGGTTTTGATTACCGACGTCTTCTCCGCTCACGAGCAGTTTGCTCTCCTCAGCCGCGCGAAGGCAATAAAGTGATATAGAAGAGCAGAAGATCTAACTCTTCTAAATGGTATTAGAAAAAGTATTCTTCTCATATAAAGTAATTTTCTAAAGTTTGAAGCTAGTTTTAAAAAATAAATAATACAAAAAATATAAAATAATTTAGGACTGACTTCGTGGTTGAAAAAAGTTATATTGGGTTTAAAAAAAATACACAGTTTCAAAACTAGAAATCTTAAAATTGATTATTATATTTTATTCTTCTTGATTCAAATGGAAGGGGCAGATTCTTTTGTTGGTCCATTAATTTTCTTTGAGATTTTGTTATTCTTTATTTAGGCTCTCTTAAAACATTTTTGTTGCATAATGTGGCATCTATACTTTACTAAGCATGGAAAATGTTGTCTTGCTGGCTATGGTCGCAGCTATTTTCATGCTTTATCATGTAGATGAAAGCTAGCTATTTTGAAACTTGCAATTGTTCATCAGCTAGGTTAGCTGCAAATTAGTTTAGAAAATACTTCGAAATGCTTTTTAAAATAAAATTTTTTAAGACAAAAAATATTTTAAATGAGATTTTTTTAATTTAAAAAAAAAATAAAAATAGGATCTAATAGTAATTTTTTTTATATTTTTTAATTTTTAAAATATCATTAAAAATATATGAAATAAAATATTGTAGCTAATGTTCTTCGTTTGCTTTCTCATAAAGATGAAACTGGCATATAATAAGCGCTCTTGCTACAACTTTGGAGAAAAAAGTTCAATTTTTTGTTGTAAATATAAGAGGTGGAGAATTGTGGTTGTCCATTATTCAATCATATAGTTGAAATTAGAGTAGCGTTAAAGAATTTAATTAAAAAAAATTATTTATATCTCTAATATTTTATATTATGATATATATATATATATTTTTTATCAAACTAAATTTTAAATAAAAAATTTATTTATATTTTTTAATGATGTTTGTAATAATAAACAAGTCCTTTCAGTAAGTGGGCTGGATTTCTGTTTCATTGAAACGTAGATTGCATCCATCTGGCCCAAGTTTTGCATGAACTGTTCCCAAAGGGAAATTGGAAAAAATTTAGAATTACTTAATGGAAAAAAAACATCCGTACTTAAGTTGAAAACTTTTTGGACTCCGTTTAGCTTAGTTTACTTAGAAAACAATTTTTTTAATTTTTAAATATATATTTTATAAGTATTTTAAAAAATTATTTAATGATTAAAAAATTAAAATTTTTTTATCTAATAAGTTCTTTTTATTAAATATTTTATATTTTATTTTAAAATTACTCCTACACACTTCCAATTGGTCTGTCCGCAGTGAGCAAAGAGAGAGATGAGTTCATGGATCATTCTAACCAAAGCCGTTTCTTTTAACTTCCACTCCCCTTCTCTAGTTGTATTTTTTTGTCTCATTTGTTTTGGTTTTTTTTCCCTTTCTTTTTAGGACTCCTAGAACGAAAGCAACAAAGTGCATGGAGCAGTTGATATGAAAACCATCATTCCATCCATAGTCCGGACTTTGGATTTTTCCTTCCTTCCTTCCACTGCATTATAGAAGGCAGACTTGCAGGATTTGACCCTATTCGTATAATGGTGAGACCAATATAATGAATCAGTTTCATAGAAAATAATTTTGAAAAGAAAAAAGAAATCCTTAGATGTAAGTGGACTTCATTTGGCTAAAGTTGAACTTATTGTACGAGAGAAGTCGTTTCTCGTGCTTGCTCAACTTCAAGCACTAAACTTTTGCTAAGGGGCGTATTCCCATTTTTTATAAATGAGTTCGTAGAAAGAAAAATTTTTTAGATAATAAGCTCGTTAATAAATAGATTGAAAGTGAGTTTTTCAAATTATCTTATTTCAGAATTTGAAAGTAAATTTGGGAGTGGAGAAGTAAGTTCGAGTAGAGTTCAAAATGAAATTCAAATTTAAAATTGGTGTTCCAAATAATAACAAAAATATTTGAAATAATTTTAAATTTGAAATTTGAAAAAAATTCAGAGCAACTAAAATACATTTTAAAAATATATCATATTTATTTTAAAATTGAATTTCCTAACTTATTTCAAAATATTGTGGATTTTGATAAACAACGCCATACCAAGAACACAAACTTTCGGCCCGTCAATTCAGGACCTTTGGTTGAGCGTTTTTTTAACATTTTTTTTAATTTCATATTTTTAATATATATTTTATAAATATTAAAAAAATTAATAAAAAATTTAAAAAATATAAAAAAATTTTACGTAATAAAATTTTTTCATTACCTATTATTATTATTTTTTAAAAAATAAATAAAATAAATTAATTTTTTTAAAAAATAAAATATATTTTATTTTTAAAAAAAATTTATTTTATAAGTAATTTCAAACACACCCAACTGCTCTCTCTCTCATTAACTCATTCAAACAGACTAGTTATAATTTATGTTTGGCATCAACACGAGATCCTATTTATTATGAGCTGCAGTAGATCCACGATACATAATCATACCTTTTATTTGTTCACGAGACAAAGCATATCATAGTACAAAGAACCTTGATGTCAATAAATATGAAACAATAGAAATAACACCACAATTAGCACTTTTAAAATTTTTTCTAACATTTTAAAATATTAGTTTTAAGATCAAAATTTTATTATTATTTTTTTAATCAAAATAATATAATCTATTTATTAAAATAGAATAAAAATATTTTTATTTTAAAAAAATATTTTTTAAAAGCACTCTTAAACGCGCTTTTATTTTTGTTCAAGTTGAAGCTTTTGCTTTAGCAAAATGCTGCACTGCATATTTGGTAATTATTTTCAGTTTTACTTAGGAGTATAAAAATCAGTACTAATGAGATTATGGGGTCAGTATTAATATAGTATTTCCAATTTTTAAATAAATAAAAGTTTCATAACATACAACATCATCGCGTGCCTTCTTCATAAGGGCATAAGATAAAGCAAAAGTACAAAGTCCTTGTTGTCAATTGAATAATAGTCCAAATATTATTCCCTGAATCTTGTCCTTGATCAATAATTACTAGTCAAAAAAGTTTTGATTACACCATTTAATCTAATAAAAGCTAAGCTTATATGAAAGAGCGAGGATAGATGCATATCACTTTTTAAACGCATATTTGGGAGCGTTTGGGATTGCTTATGAAATAAAACTTTTGTAAAATAGAAAATATTTTTGTCTTTTTAGAAAATAAGTTATATTTTTTTTATTTCAAAAAAAATAATAAAATATGCAATAAAAAGATCTCACTTTCGTAGAATTTTTCTACACTTTCTAAATTTTTAAATAAATTTTTTATATACTTATAAAATATATATTGAAAAATGTAAAATAGAAAAAAGTTGAGAAAAGCTGATAAACAGCTTATAAAATGCACTTCCAGCGCAATCCTATATGTATAAATTTTAAATTCAAATTTTATCGTTAAATATAAAAAAATATAATTTAAAAAATATTGATAAAATTTCAGTTCAATCAGATTATAAATTAATTATTATTTATTTTTTTTGATTAAGATTAAAAAATATATAGAAATTTTTTTATTATTTTGATCAAAATTGGATAAAGATTAATTTTTAGTTCAATTGAGCTAGAATTTATTAATATATTTTTAATTCATAATTTTTTATATATAATAATTTAGATAGAATTTGCAAATTGTATCATAGGATTGTATTGATATGCACGAATATGAGCGTAAAAGGTGATCTAGTTATATCCTTATTTGTACATAAATATATAAGGTTCCTTAATTTGTGCATCTTGTGTGGGAAGCCAAAAGAAAAGCAGCTCAATTGGATATTCGGATTGTTTAAAAATTAAAGTACTTATAAAATAAAGTTTTTTTAAAATAATTTTTTTTAAAAATAAAATTTATTTTTTTTATTTTTAAAAAATAATAAATATATATAATAATAAAATTTTATTACGTAAAATTTTTCTATATTTTATAAATTTTTAAATAAATTTTTTAAAAATTTATAAAATATATATTAAAAAATATATAAAAAAATGGAAAAAAAACGCAATCCTAAACATCAGTTAAAAAAAGAACGAGATCTGTTTATTTGTTCACATAACAAAAAAAGTAACGTTGGGCAACTGCTACTTATCTTATTTAACAAAACAAACAAAAGAAAAAGAGAGTTGGGTGAAAGTAAAAGTTAAAATAATATATAACAATATTCATGTGAAAAGTAATGTAGGTTTTTTTAATCAAGGATTAGAGGGCAATAATATATAACCATATTTAGTCAGAACTTTCTTTTTGTCAAAAATTTATTTTCAAATTCAATCAAGTACAAAAGATTACTCTCCATTATTACAATTAAATAAAATTTTTTAACTCATTTATAAAATTTATTTTTATAAAAACTTACTAATTAAATATCTATTTATTAAAAACTCATTTTAGCGCAACTGATATATATTTAAGAGAGTATTTATGAATGTATATAAAACAGAATTTTTTTGAATAAAAAATATTTTTATTTTTTTGAAAAAATAAGCTTTACTTATTTATTTTCAAAAAAATAATAAAATTATAAAATAAAAAATTTTATAAAATTCTTTTACATTTTATAATTTTAAATAAAATTTTAAAATAATTATAAAATATATATTAAAAAATATAAAATAAAGAATTGAAAAGCACTATTAAAAAAATACAATTCTAAACGGGCTCTAAATATGGAGTTCACTTTTATGTGTTTATTTTTTATCTACAATATTAAGTTAAGCTATAGAGAGTGTGGTGTTCTATTTTTCAATTCAAATGGTTTCAAGTGAGACCATTTGAATTAGTGGCCTGTAACAACTAAACATTTTAATGTTAAATTATCTAATATTATATATAAACAAAATTGTCGAAATTAAAATTTTACATAGGATTATTTTATTTTAGTAGAATCGTAAAATCAAATTTTAAATTAATATTATAAAATTTTATATAAAATAAAATTAACAAAATTTTTTTAATACTACTAAGAATTCTTTATAAAAACTTTTCTAATATTTTTATAAAAACTTTTAATACTTTTATTTATCAGAAAATAACTCAAACTAAGATTAACTTAATCATAATTTATAAAGAATGTGTTTAGTTTATTACCTTGTATAAATTCTCGAAATTTTGTTTCCTGTTAATTTGATCGCTGAAAATACTGCATTACCAAAAAAGCTGTTAAAATTTTACTAAAATACTCTTTATTATATAATAAAAATAACTAATCATTATCTAATTTAAACAGAACATTTTTTTATCTAACCAAATTATCTTTATACGTTAATCTATCTTATTTTCCAATATAAAACTATGTGAAAAGAAATATTGTACTTTTTCTTGTACAATATATAATATTAAAAATTATGTTGCAACATCAACAAAAAGAAAAGAAAGAAAAAAAAGGAAAACATTAAAAAAAGAAAAGCAAGAAAATAGAAAGAGGAATAAAAAAAATGCTTTATGAACTCAAAAAATAATCAGATCTTTTTATTTGTAGAAATTATATTTTCTCCATGAACTCAAAAATGCTTTCATTGAGAAACCCTAAAAACAAATAAATAAGTTAAGATAAATATTCCAAAATAAATAACAAATCGCTGTACAGATTTTTTGCATTTTAGGAGAAAAAAAGAAATGCTATTTTGTATACTCTTTGATTAAGATTTTTAAAAAAATAATTTTTTAATTTTTTAGTTCATATTTCTTAATACCTATTTATAAGTATTTAAAATATTTATTAAAAATTTTTAAAAATATAAAAAAATTTAGTAATAAGATATTTTTATTACTTTTTTATTTGTTTTTAAGTTAAAAAAATAAAAATATTATTTATTTAAAAAAAATTCTATTTTAAAAGTATTTTCAAACGCTCCGCCTCTAAAGGTCTGATTGGCTTTCTATTTCAGAAAAAACTACTTATCAATATTTATTTTATATTTTTAATAATTTTTTAAAGAATTTATATAATTTATTAAAAATATAAAAATTATAAAAAAATTTACGTAGTAAGATTTTATTATTATTTATTATTATTTTTAAAAGTAAAATAATAAATCTTGTTTATTAAAATAAAATAAAAATATTTTCTATTATAAAAAATCTTTTTTTATAAACACTCTAAAAAAGCTCTTAAGTAATTTTCTAGGTCATTCTTGTTTGATTATCTATCCCATTATAACATTTTTACAAAATTAACTTAAATAGTATGGGCGTGTTTACCAACATCCTATATTTATATTTTTTTTAAACTCACTTTTAATATAAAATACAAATAAAAATTAAAATAAAAAATTTTTACTAATAATTTTTTTAAAAAATTTATTTTTAAAATTTACTATGAATATTATATTAATATATAATTTTATTTTTTATTAAATATTTTTAATTTAATTTTTTAAATTGACTTTTAAAAAATTCACTTTATCTATTTTTTATCAAGATAAATACACCCTATTTGTCTCTTCAAAAAATATTATAATAAATATTATGTTAATTTTATTAGTGGTGATTATTTATGTTTGCTAACCTGGAAGATTAAAATATTATTGAATATAGAAAAGAAAAAGAAACATCATTGAAAAGACAGAAAAGAAAAAGAAACATTATTGAAAAGACAGAAAAGAAAAAGAAACATTATTGAAAAAGATAAAACTTGAACTTTTAAAAGCATTACCCTCACTGATGAGATAAATATCATAGATAATAATGGCTTGTTTTAAATAGACTGAGTTATTATATTAAATAAAATTTTAAAATAAATTCAATGAGTTTAATTTTAATTTTAATTTTAGAAAATAATAAAAAAGGAAAGTTTTAATATAATAATGATTATTTTTTAAATAGTGAAATAAAAGTACACTTTAATTTAATGAGTAATTAAAATATAAATTTTGTGTAATTCTATATTTTACGGAGAAAGTAGAATTTCGAAAATTTGAAATAACTCCGGAGTAAAAGCAAAATCTCCTTCAGTATATTATAACTGAGTAATGTTAAAAACAAAAAGTAAAAATAAGAAAAAAAGAAAGCAAAGAAAATAAATGTGCACTGAGTGGCATCAGAACACAAGAAGCACAAGCCCACAGACATGTTCACTCTTTTGTTTTCTTTCCTTTCTTCCTCAAAAGCTTCACACACTATTCTAAAAGCTGGATGCCACCCGGCCATATACATAATAATCATCTATTCCCCACATTATTCTCTTCTTCACTCTCCATTACACTTCTTGGTAATTGCTAACCTGCATTGCTTGTTTTAAAAAAAATCTGCTAAAGAATCGTTTCTTGAGATGGATAGGTTAAAATTTCAATCTTTGCTACTCATTCTAGTGTTAATCTTCAGTTCTGCTTCTGCTGCTACTCCTGCTGCAACAGCTACAAGTGGGTTTTCAAGAAATATCAAATTTTAGTTGTTCTTCCACTCATTTTGATGACTGCGATTTGATTTGTTCCCAAATTTTTGATCTTTCTCGCAGAAATACTTAGTGGGTTGTTCTCCAGCTTGGCTTCTTCGGTTATGAAAAGGTTGTGGAGTTTAGCCCCTGCCCAGAAACTTGTCAAGAACGGTAAGATTAACTTTTTTCTTCTTTTTTGTTTTCTGTTTCTTTGATTTTGGACTGAAATCCGAAAGTTAAGAAATGCTGGTTCTTTTCTGATTCAGTAGTGGCAGGGAGCAATAGGCCAATGATGAAATTCGAGAGTGGGTACACTGTTGAGACTGTGTTTGATGGAAGCAAGCTTGGGATTGAACCTTACTCTGTCGAAGTTTCGCCAGCCGGAGAACTTCTGCTGTTGGATTCTGCGAACAGTAATGTTTACAGGATTTCTTTGCCTCTCTCCAGATGTAAGATTGTTTCTTGTTGATCTTGGTTCATGGAGATCTTTTTTTATTTTTTTTTTTGTGGGGTAGAGTTTAATGATTTGTGCTGATGTTAGCAAAAAGTTGGCGAGTAGATTTACTAGAGTTTTAGTGTATTCTTTTCTTATTTTTATTTTCTTGTCTTAGTTTAGGAAACTGCAGTACAAGATCTTTAAAAGTGTTTGATTGAGACATTTTTAAGAGAAGAAATTATATTGTTTTTTACTTCATTGAAAATGTGTGCTCTCATCTAAAGAAAATGACTCTTTATTTCGTGATACGATTTGTGGTTGTCTTTCAAAACTTCTTTTGGCCTTGCCTTGTTCTTTTCACTCAATTTTCGATAAATTCTATTAAACTTTTAGTTTATTTTGCTACTTATATGACTGTGGTCTGTTTCCTGATTATAGGCATGATCTTCTATGTCAATTCTTTGCCAAGAAAAATTTATCCCAAATTTACATATTAAAAAATTGTTCCAATCAAATATATTGAGGCATTCTAAGTACTTCTTTGGCTTGATAGTATCCTGAGTTTTCCCCTTTATTGCAAATGTCTTTCTAGGAGACAATGCTATCTTGCTTAATTCATATCTCATTGATTTTCTCTTCCATGCATTAAGTTACGCGTTAACCTGCATTAATTCATCGACTCTTGCCCTTATTGCAAAAGTCGACTCTTGCAATGTTGTCACTGATGCCTTTCTTAAGACGAATCTTACATGTGCATTGTGTAATATACAGATAGCAGACCTAAGCTTGTGGCCGGATCTGCAGAAGGTATAACTGGTCATGTTGATGGGAGATTACGAGAAGCAAGAATGTACCATCCTAAGGGGATCACAATGGATGATAGGGGGAATATATATGTAGCTGATACAATGAACATGGCGATCAGAAAAATTAGTGATACAGGTAAATCTTCTCTTTGATGCGCGTTCTATATCGATCTGTTAATCAATAGAGATTTATATTCTTAACAATATCTTCTTGGTACCAACTTCTAGGGTGATGGTTCTAACTACAATAAGGAATATCCCGATTTCTTATATCAAGGTTGTGTATTCTGTTAAACAAAACCAAATTGGTATTAAAATATTTCCTGTGGGCAGACTGAAACTTTTGAGCCAAGGGCTAAGGAAGTAACGAGCTTTTTTAGAAGCAAGCGTTGCGAATATTTCCTAATTGACTATCTACTGAGAGCAGCAGCTAAAACAGACTGTTTCTCTTGTAGAGTTTCTTTAGGTCGATTCTTGTTTCTTTCTACTGCTAAAATAACAGTAGTAGTTGCTGTACTTCTACAATATTATTTGGGTACTAAAAGTTATAGCTACCCACCCTAGCTAGTAGATCTAGTTGCTGTACTGATTTGACAACGCGAATACTGTTTTATGCTTGCAGGAGTGACTACAATTGCTGGAGGAAAGTGGAGCAGGGGTGGTCACATGGATGGGCCAAGTGAAGATGCCAAATTTTCCAATGATTTTGAAGTGGTTTACATGGCTAGCAGTTGTTCACTTCTGGTTGTAGATAGGGGAAACCAAGCAATCCGAGAAATTCAACTAAATTTTGATGACTGTGCATATCAATATGGATCTGGTTTTCCTCTTGGTAATTCTTTCATGAGTACATTAATTTATTATCCATTTACTGCTGGAGACAGAATATTTCATTCCGGATTGCTCATTCATTCCATTATCATGCCGGTAGTGGATCCATATCGCAGTGCATTTATGTGCTGTACCTAGTAAGTGCTGGATTTCAATTCATTGCAGGACTTGCTGTGCTCATAGCTGCTGCCTTCTTCGGCTACATGCTTGCTTTACTGCAACAACGAGTTGGAGCCATGGTATCCTCGAAAGAGGTAAGATATCATTTCCTTGTTTGTAAAGATGAGACTAGTGCATGTGGATTTCATGATTCCTGTCTCTTTTCTGTACCAGTGTAGTTAAGTTTGTGGTTTCATGTTTTATGCCTCTTAAGCATTTGCGTAAATCATTTCTTAACCTAGATTCCTTGACTGTCAATTTGGGACTATCATAGCATGGTTAGCGAAGATTTCTCCAATTCAGAAAATAGAGTGATATGAAGAGGTTCTCTCTTACTTTTTTCTTTTTGGAGTGTTCTTTATGGAAAAATGTGTCAAAGTTGTATATTACGAAAATACTGATATTGAAAACAACAACTAAAGGGATATCACATCTAGTCAACCTTATGAAACTGTTATGCAGTTGGGAATGTTCTAATTGTGTACAACCCTTGATATAAAGAATTTGTCATCAAATTTGTCATCACTTAGTTCTCTAGATTGAACGAAGTTTAGCTAATTAACTATAATAATTAACAGGACATGTCTTTCTGTTGATAATTGCATACAAGTTGGATGGAGAAGGTATAGCTTCGAAGAAAAGGGAACTTTTGGTCTCCCAAATAATAGTAGCTTTGTAAGTGTTAGAGCACTTTATGAATGGTTTATCATTTGGTATATATTATCAAATGAAAATTTGAGAAGGGATTGTACTAATACCCAAAAGATTAGTCCCAAACTAAGGCTGTTGCAAGCTGCATCTGCCTTGCTAGAAATGGGTAAGAGACCGATTTATACACGGATGATCTGATTTTCTTCTTTCTTAATTGACTAGAAAGAAAAGACTTCGGAGAAACTAATTCCAACCCAATTTTTAAGTACTGAATAACATTTACTATTGGCATGTAGGATTTACCTCTACTTTAATATGAGAATGGTGTTCTGTTTCGGTTTGTTCATAAACTTGAAGAACCGGGTGGTATATTTCCTCCATGTTTCTTTGAACTTCTTGAATAGTGGAATATGCATGTAGACTTAACTTTGTAGCTTTTCTTGTGTGATTGTTTGCTTAAATCATTAGTAGTTATTTTATTCCATTGCATTGTAAGGAGAAAGAAAGATGAGTTTCTAGGGGAGGGAATAGATGACATCTTTGGGATAGACCATTTTCCTTGAGTTACTAGTTCAGTAGATAGCTTCATAGGAGGTGATTGGTTTAAATATAAGATTGATAAACATTATGTAGTGCATATTAGACTGGCATCTTGATTTCAAATAACAAGGTCTCCACTTCTGTAGCAGGAGCTTGTACCACCGGCACGAGTAAGTATTCCAAGTTCATACCAGAAACCAATGAAGCCTGTAAGACCTCCTCTGATCCCACCTGAGAATGAGTTAGACAAGCAAGAAGAGGAAGGTGTCGTCTCATCAATCAGAAAGGTTTCTTCCGGAGCCAAGCCATCTGTAACTGAAATGCTTGGGTCAGTGTTCTCTGGTTTTAGAAAGAAGTCGCATAATCACCAAAATCATAACTATCATCAGAGACAGCCCAATGCGTGGCCTTCAGTGCAACAAGAAAGCTATGAAATTCGAGATGAAGATGAGCCACCACCGCCTATAGAAACAAGAGTGCCGATCCCACGAAAGGCCTACGCATTCATGTCTAAGGATGCAGAGAAGATTCACCATGTAAGGCATGCACACAGTCGGCCACACCTCCATGGTTGGGAAAATGGATTGCAGCAACAACATCATCAACATCATCACCATCAATTACAACAACAGCAGCAGCAGCAGCAGCAGCAGCAACACACTTATCAGCAGCATGTTCAGCAGCATCGCCAGTACTCATCAGGACCACAAACCTACTACGAGCAAAGCTGTGAGACGACAAATGAAATTGTGTTTGGAGCAGTTCAAGAACTGGACAAGAAGAGGAAAATGGTGGAGATCAAGGCTGTGAATTACGGGGACCCTTATTATGAGCAGTATGGCCTGCGATCAAGGAGCAGCTATATGGGTTACAACAATAACTACTACTGATAACCTTCTATTAACCTGTTTTCTTTTTTTTTATTTGTTTCATTATATATCAATATATAGATGTATATACAGCAATGCTGTAATAGAACTGAGACTCCAGAATGAAGTTAAAATTAATGAAAGTTCAGAGGTCAGCACAGTGCTGGCTTCTGTGTATGTAAGCTTGATGTTTGGAGGTTTTCGTTTATGAAACGTAGAAAGGTAACAAGAAATGCATATAGGCGCTATGTTGATGTTTAGTCACTCGGTGAAGAATAATTCAACACAATCATGTTCTGATATTATTTGAAGTTTCACCAGTTGTTCATGATCCGGTTAGCTCATTTTAGTAGTGCATAGTACATCAACACATACGTTAATTGGAGAAAACTTCACAAATTCATGAATAATGTAGATATACAAATTCTTGTAAACTTCACAAAAATTTACAAGACGCTTCAGTAAACATGATTTTTAATCTTTTAATAGAAACAAGTAATGTAAAAAAGGCAACAGAAACAAGCGGTAATCATCACCCATTTTTGCAACTAACAACTCGGAGAGGGCAATAATTTCGCCTAAATCTAGAGTACGGTAGAATACTCTAGATATAAAATAGTTGGCATAAATCTAGAATAGGTTAGAAAATACTCTAAAAAGGTAGAGATTTTTGTAGGAGATATTATATAAGAACTTTCTAAATTATGTATTCTCCACCGTCTAATCAAAGCAATCTCCACCGTTCGTTGAGGAGGTGGATGAGCTATAAATAGGAAGATAAGGACCCACATTTGAAGCATCAAGCAAATCAAGGAATTCAATTAAGAGTTGTAACCAAGCCAAGCAATATAAAATTTTCCTTCCAAAAGCTCTCTTCAAATGTATCTTACTTTTTCTCTAATCCATTTAAATTTTCTTAGCTATCTTTGATAGCTCATTTGGGTAAAGACTGACTTAGCCACAAGGGAGCGTGACTAAGTGCCGCATGGATCAAGGTAAAAACTCTAGGCCCGTGACAATTACCAGCATATGCAAAAACAGTTTTGAATGTTGCAGTAGTCGATCTATTGGATAGGCTCACAACTGTTGATATTGCAATAGCTGAAAACAAGTAGCAGAGATGACCAAATTCTAAGCTACAACTAATAATTAATACAGCTCCAAGTAGGCTCAGACTACTAGATATTCTGTGCATGCATTTCATTAGACAAGCTAGACTTGACAGGCCACAACAGTCATACGTGCCTTGGCACAGTAGCAATTTTGCTTGCCTTCCTTATCGCAAGAACAGAGGTATTGGCCATGGACTCTTCAATTGGTGCTCTGTTGATGGCTGGATCAAGCAAAAATCTACTAAGTTGGCAATCTTCCTAGAAGTAACAGCAGTCATTTCCACAGCCTTCATCTAAACTGATTAAATCAGTCAATTGAGAAGCAAAATTGAGTGATGTATGCAAAGAAAACATTGTTATTCATGTTTGAGTCAAGCAAGGAAACAGTTTCAACAGACTACTGAACTCTACTTCCCGGTTTAAGATTTCAAACTACTAACACACGGTTTAAAGTAAGAGCAAGAAGATTACGTTAGATAATTTCGTAATTCTATATAAAATACATAAGGTCATAATTCGAAGATCTAGAAACTAAATAATTTTTACAAAACTTAAACAAAAGAAAACACACATTGATCCATAAAGTTTATCATCAATTAATTGTTTGCCTTTAGAAAGCTTAATTTTTCTGTTTTTGTTCTTTACTTAATTCTAAAGCAACACTTTAGGTGATGGAATAAACCACCAAGCTTTAGATGTTGATTAAGATATAGAAAGTATTAGTCAAAACAATAGCGAAAGCGAAAAGATTTTGTAGGAAATCATTAACCTTCGGCCATAGTCAATCCTTTTTTCCCCTTAAGTTCTTCAACTTGATGAGTTATTCCACCACAATACCAACTCATTATGATGGAATAATGTATCTCTCTTGAATTGTTTGTATTGGGGACCCAAATAAATGCTATTTATAAGCAATGAAGTAGTTTCTCGCATCAAAAAATTACCTCCACAATATGATAACTACTAAATAACTAAATAAAATAACTACCCAATAACTACACAATAGTTATTATAACTCCTACTATTTAATTATTCTATAGTTATGTCATATAAAAATGAAGACCATAAATAATGTGTGACATTAAAATAATTTCTAATATTCTTTCACTTAGTCTGAACTTTTATTTTATCATAATTTTCAAGAAGTCTGGTATTCCATATGTTTAAATAAAAAAATAGAATTATATGAATCATGGCGGTAATTTTTTTTATAAATAAAAATTTCCTATCATATAATACAATGTAAATTTTCTTCATTTGAATAAACTCATAGTTTTATGAATAAACCTCAAATATTTATTCTGGGTCCTCAAAATATTTGGCATTCTCAACATAAATGTATAAGAATAGTAATGAGAAAACAAATTTAATCCAGAGTTTCATTACAAAGAAATTGCTAGCATATCTACTTAAATAATAAGTGACAAATTATGATCAAGTCCTATTTTTATTACATGATCTTTAAACAATTTTGGTGGCATATCTTTTGTCAAAAGATCTGCAATCATCAGCTCAGTACGAATGTGCTTAATTAACACTTCATTTGTTTACTTCGACTTTCATTTTTTGTTATTTTTAGTAAAGAACACAACAGTTGAATTATCACAATACATCTTCAATGGCTTACAGATAAACTCAATAACTCAAAATCTAAAAATAAAACTCTTTAACCAAATACCCTATGATGTGGTCTCGAAACAAGAAACAAACTCGGCTTCTATAGTAGATGTAGCAATTAAAGACTGTTTTGCACTTCTCAAAGATATAACTCCTTCAACAACTATGAAGATATATTTAGATGTTGACTTTCGAGAATCAACACAATGAGTAAAGTCCGAATCTGAATGTTCAATAACTTTCAAAATGTCGGATCGTTTATATATAAGCATGTAAATTTTAGTTCCTTTAATGTACCTCATGACCTTCTTTATAGCCTTGCAATGATCTAATTCTAAATTATTTTGATATCTTTCTAACATTCCAACTGCAAATGCAATGTCAGGTATAGAAGAAACTTGAGTATACATCAGGCTTCCAATAGCTGAAGCATATGGAATGTTTTTCATTTGTTCTTTTTCAAGTTCATTTTTAAGATATTGATTCAAATTGAATTTATCGCCTTTCACTATGGGTGCAACACTAGGTGAACAATTTTTCATCCGAAATCTTTTAAAAACTTTATTGATGTAGGCTTCTCGAGATAATCCCAAGATATCTTGAGATCTATCTCTATGGATCTTTATGCCAATAACATAAGATGCCTCACCCATATTTTTCATATAAAAATATTCCGAGAGAAATTGTTTTACCACATGCAATAACCCCATATTATTGGTTGCAAGCAAAATATCATCAACAAATAAAACCAAAAGGATGATCTTACTTTCACTAACTTTGTGATATATACATTGGCCCATAACGTTTTTAACAAAACCAAATTAAGAAATAACATTATGGAATTTTAAATACCACTGACGAGAGGCTTACTTTAATTCATAAATGGATTTGCGTAGCCTGCAAACCAAGTACTCACATTCATTGGAAACAAATCCTTTAGGTTATTTCATATAAACCTCTTCCTCTAAATCTCCATTGAGGAATGCTGTTTTCACATCCATTTGATGTAAATTTAGGTCAAAATGAGCAACTAATACCATGATGATATGAAAGGAATTCTTTTTCGAAATAGAATGTCTTTCGATAATCAATTCCTTCCTTCTACATGAATCCTTTGGCAAAACCTTGTATCTCTCAATGTTGCCTAATGAATCTTTCTTGGTTTTAAATATCCATTTACAACTAATAGTCTTCATCCATTAGGCAACTCAACAAAATCTCATACTTGATTTTTTGTTATAGAATCTATCTCATCTTTCATAGCATCATACCACAATTCAGATTTATCACTTTTCATTGTCTATTAAAACATCTCAGGATTATTCTCGGTACTAATGTCGTAGTTAGATTCATGTAGATACACAATATAATCAGTAGAAATTACTGATTTTCTAACTCTAGTAGATCTTCTTAATGTTGTATCAATAATCTCTTATGAAGATTATTGCACAACTGGATGTCCTTCTTGTGGAGGTTGTCCATCAAGATTTTCTAAGGCATTTTCAGCAAGATGTGAAACTTAAGTGATTAACTCTTCAATATCCATTCTATTCGAATGAACGACCAATCTTACACTTGATTCGAGAGTTATATGAAACATGATCTTCCTCATAAACTAAGTTTTTGAATTGATCACTCCCACTAACCGCATTATTCTCAAGAAATTTAGCATTTCTTGATTCAACAATTCTACTGGTATGGTTTTGACAATAAAATTTATAAACTTTGGATTTTTCAGCGTATTAATAAAATACCCACTGATAATCCTTGTAATCAACTTTTTTTCTTGCGGATTATAAACTCTAACTTCAGCTGAACAACTCCAAATGCGCACATGTCTTAAACTTGGTTTTCAATCTTTCCATAATTCAAAAGACGTTTGGAAACTGCCTTGGTTGGAACTCTGTTTAATATTTACGCTATTGTTTTAAAAGCTTCTTTCCATAATGAAGAAGGAAGATTGAAGCATACTCCTCACCATGTTCATTAAGGTTCGATTTTTTTTTCTGCTACACCGTTCTGTGATGGTGAGCCAAGCAATATTTATTGAGTTACAATACCTTGCTTTTGAAGAAATTCAGCAAATGGATCTGGTGCTTGTCCATTACATGTATATCTAGCATAAAGTTCACCAGTTCAATCAGATCTCACGATTTTAATTTATTTTTCACATTGTTTCTCTATTTCTGCCTTATAAAATTTAAAAGCATATAACGAGTCGTTCTTATTATGAAGCAAGTGTAGATACATAAATCGAAAATAATCATTAATAAAAGTAATGAAATATTGCTGACCACTAAAGCACATATCAGGACAACAACTATCTATGTGTATGATTTCTAAAATTTCAGAACTCTTCTTTCCACCTTTGTTATTCTTATTAGTTTGCTTTCCATTAATACAGTCTACACAAATATCAAAATCCGTCAAGTCAAGAGTTTCAAGCACTCCATCGTTTACTACTCTTTTGATTCTCTTAATAGAGATATGTCCTAATCTCTGATGCCATAATATATAAAATTTTTCATTATAACACAACGTTTAATACCGGCATTATTATGTGAAGCCATCAAACTATAAGGAACATTATCCCTTAAATGAAATTTGAACAAACCATTATCTATTGTACCATTTGCAACAATATTTGAATATTTTAATAAATTAAAGATATTTTATGAAAGTTGAAGGTAAAGCCCAAAGGTACAAGTCTTGAAATAAAAATTAGAATTTTATAAAACTTGGAATATAAAAGGTTCGTTTTAAATCCAAAATAAAATCAGTTCTTAAAACTAGTTCACAATTTTCTACGGCTTCCACACGTGAAGGCATCCGTTTTTCAGAATAAATGCTACATTCACTGTTTGTTAGTTTTCTTTGGTTTAGAAAACCCTGTATGATGCTAAAAACATGAATTGTAGAACCAGAATCAATCCACCAAGTGTTATGAGAAACATAAATCATATTAGATTCATAACACATATAAGATATGAGATTACCTTTCTTTTCAAACCAAACATTTTTTTTAGGAAATCCTTCTTCATGTGTCCTTTTTTTTTACAAAAAAAATACCTGGATTCTTTCCTAACAATATGGAAAGAACCATTTGACTTGCCTGTTGCATTGGATTTGTCCTTCCCTTTTTTATTAAAGTTTAGCCTTTTGTCTCCTGTTATCAGATATGCACTTTCATTCATTTCCTGAACCAGTCTTTCTTCATCTTGAACACACATAATAAAGTTCATTAAATGACCTTTATCTTTATGTGTGTTATAGAAAATTTTAAAAGCATTATATTGAGATAGAAGAGAGTTCAGAACAAAATGCACTAGCAAATCATCAGAAATCTTCATCTTAAGGTACTTCAATTGAGCAATGATGTCCCTCATTTGCATAATGTGCTCGCGAACACCCTTAACGCTAGTGAGTTTCATGGATGTCAACTTGCTCATTAGGGTGCTAGCCAATGCTTTATCCGAAGATTCAAATTGCTCATTAATAGTCTTCATTAAATCCTTATCATTAGTACATTCAAATAACGATCCACGAATACTAGTCATAATGTGAGATGTGATATACATCATACTTAATCGGTTAGATTTCTTCCACTGTTCGTATAATGTTGTCTCACTAGGAGTACTAGTACTTATAGGTATGGATGGCCCATCCTTACGAAGAGCATAGTCAAGATCTAAACATTCCAAATGAAGTAGAACACTCTTCTTCCACCCTTTATAGTTGTCACCACTTAAGCAGGGATATTTATCACTAAAAAATATCAAAGTTTGATCAACTGCAAATAAATAAATTTAACACACTTACTCAACAATATATAAGACATAAATCATATAATAGATAAACTTATCAATGTAAGACATATCATAATATACATGAGTCCACGTTATTAAAATCTACCTATGGGCAAAGATTCTAACAAATAGTGTTTCATACAATTAGTTTTTATGATGAAATTAGAAATTTATTATTATTTCTTAATTCCTTTGGGCAAATAAAAAAAATAATAAATATTTTATATTGCATCCTATGAATATATAACTCTCTTTGGGCAAATCTATCATATTTTTATATTTAATTATAATTTGGTATCATATAAATATATGTGATTGTATATGTGAAAAATACTTAATGCATACATCAATATAATTAAAGATGATGTGACTATTCTTTAATTATTTATATGTACACTAATCACATGACATTAAAATTTTGATTTGGCATATCATATATAAGCATATCATAAATACTTAATTATAGTAAAATTTTGCTAATATAGCAAAAACAATATATGTTGAAACTCTCAGAGGTTGATGTTGGTGATAACAGTAAATTAAGATTTATGATTTTATGACTTAAGTGGGACCGATAAATTGAAATCAAGCTGTGTAGGAATTAATGAAACAGATTTATCCTACATCTAGTAGAGAATAAACTAGCTGTGTCAAAAGCACAGTCATTAAACAGCCAACTGCTCAGATACTAATCATATAAAATTTATTGAGTAACATGCAGAACAGAAGATTCCACAGTCACCCAACAGATAGCTTTTGAGCCACTATTTATATGAAAACTTTTCTGTGACGCACAGAACAAAGGATCGAGTTCATCAACGAAGCTTTTACTTAAACTTTTCATTTTAAAATATATATATATATATATATATATATATATATATATATATAGAAGTAATAAAGGGCACTCTAATTTTATGCACACTCTCAATACACTCTCACACTACCGTTTGTGGCCGTGGAGACCTTCAAATTCGATATCTACCATTAAATATATTGATAAAATTTCATCTCGATTGGACTACGTATAGATCTTTATCCGGTCATTTTATAATGATAACACAAATAGTAAAAGTTAACAAAAATATATATATATATCTTCTTTTTAAATTATCTTGATCAAGTATCCGGATGGAGGTCGATTTGTATTCCGATTCAAATGAACATTTGTCAGCATGTTAATGACTCATAATTTTTCATATTCAAACAGCCGTAGAGTGCGCTGAAGTGTGCACAAAAATTAGAGTGTCCCTATCCATTCCATTTATATATATATATATATATATATATATATATACGGGCACTCCCTCCCTCTTGCACACTCCCGGGCACTCCCTGACGTGGATGTCAGGATTGCATCACGGGAGTGCATCAGCATATTATATCTATCTCTTACGCCGTTTCGGTTGAATCAATTTGCTTCGTTCAAAATTCTCTCCAACAATTCGAAACCACACTGTTATCGGCTGTACGTTCTGACAATTTACGTATTCTCTCTCTTCTCTTGTTTTAATTTTTTCATTACTTTTAATTAATTTCAATTAGCTTAATTAACTGCTTCTCTTAAGTTTTCGCATTACTCTCTTTTCTCAACTCCCCCCTTCCTCGGGAATGATCATTCTCTCATTTTCTTTGCTCTTCCGCAGCTCTCTTCACGCAAATCACTCCGGCAATCTCTCTTCCTCGGCACGATCTCTCCATTGATTTCTTCTTCTATTTCGAGCTTGTTCTCTCACTTCCCGCATATCTCTCCCAGCATGATCTCGCCTAATTCGAGCTACGACGCGTGATCTTTACGTTGATTTCTCTCTGTCGATCTCTACTTGTAGGACTTAGCAGTTCGAGATTTCAATTCGGTTCGATTTGAAATATGAATTTTGAGTTTGAAAGAATTGATTTTGTTGATTTTTTAAAATTTGGTATTCAAAATTTTATGGTGTATTAGTTTGATTTCGTTTATTTTATAATGTGTTGGTTTGATTTCCTTATTTTATGGTGTATTGGTTTAATTTGCTTGTTTTATGCTTTATTGATTTTTTTGGCCGACTTGTTATAGCAGCAGATGCTATTGAAGAGAGTTGAATATTGTTAGAGCAGATACTGTAATTGATGTAGTAGAAGAAAGGTGCTGGTTGCGGTATTAGTTTCTTTATGGTGTATTGTATTTTTTGGTGAATTGATTTTTTCATGGTATTTGGTTTCTCCGTAGTGTATTGACGCTTTTGGTGTATTAGTTTCTTGTATTGAAGTTGTTGTGGCAGCAAGTGCCTGTTGTGGTCTCTGTGTGAGTTTGCTTTATTGATAGTTGGACCATTACATGGTTACTAAGGTGAAGGCATCTCGAATCCTGGACGTTTAACACTTCTGTTCTCTCTGGATGTTCTTATGATGATGATGGATGTTGTTTCCTGAAGTTATTATGCTGTTGTATGCTTGATTTGGACCAAGTTTTATTAGAAAGACTGAGCTATTGGTGGTTCAAAAAATATTAGATGTTGAGGCAATGATGAGAGAAAAAAACTAAGAGATGTAGGATCTGTTAAACTCTTTATTATTCTTTTTTTCTAACTTCACACTGCCTCTCAAATTGCACAACGAAGCAGTAAGGATGGCCATACCTCTGTAAAGCTGGCAACCACTGCACCTGCAATTAAAAAGGCATGTAGAGAGGGAGAGAACAATAAATGGGTGAGAACAGTCCTACAACGAGTAGTATATTTAAATCTCAATGATTGAGTAAAGGTTAATAATCTGAGGCTTCTTCTTATTTTCCCATGTTGTTGTTGTTGTAGTTGTGCTTGTGACTTGTTATTACATCTTTATGTCTGTCCATACTCAATAAATTGATTGATGAATTACAAGAATTGGGTGATTGCGTTCACCATTATGTCTGGATGGAAAGATACTTTCAGCTCTGAATGGATTAGTTACCTAATATGTAAATTATGAATGTAAACAAATAGCTTATGTAAATAGAGAGCTCATGTAAGTAAATATATTTACTGGTAATATGTAACTATAATGTAAACAGATGATATGTGAGTATCATGTAACTACCATTTACTATAAACAGATAGCTTATGTAAACATAAAGCATGTAACTATCTCAATGTACAATATTTCGATGTACTCAATGTTATCGATGTAGAATTGTACAAAGTTACATGAAATAATTAAACTATTCTCATAAATTAGAATTGATGTGAACAGTGACATTGATAAATTATTTATTGATAAAAATTCAATGTAATTCACAACTACGAAATTCCTTTAAAAAAATATGAACAGGGGATTGAAAAATAAACATCTTCAAATTTAAATTTAAAAATGTTACATGAAACATATATTACACAAAGCTGCTTTTAAGAAGAAATATTAAGCAGATTATACAAACATGAAAAAGGAAACTATCAGGTGCCCATTTCGAAAGGCACTGCTCCATGATTGAGTCGCAATACATCACAACATTGGCCAACGTTGATTCTTCAAAGGGGGAATTTGAGTGATGGTTTGAACAAAAAAAAGTTGATTCTTCAGCTTTCAAGAAGCCAAACCTGGATAGATTTAGACAACAACAAACAATGGTAACCAACCTGTACTCGGAAAACACTTGTTGCTATAAAAAACAAGTGGCCATAACCAGAGGTAACCAAAACAGAGACCATAGCTAGTACTACATCAATTGCAGTATCTGCTCTAACAATATTCAACTCTCTTCAATAGCATCTGCTGCTACAACAAGTCGGCCAAAAAAATCAATAAAGCATAAAACAAGCAAATTAAACCAATACACCATAAAATAAGAAAATCAAACCAACACATTATAAAATAAACGAAATCAAACTAATACACCATAAAATTTTGAATACACTGGCAACAAAAAAAAACAAATCAACCTAGTTTAAAAAAATCAACAAAATCAATTCTTTCAAACTCAAAATTCATATTTCAAATCGAACCGAATCAAAATCTCAAAATCAAGATCTCGAAATCGAAATCTCGAACTGCCAGGTCCTACAGGTAGAGATCGATGGAGAGAAATCAACGTAGAGATCGCGCGTCGTAGCTCGAATTGGAAGACAAGATCACACTGGGAGAGATATGCGGGAAGAGAGAGAACAAGCTCGAAATAGAAGAAAAAATCAATAGAGAGATCGTGTTGAGGAAGAGAGATTGCCGGAATGATTTGCATGGAGAGAGCTGCGGAAGAGCGAAAAAAATGAGAGAATGATCATTGCCTATGAAGGAGGGAGTTGAGAAAAGAGAGTAATGAGAAAACTTAAGAGAAGCAGTTAATTAAGCTAATTAAAATTAATTAAAAGTAATGAAAAAATTAAAACAAGAGAAGAGAGAGAATACGTAAATTGTCAGAACGTACAGCCGATAACAGTGTGGTTTCAAATTGTTGGAGAGAATTTTGGACGAAGCAAATTGATTCAACCGAAACGGCGTAAGAGATAGATATAGTATGCTGATGCACTCCCGTAATGCAATCCTGACCATCCACGTCAGTGAGTGCCCGGGAGTGCGCAAGGGGAGGGAGTGACCGTATCCCTCCCTTCTATATATATATATATATATCATTGAAATAAATCACACTGTATAAGATCTATAATAAGTCATATATCATTCTCAACCCAGGAAGTAATAGTAAATCAAGATAAGTCAACTCAGTTCGGAAATTTGAACTCAACTGAAATAACCTAGGATCGCTGGCGGGAGAATTCAAATTTCATTCATTGTTGCATTTAATGCCGATGAAAGACTTCTACTAGAGTAGCCAAAACAACTCAAGAAAGAAGTTGATTAACCAATTAACAAAAGTTTCTTCTCCATCTTGAAAATCTACCAATACACAGAGGCACCAACATAAATCCTTCTCCAATGGCAAGAATCAACTACCTGCAAAGATAGAAGAGTCTATAAGAAGAGAAACAGAGAAACAGAGACGTGGCGAAGAACAAACAACAATAAAAATTCAAAAACACACTTGCACTACATCGATTCATCTACTCAAGTGAAGAAACTATTCTTTCTGCTGATCACTTATAGAGCATCATCCTAAGCAGCAAGTTTGATCTTTTCAACTGTAAATCTTAAGATCATTCATTAACATTAAGATAGATCTTGTACCTAACCTTGCTCTTTCAGTTTAATGTAATCCTGTGATAGAGTGCTCGGTGCACTTGGTAAGAAAGTTTGGTTGGAGTTTGGTGAAAATTTATAAAGTTTGTAACAGTGCTAGCATGCCAGCCAGTGGGATAGGATGTCTAGTAGGCTGTGAATGGTTGCCTTGGTAAAGAAACTCTTAAAGAGCAAGTGTGCTTAGTGATGCATTTTGCTCTTGATATGTGTAGCTTGTCAAAAATTTAGTAAAATTTTGGCTCTTGTGATAGAGCACCCCTAGATGTAGACAAAAAAGTTTGCCGAATCACGTAAATACCTCGAGTACTCTAATCTAAATGTAGATAGTTGTAACAAATAGATATACATATTAACTGTCTCTATTTGCAGGATACAAGATCATTCACAGCCAGCTGAAAATCTACTGTCTGTAGTAACGTTACGTTTGTGAAATTTTTATTGATCAACTCAACTCACCCTTCTCCTCTTGAATTAATTTTACAGGAGATTCAACAATATATAAACGAGTTCGAGTGTCAAATGCGTAAATATTAAAATTTTTCAATGATGCACATTCTTTTGACATGCTCAGTAAATGCTATTAGAGGTAACCCTTTAGTTAATGGATTCACAATCATCAGATTGGTGCTAAAATTTTTAAATGACACTCTTTTATTTCTGAACTTCTTTTTTAACAGCAAGATGTTTTAATTCCATATGTTTAGCACTCTTAAAATATTTATTGTTTTTAGATAAAAAAGTTACTATTAATTATCATAATAAAAGAGCTTTGGCAAAATTATCGACAACGCCAATCCCAGATAAAATTATGAAGTCAATTAGGTTGAATTGTGGTGTTAAAATATGTCACAAAATTCAGCTTTCATAGTGGAAGTAATAATGATATACTGCTTCGCATTTTTGCATGATATTACTCCTTCAGTTAAAAGAAACAAATATCCGAAATATGGATTTTTTATTACCAACACATCCAGTAAAGTTTGAATCCAAAAATGCGATAAGTTTAAGTTGGCAAATCTTCTATAAGTGAGCATATGATCTTTCGTTCTTTACAAATTTTTTAATATTTTCTTTGCAGCTTTTTAGTATTCATGTCCCGAATTACTTTGATATCGGATATCATTCCTATGGCAAAACTGATATCGGATTTAGTACAAGTCTGAGCATACATCAGGCTCCCAATAAGAGATGCATAAAAAAAATTTTATTTATTTGCATTTCAATTCATTCTTTAGACATTATATAAGACTGAATTTATCACATTTCTGAATTAGAACAACACTTACTGAGCAATTTCTCATTCCAAATCTCTGTAGAACTTTATTAACATATATTTTCTGAGACAACCCTAACAATATTTGTAATCGATCTCGATAAATTTCAATACCAATTACAAAAGTTGCCTCTCCCATATCTTTCATTTCAAAGTTTTTAGAAAGAAATTTCTTAGTCTCATTTAATATATCAAAATCATTTGTAGCAAGCAAAATATTATAAACATGCAGAATTGGAAATATAAAATTTGCTCACACTGATATTTAAATATATACAACGATCAATAATATTTTTTTAAAAGCAAAAGAGGTGATAGTATCATTAAATCTAAAATATCATTATTGGAAAGCTTGCTTAAATCTGTATATTAATTTTTTAAGTTCCATACCAATATTTCTTTTCCTTCAACCAGGAAGCTTTCAGTTTGAATCATATATATTTTCTAAATTTCTTTTGTTGTAGTTCTAAAGTCATAATAAACTACTAAAGTCATAATAATTCTAAATGAGTTCTTTGTTGCAACTGAAGAAAAAGTTTCATTATAATCAATGCCATTATTTTGAGTAAAATATTTAGCAACAATTCTAACTTTATATCATTCAATATTACAATTTGAGTCAGGATTGGTCTTAAAGATCCTCTTGAATCTAATACACTTATATCTTTCTGGCAATTCAACAGTTCTCAAACTTCGTTACATTGCATAGATTTCAACTCATCATTCATGGCATCTATCTATTCAGAACTATTAGCATCTTCAATGACCTATGAAAATAAAACTGGATCGTCATCAATGCCCAAATCAAAATCTAACTCTTGTAATTAAACCATATAATCGTTCGAAGCAGCAAATTTTTTTTGTCTTTGAGACCTTCTTAATGCTATTTCTTGTGGCTCATTTATAATAAGTTCATCAATATTAGTGTCATTCTGATGAGTTTCATTTATTTTTTGTTCTTATATGTTGTTAAACTATTCTACAATTGTAGGAATAATTACTTTATAAGAAGTTTGAGGTAAAAAAAACTTGTTTTCTAACTTCTTTTAAGTTCCACTTTGAGTTGCTCTTCACTCTTATGACTTCACCATTTTCAAAATCTAACATTTCTAGTATCAACAATTGTTTTACTATGGTTAGGATAATAAATATATACCATTTTGATTTTTCTGCATAATTAATAAAAAATTCACTAATTATTTTTTCATCCATATTTTTTCTCAAATATTTTTTAAATTCTTACCTTTACCGGATAACTCCAAACATACATGTGCTTTAAACTAAATTTCTTTTCTGTCCACAGTTCAAACTGAAATTTTCAAATAGCCTTACTAGGAACCTTGTTTAATAAATACATTACAATTTTAAAGCATGCATCCATAATGATTTGGGTAAAAATGAGTTATTTAACATAATTCTAACCATATTCATTAGAGTGCGATTACGCCTTTCTACTGCACTATTTTGTTGTGGTGTGTCTATCATTGTATGTTCAGCACATATGTCATGTTTTTTAAGAAATTTAGCAAATAGATCTTAACATTATCCCGTTTCATCATATTTTTTATAATATTCACCATCTCTGTCAGATCAGATAATTTTCACATTTATATCTAATTGTCTTTCAATTTTAGTATTAGATAAATCTAAGTTATTTATTACATCAGATATTCATGTAATAAATAGATAAAGCCATAACGTGAAAAATAATCAATAAATATGATAAAATATTTTTCTTCATTAAAAAATTAAATATCAAAAGATCCACAAATATTAGTTTGTATAGTCTCAAGAAGCTACGTGCTTCTTGTTGCTTGTTTCTTTGTATAGTAGGTTTGTTTTTTCTTTTATATAATCTACACACATATCAAGATCGATAAAATTTAAATTTGAAAAGATTTCATTCTTTACGAATTTTTTTAATATTGATTTGGATATGTGACCAAAACGTTTATACCATAAGTGAACTGAACATTCATTCAATAAAGCACGTTTGAAGCCAACATCATAATGCAGGATTAAAAGATTTCAGCAAAAGAATTATTAAGTTTTAACATATAATCCATCACATAAGACACCTGAATCTTTAGGTTTTATTTAAATAAACTAAAATATCCATTCCAAATTTAAAAGAGTATATATTAATGTCATGTCTTGACAAAAAAATTAAATTGCGAAAAATAGAAGGTATATAAAGTGTTTCAAACAAATCCAATTGATATCTAATGTCTGAAATTAAACGATAAGTTCCTATAACTTCAACAGGAACTTTGATTCGAATCCCTATAAAATTAAATTTTTTATTTGGGTTTGTGATTCGGGTCGTAATGAATCTCTATGTTGTATTTGAGATATAAGTGGTATAGCTGGAATCAATGCACCAAGTCTTAAAAAGGAACTTCAGCTAAATTTGATTCGAAAATATATAAACATAATGCTTACCTTTCTTTTCAAACACAAGCATAGTGTTTAGGATTTTTAGAGAATCGAAATTTGTCATTTTTACGTTCTACTTATGGAGTAAAGCAAAAGACCCATTTGTCTTAAGTGGTCTTTGCGCTTACTTTCAAGTCTTTCTTTTGACTTTCTTTCCATATTTTTTATGCTTAATGAAATGAACGAAATGAGTTTCCAAATTCTTATGTCTTATCTCCTCTTGCACAAGCATACTATGCAATTCGTTCACATTTCATTTTTTTTTCATATTATTATTGGAATATACCATATTCAGGTGATAAGGAACTAATAATAAGTTGTATAAAAAAATTCTCTTCCACATTCATTCTCAAGGATTTTAATCTTACTGCAATAGTTTGGCATTTTAGTAACATATTCATGCATAGTACGAGAACTATCAAATTCATGATGGTCAATGTACTCATAAGTCTCCTAATAAGTGACTTATCATTTATTTGGGAACGCTCTTCCACAAACTTTATAAATCCCTTATCACTTTCAGTGTTAGAAAGAGTTAATTTAATATTTTTTACAACAGTTATTCTCATAAACATTAAGCGTAATCTGTTTGATCCTTCCTAAACATTTTGGAAAGATCTTTCTTCATCGCTACTATCATCAGTAAGGGCAGTGGATTTCTCAATAAAAGTGCTAAATCAAGATCTAGTTTACATAAGTGAAACTGAACTTATTCACACTAATTAAAAAAATTAAGTCCGTTAAACAGTGATATAGACGTAGCATGCGAATGTAAATAAACAGAAATAGTTGCTGCAAATTTAATAAATTTTCGTGAGTTAATGCTTTGAGTTTCAAAATAATGTGATCAATGATTACGTCAATGATCAATTGTAGCTTCATCTGGTAGCGAACGTCGGTAGGAACATTTTTGCAAGCTCCAACATCTCCTTTTATTCCAGCTAAGTGCTGCTTAAATCTGTTGATACAACCTCCTGCAAAATTCGTGAGCAATAACTACATACTAATTTGCTTTTCTTATTACTGCTCCCATTAGCCAACCGGCAGTGACTCCAAGCAGGATCACTTTTCACTCTTAAAGAGCTTTGAGTCGGTGGAGTTGTTGAAGATTGTGTGGCAGACTCGATAGAAGGATTGGAGCCAACACCAGACATCCTGAGGCACTGGATATGATCACTAATTTTGATCGGAGTGGCCGGAGCAGCAACGAGAAGCAGCAGCCAAAGCATAATGTAACTAGTTAGCAGGAGAGTCGTCAGTCGAAGCAGAACACAACTGCAGAGTCGCCGATCGGAGCAGAAATTGTTGCCGGCAATGAGCAGAGGAATCCGACGAAGTAGAGACGGAACAGCAAAATTGAAGCCAGAGAAGATGAATTAGAAGCCAGAGCTGTGAAATTGAAGCAGAGACGACGAATTCGACGAAACCGGAGCAAAATTATTGTCGGAGCAGTGAGCAAATAAATTCGACGAAGTAGTGGCGTAGCAGCGAATTGAAGTTAGAGGAGCAGAATTAGAAGCCGGAGCAGTGAAATTGAAGTAGAGGCTTCAAATTCGACGAAACTGCAGCAGATTTGATAAAATCAACAGAACGGAGCAACGAATTTAGCTTGAGCTGAAGCCGGAGCGAACAGCGAGCGCTGCCGGAGCAAATAACCAACACTGTTGGAGCAAACAGTTGAAAAAGCGACGAAATGGTGGACGCATGCGTGAGCTGGAGCTGGAACCGTGGAGATCGGAGATGGGAGCAAAACCTAAAACAAAGAAGATTCAAGAAACTTGCAGGCTTGTCGACCGAGTGGCGTGCATCGTTACATAGTTTTAATTTTTTTTAATTAATTAGATTACAAATCAGGTACACGATTTTGTTGCTTATAATTTGTGACCCTTACAGGGTTGACCTGGACGAGCGGTTTAGAGGGTTGACCCGGAAACCGTTTGGATCAACCCGGATCGCGACGAGTCATATGTTTGAACGAGTTATTTGCAGATCCGGACCGGGTCTGACAACACTGCTATTTAAGGCTCGTTTATCTAATATTCAAATTTTATTTTTTTAAAACTCACGTTTAATATAAAATAAAAAATATATATTTTAAATTTTTTATCTTAAAACTTACTATAACAAAAAATTAATATAAAAATTTATTTTTATTAAATATTTTTAATTTAATTTAACCTATTTTGAAAACTAAATTTATTTCAAAATAAAGACATCCTTAAAAAGATCAATTTTTTCGATAAACATAATGAATTTTATTTGCAGTTTTATTTCTAAAAAATAAAAAACTTTCGAAAAAATTTAGATGACATATTAAAAATAAAATTATATATATATATATATATAATAAATTTATAATAGGAAATTCAATATCTTTCAAATTTCAAAAGTTATAAATAATATATAAAAAAAATTTCATGTTGGGCACTATAGCAAAAGTATGATTACGTTCTCAAAACATCCCCCAAAACGAATACAATCAAATATAAAAGCTGTACTTACTTTTTAAATCTTTTCTTAACGAGTTCCTAAAATTTTAGTTAATTGCAACTAATAATAAACGTTTTGATTTTGAAAGTGAGTTTTTTAAAAATAAATTTTAAAAATAAATTATTATAAATAATATTATTAAAAGTAATATATTTTTTTATTAAAAATGAATTAAAGTGAATTATTGTGTTCTTTTTATAATAAAAAATAAATTAAACTAATTTTTTAATTAAAAAAAATGATTTCGGTGTGCAAAAAAAATAAAATCTAAATTTTTCTCAAATATACACATTGCTCGATTTCTGCCCTCTCACTCTCCTTTACCGACAATATATATAATTGTATGATGTCTGCATTCGCCAAAACATTATGTTCAGGAATAAAATTGCAAACAACTAATCTATGGTATCTGTTTTAAACCAACCAACAATGGCAAGTTGCTCTTGGTTTAAAAACTCATAAACTCCACTACAGACTCAGAGAGAGAGAGCGAGAGAGAGATGGCAGCGGCGGCACAACCATCGTCAGCTTCGATTGACGACGACGAACTACCGCAACTACCAAACTCTTATTCATCGAAACTCCGCTACTGTTGCTGCTGCTGCATCTGGTTTCCATGGACACCACGCCGACAATACTCCTCCTCCTCCGGAGGGTGGCAAAACTACTCAAACAACACTGACGAAACACGAAGCCGAGAAACCTGGTGGCGTGCTTCTGCTTTCAAAATTCGTGAGTGGTCGGAAATCGCAGCAGGACCAAGATGGAAGACTTTCATCCGAAGGTTCAGACAACCTAGGTTCTGTCCCGGGCGCACAGGGTCTTCTCGGTTCCGTTATGATCCGTTGAGTTACGCTCAGAACTTCGATGAAGGCGGTGACGATGACGACGGTGGTGTTGAAGACAACGGTGGAGGAGTTAGTAGCGGTTTGTATAGGGGGTTTTCGTCGCGGTGGGTTCCACCACCACCGCGATCATCTTCTTTGGAGATGAAAGAAGCTTCAAAGCTACCGGCGGTGCTTCCTTCTCCAACTAACGACGCTATTAACTAACGTTTGCCAGCTTGGGTTGAATTTCTTTTTGCTAGACTTGCCCCGGCCGGCGCCTGCGATGGTGAGTTGTTTGGCGGCGCACGTTAGTAGATAGCTGGAACATTCTATTGGAGAAGAAAAATTGATGGTGGGGCCTGTGGGTAACGTGTGCCAGCAAGGCATGGATAACTTCTGGAAGTCTCTCTATTTTGGTAACGGTTGCCTTTTATTTCTCTGTATTTATTTTATTGATTGGTTTTACCATTTTGTGGTATTAATTGCGTCATTCAATCGAATTGTGACAATAAAGAGTTGATTATTTTGTGATCATGTATTATTTATGTAATGCGATTGATGTCTTTTTATTACATTAATTATATTAATATTTTTTGTAAGTACAATTTTAATAAGCAAAGCAGAGTGTTGAAGCTAACGAGACGAGTTAGACAGGGAAGGAATATTCCGGTGAAGAAGGTTTTGCTCAAAGCTTCAAGAAAGAGTTTTCCTTGTTCAGCTTTTTAATTGTTTGAATAAGCATATTATAGTGCATTATATTAATCATCATCATTAAGAGCTTGTTTTAAATATAAGAAGGGATTTCACCAATATTGATTTGCACAAATTTTTGGCTTAATATCTGTTGTTTTGCATGTTTAGTCCATTATAATATATAATGTTTTCATAAGTTTCAGAAAAGATTAATACGATGTGAATGGTTGGTTTAAGTTAACATGAAAGCATAAGGAAGAAATTACATTTCTTTTTCATCACATTATTAAGGCGGTGTTTGGCTTTGCTTTCCTCCAACCCAACTTTTCAATTCTCCATTTTACGTTTTTCAATACATATTTTATAAATATATAAAAAATTTATTTAAAAATTTAAAAAGTGTAGAAAAATTTTACGGAGTGAGATTTTTTTATTGCATATTTTTATTATTTTTTTAGAAGTAAAATAAATAGAGCTCGTTTTTTAAAAAGAACAAAAATATTTTTCATTTCACAAAAGTTCCATTTTATAAGCAATTTCAAACGCCCCTTAAGTAATCTCGGAAGTAGATTTCCATCACTTTCCAGGATATAGGCATGACAGTGAAACTATGGCAATTTCTTCCTGCTTTCCTTGGAGCTGTTTTCAACTGGAGCGTACAAATCTTGACCAACAACTCCTTTGATTTCCTCCTCACTTGTTTACATTTATGCCGTATTTTAATTACGTGACAGTGAGTTTTATAAATATAAAATTATTTTAGTAAAACATATAAAGTAAAAATAAAAATAAAATTTTGATAAAACTAAAATTTAATATAAAAATAAAAGTGAAATTTGAATAGCAAGTAAAATGATTCAAATTTAAAATCTAGAAAATAAAGTGGAGTTCAATACATTAAAACATGTCATTAGGATCTGTTTATTTCATATTATGGAAGTGATTCTCATCCGGAAAAACTTATGTTTTACTTATTTTTTAATTTCTAGAAAACTCACGTTTAAATAAGTAACGCACTCTCTTTAGAAGAAAATTTCAAATCTTGTTTCCCTTACGGAAAGGGTTGTTCCCTATCACTCGCAAAATGTTTAAAACAGTGAAATTGAAATTCATAAATTGAAACCTAACCTAAAATCCACGCGAGGATTCCAGACTACAGCAAAACCTTACAATTAAGTTCACCGTAATCTGGTCCCCAAACTCTAGAAATACAAGTAGACTTTATATTTCCAGACGTTATACCGATAACAGACATCAATTAAACCAATAAGCTCGCTCACATGGACTGTACAATAATTTGAAAGATGGCTACATTAGATAGATAGCTACGCCGCAACATATACATCACCGTCCCTGAAAAAGAGTACGAGAGCCAAAAATATTCAATTTCAAGTTACAACATTATTTCAGCCTCGGTGGAGTTTTTCTTATGTCGCTTTGAAGCTTTTGATATTCAGGAGAGTATCACAAACGGTCCATGGAAAGCTGAGGAAGTTTGTTGGTGAATAGTAGTCAGGGTGGTAGGTTACATGGTACCATGCGGAAGCCATCCTCGTCAGTTCACTTTTGTCGCAGCTGTTTTCGAACCATGTCTCCACTTCCCTGTGCAAGTTTCTAACAGATATCTGCAGACGATCCTTCATATCTCCATACTTCTGTTTATCCCTCTGCAGATACATCAACTTTTTCCTAAGATTGCCTGTGAGTATCTCATCCTCACATTGTGCCCCGTAGTAGTTCATCAAAGAGCTCAATCGTTCAGAATACTGATCTCTATACTCAATTGCAGTTTCAATAAAAGCCTGAAAACCTTCGATCTCAAAGTCCATATCATATACTGGAGGGGAAAGTTCCCCAGCGTCCATTACATTGTTTGCTACATCAATGGTAGCTCTGTAGAGCTTGCCAAGAACTCCTGTCGATGTGTACATAGGTTTGTCCCATCTCTCCATGAAATCTGGGAACTCTCTTGGTCTGAGATATCTCGGTATTTCAGCTGGTGATCCAGTTTTAGCAAAATCCACAGCGGCAGAATGGAGATTTGCTAGTTGGAGGCACTGAGGGCATCGGGCTTTACCTTCTTCACGATCTGCATGAACCAAGTGAGCGTTTGCGATAGCGCCTAGGGTGTCATTAATCATGTAATCCAGAAAGAATTTCTGAATTTCCTGCACAATTAAATTCCAACCTCTGGTTTAAAATATGAAAATACTAAATGATCAGGCAACTTGCTGAACTAAAGGGCGTTTAAATATTCAACTATAAATAAAACCCAAAAGTGTAATGAAAATAATAAAGAGAACCAGCCTTCATTCCTCGGTTTGCATTAACTCATCTATGAGCTTTACCAAAATCAGCATATCTTAAAGACAGCAGTGGAAGAACTAATGCTGTGAGAACAAAACTAGAACCCTATTTTTCTTTGTACTAACAAGAACTGTAAGGATTATGTGATACAACATTTCAAAGCCAGATTACAACATGCAAGATCTATAACATATGCGTCCCTAATCAATGCGCCATAAAGACACCTTATGATGCCAAATGGACATAAAACATGACATTTGAGGAAAGTATAATAGAAATGTAAGTCTATCCAAATTCTTCACATGCAGCATTATAATTTGGCAAGGATTGTAATGATGTTGCAAATACCTAATTTGGGATTACAGACTTGGTCAGGAAGCAGCAACATCAAAGAAAATTTACATCAAGGATGGAGCAAATTAAATGGTAACAGATTAAGATGCCGTTTGGATAGACTTATTTCAACTTATAAGTTGAAATAAGTTGAAAATAGTAAAACAAGAGTGTTTGGATGAACAACTTATAAGTTACTTTTTCAACTTATAAGTCACAGAAATAAAAGTTACATTGAGTAACTTTTTCAAAACTTTTTTGTCTGTTTGGAAAAAAATAACATTATTGACCCTGTTAAATTAACATAATTATATATATATATATATATATATATACATATATACATATATATTATGTATATGTACATATATATATATATACATATATATATATATATGTATATATATATATACATATATATATATATATATATATCATTATTGTAAAGGATATTTTAGTCTTTGTCAAACACTTTATTCAACTTTTTTTTTAAAAAAGTAAAATTTATCCAAACACATACCTCCTTTTTGTAAAAAAAATTTCAGCTACCTTTTTTTAAAAAAAAAATCAAAAAAGTAACTTTTGTCATAAAAGTTAAAACTTTTAAGTTTAGCCAAACGGCCCCTAACTAGAATGATCCAACTTATATCAAGCAGCAATATTAGAGCTATCACTTCCAAATTCCAAATATAAACATTCGTAAGTTCACAAAAAAAGTTCAAAAAGACCAAAAATGGACCACAGAATAACTCGGGACAGGACATCAGACTCGGGGAAGATACCTCTAAAGTAACTTCATGATCCATAAGGTGTGGTCGCCGACCAACATAATCCATTGGTGGATCCGATTTTTCTGGAATAAGATTTTCATCCCAACAGACAAAATACAAATCTCCATCTAAATCCCCACCGGAGCATTCATTTGGGTGAGGCCTGCATGAAGCAACAAAAAGCTCATAATTAAGCCAGTGAACCTTATTTTTATATGACGGAATTGGTTACGACTTCAAGGGCTCTGGTTATACTTCATCAGGCATCTACATGGTACTCAACAAAGGTGATACGATCAAACACAAGTTTCCCCATCATCCGTTCTTGATAGTTTTTATAATTATTTGTTGAAACTAAAAGGATTTACAGGTACATTGAGCAAGTTTTAGTAAATATTATAAAAATTGAGAAATAATCGTTACAGAAGCAGTGCCAAATTAAGTCTTGCAGCATTAAATTATCTTAATTCAACTACCAAAACCACTAGTAAATCGTGTTAATAATATTTGATTTTAACTGATTAGGACACAAACAATAGGGTTGTGGAAGAGAATTTTAAAAGCTGAAAATATTTTTCTAGAATTGTCTCACTCTACTACCCTAACTATTTCAGGGGTGTGGGTGCGCACTCCAATACTTGTCAAACCACATCTTGGTCCAACGTATTTAGAGCGATTAGATTTTAATTTTCTCCAAGTAGAAGTATTCGTTATCGGTTGAATACCCTTCCCTCACTGGTGAAATGCATGATTCTTTCCTTAACTTTCTCACACTTGTAGGTTTAGAAGCAACCATCACTGACTTTACTAGTTTTTCCGGCAACATCAATGTCTACAAGTCTTTTAGGGAATACCACGACATCATGTCGGATACATGTGACAGGCACTAGCAACGGCTATCAATTGGGCCACCATGACGTGTAACAATTGTCACTAAGAAACTTTCGTTGTGAAATGGGAGTCTAAACATCATGAAACCAATACATGGTTGGATTCAAGGAGATTCAAAACTTCTAAGGTTGTGATCAAAACTGCCCAAGAATTACAATACCTAAGTGGCTAGGTTAAATTTAGCCAAGGAGGTTAATAAGGAATCAGGAAGGTGATGCAGGTACGAACCAGTACTAAATTTTAACTCCTTGGACAGTGACACAGTCCAACACACTGTCTAGCATACTTGCACCCAATATCAGCGAGCCAGATGGTGTTAACACAGAGGTTTGAGTAGAGGTATAAGATTGCGTATATTAGGTCAAATTAACTTCCAATCAAAGTGTTCCATGACTATTTCCTTTAATAGAAAATTATAAAGAGGGTCAAACTTATGGTTGTGTGGGACAGATATCTTAACTATGGGATGTGCTACCAGTTGGTACATACAGGGAAAGAAAACACCGTGGCATATACCAGATTTCCATATTTTCCTATTCCTGTTTCAAGATTATAGAATGTATCAAGAAATGCTGGTGGTTCTTTAAAATCAAGTAAAAGTAAAGATATCGAGGTAGCTATATTGCAACTCAGCAACTTTATGCAATTAGAGTTCAACTGAGCAATTCAAAGGAAAACAGAAGCTACTAACTGGCTCCAAAAGAAAATTCAAAGCTGGTGACACCTCCGATAGCATGTTGAGCAACTTATGCAGCAACAGATAAAATCCAAGAATTGATATATATATGTACCTTTCCCCTTTCTGTGGGAAGACAAGACAATCTACCAAGCCCATATCATCTAATTGAATATCATACACGGCCTGGAGCACTCTCACATCGCCAGGATGAAGACATGGATTTTTTGTCACCACCACCTTTCCAACAATTACTGCTGTGTTTTGGTCAAAGTTACTAAAGAAGATGCGATTCCTGTCTTTTAACTCATCCTCTGTCAGAGTTATTCTGAGATAGACTTGACCATAGGCAAGTGTTCCTGTTTCATCAAGACACCCAAGTAGAACTCGACCTTTCGGAACGAAAATGCGGCATCTGCTTCTAATATCAGCTAGCTCATTTTCGCAATAAGCTCTGAGCATCATCACAAGGTAAGGTTCTGAGTTTGGGTCATATCCATGCATCAACATCTTTAAAGCAACTTTGTTTACACCCCCAGCAAGTTTTCCAAATTCTTGCAAAGCAACATCTCTATTAGTTAGAATTTCACCCAATCGGTGCATTCTTTCATGCTGCATCACCTCAAAAACTTCATCAGCTACACCCAGCGTAGAAAGGAGAGAAATGATTTCACGGTTTAAATAACATGGCAAATAATCACTCCACTTGGTGATATTGAGCATTGTACTTTGGGAATCAAACTTTCTCATACTCCCCCTTAAGGAAAGCTTCCGAAACGATTTCCTATCGACAGCTACTACTCCCTTGTAACCTCCATATCTTATCTGAAAAGCTGATGGTGTCGCTTTCAGCCCACATTTTTGAGCAACTTGCCTAGCAAATGCTAGAGATATCTTCCCAATACCATCCGAAAAACAATACTTAACTCCATCAGAAATAATTTCGACATCATCTATCATCTGCACATCCCGCAAAGGAACACTGAATGTTTGGACAGAAGAACTGAAAAGTTGACCCATTCTTGCAGCACATTTAGAAACACTGTAAATTGTATTGAACTGACCCATCCATTCTGTTATACTCCTTGCTGTCACAGATTCATTTGACGCAAACATCCAGACTGAATTTCCTCGAAGCTGGCTTGCAGAAAATGCCAAAAATTCAAATTTCTTCATACCAATAACAATTCCTTCCTTTAGAATGGAAAATATTCTTTTATAAATGTCGGTTCTATGGGGCTTCGAAAACAAACCCTGCTCAATCTCCGTTGAAAGTGTATCCGGAAAAAGCTTTCCCCAGTCTTCGTCAACAAAAGCAACCCTAAGGAAATCAGAAGCATATGCAGAATAATGACTCACTATGTAGTTTGCTCTCTCAGGCTCAGGGCCCAAGAAGTAAACTCTAGATGGAGTTATAAGAAGTCGGTAACAATTCATCAAGTTTCCTACTTGTGTGCTCATTTTGGAGGAAAAATGTTCTGGATTCCTCACATAGCCTACTTCATCCTGAATAAATTTCACAGGATCATAGCATGTTGTCTTCGAATCACGCAAACTTCTCAAGATTTTCAATGCAGTTCCTGCAGGTAGTCTGCTCAAAATATGAAAGAGTTCAGTGGTTACTTGACCGTATGAAATCTTTTGTAGGTGCACAAGTGAATTGAGCTGGAAAAAGATCTCATATTCTATGTTAACACCATCTGGCACACTGATGATAGGAACCAGCTTCAAGCAAGAAACATGTGATTCACATTTCATTAGGGTAAGATCTCCTAGTTGTGATGCATAAGGAAAGCATTCAAGAATCTCTGAAACAGACATGGATTCTGGAATCTCAAGACAAAAATAACATGACCTCCCGATAGCACAGTTTGACGAAAAGTCTACTGTGCGAACCCAACAGAAGTTCAAATCGTCTTTGCAGAGATGATACCTGTCACTCTTGAACTTTGAATGTAGAGTAGGCCGAGTAATCCTTCGATAGATTTTTGGTGCATATTTAAGCTGATAAACCACAAGTCCAAGTAGATATCAATCACTGTCACGATGCTGGGTCACTATACAAGCTCAATGGAAGATTTTCTTTTAAAAAACAGACTAAACAATCATTTAGCAAAGAAAAAATGTCCTACAATGCAGGATGAGTGATAAATAAACAAACGATAATGATAATGATCTTATTCGATAAAAGCGTAGACTAAATCCTACTCAAGGAAACATAAACGAATCAGTAGCGAATTATTGAGGAAGTAAAATATAATAAGGAAAAATAAATCAACCTGCAATAGAACGGCACCAGAATCGCCGTCGCTGCCATCAATCAAGCACCCAAAAGCCCCCATAACATCACTAAACCCAATCTCCAACTTATACACTTCCTTCCCACCAATACCAACCAAAACCTCCACCTTCCCTCTTTCAGTCATCACCTCAACCTTCTCCAACGGATCCCACTCACCAACAACAACCAAGTCTCTCTCATCAACAAGGTACCCAGCAAGCAACGCCCCACCGAAGAACCTCTTACCATTCTCCGTCGCCCTATGCACAATATCATCGTGCGAAGGTTGGATTTCCAAATGATTGAGTTGGAATTTAGGGATTCGGAACGATTCGTAACGAAGTAGAGCGGTTCGAGCGAGATCAGAAAAATCGAATTGGACTCGACCGAACCCGCGTGATCGCCAATTGGGGTGGTAGGAAGAGATCTCACAAGCGTATACGGGACCGATGAGAGACTCGAAGAAATAGAAGAGTTCGCTTGCGATCGCTGTTGTTGGAATGTTTCTGACCGAAATCGTTGAGTTGTTGTGGCGGCGATAGGAAGTGTGGGACCCGTTGGATTCAGTACTACCGTCACCTGTGTCGGCGGCGGAGGCGATCGCCATTGATGAGTGATCAGTGAGCAAAGTGTGACTGTAATAAGCGAGAGCAGCGAGGGAAAACTGAACGATGGGTGTTTGCAAATACGATCCCCTAGTAATTGTTTTCGTATAAACAAGCCATTATGATAAGTATTAAACAAATTCAGACCTTTTAGATTAAAATTATAATATTTAGGAAATAACCCTGCCTGAGCAAATTGGTGTTTATATACAATCGTACATCTGATAATAACAAAATTGGACATTGTGGTTAATTTCTACCTTATAACACAAAACTTATGTTGTAATGCAATAAAAAAACCCAGAGGAACCGTTCTGCTAAGTTTTGAATTTTCATTTGTTTAAAAGATTATTTCTTTTTTTTTTGGAAATAGTGATTATAATTAAAAAGTAAATGTTTTGAATAAAATTAATTTTTTTTTAAAAGTTGGAAAAGTGCTTGGCACAGAGAAATGAAATGTCAAACAAAAGCAAATATTTATTATGATAGAAATTTCTTTCGTTATTTCGTTGTGGATTGTCTAGAAAATTTTTAATTAAGGAGGAGGAGAGTCACTAACAGAATCATCATGAATTGGATTTAAATTAAATATTGGACTATTATATTTATAAGATCTGCGTAGCATAATTTTAAAATCTAACTCGGTGTATGATTCGAAAAAGTTACCAAGTTACTGGATTATTGATTAATCGGACGAATTACCGAGTCAACTCACTGGATCAAATTAGATTTATTAAATAAATATTAATATATAAATATAAATATACGTATTATATAGTATTTTCTGTAGCAACTATTAAAAAATTAAAAAAATAATTATATATAAAAAATATTGAATATATTTTCAAAATTATATTTTTTTATCTACAGTATTTAAGATAATAATCAAAAAAATCTAATATATAGTAAAATTTTTATATTTTATAACAAATTATCTACACCATATTTTATTTATTTATTATTTTCTAATAAAATATAAAAAATAAGAAATTAAACTAGTAATATAAAAGTATCCGATAAATTGCATATTTTAAAATGCTAATGAATGTGCTTCTCCATTTTAAATAAATAATTTAAAAAAAAATACTAAAACCGGGATTAGATGTATTCAACATTATATGTTTAACTTAATAACAGAAAAATTGCATTTTAGGCTTCTTCGGGATTAGATGGAGACGATTTCATTTATCAGTACTAATGTTTTTTGTATGAAATATATTACTGTAGAAATTCAACTTAGATTAGTCTATCAATTAAATTCACCTGATAAATTCGTTTTTTTAAGGGTAATGTTTGCCGACCTCTTAAAACTTCATTTTCTTAAAATTTATTTTTTAAATATAGAATAAATTAAAATTTTAAATAAATAGTTTTTATTAAAAATTTTCAAATTAATATATAATTTTATTTTTATAAAAAATTTTAATTTTTAAATTCATTTTTAAAAATAAAGTTGTTTCAAAATAAATACATATCCTAAATCGTAGTCTTTATGGGCTTTATAGTAAATCAGGCTTTGAGTGGCCCAATTGAGGCTACTAGCGTATAGAGCTAACGAAGAACAGTATAGGCAAAAAAAAAACACACATCTTTCCATTTATTAGTACGGTTAACTAGTGCCGTTTGGGATTGCGTTTTCCAAAAGATTTTTTTTAATTTTTTATTTTTTTAATATATATTTTATAAATATTTTTAAATTTTATTTAAAAAATATAAAAAAATTTTAAATAGTGAGATTTTTTCATTATATATTTTTATTATTTTTTTGAAAGTAAAAAAATAAAATTTATTTTTAAAAAAATAAAAATATTTCTATTATATAAAAATTTTATTTTATAAGCACAGTTATATGTATTAATGGAAGATATTTTTTGTCGCTAGGGGACGTTTAATATAGTGATTATTATAAAAAACTATTTAAAAATAAAAATATTTAATTAAAAAAATATGCAAAAATTATTCCATTTTTTTATTTTAAAAAATTTAAAATATTTAATAAAATACTGTAAAATTTATCAGTAAAGCGAAGTGATATTAAAAATGAAATGTATATGATAAGTGAATTCAAACATCTCATATGAACATGTTTGGGATCATTTAAGTGCTTATTTTATTTTATTTTCAAAAATTAGAAAGTATGAATAAATTATACATCAGAAAATTATTATATACATAATTTTATACTTTTTTATGTTAAAAAAATACAATTTTGTTTTTTAGAAAAATTTTACCAAAATTTTTTTTTATCAAAACATTTTATTTTAAACAATCTCAAATGACTCCTTAAACTAAAAGAGTGTGGTGTCTGATATTAATTTCCGATCATTTAAAATTTCGAAAAAAATAAAAAGAAATGTGTAAAACGTATGAAAAAGTTATTAACACAAGTTTTCAACGGAAAAACAAACAAAAAGTTTTGAAGAGGCGCAGTTCTCAGACATGCCATTTCGTTACTGATTAAACTTTTTTCTAAAGGTTTTGGGGTTCAATTTCTAGTGCCTACAAGTTGTATGCTGAGAATTTATTGTTTATTGTTTGATAATAAATTTTTTTAAAAAAAAAGTTGTCACTCGGGATCTCTGGAGAAAAGATAATTTTTTAATTTTTCATTTCATGATTAACATTTTATATCAAAAAAATTTGTCAATTATTCAATTCATATTTTTATTTAAAAAATTAAAAAAATAAAAAAATCTACATAGTAAAATCTTTTTATTATTTATTTTATTTTTAAATTAAAATGATAAATTTCATTTTTTAAAAAAATAAAAATATTTTTTATTTTAAAAAAAATTCTATTTTAAAATATTTTTTAAGCCTGAATTGCGAAAAATAATAATAATAATAATATCGTATTCTAAAAACCTAGTTTAAGAAGAACATTTTGGGACTTGTGAGTTTGAATTTGAGTTCTGTTAAGACGTTGCAATTTCAATTTGAGTTCGATGTTGGTTAACCAAATTATAATAACCAGGAATACAAAATTTTAAAATTTTCCTTTCGAAATTTTTTTAAAACGTATTTTGCAAAATTCAACACATTGTAATAGCATAATATTAACTTGTAATGTGGGTTGGAAGTTTCCACTTTCCATTTTGATGTTTGAAAAATATTTAGCAATATTTATGTTACTATTTTTTATTCTTCAACGCTCTAATATTTTTTTAATAAAGTATTTTATATTATTTTATAGAATTTTTTAATTTTGTAAAATAAATACGAATTGTATATTATAAATTATATATAATATATATATAGGAGGAATAATATCACTCTTTTTTTAAAAATATTTTCGGGTATTTCTTTCTCGAATTATAGCCGGAATGACCTCCAAATTTAATCTCCACCGTTGAATATAAAGAAATATGAGTTAGAAATATTTTCATAAAATTTTAGCTCAATCGGATCACGAATTCACCTTCATCTAGTCACTTGATCAAGATGACAGAAATGATACAATATATATTTTTAAGTTTTTCATCTTGATCAAGTAACCCGATGAAGGTGTATTGTAGTCCGATTGAGCTGAAATTTTATGAAAATATTTCTAACTCATAATTTTTTATATCCAACAGTGAAGATTGAATTTAGAGATTATTTCGATCATAAACCGAAGAAAGAGTGCCCGAAAGTGTCCCTAAAAAAAAAATATTTTTATCCCTCCCCTATGTATATATAATTTTTTAATTTAAAATTTAAAATTTATTTTTAAAAAAATTATTGTTTCAAAATATTTTATGGTAATCACTTCCATATGTGCCCTTAATGTTTCATTCATCAAGAAACATGAAGATTCTTATAAGCAAAGCCAAAGAAAGTAGATCACTTTGCTCAAAGAAGAACAAAGTTTGCTCGGTGTTTTGTTGAACTTTAAGAAAAAGAAGAGATAATAATAAAGAAGAAAAGAGCTAAAGCAACAGCACCAGTGATCTCTTTTTAGCATTTTAGATATCTAACTAACAGATTGTAAGAAAAATAACGAAGGCACCCGTTTTGTCACCGACTTTGGGTTCAATTTTATTTCAATTTTTTTATGTCAAATTCTTAAATAAATTTTTTTAAATTTTAAAAATTTTTTTAGATAAATTTTATTAAAAAATATATAATAAAATAAAAAAAGTAAACGTACCACATAAGCTGTTTAATGACTTGATTTTTTGACATGGATTATAGAAATAGCGCAGTGCTTATCCTACTTATCAAAATTTGATTTAATTTTTTATTTTTAAATAAGCTTTTTAAGGACTAGTTTACATACTTTTTTAAATTTACTTTTAATACAAAATAAATTAAAATACATTATTTCTATTAAAATTTATTTTTAAAATTTAATTTGTACTTATAATATAAAATTTTATTCTTTTAAATATTTTTAAGTTTTAATTTTTAATTTATTTTTTAAACTCACATACAAAAAAGTGAATTTATTCTATCGTAAACACACTCTAATTATAATGATTGTTTAAATTTTGAAACTATAAATGAATTTTACGAAATAAATTTTTTTTGTATATATAACTTTTATTATATTTTTGAGAAAAAAATAAGAAAATTTTTCTAAAATTTTAAAATTAATGTTTTTAACAAAATTTGTTATTTTAGCCACTAACAAAATCATTACCACAACGGAATAAATGGGTATTAAAAGTTGAAACCAACAGTTTGTGGTTGTTGTCTAATGAAAGCATCATCACCGCAAAGTGGACTTTTTTCAAATTTCAGATCCACAATTTGTTCTCTATGGACCATTTCTTTTGCCCACCAGGCATTCCTTCAAACTCGCTGCAAAAGCACGGTACATCAGATAATATTAACGACAAATTTCCGACCAAAAAAAAAATTGAAACAGCTTAGCAGGAACAATGGAAGTAGCGTAACGTCAGAAACCCTATCAATAGTATATTAAAATATTAAGGAAGTGTTTCAAATACCTAAAATTTTAATTTCTTAGCAAAAATTAAAAATTCAAATATTTCATATATTTTAAATATAAACTGAATTCAGAATTATACTTCATAGTTACTATATTTTATTTTCAACACATTCAAAAGTAAAATTCACTTCCAATTCTAACATATTTTAAAAAAATTCTATTTCTTATTTTTTAAAAGCACGCCCTAATCCTTAACAGCTTACATGCTGGAATAAGAGAACAACAAAGAATATCGCAGTGCTGAAAATTTTTGTCAATATGATAAGTAGGTAAGACGCAATAAGGTGACTTGAAAACTTATGCAAGCATGTGAACAAGGATGCAGATAAAGAGTCCATGAAGATGAAACCAAAAACCTGAAGAGCAACTTCTGTTGTCCGTGTACAACTCTGGGCAACAGAAACAACACAAAACAGCTTTCCACGTGATATATTACTATAGAATTTTTACCTTTTTATTCTTGTTGGATTGCGTGCAGACTTGCAGATGCTTCATTGAGTTTGCCAAAGGAACCTGTGGTCTTAGTTGGACAGCTAACAAGTTCATTTGAAACAAAAACAGGAATCTCCATTGAGTCAACCTTTGAGAGAATGTTAGGGCAGAGATTACTCCATGAAATCAAGTTGAAGCACTGTAGTCCTAATTATTTTAACAGCATTCAGGCATTGGCATACTGACACTACGAACAACAACATCACTGTTTGTCATTTGAACACAAACACATTGAATATGTATGACAAAGGAGAATTCTTTAATGCACTATACATGCATCACCGCCCGTGTGGATTACATCATCCAACTTGAGATTATATATCTTCGGAGAGAAATTGAAAAAAGAATGCAAAAAAGTATTCCTTGCTCGTTTCCTTTACATTTGATTCAGTCCAAACAGTTACAAAGAGCAGCTTGTAACATAGAACATGGCGTATGCGTGCTTCATGACACGCCAAAAGCAACTTTAAATACTCAGCTTTCAACTATGTAAAGTAATGCAAGAACGGGAAAAAAATACCGCAAAGCAGATGCTATAATGTTGCAAACCTTAACACAAATACAAATTTTGTGATAAGCAAGTCTACCAAAATTTATCCAAGCAAAGAAGGTTGCTGCAACTATTAGGAACTACCTTTTCTATATGATTATTCAATAAAGCTTTAGTTTATATGAGCAAAATTTGTTCATGAAGCGTGAGAGAGAAATTTCTTAAGCAATAAGAACTAATTGAAAGAGTACAAACATTTTCAGGAACCAGTTCTAGTCAAATAGCATGAGGAATTGAGATAGTGGCTTGGAACACATCTTCTACTGAAGACAAGTGTAAAAGGCCAAAGCTTGAAGTATAGGTGCTAGATAAGGTCACTTTATCCACCATATCAACTGGTTTCATTACAAAAATCCACTATCTAGCTTTTCAATATCATAACAACGAGAATAAAGGATCCACTGGAAGACAAAAGATGCATAAGGAAAAGGTATACCAGAAGCATAATTATAAACTGAGTCACAAAGCACAATTATTTGCAGCAACATTGGTTCAAAGTGGAATTCCAAGAAGCTCTAGAACTTGAAAAAAATGGATAGACTGCAGCCTAGGTGCTTGAAAGTATGACACTGAATTATTGCAATAAAAATTTTTGGCAGAGAAACCAAAGTAACTGCTCTGCAAACACAAACATATACCTCTCATTGTTGGAAACAGCTAGCTACAAGCAGCAGGAGAAAATAGTTACAAACTACTAGATTGACAACATGGAAGAGAAAGAACATGGGTCCAAGACTCTAGGGGTTTACCTCTACAGGCTCTGATATTATGTCTCATGATGTATGATAGATTGTCTTCCCAAGCTTGTCCAAGTCTATGTCATGTTCAGATGCTAGCTTCTCCTTTTGTTTACAAGCCACTTAAAATGAGATTGATCCGTCACAGAAGTCATGCAATCAATGAACAAGGGAAGATCCCATAGATAAAAGAAGTGAGTGTGCAAAGACTATGAATTTGATTGATAAAACGAATAACCACCACCAAATGCAAATGAGTACAATGATAATGTTACAGATGTTTTATCATACATCTCTGTTGTTTTTCTGTAACCATGGGAATCCACCTTCCAGTGGTGAGGAATCAGAAGGAACTGGTAATTTCCCTTTCTTGTTAGACCACAACCAGATCTTTGATACTGAGAAACTCTCCCCTTTACTCTGTATGCTAAGTTTCTTTCCTTCCTCAGCCCCATCAGTTGGCGAATTCTGATTTAATCCCCTTTCTTTACCATTCTTTGCACAATCAGATCGCTTCGATTTATTTGATAGTGACACCCGAAGATCAGCATCTACTACTACATACTGGTAAGACCCCATGGAGTAGCACCTCCTAGCATCCAAACTACTGCTGCTAGTCTCTCCCACCTCACTCCTAATTGCATTATCATTCGGGCCACAACCACCTGTGTCTGCGTCTGTGCCATCATTTCCATTACTTAACCTCTTGAATTTACCTAGTCTTACAGGGAACACCCTTTTCTCTGCCACAAACTCATCTGCTTCATCCGGCTTCTGTCTTGGCAATGAAATTCCTCCTTCCCGATCTTCTGAGCAACCTTCCTCATCCCTTGCCTCCTCGAAATCAAACATGGGATTCTCAATCGTGATCCCTGGCACAAATAGCGCTCCTCGACAGAGAGGGCATGTCGAATTCGAAAGCAGCCAAGTGTCTATGCAATTGAGATGGAAAGCATGACCACATACAGGAAGAAGGCGGAGGTGGTCATCGCTGGTGAATTCACAAAGGCAGACAGCACAATCAAATGGCTCCTTTGAGCCAATGATCTCTTGATAGAGGAACACAGGCAAGGCATCTATGAATGCCTGATCAAGGCCTGAATCATGCAAGTGGAACAGCTGCTGCAACTGGCGTTGGAGTGCCTCTGAGCCTGACTGCTCCGTGACCTGGTAGTGGCCAGATTGTGGTGATGAGACCGGGCCAGAATTCTTCCTTATAAAAAACCTCACCAAGAGATGTAGTAGGCCAGAGACAAAGAATATAACAGCCAAAATTACTATGATGAAAAGCACTGCTGGGCTTATTCTAGAAGAAGAGGAAGGTGATGGAGAAGTCACTATTGCTGGTGGAGACTGTACTAATGAAGATGAAGGTATTTGCTCGCTTTGCAAAGCAGTGATCCCATCTAATGTTATGAATTGGGAATGAAGCAGAGCTCTTCTATTAGATAGGTAGGCTAGAAAGATCATTTCTTCTTTTCTTTCTCTCAATTGATCCCTGAGTTCATTTGCAGGCATTGTTCGGCCTCAAAATCAAATCTTTCCAAGAAAAACAACAAATCCAGGCCAGTACAGATGATAGGCAATCGACAAGATTCATTCTTGATTTGGATTTTAGCAAAGATCATTCGACTCAAACACAACAGACTGATTTCTCCTTGAAACTAAGACAAACTGAAAAGAACAACTTCTTCTTCATTCACACAATTTATTTAAAGACTATTTATGGATGGACAGATTGAAAGGGAGGAGAAGAGAAAGCTGAGATCTTTCTTCTGAAAATCTAACCTTAAAAGACAGTGGAGATCTTGAAAGAAGGGTTGGACCTGTTTGGATTGTGCTGTTAGCTTGCACACGCTATTGCCTTGCAAATTATTCTTGTTTGGTTGAAGTTGAACCAAACAACAACAAACCCTAGCAGCTCTCTAATGTCTATATAGCTTGGCTTGCTTTGTTGTTCCTTCGAGTTCTTGGTACTTCAATTTTCTCTTTTTTGTTCTTGGATTGCATCAAAGTTGGATTAGAATAAATATTTATAACATAAGCGACTAGAAGAGGTTGGGAGAAGGTGGATTTTATTAGCTTCCCAAAAGTGGTTTCTGGTTGGAAAAAATTTATTCCGTCCATTAAAGTTTTAAAATTTGGAGTATTCAATAAAAAATTATATAAATAGTTCTTAAGATTTTTTTCTATTGTTTTTATTACTATTATTTTTTGAGTGAAATATGTTGCCAACTATAATGATAAAATGGTTTAAACTATGCAATAAAAACACTAAAAAACAAGATTTATTATTAACTCCACTGAACCACTGATCCGTATTCCTTCAAAACTCCAAAAATAACTCTGGGGAGCTTTTTTCCTTAACTTTTCATTTCATATGTTTTAATAAAATTTTTTAAATATTTTATAAAATTATTTTAAAAATTTTAATAGTACAAAAAAGTTTTAAATTGTAAAATCATTTTATTAGTTATTTTTATTTTTTTTGAAATAAAAACATAAAACTCGTGTTTCAAAAGTTTTCAAAATATTTTTTTTTTTCAAAAGTTCTTTTTCAATAAACACTCTCAAACCTCTTTAAAAAAATATAAATAGATATACTAATAAATTGTTTAATTATTAAGTGCAATATTAGGAACTCTCTAAAACTATTTGAAATTTTTTCATGTAATCTTCTTTGAAATAACATCATGGTTGAGCTCATAAATTAGGAGCGTTTGAATTGCTTACCATAAAAATAACTTTTTAAAAATTTATTTTATATTTATAATATAAATTTTATAAATATTTAAAAATTTTATTTAAAAATTAAAAAATAAAAAAAATTTACGTAATAAATTTTTTATTATATATTTTTATTATTTTTTAAAATAAAAAAATAGTACTAATTTTTTAAAAAATAAAAATATTTTTTATTTCATAAAAATTTTATTTCAAAAATACTATCAAACGCTTGCATATTTCAATTCTTTGGCAGTGCTATATAAAAGTAGAATAAGTTGAGATGTAAATTTTAAAATGACAAATAAAATAGATAAATTAAACTTTAAAATAAAATTTAATAAAAATAGAGAATACAAATAAATATATAATTAAGAAGAATAACTGAAATATGTAAAATATTTTGAATTTTAGATTCGGTTTAAAAAATAGTGTTCAAGGCAACTGAAAACGTTCTTACTAAAATTAATTATACTTCAATTTATGGCAAAACATGAACAATTGTATTCTTAAATTTTTTTAATAAAAGTTAACTCTAAAGCAAAATATAGAAGGCTAATGTGAATTTTTTATATAATAAAAAATCTTGTATTTTTAATGTGAAGAAGATATTAAAAAATAGTTGCAGGACAAGGATGCCAAGGTAAGATGTGACTTTCTCTCATTTCTGAAACAAGAACTTCGAAGTTTTTTCTTTTCGAATTTTTCTTTTAATCTTTCTTTGGTAGTTGACGCAAAGGTTATTTTCATATTTTGTTTCAAGTTTCAACCGGAACTGAAGTGAAATGAGGTGCTTGTTTACGTACCCCTTAGTTAACTCAAATTTTTTAAATTTACTTACAATATAAAATACATTATAAAATTAAAATAAATTATTTTATTAAAATTTTATTTTTTAAAATTTAATTTTAAAACTTATTTATATATAACACAATTATATAATTTTACTTTTATTAAATATTTTAATTTTTAATTTTATTTTAAATTTATTACCAAAAAAACAGTTTATCTTATAGTAAACACGTCTGAAATATTAAAAACGATTGACATTGTGTTTTAAATATTTATTATTTTATAAATATTTTAAATTTTTAATAAAAATTTTAAAAAATTATATATATACAATATATATATTAAATTTTTATTTTTTATTTAAAAAGATTAAATTTGTTTTTTAATAATTAATATACTTTTTATTCTACAAAAATATATTTAAAATTAATTTCAAACGTCGCAGTTTCTATTACATGGGATGACGTTGACAATGCCAATCTTCTTACCAAATTCATTTGATCGACACCAGAAAAAGCAAAAACTTATTTGTTCAAACAAGCTTTTTAGGATTCGGTTTGGCTGTGCATTTTAAAAAGTTTTTTTTTTCGAATTTTTATTTTATTTTTAAATAAATTTTCAATATTTATAGAGTTTATTTAAAATTTAAAAATTTTATATAATAAATTATTATTATTATTTATTATTTTAAATAAAAAATAATAAAATTCATTTTTTAAATAAAATATAAAATTTTTTATTTAAAAAAAGGTTTTTAAAAATACTTTCAAACACAACCTCATAAGCACTGCTTATATTTATTTATATTAAAAATATAATCAAGATGGATGAATATTTTTTTTCTTAATTAAGAATTAGTACGTGTTTACTTCAAACATGAATGCACTTTTTCCAATTAAAAAACTCCATCTCAATTCAAGATTAAGTAAATTAAACATAAAACTAAATTTATTTTTGTCATCCCAAATTTCATTTTGAAATTTTAAAATAAAAAAATTAATTTTAAAATTATTTTTAATATAAATAAATATAAAAGTTTACTTTTTATTAAAGTTAGTTTCAAACTTTAAAAGTTCATAAATTATTTTGAAAAATGAGTTTAAAATGAAATTAAATTCTTATTTTGAGATAAGTTTATTTTTTTAAAGTGAGCTAAAAAATAAAAATAAAATACTTAATAGAAAATAATTTTTTATATTTATTTTATATTATAATAATTTTAAAATTAAACTTTATAAAATTTTAATAAAAATATTATTTTAAAATTTTTATTATTTTTTATATTAAAATAGGTTAAAACAACACTCGGCACTAAAACTGAGTTCCGATGAACTGTTTTCCAAATCTGAAATAAACGAATAGTTAAATTTAATGCCACGCGGACAAACTTGGGTTCAGTTGGCCGCTGATTCGTAACCAAACGGCAAGACTGTAACCTTAAGGGCTTGTTTACATATTTTTTTTTTAAATTAAAATTAATGCCACGTGGACAAACTTGGGTTCAGCTGCCCACTCAAATGTATTTTTTTAAACTTATTTTTAAGACAAAATAAATTAAAAAATTAAAATAAATTATTTTTATTAAAAATTTATTTTTTAAATTTTAATTATAAATTTATTTATAATATAAAATAACTATATTTTTTTATTAAATATTTTATTTCTTAAATTTAGTTTTGAAAATGTGAATTTATTCTATAATAAACATACTCTAAACAATAATAAGAGTGATAATATGCAGCGGTTGGTTAAAGAGCTGAAGAAATAGAATTTAGTTTTCTATTCTATTTTTTTTTCTTACTGTAATAAGATTATTTATATGTTCTTTTTGTCGATGTATTGGTTGTGTTCATTTTTTACAAAATCATTTAGAAACCTTCCGTCTTTTTATGAGCTCTGCCCAATATCGATGTATTGGTTGTGAAGTAAGGGCATAAAATTTGAATAATGACAAAGGATCTCGTTGTTTCCATAGAGTATCCATTCCTAGTCAAGAGATGTTTAATAATGCTTTTCAAATAAAATTATTCTAAAATAATTGTAATTTCAAAAACTTCTATTTTCTTCTCCTTACATTCTTTTTTTCCTTCAACCTGACAACCATCTTGGTGCGGTCGGCCCCGTCCGATGCTGATTTTTTTTCTTTTTCTCTCCGGTGATCATCTCCAAACTCTCCTCTTGCTCTCCTTACTTCATTTCGCCAAATTAAATTTTCTTTTACCGCTGAGCAAAATCCTAATTTGGTCGTCTATCGATTCACCGCTATTTTTTCGACGCCGACTTGTTAGAATCTATACCCTCGACTTGTCTGAGTTTTTTCTCCATCATTTGAGCTCAATTTCAGCTTAGGAGAGAAGGAATACGATTTCTCGAGCGGTCATATAAATGGCCGATTCTGGCGCCAACGATGGTTTCTAACTTGACATCAGATTCTAATAAACTCGGCTACTCTTGAGAATTATTTTGTGTTAATTTCTCCTCTGGTCGGAAAGTTCGTCAGAATCGTAAATTTTTGTCGGAATCGACGAGCCCACAGCCGATGTAAGCGTATGCCCTTTTGTGCTCGTTTTGAACTCTTGAACTTGCTATTAGATTAGGATTAACCCATTCTATCTTAGGTGATCTATTGATCGAGAATCAACTAAGTTCGTCATCTCGATGCGATGTCGATTTGATTCAGTAAGCTTTTAATCCTTCTAGCTTTAGCAATTGTTAAATAGTTAAAGCTTATGAGTTAGTTTTCATTTATTTTGAATGTGTTAAATCTTATTTGATTATGTATTAGGGTTGAGAGTGGAGTTAAACCTAGTGTTCATTATTATAAAATTTATCTTTACCGACTAAATTTTACCAATCGAAAAAATTCTGTCAGTAAAGACAACACATACCGATCAAAAGAAAATTAGACGATAAAGTTTACACATTACCGACTGAAAATATATCTAGTTGGTAAATTGGCTACTCTACCGATTATCATACAATAGAGTCGGTAATTTATATCGATTATCGAATAACATCATCTCAGTCGGTAAAATTACTGACGATTATTAATATCAATTGTTATATTTGTCGATAAAAATAATAGTTAGTCGATAATTTACCCACTAAAAGATATTCAGTAGATAAAAAACTAATTGTAAGATATTAATCGGTAAAAACTGAATGAATATTAGTCATTAAATAAAAATATTACCGACAGTAAATAGCCGATCAAAATAAACTTAGTCGATAATCTAATCGACATTTTCTAATTAGTCGTTAAGTTATCGATTTGTATCGTGTCGTTAAGTTATCGATTTGTATCGTATTTAGTCGGTGTTTCTTTCGATTAACTCTGCCCGTTTTGCATTGCGTTTGAAAAGTACAAAATTTCTATTTTTTATTTCACATTTTTTAATATATTTTTTATAAATATAAAAAATTTATTTAAAAATTTAGAAAATATAAAAAATTTTATATAATGAGATTTTTTTATTATTTTTATAAAATAAAAAAATAAAACTCATTTTAATAAAAATAAAAAATATTTTTTATTTTAAAATTTTTTTATTTTATAACCAATTCCAAACGTTCCCACGTACGAAGGGACGCTCATCCGTTTTTTGTTCATTTTCTTTCTTCTCTGCTCGCGGCTTGGTTCGTCTGTCTCTCGTTCATTTTCCAGTCTCCCCCTCATCGACCACCGGTTCCTCCATCACAGACGCGCCAGTGATCGAACAATTCCTCCCTCTGTGATTCGCTTCCCCTGCAACTCTTTCACACTCTCTCAGTGCTTAGCTTGATGGCAGCGAACGGAAATGTTGCCGCCGGCAACCTGCTGCAAGATTCCGCTTTCAATTTTCACGACGATGCTCGCCGTTGGGTCGATCTAGTAAGTCACCTCTCTCATCCCAATTCCTGATAAGTTCTCTTTCCTTTCGATTTCTGTATCTTTTTTTTTGGTAATTTCGATTTTTCAAAATTTCTGTAGTTAATCGATTGACTTTACGCTGGGATGTATCCATTTGAACGTGTTGAGTTGTATGGCTCTTGGAAGTGCCTGTGTGCTTCAGTCGCTCATCAGCCGTCTTTATCATAATAGTTTGAATTAATCATTACTGGCGACCTTTAACAAGAAAGCAACTATGACAGAGCTGACATTCAACACTGCGACGAAGAAGATAACCGCAAAAAGTTGTTACGAGGGGACGCATAACAGCTAGAGAAGATCATAAGAGAAGCGTTTTGGATTCAACACTGCGACGAAGAAGATAACCGCAAAAAGTTGTAACAAGGGGGGCATACAACAGCTGGAGAAGATCATAAGAGAAGCGTTTTGGATTCTAATCAGGTCTTAGTCAATGTTGGAAATTTCTTACCGTTTGTGAAGTTGTTGGAATGAACCAGTATAAAAATCTGGTCGAGAGATTGATGGCAGAGATGAACGAACTTTTCAGTCGATGACTAATGAACAGAGGAGATCAATTGAGGACTCCAGTGAAGTTGGTGTTGCTGAAGAGAGGATGAGTATTGTTGATGTCATGCTCAAATTGCAGAAAAGAGAACCACAACAGGACACTAAAGAGAGGATGACTTTTTAATAATGAAGAAGGCTCTTGTTCAATATACATTCGTTCTTTCCATTTCTCAACAGGTGTTACATTTCTATATTGTTCTTTTGAATTCTTAACGATTCAATAACTGCTTTATTGCTGCTACGATCTGGTGACTACATGAACTGAAACATGCGCTGGAACACTAGAATGGGCAATGACATTGTTGCTAAACAATCCACAGGCACAACAGAAAGCAAGAGAAGAAATCAAGATGCATGTCGGTGATGATTGCCTTCTTTGATTTCAAAGTTCATGCATTGCCAAGTTCGGAATTGTTTTTGCAATATTTGTAAATTAGTTATTTGTCTTTCGAGGCTGTGCAGCTCGATGGTTAGCGATTGTCTTTGGAGGCTGTGCATTGCTAAGGTGCATTCTCAAAGGTGCATATATCTCTAGTCTTCTTTGCAATGTTATGGCTTTTTGATTTGCAGTGTTGGTACGTAATTCTGAGATTGCTTGCTTCATATTGTTGACCTTAAGTAGTGTGGGAGTCACTACTGAGCAACTTAATTTTTTAGTTACTCTTTTGTTGATCTTTGTTTTATACTTGTTTCTGCGCTGATATATGTAAAGCTACATACATATAGTGGTACCTATGCCTTAGTTGTCTTCTAAGATGGCTTCCTTAATTATGTTAGCCTTAAAAGTAGTATGAGAACCACTACTAAGCATCTTTCTTTTGGCTACTGTTTTGATCTTAACATATATACTTGTCCTGGGATACATAGATATATCTAACAATTAAGTATATTTAGGGGAACATGTAGTTATAGCTGTCTTGTTCATTTTCACGGCTCTATGATTAGCAGCATATATATACCAAGATTAATTATTGTGCTGACTTTAAAAGTGGTATATATCCTCTAACTGTTTATTCAAATTCTTGCATATGCTATACAGGTTATTCCCAGCGGCACCATGCGTTGATCAATGCATATGCAACATAGAGATGAAAATGTTTGGAGAGATGCAATCAAGTTCAAGCGAGAAAGGTTTTTGGACATGAACTAGTCGCAGAGGAGTTGTGTAGGAGTATTCCGTAGGTACTACTTCAACTTGAGAGAGGCTAGCTATCACAAAAGTCAAGGACAAATTATATATTTTTTGTACATTCACCATGTATTTGTGATTGTTAATAAATTAGTCATTATAAATTTCGGTGAATATTGACGTTGATAAATGTATATACTATTAATAAGTTTTGATGAACAGTGTGTAATTTTGATAAATATATATTAAATAATATATATTATTTTAATGAATATTATTGTAATATTAATGTATAAGATTGAATATAGCAAAATTTAATTATAACTCGAAATTTAGCCACTGAAATATTTCATTGGTAATTTGAATTTAGTCACTGAAATATTCAGTCGGTAATTTGAATTTAGCTACTAAAATATTTAGTCGGTAATCTGAATTTGTCTACTAAAATTTTAATCGGTAAGTCTAATTTACCCAGTAAAAATTCAATCTGTAAGTTGTAGACTATTGACTAAAGTTAGTCAGTCGGAAATGCACATTAATTTACTGACTGAATTTATATGTTAGTCGGTAAACGGATTACCGACGAGTTATTGCCGACTGAATACCGACACGAGTTTTTTTTAGTCGGTAATAGAGTAAATATGTAATAGTAATTGCTGCTTGATGATAGGTTATGGATTTAGATGATTACGTGGACCTCAGTGAGGGTTATCGTGTGTTTGTTTTTCTGGTGACATTGTTAGGTTATTTGGCACATCTAATATCCACTTGAAATCTTGGCATACCTTATCACTTTCTATGAATTGATTAAATTATTTCTCATACTACATTATGTGTATTGTGTAAAGCATGCTTGTAAAGGATCCATAACGAACTAACCTGGAAAGCATGTCGCATTTAATGGCTTACTTCGTTAAATAATCAATAGTATGAATTACTAAGCATTTTGTAGGAGTTCTTGCATGTAATGTATAATTTTAATTGTAGATCATGCTTATATAACATCATATTTATAATTATAATAGCATGTTAGCATTTCATGATCCTAGGTGGCCTGATTATAGAATATGTTTGACGTACACATTACTGCTTACATTTCAAACATGCATAAATATAATTATGATAGCATTTGAATGTATTGTGCATATCATGTTCATCGTGTGAAAGCATATTATATTGTATCTAATTGTTAAGAACTACATTGGTATGGGACAATGCAGAACTTGACAAATATTAATCTAATCTATATTATGGATGCTTGCATGTAAGCTGGGTCCCAAGACATACCGGGCGCTCAGATATATGGATAGCCGATTGGTTCTAAAATATATAGGACATCGAATTATGAGATATGGATAGACGATGTTTCTCAAGATATACTAAGTATCGATCTATGAGATATTAATAACGAGTGGGTTACAGAACATACTGGGCTCCGAGATTGTTTGAATCTAATATATAATGGTATTATATATGTATACGAGTTGGATATGCGATCTTACCCGATCACTTAAGCTATATGGCTGCTTCTAATGTATTTCATATATTGTTATCATATGCTTGCTGGTGTGGATATATTATACATATGTATTATGGCTCTGAAATGAGTGCATAGGCATATTGATATACATAAAGATGCATATGACTTTGAGAATAGTATATATAGTCGATTATCTGGCATATGTATATGCAACATTCATTAAGTTGAGTCATTAACTGCATATGCATAACTATATAACATAAGAATAAAGAACCTGCATAGTATAATAATTTCATAAAAGAAATGAATTATTGTGTGTTGTATCTCATTCTCATCGTATCCTCTCTACCGAGGACTGAGTCGGTATGAAACAATTCAGGACTTGGTAGAAATGATCTTGATCTAATCCTTGCGTTTTTGTACATGTAGAAAGATAAAAATCGAATATTAGGTAATGCATTAGAAAACTTATATCGGTGCATTTGCTTTTTACCTCACTGAGACTGGGCTCACCTTTGTTTCTTTCTTTGGTCTCAAACCCAGTCTTTACAGGGTTTTGATTGATTTAGTGAACTCCGCAGCCGTGGATCAAAGACACGTTTTAGGTATGTTAGTCATTTCATATTTTATTTAGTTGGCGCTGTAACACTCGATGGACTGTTTTGTTCTTATTATTATTTTACAAATTATCGGCTTGATAGCCAGTTATTTATTCAATTATTTTCTCTATTATTGAAATTATTACCACAGGTAGCGATTGTATAAGCTAATTAAATTTGCCGATAGGTCAATTTTAGGTTAACTCGGATCGATCCATTTAATAACCGGATCAAATTCGTTCAACCCTAACCCAACCCATATATTTATACGGGTCAAGTTTTTAACTCTAACCCTGATTAAATAGGTTGATTTCGGATTGAATTTTCGAATTGGATCATATATTGCCACCCCTACATGAACACTTCATACAAAAAGGAGCAAACGCCTTTCTACTCTGATTTTTCTGATTTTGATCAGACTAAGTATAATGCAAACAATATTTTTGGCGACCTATTTTGCCATCAAGCATGCACAAAGCTAATAACAATTAAAACCAATCCATCGACAACTGCCAGATGCAAATTGAGAAGGTTATGCTAGAAATCAGTAGATTTATGCTTAGCAAAAAGAAATTAAACTTTCACCAGTTTTTCTTCTAAGACCCTATATAAGAAACATAGAAGTATGCAACAGCAGTTGCATGCTAACCTTTAAGGTGGAAAAGATAAACAAACTATATGAAAAATGACTCGAGAAAACAATCACTGAAACGCCCACGCATTCTGACACCGGATCTGTGCTTCCTCTTCTGGTGTGAAATCATTCTCAATGCCAAAGTAATCGCGAACCTCTTCCACTGACATGTCCTTGATAATATCTGCTACAGCTTGGCATGTAAGGTCAAGCAGCTTCGTGCAATCCAAATAATTTGCAGCCAAGATCATCTCAAACAAATCTACATGGTCCATCTTGACAAACTCTTTGTCAAATTTCATAGTTTCCTCTGAATATTCCGCACCCTCTGAAGCATGTTGATTCCAGTACTTGATAATCTTGGACATAACCGGACCAGTGACATTAGGCAAAGGCACAACGAGACCACAATCTTCAACTATGTTCTTGATCGTCACAGACTGCATAGCTGCATCTAAATCAACTTCAAGTTCTTGCCCGTCTTTGCACTTTAGCAGGACCTTTGAGTCGTTTAATACAGATTTGTTAGCATCCTTGTTTGGAGCCTCTTCTCCCTTTGAACTATCGTCTTGAGGCTTAAGGTCCTGAACAGCTTTCTCCTTTCCAACCTTAAGGTCCTGCGCAGTGTTATTGTTGCTCTCTGGAGCCATCGTAACCTAACCTGGATAAGCAGAAAGATACAAAAATGTAAAATCAAGCATACACGACACAGAATTTATACAAAGCAAATTACGACAGAAAATTAAGGCGTTCTTCAAAATACATAGCAATCTAAACGATCAAGGCAAAGGCAATAGTAAATCATGTAAGGGCATTACAAATTCGTTAAACCTAGCAAGCATGGTCTTGATGAAATCCTTCAAGCAATAATTCCTATAAACAATTGCAACATGAACCAACATTGTTGATCAACGCCAACATTGAAAATTGCGACATGAACCAATATCGATTACACCAACATTGAATTTTCAACATGAGCCAATATTAATCAACATGAACCAATTGCAAAATTCCTATAAACACCAATATAAGATTAAAAACCCTAAACAATAACAATCTCCAAAACACAAAATTCAATTAAAGAAAGCTTCTAAAGAACTCAATTACTTTACAAAAACAAATTAAACAAAAATTGTAAAACCCAATTTCTTATTAATATACAGATAATTTGCAGTGAGCAAACACACAAGGATCCTAAAGGACCCTAAAAAAAAAATTAGATTTCACCTTGAGAAGAAGAAGCAGAAGAAGACTGCCTTGTGTTTGTTTTGAAGTTGATGATGTTGTCTGGGAGAGCAGTGAAGGCTTGGGGTATATATTGGGATTGGAAATTTCAACTTTGAAACGGCGATGAGAAAATGTTTTTTCCTTTGTGGAGTTGGAAGACTCCTTATCAAATTAGAATTTCAGTGATTCCATAAAGAGAGTCCAACATTAGGAAAGTAACCGACGAGAAAGAAATTGTTGGGTTTTTAAATTTTTGTCGGATCAAGTTTTGTAGATAAGATGGACTTGAATTGGTTAGCCCAAACTAAAAACTAGTTAGGAACTTATTATCTTTTTATTTAAATTTTTATTTCAACGTTCATCAATATTTTTTATTATATTAATAGAATATTTTAGTTTAAAAATATAAAAAAACTTTATGTTATAAAATTTTATAATTATTATTTTAAAAAAGATAAGACTTGTTAATTTCTTTAAATATTTCTTTTAAAAATATATTTTCAAAAGCACTCACAAAGTGGTATTTATTAATAATTTTTATTTATTTTTTATTTTAACTTTTTATTTTGTATTTTTTGTATTTTAATATTTTATATAATTTTTTAAATTTAATAATACAAAAAAATTTTACGATATAAATTTTTATTTTTTAACTTATTAGATTAAAAATACAGATTATTTTTTAAATAATTTTCAAATTTTTTGAAATACTCTAAAAATTTAGTGTCCTGCCAAAAACTCTTAATAAAATAAACATTTCAACCCAGACAAGACAACCAATAAATATCTACAATAAATTAAGGCTATTTCAGTTCTCCACCGACTTTTTTTTAAATCAAAAATTCACTTTTAAATTCAAATCTCAAATACAACTTATCTCTGAACTCAATTCTGAATATATTCAAATATAAAATTTTATTTGTTTTACAAAATCATTAAAAAAATAATTTTACTGTTCAAGAACATAATCAAATAAGCTTTTAGGGACTGTCTGATTCAGCTTATAAAAAAAAATTTTTTAATTTTTTTTTCATATTTTTTATAATATATTTTATAAATATTTAAAAAATATAAAATAATTTTTTGTTAATGAAATTTTTTTATTGTATATTTTTATTATTTTTTATAAATAAAACATAAAACTTATTTTTTAAAAATAAAAATATTATATTTAAAAACTTATTTCAAAAGTATTTTCAAAGAATCCCTAAAATGTAAAGTCAAAATGTTTACAAGATTGCATTTGCATGTGCTGGTGTCGTCCATTGTTAATGTTCGTTATCAATAATTAAGTACTAACTACGAAAAAGAACGAAGAAACGTGCGGAGTTTTGTTATTGGTGGAATAATTACCAGTATTATAAAATCATCATTAATCATTATTAATGAATGAATCAATCAATCAATCAACATTCACATGATTGCACAAAGAGGGAACCATAAATTGATCCAGGCTCGACCAATGCCCAACAATCTTCACCGTCGACTATGGTGGTGTTTAGAAATGATTTCAAATTTTTATTTAATTTTATTAAAATTTTAAAAATAAAAAATTTTATATTTTAAAATTTTGTCATTAATTATATTTCTTTAAAATAGAAAGTTTATTTAGAAAAATATTTTAAAAAAATACTTTCGAATCCCTCAAGTTAAAACACGTGACACACGTGACGGGAGAGCTGTCACGCACGTGGGATTGGTGTGGCTTTGAGTGATATGCAAAAATAGTGTGGTGCAACTTTTTCGTTGATTTTTTTTTAAATTAAAAGCATATTAGTGGATTTTTTGAAAGTATTTATAAAATAAAATTTTTTTAAAATAAAAATATTTTTATTTTTTTTTAAAGACGAATTCTATTTTGTTATCTCTAAAAAATTAATAAAAAAAATTACTACATAAATTTTTTTTATATTTTATAAATTTTTAAATAAAATATTTAAATATTTATAAAATATATATTAAAAAATACAAAATGAAAAATTAAAATGGAGTTTTTAGAAAACACAAATTGTTTAATCTTTCTTTTTTTTCGTTAAAGAGATTATATTTGGTATTCCTTTTCACGATGGGTACATTTAATTACATATAAATAAGTTATTTCAAAAATAAATCTTTAGTGAAATAAATTATTTGAAAGTAAGTTTGTAAAAATAAAAATAACAATTATCTAAAACCGGTAGATTTCTTAATGGATAACCTCTTACATATAACTTTTATTGCATTGTTTTTTTTAATGTTCCGTTTCATGTCCTATCACTATAAACCATTTACCATTCTAATTATACAACAATTATCAATTTGACGGAGACCAAATTAAAATTATATTCCTAAAACAATTTTATGATAATTATGATTCAAAATAGAAACTTTTTATTACACTTACTAAAATAATTTTTGGAAGAAAATCATTATGTAACGCCTTATATATATATACACACATATGTATAAAAAAAAAGACGTATACACATTGCTTGCTTAGATTGACATATATTGGTTCATATAAGTTGCGTAAAATTTTAAAATTTAATATCCACCGTTAGATATAAAAAATTATTAATTAAAGATTGTTGATAAAAGTTCATCTTAATTGGACCATAAAACGATCTCTATTAGATCTTTTAATCAAAATGATAGAAAAAAAATATTAAGTTTTGTAATATTTGTTAATTTCTTTTTTCTTGTCGACTGAACTAATCCAAAAAATGGATGGAAATTGATTAATGGTGAAACTTTTCTTTATTTTTGTTAATTTCTCTATTTTGTAATTTGATTAAGCTAAAGATTTATCGATTTCACAATCCATAGTTAATCATATTTAATGATGAAAATTAAATAGCATCTTATATGTGCCAGTAAACGCTAATGTAAATCTAAAATAACAATATGTATATATTTTTTTCTATTAATTTTTGCAATTATCAACATATGTGCAGAGATTTTCTCGTGCAATTGTTTATAAAATAAAACTTGTTTAAGACAAAAAATATTTTGAGATTCTTAAAAAATAAGTTTGATTATTTTTTATTTTGAAAAAAATAAAAATATACATTTATTGTTTTCTAAACTCTGTAATCTTTTATAATCTAATAAGAACACAAAGCAAATGCTTTTATCTTTTTAGTTTTTGGCAAGTCACCAAATAATACAAAAGTCTGCTTTATAAAATTTATAACAGAATCTGACCCACCGAAATTTTTTTTGAATTTGAACAGCGGGATTCAAGTTCAATTCACTGACCCCAACAAAATTTAAACCATTCCAATCTAACCGCACCGCTCCACTTGATCCAGACACCGCACGTGCTAATCTATCCGTTAGAACTCTAGCACGTGCTACTCTTTGCATCCTTTTTCAAACATTCGCAAATAAATCCCACGTATTATACGTTTACCATAAATACCCCTAAAGGTAGAAATCCAAGTGATATTTCTTTTATAGGCCTACTATGTACCAAATAAACTATTAGTGGAATATAAGTGTGATTTTATAGAAGGCTGCAATTGCAAATGTGTTTTGTGTTTTTGAATTCCGAATCATCCCCAATTCGTTTCATCCGTTCATTCTTTTCATTCTCTCTCCGGTAAATTAGGGAGAAAAAGAAAGAAAACAAATCATTACAATAATTGAACTCTGTTATTGATCGAAGGTGAGTTGATCTCAATCAGATTCGAAATTTTTGATTTTTTGAAATTTTTTTTTGTTGGATTGAAAGTGTTGCGATTCCCGAAACCTTGATTTAGTTTAAAAAAGGAGCTGGAAAATGGCTATGGATGGTTCCGATGAGCAGCAACAACAGCAGCAGCAGCAGAGGGATAGCAAAGAGTGCGTGAAGGTTGCGATCAATAAGCGACCGTTGATTGCATCGGAACTTCTACTCGGGTGTACCGACTGTGTCACCGTTGTCCATGGCGAGCCACAGGTAATTGATTCACTCGTTCTTTTCAATTTAAAAAATTTCTTAGATTAAATATTCACTGTTGAAATTGGTTAAGAATTTTCTTTTAATATTTCTTCTTAAACTCTTTTCTTGTATCACGTGCTGGGGTTTTACTTTGAATTTCATTATTGAATTTGCTACCGAAATCTATCTGTAATAATAACTTTTAAGTTTTGGGAAGGTTGTGGTTGGATTTGCTTGGGATTTTTGGAGTGGAAGGCTCTTTTTTGTCAATTTGGAAGTTTCTGATGCTATACGAAGAGATAGTGGTGTTGGATTGTCGACAGACGCTTGTGTTAAAGAGCTTTGATTGATACCTTGGTAATGTTAGTGATTGCTTATTGACCTTATGGTTTCCTTCATTTGAATTGGACATCTGTAAGGTTGCTTTGATATTTGTTTGCTGAGCTAGACCGTTGAATCTGTAATCTTTTAATCTCAGCAACTTGAGAAGCTTGATTTATTCATATTTGTATAATGTGAAGCATTGTTCTTTACGTCGTGAGTGCATACTTGTTGTCCCCTTTACGTAATCTCCGTGGTCTCATTCTTGTATTTCTCATAGAATACCATGTTTTTGTATTTTCTTCTCTGGATTTGTTGTTGTTAATGGAATGAACACGACTCTTGTTATTGTGCTAGGATACTTTAACTAGTGGACTATCAATGTGACAGGTTTCTCCTTTTAAGTTTCTACTTCATTGTCATTGATACTTGTTTCTGGAATCTTTGAAGTGTAGGATACATTCGAACCATCACCTTATTCTTCTAATCTTAAGAAACTTTTGTCGTTGGTTTGTTCTTTGTCAGCTTCCTTTTAGTATTTCCGGTTCATGACACTGTAATTAGTATGAATTTTTTGGGAAGGATGTTTATTTTAAACTGTAGAAAATTGAACTTGTAGGTGCAAATTGGTGGGCATGCTTTCACATACGACCATGTTTATGGGAGCTCCGGTTCTCCTTTGTCATCCTTATATAATGAATGTGTTGCTCCTCTTGTGGATGCTTTGTTTCATGGCTACAATGCCACTGTTCTTGCATATGGGCAGGTAAAACAGAGTTTGATCTTGATAATGTAATTCTGATTTTGTAATTTTCTTTTGTTCTCACCATATCCTGTTTCTTTTTATTGCCCTCTATGCAGACTGGTTCCGGAAAAACATATACAATGGGAACCAATTACTCGGGCACACCGGATAGTGAAGGGATCATACCCAAAGTCATGGATGCCATATTTACAAAAGCTAGTGCCCTGAAGGACACCGCAGAAATATATATAAGAGTGTCTTTCATAGAGGTTTGCTACTGACTAGCTTTTTCAACAACGTCCTATCTTTTCTTACTAGTGCTATACTGCTTTCCTTTTAGAAATGAATCCTTCCTAGAATATTTGATGTGTATTATCACTTTATTCTCTCTTTAAGTTATTATAAAACATATCTTTTTTCTCTTTGAACAGATTTTTAAAGAAGAAGTTTTTGACTTACTAGATCCCCATCTCAATGTTTCTGTGAAAAATGAGGGTTCAACCTTTCCTAAGTCCGCATTACCATCCAGAGCTCCGATTCAAATCAGAGAAACAGCAAATGGGATCACTCTTGCTGGAGTCACAGAGCTAGAGGTTGGCTCAAAAGAGGAAATGGCAGCCTGCTTGGCTCGAGGTTCACTATCTCGTGCCACAGGTAGCACAAACATGAATAGTCAATCAAGGTGCGTCTATGGGAACTACTAAACAAGTTTCATAGTTATGCTTAATATAACAACTAACTATATTTTCTTTCATGGTGGTGATGGTAGTTGTGGTTATAAGTTTGTTTGCTTAGTCATAATTGTTTATCTATATTTGTGTTTCTTCTGTGCTCCACTACTAGTTATGCTAAGTTTTATAAGCATGCGAAAGTCCTTTGATCATAATATCTATCTCTCCATCAACAAGCATTATGCCATTGTGGTTGCGAAGGAAGTTATCAGCTGTTATTACTTATTTGTAGTAAGGGATTGCCATTAGGGGCTACTTGAAGCTGCTATTTTGCCATTAATTTGTTTGGAGTAGGATATTACACTTTGAATGCAAAGCTTCTAAGCTAATTATGCTTATCCATAAATAAATGTGTCTGTTAGCATTGTCCTTTGAATGCTAAAATTGGAATGACATTACCAATCAGCACTGCTGCAAAACCACAACCTTTCCCTTAAAAGTTTGGCAGTAACATTTGATATGCTTGCTATTTCATTCTCAATGTAGTAAGAGTATGCACAAAATTCAGCAAAACCATTTGGTGTTTATATGGGGTCTTGATATATATTGTATTTGATATATAATGTATTTTTCATTTTATAATTGCAGTCGTTCGCATGCTATTTTTACGATATCATTGGAGCAAAAGAAAATACAAGGTAATGTAGCCAATAGAGAAAGCTCTATCGAAATTGACGATGACATTCTATTTTCCAAACTTCATCTTGTGGATCTGGCTGGGTCTGAACGTGCCAAAAGAACTGGTGCTGACGGATTGCGGCTAAAAGAAGGTTGCCAGATTGTTTAATTTATTATAACTATTGACCAATGTGTATGGGTCTTGATATAACATCTTATTTCATGCAGGTATCCATATCAACAGAGGGCTATTGGCATTAGGGAATGTGATTAGTGCTTTAGGTGATGAAAAAAAGAGAAAGGAAGGAGGTCATGTTCCGTATCGTGATAGCAAATTGACACGTCTTTTGCAGGTATGTCAGTCCTGTCTTTACAAGACTACACGATATGTTACTTGAAGTAATTTTTTTATGTTTTCAATCATTGCATGCATCAATCAAGTAAAAAGATCATAGGTGTAATTTTTACCAGCAACGACATGATACAATAAAGTTTTCCATGTAATATTATTCCCATTGCCAGTTATTGCAACCACAACTTACTTTTAACCTTAAGGTGTGTCTAAATGCAAACTTGTGGATGTTACTATAAACTTTCTCAAGTTTACCTTTTGCTAGGTACCTATTTGTTAGGTTGGTCTATAATTCTCAATTCCTCAGAGAGTACACAGTTCAGTTAACTCCATTTGTGACAGAAAATTTTATGATAAGCATTTCTTCCCTCCCAATGTAGGCTATGTAGTACTGAGTTGATCACCTAGTTATTGGTAACTGATAGTTGTAATTTTTGGTAGCAAGGTAGTGCATGTTAAAAAGCACGGTTCCAACTAGAACAAAACTGAAAAGGACGTTAATCAGTTCCAATTATGTTTTCTGCTAAGTTTCCTTTTACTTGATCCTCACTTCCAGTGTTCAATTGACATCTTACAGTGCAACAAAATATTATCATTGTGATGTATGTCTTGTCTACATTATGATGATGTTGTGACACTTATCAAATATGCATATACCATCTGTTCTTTTGAGAATTCTACTTTGCAGACATAACATGTCCTGACATCACTATAGGAAAGCGTCCTTATATTATGTCTATACTGAATTTTTTTTTTCTTTAATTCTTTGCAGGATTCTCTTGGCGGTAACAGTAAAACTGTCATGATTGGTTGGTTTTCTTTTTCTTGGTTTCTTTTATGTTGGAATTCTTGTTACTAAATCAAGTAGTTCCCAGAATAAGATATGCTTTTGTGTAGCTTGCATTAGCCCTGCTGATACAAATGCTGAGGAGACAATAAACACTCTTAAGTATGCTAATCGTGCACGCAATATTCAGAACAAAGCAGTGGTATGTGGCCATTGATCTTTATTTTACTAGTCATTTCGTTGTAATTTTGTCCAACGTGCTTTGCGACTGTAGATAAATCGCGATCCAATGGCAGCTGAGATGCAAAGAATGCGCAGTTTATTGGAGCAATATCAAGCCGAGTTGCTGTATATTCGTGGTGGTGGTGCACCTCTTGAGGAGCATCAGGTAAACTCTGGTGATGAAGTCTGTCTTCTGTTTAGGTTTTGCACTTCTGTCTAAGCATCACCTTTTAGTCCTATTCTTCAACATTTGTCCTTGTAGGATCTTCGCCACAGGCTCTCTTTGCTTGAAGCAAGCAATGTAGAGCTTCGTCGAGAACTGAAAGAACGGAAGATTACATGTGAACACTTTGCAAAGCGTGCCCTTGATGCCCAGGTATGTGAAAGCTGGTTATATAGCAAGGATAATAATATTCACCTTTAGGCAACATGAGATAACATTTTTATGTATTATATTCTGTGAATCCCACAGCAATTGCTAGGAAACAAGTTAATGCTTGAAAGTGCACATTGTATGATAATATTATCAAAATTGTGCATTACGTTCTATTTAAATTTTTTTGTCTCCTTAATGGCTGAATCAGCTTGAGAAAGATGAGCTCCTACTGAAGATGGAATCAACGGGTAATGGGAACTCAGACGGAGTTAATAACAGCACTGAGAAAACAAAGGTTTGTATGCTCCTTATACCTTATTTATAACTGAGATTTCATGGTCATGTAATTTATAATCTGTCTTTAACAGGAGCTAGACTTGGTAAAGAATTATGTCCAAAAGATTCAGCAACTGGAAGCTCAGTTGCTCCGAGCTCAAAGTTTTTCTGGCTCTGGTGACACTGGCCTTGTTGATAGTCTCTTGGAAAAGGACTGTTTCCTTCCTTGTTTAAGTGATATGGCATCAGATGGTGATGATAAAAGCAGCAATTTCTCCGGTAAGTAGTAAAGTACTATGAATCCTATTAGCCATCTAAGCTAAGAAAATATCATGTTACTATCTGTTCATTTAAATATAATGCAATTCAAAATGAATCAATGAATTTTTGTATCTTTTTTTTTCCTGGGAGAACTGATGATCTATTTATCCGTAATAGTTGTTGCTATCTTTGTTTTGGTTCTCCTCATCGTATTTCCTTTTGAAGTCCCTATTTAATAGCACTTTTTCAACATCCATGAAACATTTGAAGGCACTATACACCCTTTTCTGGCTGGTTAAAGTATGTTTTGTCCTTCACCGTGATGAGCTCAACGGCACTTCCAGAAAGTGTTTGGGCTTCATCTAAAGTGACACTTGTCACATGCATTTTGCTTTTGGTTTCTCCACAGGTGTTTGGTGAAAAGTGATTTGTCAATTAAGGTGGGGCATAGAATTTTTATTCATGTGGAAGCCATTCATCTGTGTTTTGCATCAGTGGCTCATGCTGTACTAAGCCAATCTTCTTTATGAATGGTTTGGCTGGTGAAATAGTTGTCTAAACTTTAATTCTGAAGTTTTGTAAAAACATTTTTGGGATTTCCCTTTTTTGTCCTCATGATTTTACCTGTTGAATTTAGGTGAAGCTGAATATGAGAAGGAGCACGAGCATTCAACCCTACAAGAGAAACTTGGTAAAGAGCTTCAGGAGTTGGACAAGCAACTTGAGCAGAAGGAGGTAGAGATTTTCTTTACCATTCATGTTTTGCACTTAATTTAAGCATTTAACTACACTTAATTTTTTACAATTAACACGTACAAAAACGTTTGGCCAAAATGGTGTTGCTATCAACAAGTTATCAGGATGATCACATTTCAAAGTGCATCCTAAGCAATGTTCCTTGTATAAGGTATGTTAGACTTGGATAAGGAACAGCATTTTGAAATGTTCATACAGCACAAGTGAGAGATGATTCACCTAGGAAGTGAAAGTATTTGGTATGATATTAGAACTGCCTAAAATGGAGAAATTGGAGAAGGGTGCTTTAGTGTTTTGCTGAATTTAAAACTTTCGAAAAGCAAAGGTTGTGTTGTCTGCTTTAAACATAGCAGAATCTCCCCATCTTTTTGTTTATGTGTACTCATTTGAGTTATAGAGCATCATTAACAAAGTTGGCTTGGTTATGAAAGGCGGAGATGAAGCAGTTTGCAGCATCAGATACAACTATGTTGAGGCAAAAATTGTTGGAGCTTGAACAAGAAAAGAAAGTTTTACTGGCAAGTTGTCCTTAACTTATTAAAGTTTCACTGATTCAATACAGTAATTTTCATTAATATAGTTGCTCATGCAGAAAGAAATTGAGGACCTTCGATTCAACCTAGCGCACATCTCTTTAACCTCCGACGGAAGTACCCAAAAGTTGAAGGATGATTATCTTCATAAATTGAACATGCTTGAAACTCAGGTTACAAATCTAGTATTGCACAGGCAATTACTTAATTCGTGTATGTTAGCAACTAAATCCACTACATGTTCAAAACCTTATTGCCAGGTTTCCGATTTGAAGAAAAAGCAAGAAGCTCAGTCTCAGCTATTGCGCCAAAAGCAAAAGAGTGATGAAGTGGCTAAGAGACTGCAAGAAGAAATTCAAAGAATAAAATCTCAGAAGGTCTCACTTTTGCTTTGAAATTGTTTCTTAAGCTCTTTAATCTTACTAAAGCTGGACTTGCTTCTGAAAACTATCAGGTTCAACTTCAAAATAAGATTAAGCAAGAATCAGAACAATTTAGGTTGTGGAAAGCTACAAGAGAAAAGGAAATTCTACAGGTAATGAACTTTAGGTTTATTTTTAGAAGTCTATAACCTTTCTACTTTCCTGACTGATGCTACTTTTCTATATCATGGTTTATTTATTCTTAACATCATTCTTTAGAGATCTACTTAATTACGAGACTTCCACAAGATTGTAATGTTTATTTCGATTTTCAGTGCTATTTGTCATAACTTGCAGTTTACAGGACTCGCTTAATTATAGATGCACTAAGATGGGACCAAGATGCGCTGGGTGATCTAATTGTAAATACAATTCAGATTCTTAAACTGCAATTCAGTGGGTTAAATGTGAATCCTTGCACATAACAATTGTGTGCAATTGAACATTTTTTAGCAAACAGTCTCATAAATACAAGGAAATAACTCCGTGAATAATGATATAAAAATGGATCAAGAAATTCCAGTACCTCCTGTAGCTGGTTTTTGTTGAAACGCTTTTTTTAAGGAAACAAGTCTAGGCGGGGCTCAAACAAAATGCTGTGTCAGAAACAATAGTTACAAACCTAGTGGATAAAGCAATTAGTTCATAAATTCTAGTGTGTCATATATGAGCTGAGCGTACTTCCTTGCAATCGCAATAAACTCTGGAAACTTTTTTATGTTCTAAAGGAATTCTACATTCCAACGAAGTTTGAAATTTCTTTGACAAGTTATTACTGTATCCACTAGCTACATTGTCACACCTTGAAAGCATTTAAATGATAACTAGAGTCTGAAGTCGCTAATTGACTGAATTTTTTATGTAGACAAAATGTCAAGCCCTGAATTCAAAATCATCTAATTTTGTAATCAACAAGCCTGAATCAGCTTATATAGGCTTATCTCGAAATTCGATTCTCATATAGATCTAACTAGTTTTGGTAAAAGAACCTTTATTTCCTCCATTGGATTCCTTGTTTTTACTAGTGTTACTGTAAATTTTCCTTTGTAGAATAGGCACATTATGATAATTTATGTACTTACGTGATAATAATTCCTATATAGCTCAAGAAGGAAGGGCGAAGGAATGAATATGAGATGCGCAAGTGGATGGCCTTGCATCAGAGGCAGCAAAAGGTATTGATAAGTTAATATGGCTTGATATGTCATGGACTGTGCAATTTACCCCTTTATTGTGGAAACCTAAGGTTGTGCAACGTAAGACGGAAGAAGCTGCTTTAGCTCAGAAGAGGCTAAAAGAGTTGTTGGAAATAAAGAAAGCTGCATCTCGTGGACTTTCTGGTTAGATCCACTGCACAAGACATTTTTTTTAATCTGTTTGCTTATGTCTCCTTAGAATCTTAACTAAATGTCCTGCATCACTAACTTTAGGAAATATTAATGCAGGTTCAGGAAGTGGAAATGGTATTGGATTGCAGGTAGGAATCGCTAATTATTTTGTTATGCTGCTTAGAATTTTGCTTGTCTATGTGTTTCCTTTTATTCAATCCATTTTGTTTGTGAAGTCCTTGATGCAGGAGGTTGAGCATGAGCTGGAACTCATTGTTCGGGTTCATGAAGTACGTACAGAATATGAGCGTCAAATGGAAGAGTAAGATTGATTGATTAAGATTCTTGTGCGCAGCTCATGTTGTTTTACAATTTTGCATATTAAAAAGGCCATATCATGAGAGTCACAGAAAGTAATTATACCATTGATTGACCAAAGTGTTTTGATTGTTCTTGCTTTGATAGATCGTTTGTCTAACTAGAATTCTGTCAGTGAAAAACAACTTATTTTGCATTATTAACAACAGAGCATATTCTAGTAGGCAAATCCTCTCATGATCAAACTTACAGACGTGCAACCTGAAAGTTCTTTATTATGATCTAACTTTAATTGCTGCATTTTATATAAATAGGCGTACTGCCATGGCCACTGAGCTAGCAAAACTGAAAGAAGAATCCGAAGTGCACAGGAAGAAAATAATGAGGTGCTGTGAACTTTTTTTTTAGTTGCTCTTAGTCATAATTGAAACCCTGCAACCTAACAAGTTTTTGGGTTCCAGTGAACGCCCTCAAACAATGTCCCCAGGTGCAAGAAACTATAGGATATCAGCTCTCGAAAGCATGCTGGCGTCGACCTCTAGTACAGTTGTTTCCATGGCATCTCAGTTATCTGAAGCTGAAGAACGTCTTCGTGCATGCAATGGAAGGGGAAGGTGGAATCAAGTCCAATCACTTGGTCAAGCAAAAAGTGTGATGAACCATCTATTCAACTTGGCCTCATCCTCTAGGTTTTTCTTCTGATCTTTTTTCATTTATTATTGTAATTTGAAATAGTATACTCGTTCGTTCTCCTGCACAATATCTGCAGTTATGTTTTAGTTGTGGATGCCTTTTAAGATTGCCTTCTCTTTATCGACAGTGAACTGAATATTTTCTATCTTCATGTTCGTTTCAAGTCATACTGATCTTAGTTTATCTTTCTGATCCCTCTTTTTCATATTAACACCTTAGCGTGGAGGCAAACTATGTGCTCTGGCTTCATTGATGCAGTCATGCTTTTTCTTTTAAACACCTATATATTGAGATGTTTGTTCGTCTTTCGCTTCTTTAGATGCCAAATACGTGATAAAGAGCTCAGTTGCCGAGAGAAGGATTCTTTGATAAACGAGCTGAAGAGTAAGGTTGTCAATCTTAGCAGCGTGATTAGACATTTGGAGACAGAATTAGCTGAATTACGTCGTTCCCAGGTACACTTCATATTCTTATCAATGATGCATACTTGTTGTGGATTTCATGGGAGCAGTCTCATATAACAATGCATTTTGCTAGACACAGTTGCTAATTTATCCACAATTCGATAGATCTAGATTGTAACATATACACTGAATAGCAGCATGCAATGTTGAGTTTAGCACTATGACTGTTACTTGGATTCTTGCATGATATAAAACTGAAACGTTAACAGACTTACCTTTGATTACCACTTCAAAAACTGGTTTACTATCTTTCTCCTTTCTGTTGTAGATAAATGTCTAGCCTTTAAACTATACTCAGCAAGGAGCAACTCCTTTCATAAGATGCGTACTGCTGCAGTTTACTATATATAATACAAGAGTCCATATCCTACGAGCAATAGATGATATACATTCAACTTACTACTACCCCTAAACGTTTCCTTGATTTCTGTAGAAGAAGGCTATTTAGAATTTAGCTTCTTCACCAGATATTATGTGATTTAAGATATGTACCAGTCATTATTTAAATTCAGTGCTTGAAATTTGGCTTGTTGCAAGTATCTACAACATATTCATGGAGTTTGCTAGTTTATGTCAAAGAAGTGCTATTTGGTGTTTAGCAATTTCACCAGATATTAGGTGATTTAAGATATATTCTAGTCATTACATAAATTTAGTGCTCGAAATTTGGCTTGTTGCAAGTATCTTCTACATATTCATGGAGTTTGCTAGTTGATACAAGGTTCTGATGTTGCCCTGTCTATCAAATTTTTTGCAGATGTTAGCTTGTAATAGATATCCTGCTGAAGCTGTTAATGCTCACAGGAGCAGTGGATTAGGCTCCACTGAAGATGAACACTTTTACAACTTGCGCAAGGTTTTGTCCCTTCTATACTTCTTTAACAATACCCTGTCACGAAAAGCAATTTTTGTACCGTTTTTGCTAGTGTTCATGTATGTTATGGGCTTTATGTGTCATGGCATGTCTGTACACATCATTCTTGTCATCCTACCAAAAGTTTCATGTATCATTGATCAACATTGTAGATATTGATATGCTTTCCTTGTATTGGTTTTGTATTGCATTTTCATACGTCTTTTATCATGCTCACAGGTGCCACGACCATCCCAGCATTTTGGGAATTTGGTGGAAGATATGGACACATCTGAGTCAGAGTTGGATCAGTCTGATGTTGATTGTGACAAGAATGATATGGACTGGGTCCAATCTAGTGATGATGAATCAGCATTATCTAATGCTAGGTTTGGTAAAAGAATGTACAGTATCACCAAGCCTGGCTCAGGAGATTCTGAATCTCTTGGAAATGTTATGCTCGAGGTACTAAGTGAAGAAGGTGATAGGGAGGCTGAGAATAACAACAGAATTTGTTGCTCTTGTTCCAAGTCCTCATCATGCAAGACAAAAAAATGCGAATGTAGAGCAAATGGAAACATATGTGGCACAAATTGTGGATGTCTACCATCCAAATGTTCAAATCAAGAACCACCATGGAGTGGATGTTGTTCTTCAGATGATTTGGACAATGAAGATAGTTCCAATGACCTTGCTTCTCGTGCTGCTGTGTTGCTCCAAAAAGCTGTGATGGATAGGCCACTTGCTGCTAACGAAGATAAGAGGAAGCCGTTGTGTGATATCGGGAATAAGTTGGTAAGTCCCCTACTTTCTTAATATCTAAGTGCTGCGGGAAGATTCTTAAAAATTACTAAATGTTGAAGTTACTGTTATATACAGGTCACTTTGTAAGTAACTATGTTCAGATATATATGATATTACTATAACTTTCACTTGGATATCACTTATGTCTAGCTAGATGGATGGCGTTAGCCCGTGTATTGTGTGTATTCAATGGTGATGAATGCACTAAGGTTTTTCTCAGGTCAAGCAGGACGCATCTAAACCAAGTCGGAGAAAGAAGTGGAGGAAGTCTGCCATCCAGCTTATTCCAACAGAACCACTTCCGAATGATGAAGAGAGAGGTGAAGCACCAAGCACAAAAGAGGAGGTCCCCTTAAAACTCCCGCGATCTATGAATTACCGATCTGTAGACAGCAATCCTCCTTTGGGTGATAGAAACTCTGTCAATGCATGTGAAACTGCTGGAACATCAAGAAAAGTTGGTGGTACAACAAGGCAAAGATCACCACCTCATTTCAGAAAGGTCCTGGATGAGAAGGAAAATCATATAATTTAGGAAGGTGCTGCCATTCGTTGCAAGCCAACCCTGATACAATGTGCAAGGATCACTATCGTGAGCCTTGATGCTTGAAGCAGCATTCTTCCAGGTTGTGTTAAATGCCAGAATCATGTAACAGTTTTTTGTAATTGGCTAAGCAGGGCCTTTCCTGCCTTAGCCAATGCTTGTAGAAAAAATAGCTACCTTATGTACTGCTTCATAGGTAGATTCGCTATTCCATTGGACATTTGGACATGCAAAAAGCAATAATGAAAAAGCTTATCCATGATTCTTATGTCTACTGCATGGTGTTGCTTCATCCACAAATAGTCGAAGAAATCTCTTGGACTGCTTGTATTAAGTTGTAAATATTTCTTTTTAGTACAGGCTTTTACAGATATTTCATATGGATGTATAGAATATTGCTGAAAGCAGAATGACAAAGTAGCAATATAAGGAAGGGTTAAATCACTTTAGTTTTCTTGGCTCCTACGGTTTATCGTTTCGTTTTGTCCTTCAAATTTTAGATAGTTTCATTTTCTTCACTAACGTTAGAAGTTCAATTAGGTCATGTGATGTTTATGTACCATATAAGATATATAATTTTTAAATACAATTTTGAAATATCAACCTGTTTACTCTTCTTCACTCTGCTCCTAAACTTGACCCTACTAGGTACGGTTGGGTACATGCATTCATTCGCGCCATCTATACAAATCAAACCAATAACAAGTTTCAAGACAATCTTTCTAAGGCTTTTGTTTGCCCCTTTTGAACCATATCAACCAAACTTAACGAGCTTCCAAGACAGGCTCAAATAAGTCTAGCAGGCAAAATAAAATAAGTACGTATAACATAATTTGCATAAGTACACAAGGAACAAATCCATAAGACATGCCTACCCAGTAGCCGCATAATTTACATGCTTTTCTTTGAATGGTAAGGGCAATTGCTCATAAACGAAATTGCTAAGATATAGTTTTTCAGTTTTTCCTTTTCCGCAAAGCAATGCAGATGAGGATCCATTGCATGATAGCAGCCAAGTTGCACAAAGGGTGAAGGTTCTCCTTATCTGAAGGCGTGCTTTTATCCAACCACACAATCATGGTTAACTTAACCATATGATCTTGGAAGGTTTCATCATTCTTTTCAAATCACACTGATGTTCGCAGGTCTGCTTGGAGTCAGAACAATAATTTGTCTATCGAAACAAGCATCCGTAATGTTAAATCTTTTTAGTTTTAAAACTGAAAATTTTGTTCGCAACCTGGACATTCATGTGAATGAATGCTGTGAATTGTTGAGACGGAACAAAGTTTCTCTGTTCAGTTGCAAGAAAAGTTGATCTTTCTTTCCATCCTGGACAAATAATGTTGTAATCATATACAGAGAAGTTCCAGATAAGCAATTATACATAAAATGAATATCATGTACGCATTAGAAATGACCAAAACGGTAGTGTATGGATGAAAGAGATTTTTATTGCCCCAAAAATGTAAATAAAAGCAGACATTTAGTAATATTATTAATTCATAAATGTTAAATATCACAACTTCAATTGAATCGCGGAGAAAGTACAAGAGTTATATTATCTCATAGGATTTTTGGTTGTAATTGGAGAACAATGGGGTGCATCAAACAAAGGAACTCTTCCTTCCTCTATGAGAAACAAAGTGTAAATGTTGCAATTTCCACACGCAGTTCTCAACATGCAGAACACTTGCTCCATTCTATACAACGGAACAATTATAATGGGAGCAGATATGGGCGCGGCTGCCACAAAAATAACACCAAACGCCAGAAGAAAGAAAGCCTCCTGACACTGTAGCCCTACTGAATGCAAGCTCAACGACACTTGCACAACTACAATGACATGTTTCTCTTATCCTCAAATGAGAGGTGCTGCTCCAGAAAAGATCCCAATTGTAAAGAACTGATTCCCAAAGTTGTTGCCTGCACAACAGTAGTTTAACTTTCAGAGGGTTGAGCAAATACTTGAACATAAAACAGCAGCATATACGACAGATGTACATCTGTATGAAAACTTTAGATTTCCCATGATCCCAAGTCCCTAACTAAGTTCTGACTCTGGAAGAAAAAGAACCACAATATTAGTTCATTGTACTTTTGACTCCAAATAACAACCAAAACACAAGCACCAATTTGGAGGGCAGGACTGATGAAGAGTAATATGTGGGCTTGTGCTGTTAGCAATGTACTACAAGAGCTTGATCTATACAAAGAACATTGCAAAATGTAAGAAACTACTAGAAAAGACTGGTGTTACAAGCACGCAAGTCATGTTAAAAGCATTGATTACACATAACCAAAGGAATGAAAAGATAAAAGATCACCAAACAGAATTGATTACAACTATTCATAGCATTTTCCCATGACAACAGCACAAATAAGAAATAGGGAATAAATGTCCTGCAACATCATTCAAGATAAGGATGGACTCATGCTAAACTTATATGTATAAGAGGAAACTTTTGCAAGGCCACCGGCTACATTCTTACCTCAAGTGTTTATCCACAAGCTTTCAACAGCTGATGGCTTCTCATTTCTGGCATGGGAAGTTTGGTTACGAGGTGGAGGGGCACATACGCTTAATGGAAGAACCCACTCACCCTTTTCTCTCTCTTCTACGAGAAGTGGATGCTCATACCTAACATTCACAATAACCAGGACAAAATTAAATCTATGCGCATTCTACGCATAGGTTAAGAGTTGACAGGCCATAAAGCATGAATAGAAAAATATTATCGGCTTTCACTTTCTCCATTAATGTAACAGCTAAAATCAAGATAAGAAGCACATAACAGATAAACAACCTCAAGACAGAAGAAAAAGTAAAAGAATTTTCCTACAAAGCGATACTAGTGCATGGTCAAACCTCCTTTCAGAATTGGAAGTACAGCAAATAAACATAGATGAGAACAGATCTCCCAGATCCGTCATTCAAAATTTAACTTGGTAATGATAGTGCAACCTTGCTGCTGCAATACCTAGATTTATCCATGTGCTTCGGGGTGGTAAAGAACTCAAACCGCAGGGCCCACTGTACAGAAACATATGGTGTGTTGAATGACATGGGACCATCCATAGGAATTGAGAAAAGAAAGCTTGTTTGTGCCACGTCAGCAACTACCTCATGGTGATCGCTTTGAACCTGCACAAAATTGTTAGAGACATTCTATCCTGCTCCTCCAAATTGAGATATCCACAAGATCAAAGGGCATTTTAAGTAGAAAATTAGAAGCAATAGATTCAAACTACTCTCTCTTGAAACGAAAGAAAGCACCTTCATACTGGAAGAAACAATTCAAACTATATCAGCTAATAAACAGCATTTTGAATCAGTAAGGACCCGTACGTAGATTGGTCCAAAAGGTATAACTGAGTTGAGTCTTGTGGTAAAGATTCACAATTAAATGATGGCTATGTGAACAGTACCTTAGTAATCATGGGAGCGCTCCTCCGGGAAGGATGTACAAACCGTTGGCTGATAGTTTCTGAAGTCTCTAAAGTAATTGAGACCTACCAAAAAAATGACAAAAATTCTGAAAATAGAATGCAATATCAACAGTGTCTTGCTAGCTAGAAGAGTTTGGTTACCTCTAGACATCGTCTATCACCTTTGCCATGAAAGAAGGTAAGCGTGCCACCAATCTATTGCAAAAACAATAAATTACACAAAGTAGCAAGGCGCTTATGCATCTAAAGTCTGTGTAAGAAGCATACAGTATCACCAAAATAATAAGTTGCATCAGAGTTCTTGGGGGAGAACCGCAGCAGAACTTGATTATCTATTCTGATGTTATAAGACCTTCCACGAATAAAGCCTTCTGCTGCAGAAAATGTTTACTGCAAATTAGCTTACTGGAAGAGAGATATTAAAGACAAAACTTTTGAAAGCCATGTAGCTTATGGTTTGGGAGTTGAAAAGAAAGACAATTTACATGCTGGCGATTCAGCAGATCCAACCGCAGGCTGCGCACTGTCATTAGAGAAGGGCAAATTTGTATGCTTTGCTTCTGGATTTGGGGAAGGAACAGGTGAGGAATAATCATTCTTCCTTTGTGCTAGCAGCAAATCTGCAGATACATATTCTCTGATCATGAAGAATTTTACAGGAAGTGAAAATGACTGCCTTCATGTTACCGTAACATGAATCAAGCAAATCAAGAAAGCTGTTTCTAAATCCATCATTCCAAAACTTTAGGTAGGTGAACTTACTCTCTGTAGGATCATCTACAACTTCAGCAACAGAAAGTCTAGAAATCGGCATATATGGGATGCTGGTTCGCTCTCCAAGAGGATAATAGGCTTCATTGTTTGAAACCCTTGTAATCATTGACTGCAAAGATAAGGTACTTCTAAAGGCATTGTCCAAGCTCCCCTTCCCAAAGTTATAGGATGAAACAGATGAGATTTCATCTCTAGAACTGTCATATCCTTCCTCGAATCCATCAGACAGTTCACTAGCTCTAATCTGCACTAAGAGAAAGTAGTTAAGCAAAGGAGATGAAGGAATCAATTTAGACATATTATATACCATACAAGTATAATCAATGTAAATAAAAGATTATCTATGCATGAACTGACAGACACTGGAAGTACATTGATTGTAGCCCCTCGACAATATATAGCCATAATATGCTTTTGGAAGCGTGAGAGTCAAAAGAATAAATTGCAGATGGCAATATGGAATCAACTTCTCCCTCTAACAAAGTAAAACCTATGGATACATCATGCACACACATAAAAACCCACACTCAAACAAACATTACAAAGGAGTGGACTACTATGAAGATCTAGTGTCCTCTCGTTCAATGTCCTTTAATTTGACATGGAAAATATGAAAAAGATGATATCCTTTATGAAGTACAATCCCCAGATAGACGTAAAGGTAGTTACCGATTTGGCATAAAGACATAAAAAATTCAAGTATTAAATAATTATGAGAAAATTTTTTAAATATTCTGATCCCTAACTGAACTCGCCTTGAATGCCCTATTCTGTTTTCCACAAAATATACAAATAAACTAAGTCTGAGCCTAGATGCATAATGAAACCATATAAGCACATAGATGAAGAAATGAGTCTTTAATAACTTACCCACTCTGAATCAACATCCTTTTCTTTCCAATAAATGTCAGACTGCAGGCATGCAGTAACTGAAGTACCTGACATTTCAAACCACTTAGTCTAATCATAATATTGAATCAACGAGATTGGCACAGTAATATCCAATGTATTTTCTTGAAAAGAATATACAATTTGTAACAAATAAGATCCACTGTCTCCCAAAAAAAAAAAAAAAAAGAAAAAGAAAAAAAGAAGTGTGTTAAGTAAGAACCAACTACTAAGAAACCAATGCTTTCACTAGTGCAGAGAACAATTCAGAACATTGCATCTCCAAGAATTAAAGGAAATGAACATAGTCAATAATAAAATCGAGTCAATGGGAAAAGATCTTCCATTACCAGTCTTCCAACCATTACTAATCAAAAGATGCCATACTAGAAACAGAAACCAACCAATGATTGAAAAATGATATCCACCCAACAATTGGTATTATCTTAAGACAGGCCAATAAAACCAAGAGAAAAAGAAAATATGCCCTTTTCACATTATTGGAGCACTTCCTATCATCATTTACCTTCTCATCATAATAAGATATGACAAAGCAAATTGCTAAGGGGACTCGATCATCGGGTAAACCACTATATAGATAAACAACCAAAATGTGGCATGTGAAAGGAAGTATCATATTGTGAATAGCCAGAGATAAGCAGATATTAGAATATCATAAATCCTCATGTAGAGAAAAACCGCACCGAAAAGGGGGCCTGCGCACAATCTACGAAGATTTCACTGCACTCACCTTCACTGAGCAAGTTGCTGCCTTTCTGCATGATCCAAACTTGTAATGGAACTCGGGCTTCCTATCAAAGAGTTACCAGAATAGGAAATAAGATGCCCTAGTCAGAAAACATACTCATTAGAGTATCTAACTACAAGTTTCAGGGCTCAAAGGATGTTGCATCCACAGCATCATTATCATCACTTTGATAAACCTGTTTCCTAGAGTTTTATTAAATTCTGAGTAAAGCAATTTAAAATCTTTTTAATTGGAAAAGATAATCCCCTGAAAGAGAACCAAGCACCTCCAACTGTACACTAAGATCAATTTGTTTATATCCCACCAACTCTAGCTCAAAGAGCCAAGCAAGAAATGAATATGGAAATAGATAAAGCACTGACCAGCTGAACTAAATCATCTTCGGAATCTCTGTTCTGATGACCATTTTCCAAAACAATCCAACGTCCACAGAGTGTGATCCTGATGTAGTAAATGTAGCGAATAGTGGTGCCCCTATAAGATGGTGGCAAAACCTTAGGTAACTCAGCTCTTATTATATCTGCAAAGAAACTAAAAACAAGTGAAGGGTCCCTTCTTGGAATACCAAAAGCATTTATTATAAGGTAAACAGATAACTATATAATTACACATCTTTATAAAAACAGCATGAATATGCAAAATAGAACACGAATATGCGCCATGTTCAAGCTTGGGATAATGAAATTGTCAATTACAAGTGATCAATGAACAGAATGCCAACAGTCTAATTTCAACTATGGGCTGAAAATCAAGCAATTAATAGAAAAAAGTTGGTTCAGGCTTTCTTCGTATACATGTATCATTGTGGTTAAACTTGGTCTATACTATGCAAAGCATTAACGAAAGAAGAACATGTAAGCATAAAGCATGAAGGTTATATTAAACGAAAACTGTTAATAAAGCTAGCCTCTAAATAGGTTCTGTCTAAGTGATGTATCTACAATACAATGTTTCAACAGAAAGTACACAATTTGCACCATAGTTATTATGAACTTTGTTGAGAAAAATATGAAACACCTGCTACAAATTACATTCATTTCATAATAGCAGTATATGCAGTTCTAAATATCCAAATAGTCCGTGATATCAAATATCTCATTATTACAATTAAGGCCGTAACTCTTGCCTCACCATGTGCCAAAAGCTTTTGCATAATGGTTACATCCAACAAAGAATGCCAGCACAGTTTCCACATAATCGTGAGGACTATCATCATATGATCCTTCTCACAATAAAATGAAAGAAAAAACGTTGTCCTCAAGGAGCCATTGTTTGAAAAAAGCTCAAAGATGATGCTAAGATTTGTTGAGAAAAGAGATTCTTATTACAGTGAAACATGTGCTGAATGAAAATGACATTAAATCATGCCATAAATAATTATCAAGAAAGACGACGACACTCAAGTTATTTCGTTTTAGCAGATGGTAAACAAGTTCAATAAAATCATTATTAATTTCATCTAAGACCTTGAGGATCTCAAAGAAATTATAGAAGCTGTCACTCCAGTAATTTTATTAGCAGATGATAACCAACTTCAACAATATCATTCTTAATTTCTTACATATCCTCGAGGATCCGGAAGAAATAATAGCTTTTGCAACCATTGGAGGCGTCACCGAATCCAGGAACAAATGCTCACCTGCTTATTCAACATCAATAAAACCAGTAACATGAGAATTGTTATTTACACAGGTGTTTCCAGAGAAACTGTTAAAATTTTCGCATGCCTAAATCAAAGTGATACATCAACACATCAATAGCACGAAACTTTTGTGAATACATAGCCAACACTTTCTACAGAATTTTAAAAATAAATAATACAATATGAACATAACATCAAGTGCAATCTCAAGCTTATCCTCAGGATGGCAGCTAGTAATCCATCTCTTGACAAACTCTAGAGACTTGGCAGTTGGAATTCTTATCCCAGTCTGAAAGATCTTTACCCTAGGCACCAGGAGCAGTGTCAACTGGCTCTTTTAATTGCATAAAAGCTTAACAAAATCAGCCTGACCATGAGGGTAAAGCAAATACTATATAGATAGTAGATCAGTCTCAGACATCTACCAATTTCAGGACAGTCCGAAATAAAAAAGAACATAAAATTATTTCTTATACAAAGAACATCCCAAACCTCACATTTGTAGAGGTATAAGGCTAAATTAGAACCAGAAAACCAAGAACTAGCATAATAACCATGTGTAGGCTTCTACTAAATTAGGAACGTGTGCACATTATTTCGTATTAAATTAAATCACTAAACTAGCCATCCTTACAGCAAACTCTTGTGACAATGTGGAGCTATTCACGATAATGCATGGCATCCTCTAGCATGCAATATGCAAGAAAGTTGTATTATGAAAATCATCTGGCATCATTGGGTTTGGAGCCTAAATCAATAAAAGGGCATGCGCTAAGCTGCAAGCATGTGCTTCCAAATACTAACACGCTACTGCTGGCTGTTTGGTGGTATTGGATTTTGCAAGATCCAATCCTCAAATCTTCTGTAGAAAATGAAATCCAATACCAATTGCTAACAACAACTACAAATTCATGACGAACTAAAGCAATTGAAATTTCTCTACAGCTTCTACATGATTCCCTTGTATAGGGAACAGCTATTACTGATAGAAGAAAATAGTTTGAAAAAATTTGTGACATCAACTTTTCATTTATTATGTTATTTCCTTAATAACTTGTATGCAAAGTTGTCCTTATTACTAGGATGAAGAGATCTTCTTGCACACCTTTCTCAGATAATGATGCTTGGACCATTGCAACATATAGGAGGATGAAACACTACGAAGAGTATTTGACATTATGATAGTCATTTAGATAGAAAAATAAATTGAGTTCTTAGGGAAGTGTTATGCCAACATTAGGAGTGAGAAAGCAGAAAGTACCCTCTTATATTTGCTTATATGTGATGTTAGCAGGCTACTGAAATCTACATAAGCATGTACGCTGAAGTGTATGAAAATCAGACAACCAATGTCCTCGTGAGCGCCATGCACAACTTTGGAACCAAACAACTCGATAAGTGTCCAGACACACTAACAGTATAATTTCATACACAATTATAAATTTGCAGGAATATCTGGTTTAATTCAACAAACTAACCATAGAAAACAGAAATTTGCCTACATATTAAATCCATAAAAGCCCTTTTGGAATTCAATTCTCCTAGTTTTATGTTAAGTGATCTCGTAATGACAGAAGAATTCTGGCTCCGTGTAAAACTTAAAATAGAAAGAGAAGAAGATTATTTTACAATGTGCTCAAATTAGAACAAGAACAGGAAACATTTAAACCAATATTCAATAAAAGCATTTTTCCAGTACAGAGACGGCCTCTATCATATAAGGAGTTAGATAGACGGGCATCTATAAGATGTGCAGAATGTGTGCAAATCATAGCTAAGCAAGCAAGTCTGTCAGCATCCCCATTTATCATTAAAAATCAAGACGACTAAAACAACAAAACATAAAACACTTCGTCATGAATTCACATAATTTCTGTTCCTTTTATAAATAGAATATATCTACTGTTTCCTCATCAAACTATGCTAATGTCCATATGAGACATGTATTGGTCCATAGGAAACCAATAATCAGCTTAGCAAAAGAACTCTGCAATGGTACCAGAATCGATTCCTAGTCGATAAATAGCTCCCGATTCTTTCTCGTTTGGAAGGTTTGAACTCTACTAATAGACTTTATTTAGAATAAACTATTCATTATTCAGAAGTTCATATAAACACATTTCAACTTCTCAAGCATCCCATAGTTATACAATCAAGGTGCGTGCTTTACTCCTTAAAAAATTAAAATGAGAAGGAAAACCAGCTCTATACCACAATTCTTGTACTCGTATTAGCATCTATACCTCGCCGTTGCTTTGAGCCGTATTGCTGCTGCTGCTGCTTAGGCGTGACGAACCATTGAGGATCCATTTTCTCCACTCCCTTAATCTCAAACACAAGACTATTGACCAGAAACGAAGGCACCCCAAACTCACTACCGTTCATCAATCCCGGCACTGAGATCTCCACCGTCGCATTGATCCACTCCCCAGGCCGGTAGACTTCTCTATCCGTTTGCAGATTCAAAGCCGGCGAAGGGTAGGACCCGCCGGCGTGTTTTCCCCGCAGGCTCGATTCATCGCCGCCAGCTAGACCGAAGAATGAAAAACCTCGGGGGAATTTCAACGACATTTCTTCGTAGATATCATGCTAAAAGCATCTCTCTGCAATTTGATTCTTCAGATCTACCGACGAAGAAGAACAGATTGTTCGAGCAAGAACAATTTCAAATTGAAAAAAAAAAGAAAGAAAAATTTGAAGATGATATTTGTTGAGATATGTTCGATTTCTCTTCTCCGTCTCTCTGGTAGGTGATTGATCGTTCTGTTTCTGCTTTCGTGATGCGCTGTAAAAAGGTGACGAATACAAGGCAAAGAAAGATAGCTGCAGACTCGAAAACAGCAAACACAGGAGAAACATTAGATTATCTTCTCATTTGTGACATTTTATATTATATAGCTTATTTGGGATAGCCCAAAAAATATATATTTTGCAAAAGAAAGTTTAAAAAAATTATTGAAAAACATTTATTATGTAATATAGTATAATTTACAAATCCTTTAAACTATAAAAAAATTATCAATTATTGTGCATAATTTTTAATATAAATCACTCTCAAAATTGTGCCAAATATAATATACAAATATCCGTAGAGTATCTATTAAGTGTACGTTTGAAATTACTTTCCAAATTTTTTTTGGAAATTAAAAATATTTTTAAATTTTGTAAAAATAAACTATATTTTATTTACTTCAAAAAAAATAATAATAAATAATAATATATTATAATATAAAAAAATTTGTATATATTAATTTTAAAATATTTTAAAATATTATAGATAATTTATTAAAAAATATAAAATAAAAATTTAGAATGAAAAATTTATAGATAGTGCCAAATTGACGCTAATATGGATGTAAAACAACAAACACTTCAATTTTTATCTATAACCCATGATTTTCTAATATCTCGAAAATCGATTCAATTAATTACTTTTCTTATACTTGATTTTTCAGTTATGTACTTACATTATACGATAATTCTATATTAATTAAGGAAACATAATTTTGCTGTTTTAATTAATATTATCTAAAGTTAAAGAGTTCGTGATGCACAATGAGTAGTGCCTACCGCTAAACTAAGAAAATTAAGGGAAATAAATTAATTCATCCATGCCTACTCTCTAATACAAGGGTTTATCTATAGCTTGCATATTCTAAAGCAAGCAAGGAGATGCAAAGCTACTGCAACTCCTAGAAGGTAACAGAGAGTTGTATGCTAATACAACTCTCCTAAACTTTTACTAAACTAAAACTCTTGATATAAAACTCACTGGACAACTAACACCACTCCTAATAAAACTCCTAATACTAACTGCATCCAGGGCATGATTTGCATATCAAAGCAGGCCTCCTTACTCTCCTGCTTCTTCCTTCCTGTGCTTGTATATGTGTATCGGTACCATGCATATCATTCCCCTCCTCTTCAAATGAGGCATCGTCCCCGATGCCAGACAGTGGAAGTGTCGCAGAAGCTGAGTTGTCACATAGGAGGTCTGGAGGCATATGTCTTGCATCTTTCAACTGCGACACGTGAAAAACCGGATGAACCTTAGAACCAGCTGGAAGTTGCAGTCTATAAGCAGCTGGGCCAATAGCTTCGAGGATGTTATAAGGACCAAAATAACGAAACCGCAGCTTGTGATCTCTACGTTCAGCAATGGAAGCTTGCCGATGAGGCTGCAGTTTTAAGAAAACATGGTCACCTGGTGAGTAGTGTTTTTCTCGTCGATGACTATCAGCTTGTTGTTTCATTCTATTTTGAGCTCGCAACAAGTGAAAGCGTAAGTCCTTCAAAATAGTATCACGATCCTTGAGCTGTCTACCCACATCGTCCGACGATAGTGGTCCGGATGCGAATGACACAAGTGGTGGTGGAGGCCTACCATAGACTGCTTCAAAAGGAGAGGTTTTTGTAGCCGAGTGGACGCTGGTGTTGTAGGAGTATTCTGCCCAATGTAACCATCTTGCCCATTGGCGTGGATGATCTCCAACAAAGCAACGTAAATAGGTTTCCAAGCCACGATTAACAACCTCCGTTTGTCCATCTGTTTGGGGGTGATAGGCCGAACTCATGTGGAGGGAAGTACCTTGAGCACGATGAAGCTCACGCCAAAAAGTACTAAGAAAAATTGGATCTCTATCCGATACAATAGATGTAGGTGTTCCATGAAGGCGGACAATTTCCTTAATGAATGATGGGGCCACGCTGCTAGCCGTATATGGGTGCCTCAAGGCGATGAAGTGAGCATATTTGGTTAGTCTATCTACTGTGACAAAAATGACGTCCTTCCCCTCGGAGCTCGGTAAGCCTTTAATGAAGTCTATGGATATGTCAGACCAAATTTTCTCTGGTATAGGTAAAGGGTGGAGCAATCCTGCTGGTTTAAGGTTTTCAGATTTGGCTCTTGCACATGTGGAACAAGCTGCTATATAGCGCTGGACATCCCCTATTAAGCCATGCCAAAAAAATTATTGAGAAAGCCTCTTGAAGGTTCTGAATTGGCCGCCATGATCTCCACTTGCTGAATTATGTGCGTCATAGAGAAGTTGGTTGCGTAGTGTAGGGTTATTAGGCACCCATATCTTGCCTTTATAGATGAGGAAGCCATTCACAACAGAAAAATCTCCGTTGGTTGTATTGCTGGCCGACTTGAGCAATTTTGTTGTCTCTGGATCATGTTGCAATGCCAAACGTAAGTCATTCCAAAATGATGACGTCAATGTGGATATAGCACTCAATGAATTATTCGGTTTTCTTGACAAGACATCGGCTACCGTATTTTGAGAACCTGAACGGTACTCGATGCGATAGTCGTAGCCCATTAGCTTGACAAGCCATTTGAGTTGTTCCGGAGTGGACAAACGTTGCTCTAGAAGATACTTTAAACTCAAATGGTCGGTTTTTATGGTAAACCGTTGGCCCAATAAGTAGGGGCGCCATCGTTGGACGGCGAGCACTACTGCCATAAGTTCTTTCTCATATGTCGACTTAGCCGCCACCATTGGAGACAAGGCCTTGCTAAAGAATGATATTGGATGTCCATGTTGAGAGAGGACAGCCTCTAGGCCTCTATTAGAGGCATCTGTTTCCACACAAAAGGGACTGTTAAAGTCCGAAGCAGCTAGCACTGGTGTGTTGGTCACCGCTTCCTTCAGTTTTTGGAAGGCCAATGCAGCCTCTTGCGGCCAGCAAAATGAGTCTTTTTTTAGCAATATAGTAAGAGGGGCAGCCAGTATACCGTAATCTTTAACAAACCTGCGATAGTAGCCCGTAAGTCCTAAGAATCCACGTAGTTCTGAAGCAGAGGAAGGTGCTGGCCAGTCAAGCATTGCTTGAATCTTGGCCGAATCAGCTGCAATGCCTTGGCTCGATACGATGTGTCCCAAGTATTCCAGTTCAGTACGTCCAAAACTGCACTTTGATAAATTTACATACAACTTCGCCTTGTGCAAAATAGCAAGGACTTTGCTTAAGTGGTCAAGATGTTCTTGCCACGAAGCACTATAAATAAGAATGTCATCAAAGAAAACTAATACAAATTTGCGAAGGTACGGACGAAAAACCTCGTTCATCAAGGATTGGAAGGTTGCGGGGGCGTTGGTTAATCCGAAAGGCATCACAAGAAATTCATAGTGGCCATCATGTGTTCTGAAGGCTGTTTTATGTACATCCTCCTCTCGCACTCGAATTTGGTGATAACCCGACTTAAGATCAAGCTTAGAAAAGAATTTTGCTCCATGCAATTCATCAAGTAGCTCATCAATAAGAGGAATTGGAAACTTATCTTTTACGGTGATGTCACTGAGTGCTCGATAGTCAACACAAAAACGCCACGAACCATCCTTTTTTTTAACCAACAAAACTGGTGATGAGAAGGCCGAGCAACTAGGGCGAATAATTCCTTGCGACAACATCTCCGCCACTATGCGTTCAATTTCAGCCTTTTGCATGTGAGGGTACCGGTATGGTCGAACATTAGCGGGCAGCGCCCTAGGCATTAAAGGGATGCCGTGATCATGAGAACGCCTTGGTGGAATACCCAATATTGGCTTGAAGACTGATGAGAACTTGTCAAGTAATTGCTGTAGTGTAGATGGTAATGATCTGACCGATTCAATAGTGTTAACTTCAGTTGGTGCTTCTACTGGAAGAAATCGCATAGAACAAAGAAAAGATCTAGGTGCTAAGCTTGTGAGTTGTGATACTCCACCCTCACGTATGCCTTGTAGCAAAAACTTTTGGCCTTGTATAGAAAAACGCATCTCGCTACGCCGATAGTTGCTTACGATGTCTCCGAGACTTTCCAACCATTGGATTCCCAAAACCAAATTCATACCGCCCAAAGGAAATGGATAAGCATCTACAACTAACTGAACACCTTGCACATTCAGTGGTATTTGTTTGTACATCACCTCAATGGAATGAGGCCGACCATCTGCTAATTCCACTTTCAGTGGTCGCACCTTTGTGGGAACTAGGCGTATGTGCTTAGCTAGTTTTTCAGCAATAAAATTGTGCGTACTCCCGGAGTCTATAAGAATGAATATCTCCTGATTCTTAATTTTGCCTACCACTCTTAAAGTTTGCGGTCCCACAAGCCCGTGCATTGCGCTTAATGAAAGAGTGGCATCATCGGAAGGTAAATTTGCTGGAGAATCAATGTGCTCCTCTCCAGTTTCATCCTCTTCATAACCTGCCAGACAGTATAAGCGGTGTCCTCGTTCGTATTTATCGTCGCAATAGAAGCAAAGCCCTTAGGCACGACGGTTGTTCACTTCAGCCAAGGATAGGCTGGATTGTTTGGTGCGATTTTGTTGACTGGAGACTGCCGGCACGGAAGGAGATTGTTGCTTATGTGGTCCTGCTAGTGACTGAAAATTCTTGTTGGAAAAATTTTTACTTGTTTTTTGCTCGCAAGCATGCTTGTGCTCGTAAGTACGGACCAAACGGTATGCAGTTTGAAGATCGCGTAGTTGCATTGCCATAATATCCATGGCAATTCTGTCCTTCAATCCTCCACAAAAGCGTCCAATCAAGTCCTCTTCAGTGGCATGAGGTAGGCGAATGCGTAGGTCTTCGAATGCCGCTTGATACTCACTTAGGGAGCCGGTTTGTGTGAGTTTGTGCAATGAAAAGCTAGGGTTCCCATATGTAGTTGGGCCGAAACGTAGTAAAAGCGCTTCCTTTACGTTCTCCCAAGAGTGTTGCGGTCTATCTCCCTCGTAACTTTGGTACCATCTATTGGCCTCTCCATGAAAGTGTAACGCTGCTATGGAAGCTTGCTCCCAATGAGGTATGCGGTAAAATTTAAAATATTTTTCAGCTGAGTAAATCCACTCGTGAGGCTCGGTTCCATCAAAGGGAGGAAACTTATAGCGTATACGAGAGTTGTGTGGATTGTCTACGTAGTTGGCAGGATACGAATTGAGTTGCAAGGGATGTTGGCCAATGAACACTGGAGGTGGTGTACGATTATTGGTGTGAGCTGTTGGTAAGGTATTGGTATGGGAGGGGGTGCTTACTGCTGGTAGGGCTAAACACGGGAAGGTGGTGGCTTGGCTGAAATAAGTATTGCTTGATATGTTGGGTGCCCACTTTTGATTACTTGGTGTGGGTTGTTTGGGTAGTTCAGAGGGATATGATATGGTAGTTGTAGGTATTGTAGAAGATGAGCCTACTTGGTAAGGTTGGATAGTGGTGGGTTGGTGGAGTGGTCGTGTAGATGATGGAAACTCCGGTACTTGGAGGAGTTGCTGCTGATGCTTGACAATCCGTTGAGTGTCATAAAGATCACCGGACAATCGGTTTAAAATCGATGTGATTACATCTAATTTTTCATGTAAGGAAGGCTCCTCTAAACATGGCGAGATGTTCGCATTGAGAGGGGAGGGTGGAATTTGTAGGAAATTCCCTGCATTGATGGTCAGTGAAGACACCCTTGAATCCGGCGATCTGGATGCTGTTGCGCTGCGATTCTCCATAGAATCGGTGGCTCTGATACCAAATTGATGCACAATGAGTAGTGCCTACCGCTAAACTAAGAAAATTAAGGGAAATAAATTAATTCATCCATGCCTACTCTCTAATACAAGGGTTTATTTATAGCTTGCATATTCTAAAGCAAGCAAGGAGATGCAAAGCTACTGTAACTCCTAGAAGGTAACAGAGAATTGTATGCTAATACAACTCTCCTAAACTTTTACTAAACTAAAACTCTTGATATAAAACTCACTGGACAACTAACACCACTCCTAATAAAACTCCTAATACTAACTGCATCCAGGGCATGATTTGCATATCAAAGCAGGCCTCCTTACTCTCCTGCTTCTTCCTTCCTGTGCTTGTATATGTGTATCGGTACCATGCATATCAGTTCGTCCTAAAAATATGAGATTCTATTACGAAATTATTTTTGAACTACTCATATTTATTAACTTTTAGTAAAATAAATCACATTTTCAAATTTTATAAAAAAACCCAAACTATATTCGTTATTTTAAAAGTAAAAGTTTTAAGCTCATTACTTATAGTAAATAAATTTTAATATATTTGTATGATTTTTTCTCTTTTTGTATATTTTTTAAAGTGACACTTTCAAATTCAGAAAAGATTATAGTCTGTTTCTCCACAATTTTTTCAAATTTTTAATTTTGTATATTTTTTTGTACAGAAATGTCAAAATTATTTATATTTTTAATCTATTTTTTGTTTCTATTAGAAATAAATAATTATATCATATAATTATAATTTTACTTTACATAGAAAATTATAAAATTTTTTGGCTTGTTGATTATTTTCCTATTCTCTTTTTTAAGAAAATTAATGAAATTTTCTCACACTAACATAAAGAGAAATTTTAAACAGAAAGTATACAAAAGTTGGTTGTATCGATTTTGAAACTAAGAAATACTGAAGTTGTGATACCTCCGGTGAACGTAAATCAAGGAAAATATATCCACTTAACAAAGACTTAAGGACCCTCTATTAAAAAAATCTACTAACTAGTAAATATATAACTAATACAACAAAAAAACGCAACTTAAAGCTCCACCACAAAATAGTCAACTGTAATAGCAAAAGTTAATAAAGAAATTACAAACATAGAAATCAGACCCGACCTGACTATCAATATAAAAAGATTGTTGAATCACCAGTTTATTCAGTAAGTCACCGGGTTAACTCATTGGATCAAGAACAATAAAAAGTTCAAGTCGATAGCAATCTTCTATTATTCTTCTGTTGATTATTGCTAGCGAAATTTTCGTTGATCATCGCTAAGTGCTCTACACAAGAATCCAATAGGCTTGATCTTTCGTTAATCATTATTAGCAAGTTTTTGATCTCATGAAATATCGTCGCACTGACAAAGTAGATTATTCAATGGTGAATCAGAAAGCTTTAGAAGAATCCAATGGTTCAAATCTTCTAATCACCGGCAACTCTCGTGATCTTGAAGAGCGCCTCATTTCCTGTTCATGTGGGTACCACCACTGAGCTGCAGTCTGAGAGCAAATCGGACGGTTCAGAACTTCACATTACAACAATTTACCTGAATGCTCCCTTAATTGAGATCGGTTGGAAATGAAAGTGCAATCTCGAGGCGGGAAGGTATTAGGAGAAGATCTGGTGAAGTCATGGAGGTATTACGCCGAGCTGATGCGCGGGCACTTAGCACAGCGGCATGCCTGAGCAAATCGTGGCGGTGAATGGCGAGGACGAGACTGACTCAGTGATCAACTAACTCAGTCCGAAAGTACTGTCGAATCTTTAGTTTTTGATTTGATTGGATCGGTCCGGGTCGAATTTGACTATAATGATCACAAAAACTAAGAGCATGCATATTTTTAAAAATTGACATGCAATATCCCCAATTTTAATTGCTATAATCGGCAATGTGTCTAAAAAGGCATCTAAATAACGAAATTAGATTGCTCCTTTGGTTAGCAAGGAACCAATAGCATATAATGATTTTTTTAAAGATGACTTTTAAAATTAATTCAATTTTAATGTTTAATTTATATTTGATAATAAGAAATAGTTAAATATGTCGAAGATGGTCAAAATTGGTATTTTAAATAGGACATTTTGGGTCCATAAGATCATAAAAGTTTAAATTGACAACCATGTTAGTCAAAATTATAAAATTGCATCTTATTGATGAATAAACTGATTAGATACTATTATTGAATGTAAGTTTGTTGCAGTTTATGCTCGATGAGAAAATGAATTTGAGCTAGTTGCATTTTAAATGATGAGTATCCTACCGTTCGAATTGTGAGGTTGAAAAATTATGCTTATATTTATTCCAACCTAATAATAATTTTCCAAGGGCTCACTGAGTGGTTGGGTTACATATATATTGAGTGTTGAAGTATGAAAATTTTGATTATTAATGATATTATTAGAATATAAGCTGTTAATATTATAATGAACTGATCCTACTGTATGGATTATGATGTTGCTAAAAAATGATGCTTCCTCTCCTTTTAACCGAATAAGGATTTTTGAGGACTTGATGCCTTGTACAATATTGAAATGGATGGTTTATTACTTTGTTGCTTATTTTTTAGGGCTCATTGTCTTGTACAATATAAATAAATAGCTATGTGGCACATATATGAAGTGTTGAAGTATGGAGGTTTTTATTGTTAATGATATTATATGAACAGTAATGATAGTCGACGATAACGTGAATAAATTCAACCCAAATTCGTGCGCACGAAGCCTACAAAAATCGTAAAGACGATTAGTTTGACAAGTTATTAGAAGGATATAACCATACCACTTGATCGTATCTAAGTTAGTTTTGAAGTTCTTACTCGTGCCAATTTTTATATAGTTGCAATCAGAATACGGAAGACTATCTTAGAAAATTTTGTGAAGATTATTATAATAAAGTATGAAAAATATATCACAAACACCACAAATAAAGGAAGTGTTCAATAGAGATACAATACTTACAAAGTCCAATTTCAAGTATCAAATCTCAATCTTCCAATGGATTTTTAATATGTTATGATTATGCAGAATATTGAGGATGTCATAAAGATTATTTTCATGCAAAAAAACAATCATCTGAGTCTTTAGAAAAATTCGGCAGAGAATTAGGAATGTTTATGCAGCACAAATCTCAAAAGACACAATGAGTTTATAGCCAGTGGATGTATTTCAACCATTTAATTATATTCAATCACTTTCAAAATTTCGAATACTTCTTGCAGACACTTACAAAAGATATAATGTAGAAAATTACAGCCAACAATTGAAAGAAATCTCGGAATAAGTATGGCTAAAAAGATTCAATCTAGCCATTGTGCATCAACTTGTGTCATGCATTCACTTTTAGCCGTTCTAGATAAGATCCATGCAGAATTCAATCTAGAATTGAAGAAGATATCTCAATATAAGATTGCACCATTGAAGAGGAAGAAACAACACCGAACTAAGCAACAAATAGAAATACATGTTCCTTGTTGCCCGACAAAGAAACACTTCTTAGAGTGCCTTCATTGAGTCATTTTGTGTGAATCTCTTTAAGCTTTTATTATTGTGAGATTGTTCATTGTAGATTAATGATCAACAATTTACACTTTTGTGAAAAATTGTAAGACAAATTATGAGTCATCGAGTGAACTTACAAATTCATAAGTTAGACGACCTAAGCGTAGTTTGTCTGGTTTGGGCAAGGCCTTAGCTAAAGGCTAACAAGATTGTAGCTGAGAGACTTCACAAAGTTTAGGAGAATGCTGTAAGTTGTGATTGTAAAAAAAAATTAGGTTAGACGGAGGTGTTCATATCGGGTTTTAGAGTTGCAATGTTGTCTAATTTAATTAGATTTTATTTTAAGGTTTCATATGTCGACATATGTAACGAAGTTATTGTAACACGTAGAAATTTTAATGTACTATATGGTTTGATTTCTTATGCTTATTATCTTTTATTGCGTCGACATCTTTGGTACATGTATTGGTAAAAATTGAGTCAAGCATTAGTTACTTTTTAGTTTATTGAAAATTGATCGAATGCTAACTGAATTTTGAACAGTAAACTATTTTCAGTTTTTAATTTATCATAATTCAACTCATCCCCTCTTGAGTTGTATTTTATAGATTTCTTTGACTTTTGTATTTGTAGTTTAATAGACCTCCCGTATGAGGCTAAAGAAATAATCTAGTAAATATTACTATTAAATGAGAGAATAGAAAAATTACCATTCACATACTAATTTTATAAAATTTTGTTTAGTATAGATATTAGTTGGGACTTAATATTAAAAATGATGCATATGATGCAATTGCCAATATGAACCTCCATTGATAATATGCGCTTGGAAAATTGCATTAGGTCGGCTCTTCTTAAACTTGTGTATGGGCCTATATAGACCTCTTGACTCTTGTACTGGGTTTCTAGTAAATATTTTATCATTGAGACTAGAATGTGCTCTTTATGAACTATTACTATTAGGACAAACTATTGTTGGACCGTCTGGTTGGAATTTGGTTGCACCTTGATGGTTAAATTCTTAAAAAGCTATTTAAATTGATTCTATAGGATGACATCTTATTAGTTCTTTTGAACTAGGCTTTTACTAGACGTCCTATATTAGACTTTGATTCGATCTTTAGTTGAACTCTTTCTAATTTTCGATTTTTTTTTGTGAGCTATTACTCAACTACTGGACTGTTAAACTAAGTTTTTGCTGTACCTTATTGTTAAGTTCTTACTGGGAAGCTTAAATTGAATCTTTATTGATTCTATAGGCGGTGCTTTTATTAGTTCTTTAGCACTAGGCTTTTATTGTACGTCCTAGCGTTGGACTTCACCTCGACTTGTAAGTGGGGTTGTTTTGGACTTCAACTATTTCTTGTGGCTAGTCTTTAGGTGATATGAAAAGAAACATGGAAAAGATTTTTTTAAATAAAAAGTTTAGAGCTATATTGCAAATAGGGAGCTTACTTCATAAAAGCGTTTAGATAAAAAATATTAAAATTCCTTTGAGTATATATTTCAATAATCTTACTTTAACATATTTTCTAAATCATTTAGTCTAATTAATAAAAGTAATATTTGAATATTAATTTTTAATTTATAATTGATTTTTATAATTTAGAAATTATAAATTATTAAAATGTTTATATAAATAATAATTAGAGTATGTACGTAACTAGGGGTGGCAATTTATGTTAGTGAATCAAATTCGTTCAACTCTAACCTAACTTTTGAATTTTTACGAGTCAAAAATTTGTCAATCATAACCAACTTATTTAATAACCGGATTAAATTCGAATCGACCCATTTAATAATTAAAATTATTAATTATTAATTAATATTTTTAAGCTTGATTGAAATTATAAAATCGTAAAAATGTCCATCAAAATGTTAAATTTTTAGTATCTTCATCGGTTATTAGAATGTTTCAAGAAATCTTTTTATATTTATTTTTTTAAAAATATGTGGTGACAGTTGAAATTTTATGATTATAAATATATAGTAATACTTTCGATAAAAATTTTGATAAACATAGCTAGCTGACAAAATTATGATAAATTTTTTTATAAAATTTAAATTCGTCATTATTAATATATACATAGTAATATCTTCGATAATATTATAATCCTCATGTTGCATTATTTTATAAAAGTAAATGACTAACTACACATACAATAAAAATTATATTTATAATTATATTAATTATTGTTTTGTTGCTAAATTTTATTATATGGTAAAAAAATTAGAAAAGAGTTATTTTCTCAAGAGATGGTAATTCGAATTGGTGGCTCAATTTCGGATCGTCTCGGATCGACTAATTTAATAACCGGATTAAATTTATTCAGTTCTAACTCATAATTTTATATAGATAAAAAATGTCAACTCTAATTCGAATTAAATATATTGATTTCGGATTGAATTTTTAGATCGAGTTATATATTGCCATCCCTATACGTAATTTGTTAAAATTTTGAAATCAAAATATTTTCGTATGATTGCTTATGAATAAGAATCTTATTTTGATTAGTAAAAGAAATTTTACTTAAAATAAACGAAATATGTAAGTTATGTTAACTTATAAATTAATAAAATTTACACCTAAATGCGTATTTTTATTATTGGAGTTGATTTGGGCTTATAAATCTAAATTAGCAATTTATTTAAAACGCGAAAAGACCTTGTAATCCAAAGGCTTTCCCGGCGCTTTGCCTTTCCAAAAGAAAAATTCGATTTTCGAATTCCCAATTCCTCTTCATCGCGAGAGAGAGAGAGAGAGAGAGAGCAAATCCATGGCGGAGGCGGCAGTGCTGATCACCGTTGCCGATCTCCTCCATCAGTTCCGGCCACTCGCCGGTGCCTTCTCTCTCACCCCTTCTTCTAGTCTTTCTTTTCCACCACCTTCCAAAAAACCCAAGCTGGATCGTTCGATAATCTTCTCGAACCTTCCACCTAAAGTTTCCAGAACCTTCACTCCAATCACTTACTCGGTCCTACTCAGCGGCACCATCTCACTCCCTTCCTCCGGCAACTCTTCTCCTTGTGGAACGCGCTGCCTCGTCTTCTCTGATTCCACTGGTTCTCTCTGCTGCTCTGTTCTCGACTTTGATGCCGACGTCATTGGCCTGGATCTTCGAGTCCTCTCGTGGAATTTCATCCCTCTCGATCAGCACCATGGTCGCCGTCGCGGGTATCTTGAAATTGTTCAGTGGAAATTTTCTTGCGGGTTATCGGTTAATGATCAATTTAGTGATGACCAGCTGTTAGTTAATGCTCAAGTGAGTCCACATTTAGCTGAAGAAATGGTTTCGGGTAGAACTGTATTAGGGATTCTGAGGGCCGTGAGCCCTGTATTTATGGTGCCCTGTGCTACTTCATTGGAAAATGGTAGCAGTGAATCTGTTGGGTTTCTTGCTGAGATAGTTACTAGTGGAAGTAATGGATGTTCTGATTTGAATTCGAAGTTTGTGTACTTCATTCAGCCTAACCATAACTGGCATCCGGTGGTTTCGAAAATTGTAGGGAAGGGAATTCAGGTATCGGGATTGAAGAAAAAGTTGCTCCATGTTGGAGGGCAAGACTCTTACTTGATGTTTATGACGACAGAGAAGACTAGGGTTTCTATGTGCAGCATGCCAGTTGAGGGAATACATTCAAGATATGTCTGTCGTGATGTGTCATCATCGTACCATGGAGTTGTTACTGGGATTTACATGCAGGGAATGGTGGTTGAGATGGATGCCTCTGTGTGGCTTGTGGTTGAGGACATGTTTCTTCCATCTCAGCACTCTCTGAGAGTTGGTTCTGTTGTAAGCTATTGTTCTATGGCTTGTATAATGAGTGATCACATGCACGTCTTGTTATATAAGCTTGTGCTTTTTTCTGTAGCTTTAGCATTTTCATGCAGGACTGGAAACTTCTCATGTTTTCATTTTAAAATAGTTTTTGCGCTTCAAAAAATCGTATCCATTTCTTTTCTTCAGTTCCTGATGAATTTTGAAAGAGTACTTCGCATAGTTTTTAGCTCTATAGATACCTAGCGATAGTAGGGCATGTTAATTTAGCACGTATCTCTTAGATTCTTAAAACAAAATCTTGAAAGGCTACTTTTGGTAGATCTGGCTATCGCGTTTGTGTAAAAAGTAGACCCATCTTTTAACTGATAGACATGTAATCTGGTCAAAAGGGCTTAAGGATGTGGAAAAAAATGCTTTTACCAGTAAGAAATAGAAGTAATCTGCATCAACAGGAATTGCTATCAATAAGTTTATGCAAAATTTGAAGGTGCCTCATCTAATCAAGGTGATATGTTACTCAGATCCTGGAGTTTTACTTTAATTTTATCTTATCCGTTTGCGCTTGATATATGTTTTACTATCCTTTGTGTGCATGTTGGCCTTATCTCCATGAACCCTTGTAGGGTGCTTTTTGGCCCTTTAATCTTTTGTAGTTGTTTGAGGCAGTGAGTTCAATTCCAATTTCTGAGTTGTACCATGAGATGCATGACTTTGTAGACACAATTTGTCTTCAAGTTTTCTAAATCTTAAGGTGGCTTTTATAAATACCACTTTTGAGAAGTGAGCCCATGAATAAGGTGTGCCCATGATGCTCCTTTGGGCAAGCCAATATTGTGAAAAGACATTAAAGTGACGAAAATGACAATAAGGGCCTAAAACAAAGCACATTAGCTGTTTTTTATAAAGTAATGCATTTGTGGTTCAACAAATTTACAATAAGGAGATAATCAGTAGCTGTTTTTCATTATCTGTTACTGCATTACTTAGGTTTGGTTTTGAGTACTTAATATTTAAGACGAGTACATGCAAATAAGTAGTTAAGAAACCTTGTATGGTTTGTTGCCATTAGATCTTATCCAAAAAGGTTCATGTTCATCTGTATAGATGCCCCAGATTAGAGAGCGAAATGCCTCTCTATGTTTACAGTTGTAATGTCATTGTCTTCTCTTAGTATGTTTTTATTTCCTGTAGGTTTCTGTTCAGAACTTCCATATCCTGCAAGCCAACTTTGCTTGGTCCAGGATTCAGTTATTAGGAACATCAATTAGAACAACCACTGATTTCAAATCATTTTCTCTATCTGAGACAAGGTAGGAATTTGCTTAAGTCTTTATTTAAATTCTAAAGTTTTGACCATCTCAGCTTGCTTATTGTCTCAATGATAATCTGGTCCTTGCTGCAGATGTTATTTAAGAACTGGGAGTATCAGCCTATTGGGTGACTTCATTCGATCTCTCACATTGTATGGGAGGTTTTGGTAGTGGACTTAACTGGGTTAATAGAATTAATGTACTTCAATTTCTGGCAACAATCTCATTTCTGTTTTTTCTGAAGGGTGTTACTTTTAGTTTGTTGCTTTAAGAGAAAGTTTGCCGGGATATTTTCATATGAGGAACTTTTGGGATCAAAAAAGGTATCTTTTGTTTTCATGCATACTTTATTGTTAATGTTTTTTGTTTAGTTTACATAATGTTGTCATTTTATCTGCTTTCTTGTGGGATTTATGCTTTCATGGTGACCAGAAGGAAGGATTGGCTCAAATTTGTGCCAGATCGATGTTGCCTGCTGACGCTTATAACGTTCAGGTAACTTGGCGTCTTTATCACAAATTTTATGGAGTAATACAATGATAGGAACCTTAAAGAACTAGGGTTTCATTTTTTCTGTATCCCTTTGAGTAATGGTACTATTCCAATGCATGGTATTCCTTGTATTTGAAAGCTTAGTGAATTCTATGTTTGTTTAATTGATATTTTCCTTCCTATAACCTGCAATAACTTAGAGGAAATTATATCAGATATTTAAAGAACCTTTACTTTTTAATGTCAGGATGGTGTATTCATGGGTTTCTGTGAAGAGAATAAGTACAATACAAGAGGTCTATCAACTTCACTGCCTTTAAAATTGGTAAGTCATGAAATATCTAAGCGCCGTTGCTCTTATTGAACAACTTTTGATCTTCTAGAAGATTTCATATTTTATCTTTTGTGCAGGTGATACCAATTTCTAATTTCCTCAGCATTTGTGAGTCACTGTGGCTTTCAAGAATTGCATTACTACAAAGAGATGTCGAAAGTGAAGGTAGAGATACTTATGGTAATAATTTCTCATGTGAAGGAAGATCGTACTGCTCTACGATTAGAAGAATCATATCAAGTGATGAGTTGGGTTTTGTTTTAATGGGTTCTCTCAAGGTTAGTAGTATAATAACACATTTATAACTCATAAGTAAGCTTTCTGTCTAATGCATTGTCCTTGACTCCTGCTTCAAATATACTACAATGTATGGTCCTTGTTTGCTGATGCTCTGATCATCTTTTAATTATTTTGAATCCTGCCTATGTTGGACCTCTGCAATGTACCTGCCCAGCTAACTTTTGAACAACGTGCAAATCTTTGCAAAATGAAAGAATCATAGCATATATCTACTTACAATGTCGGATATCTGAGAAATGTTAGCCTCTGTTAGCATCATCAATGGTGTTGTTGGCATTCAATGACGTACCTTGTTGACTTCTTGAGATTTATCAATGAAAACGGTGGTGAGTTTTAGGTGACATTATTGAGGTTTTACATTTTTAGAAGTCCTTGTCTAGGACGCTAAGGGTGCTGTTTAACTTTCCCTCTGGTTTCTAATGGTGGAGTTGCATGGACACAATTTATCTTGAATTAAGCAGAACTCGTATGCGTATTCATGGTGTAGCATTTAAAGGTTTGTGATTTGTGCAGACGGTATAGCATTTAAGGTTTGTGATTTGTGCAGAGGTTCTCTTGTCTCAAATAAGTCAAAGTTGGTCTGCTGTCAGGCTTTTAGCATGTTAGTTTTCATGCTATGAGCATTGTTATTGAGCGCAATTTTTTATGTTGCTTAAGCTTTGATGACTGGTAGGGGCCTCTTATAGCTCTGCATTGCTGCAATTATGTTGTTCTTTAATGAAAATTTGTCTGATTTCTAGTCCTATCTGGTTCTTTATTTTGTTAATGCCAAACCATTGGAGCATGATGCTACACAGCCCAAGCTTGTATACCTTTACTTGCTTATTAAGAGGTGTTTTGGTTATATGGTCATGGAGTCTTTATCATGGTACAAGTGTCATATTGTCAATCGATAAGCACTACTGAGCTAATGACTAGGCATTCTTGTATTCAGAAACCATTAGTAGACATGGATAGGAAAAAGGATACAATTCATCCTGCACAAGCTAGTATTTTTTTCAGATGAAATATTGTTATGCTTAGGATTATTATTTTGCTAATGTGCAGTTGCATTATATACTCTTGGTGTTTATATGTTCTTCTCATTTCGTTACAAACAGTGAGTTGCTTGCTACCATTTTTGTCTGGTGAGACCTTGTTGTATATGTCTCTGAAAGTGAATTAGTGTGGTAGTCATCTTAGATTTGGTTTGAACTCCACCTAAGGAATCCTTACTTTTTAGTTGCTTCTTTAATAGAATTACTGAATTCACTTTCTAATCGTAGTAAAATTGTTCTTTTGAAGCACTTGTTAGTAATTTGTTGTTAGATGGAAAGTCATGTTATAATTTGATTATTCAGCTATCCATCAACTTTTACTATATTTTCCTCCTAGTCTGACATCTTCTATATATAATTATAATGGTCTTGAAATGTCAAATTTATTGTAAGTGTAGATCTCTCCCTCAGGGAGGCTGGAGTTAGAAGATGCGACTGGAAGTCTTGACATTGTTGTGCCAGATTTGGTATCAGATACCTATCTAAATTGTGTTTATGAGGTAGTAACCATGTCCGCAGTATTTATCCTGATTGAAATTACTCGAGTTTAAGCTGATTGTTTGTTTGAACCCACTTAACAATGCTATATTACTTATATACTGATGTCTTTCATCTATAATAGAAGGGTATAAAGTTATAAATACCTGTTTGTCTGTACTCCTTTGTGGATTCTAGTTCTGAATGTTATTTGAGTCCCATTTGGATAAGTCTGTAGTTCGCCAGTATTTGAAACAAAGTAGAATTAGCACTTACTGTTTAGTACTTAAATACATAATTCTTTTTTTTTATCAAACGCTGACCGGCATTATAGTACAATGATTCTTGTGTCACACTTATGCATTATTTCTACCAGTAAGTAATGATTCTGTTGTATCTCATCAAGCTTTTGCTAGACAGTATGAAGTTCCGATTCTTAATATAGTAAGCCTTGATGTTCTTTATTCATTTCCTATGCTTAGCAGGTAAATTGAGATAGCCAGCTTAGTTTTGAACCCATGATAGATGTTGAAATTATAATGTAACATGTCAGACAGTCTCATATTTTTTTATTCTGAATCAGTTGCAGGAGTATCCTAGTGAATTTTCACTATCCTTCAAAAGGATGTTCTTGTATATGAGTGGAATGTTTGGTCGCCATGTGTCAATAAGTTCAAATGGTTGGTGTAACGGGCTATGGGGAATGACAAAGTAAATTTGTTGCTCGGTCTTATTTAAATTATAAGCAGCTCGTTATAATGAATGTTGCTGTTATACTGATTCGGATAAGATGAGAAAATCATTTGCTGCTTTGGACACTTGAGAAAAAAAAATTCATGGATGCAGGTCACAAGTTTTAATATTCCGGGAAAACAGTCTGCAATGGTTACATAATATGGTCTTCGGTATAGGACAACAGTACACAATGTTTCATCTAGCCAACCTATAACCTCATGGAATGAAGTGTTCATAGTAGTGCTGTTATATGATTCCTCTTGTGTCTCAGGGTTTTTTAGGTCTTACCTTTCTCAGATCCATCATATGATAAAGTCATTCATGGTACTTTGGTGTTCAGATTCAAAAACATTCCTTAAACCTTCTGCTTTCAAAAGTGAATTGTTTTGATTCTCTTGACACTTAGTAAAGCTTTGATCTTTTTTGTTCTATCAGTTTGCAGTGACTGTAGTCTTTCTATCATGGTTTGCTCCTGTGAATGCTTCTTGCGTGTAGATAATTACTGGCATTCGTTGTATTATAAACTTATTCAACATTCATGCTTTTTCAGATTCCTGGGCCGTCTCTCGGACCTTCTGATCTATAACAAGTCTTTCATTATTTCTCACTAAGAAAAATGCCATTTATCCATACTTTAGACTCCAAGCTTACTCTTCAGCCCTTAATCCAATCACCCATTTGGTACTTTCATTAATGGTCATTTTTCGGACATTGTTTTGTCTTGTTTCATTGGCTTGAGATCATTACAGCTACCGTTGCAATCTCTTCTTTTTGTGTTAAAGGTGTACTTGGAATAGTGCGTATCTGTAGCTGATTTTGTTTAGATCCTTGTTACATACATTTATTTGCAATACGCCTGACTCTGAGAAGATGTGTACTGCTGCAAATTTTCAGCCATTGCATTCTTAAAAGAAAAGCAGTATTCTTCCCTTATCCTCTTGAGTGCTTGACAAAGAAAGCATTTACTTAATGCATGCTTGCTCTGGCTCATACCAACCATGTTTTAATGAATTTATGTCTTTTCGTTATTCAGATAAAAGCATATAAACTTGTTTTAGAAGGACTGCCCATCCAATCAGCAGGATTTAATTTTGGCGACCCCATTACATGCAGAAAAATATTCCAGCAGTTTCATTATAAGAAAATTCTAAAAGAGCTTGGCATATATGTACATTTTTATCTTGAGGACTCCACTTGCTTAAATGCTTCATTCCCTTCTCCACCTTATATGCAAATGTCCTGGGGAGCTCATGATGAACTACACCAACTTTTGTTTGTGACGCACAAATTCCCGGCTCTCAGAAAGGCATGCATTTTTTTTGTTGTGTTCTTCAGTTATGTTTCTAGTCTTTTCGAGCAATTATGTTTCACATCATCCTTTCTAATGTTAGTGAATGTCTACTGAGCTGCAGCTTCAAAATAACTCGAATTTTGCTGACAAGACTAGTTTTTTTGCTGAGGCATTAGTACTGCCCTATGATATTGTCTTCCTGGATAGTTTAAGCCTGGGAGGCTCAAACAACATGCTGTATAACAGGGCTGCAGTTGTTGATACGTTGTTCAGAAAAAGAACATGCCAGTTTTCATGTTTACTCACATTTAGGAATTCTTACCTAAAGGGACCTACTATTCCTGGATACATTTTTCCTGCTGGAGGAAAACCACTGGATTTTGTAGCTGATAAGAAGTACCTTCAGAAAATTATACTAGAATTCAAGGCTGATTGCTTCTTCAAGTATCAGGTGTAGCTATAGTAATGTGGCTTAAAATTTTAATGTATATATTTTTACTGGCTCTGACACCCCATGTGTTTCATTGTTCCAGTTGCTAGATATTGGTTCCTTTTACATTCTAAAGTGTTCCAGAGGTCTTTTTGTTAAGAAGGCTGGATGTGGTGCTACATTGCAAGTCAATCGTCAAACATCCCTCTGGAGCACTTCCTTTTCTTTTGGCAAGTTTTTAAATTCAGGCAGAACTCTAATGAGTAACTGTACTTACAGTTCTCTGAAAGTTGATGACAAATCCACTTCCGGAAGTGCTGAGTACGATTTAATATTTCAAGAAACTCAGGATCAGAAGCATAAAATTCTAGACGCCCGATTACATCTCTCTTTTCAGGCCATTGACTCAATTAATGAAGAAACAAAATCAATAGTAGATGATTTTTTTTCTTTGATCAAGTTGCTCAAGGAACACGATGATATTTTAAGTATTTCGTCTTGCATTCAGACCATGAGAGCTGGAGCTGTCGGGCCTTCTGATGCTTGTGATGTGCAACTTAGAAGGTTGCCACAAGGGAAGTTGGTATCACTAACTGGAAACATAGAGAATTTCCATATCTATAGTTGCAGATCTTTCTCATATATGAGCACCTCATTGATTACCGACATAAACGAGATGCAGTTTTACAGGATCTGCATTCATGTACATGATGATACTCACATGGTAGTTACCTTTTATCTAACTTTTCACAAGCACATTAATGTTATTCTTATCTTCGAAGCATTGATCCTACAGGTCCGTGTTCGTGGTGATTTAAGCCAATGCCATTATGCGATTGGTTTGGGAGCAGGAGCAAATGCAACTTTCCACCGTGTTCTAATGACCTGGTATGGCTACTGTCTTCGTGTTTTGCAGTCAAATTTATCCACTTCAACTTTAAATGGTTTATATTATAGGTTAAAGTTTCAATCTTTCTAAAGGAGAGTTCTATTCAGGTTTTAATTTAAGCATCTGTTCCTTGTGCATAGTTTGAAGTAGTGGAAGTGGCTTCAAACATGAAGTTCCTCATGATTGCTTGATATATTTTGACTATAAAATTTCGTACTTTTCACTTGTATTGATGTTCAAAATAATGTTACCTGCCATATATTGGAACTGTATTGTTAATTAGTTTCCAGGTCTGACAGCTAGTTATTCCTTGCTTATTGTCACCTGCTTGAGGAACTTATGTGATGCAGACCCTGTTGCTGTAATGTTCTGCTTTCTCTCGAAGATCTACAATGTTTTGTTATGGTTCAGTGAAATCTTGAATGTTTTGCTCTATAATCTAACATATATGGAAATGCTGTTGTGGCTTATAGGTATGCCTTGTTAATCATGATGTTCTGATATGTTACTTTTACCATTCATATCCTCCTGGAATAATTCACTCTAAAGCTTTATTTGGCTTATTAGTTGTAAGATTGGTTATTGTCTAACAGTTTAACTGGCTTATAGGATGTGTATCTGTGATTACTAGGAAACTTGTGTAGAAGTATCTGTTTACTGTAGCTAGTAAATCTTGGTCCTAACATGTGGTCTGCTTAATATTGCTTTCAGGGGCCATGATTTATTCTTAATCCCTGCATCATTGATTGTAATAAATTCTGTCAAAGAAGTAAGTCATCTACATTACAAAAGAAAAGATTGGTTAGAGTCGAGTGTCACTATTCCAAACGACTTCCTGGATATGGTTTCATCAAGTTTGGCATCACAATCTCTGCTCTCCACAAAGAATGAAATCGTACGATTTCGGTGCAGGGTATGCTGTGTTATCTTCAATACTCAGTATTATTTCGAATGTTCACAGTCCTTAGGGCGATTTTCCATAGCTTTGTGAATGACAGCCATATATATGTCGAATGCAGGTTGTTGCTATATATATGCTTCTTCTGCAGAATTCTACACATAATTCTGCAGGATCATATTCCTATAAGAAAATGGAAGCTCCAATGACTAAATCTCCATTAGCAGGATTTGTTTTGGGTGAGGACATTATAATCTTTAGAAACTTGAAGTATTAAATATTAAAGTGTGTGTTATCTTTCTTTTAACCAAATGAAACTTGTAATCTATTCCTATGTTGGTAAAAATACATATGTTGAATTGGAACAACAGACTGAGTTTGATAGAATTTGGAAGTGGGATTGAGAAAAGATGTAGTGGTTATTTGATTTGTCGAAGGGCCCAATATTAAGTCCATAGCCTGAAAACATTGACCAGCTACATATTTTAAGTCCCACAGGTAGTCCCTATGTTTCTGACGTGTGTTTTACTTAGTCCAGATTACTGCTTAATCATGTAAGTTTTTTTATCTAGCCTTCTGGTAGGGATCTGTTCTTGCCTTCTCTCTTTTATTGCTAATTTTTTATTTTTAGAAGTTTTACAGCATATTTTTTTAAAGTGTTGTTTCTTCCTCTTTTTAGAACAGTCATTCGACCTACAATGTTATACGGTAGTGAGTGCTGGGCTGTTAAAGGTTAAGATGTTCATAAAATTAATGTAGCTGAAATGAGGATATTAAGATGGATATGTGGGTATACTAGAATGGATAAATACGAAATGAGAATATACGCCAACAAGCAGTTGTCGCGCCAATCGAAGACAAGTTAAGGGAAGGTAGGTTTAGGTGGTTCGGGAATGTCTTGCACAGACCTAAAATTGCTGCAGTGCATAAGAGTGATGATCCTTTTGAACTCTTTAGGAGAAAAAGAGGTAGACCAAAATTAACTTGGTCTAGGTGGTGGCGAAGGATTTAGAGGAATTAGATTTTTTGCTGAGTCTGGTTTATAATTGAATGGAATAGAGAAAATGGATTCCAGTAGCCAACCCCACGCAAGTGGATAAAGGCTTAGTTGTTGTTGTTGTTGTTTCTTCATCTTTTTCTTTTTCATCTTTTAAACTAAGTTATTGCAAGTTTCCTGTGCATTTCTGCTTCCCTCACAATATAATGTTTTGCAATGGCATGTAATATGTCTCCTTGGTTTTCATCCTTGTAGATGATGGGTCATCGTTGTGCTGTTGTTGGGCTGACAGCAGCAATGCTGAAATGTTGCTAAGGCTGCAGGAACTACCATCTTCTGCTTTCTTCGACAGTCACAATTATAGGTCCTTTCTTGGAGGGAGGAATAACATTTCCCATAGCAGAAAACCTCGTAATGACATGTCTTGCTACCTAGAGAAGATACTAAGAAAGCACCGTAGGGTGTTTGTTAAGAACTACGGTCTCCTACCTGACTTGTTATCTCTAGATCTTACATTTTCTGTTGCTTCGGATAAAGTCCTCACTACTGCAGAAGAAGAATTTCTCAAGTTTGTTGTGCTTCATGCATGTTCAGGACCTAATTTTGTAAGTTGTCTTTCTTCAATTGTTATTTATGAACTTAAATTCTCTAAGCATAGAAATGCTGAAATTTTTATCAGTTTTGCCTGATACATAACTTTTTTAGTTTTTCATCAAGTTGTACTGAGATTGCAATTGCTTGTACGGTTCTTGTAGTTTCTGGAAGATCCCCAGTGTCGATACGTTCAATTTAGTGCATGATAGAAGTAACAAGAAATGAGTTTAAGATTAGAGTTTATCCAGTACATCCAGTAGAAGGATAATATGACAATTGCTCTTGTGAATCCTTATTTCCCGGTAACCTTTTTGAGGATCAAAGAACTAATTGATTTCAGCAACTGTTACGTATACTGTTAGAGGTATCTCGAAGTTGGTAATTGTCAATGTAGTGCTGACAACTTTGTTTCTATTAATTTTTTTATCCCTCGCAGGATGTTCTTTGCAGTACAGGAGACGTGAAAGATTTACAGTGGTTAGACTCGGAACTTTTAGAATTACAGTCTGCGACTTTGTCATTGCCTAATATACATCTTAGGGAAGTTAAGAAGGTAAACCCTCTTAAAGAGGCTAAGAACTTGTTTAATGAACTATCATGAGGATGCACCTGTTTTCTGCCATTCTGGACACCAAGTTATCCAATCTAACTGTTGCATGGAATCAAGTGGTGTAGCTGCTATGTTTAGGTGATGAAGATTGGTTTTGGATTTGAAAAGGTCGCTTAGTATTACTGTTAGGACCATTCATCACATTAATTGCTAAAATGCTGAATGAATGAGTGCAAAATCATCAAATTAGGGAAGATGCTATGGATTGGTAATTGGGTGCAACGCTCGTTCAGTAGGATGACTCATGGTTCCTTGGTTTTGCCATTGGAAATAATTTGTTTTCCTAATATGTCTCAAATGTTATCAAGATGGCAATGGGAAGAGTTTGTGTGGAATTGCAAATATTGTGGGTTGTGGTGACTGCCATTCTGAGAAAATTGTGTACAAGAGTTTCATAACCAGACATGGTAATTGCATCTGTTCAGGTCAGTATGGAGAGGCATGTAGGTTCATTGTAGTGGAATACTGGGGCTTTCCTACTTTAGCTAGCCTCCATACATGATTGTTCAAGATCAATATTGAATCATTGGTTGGTGCATTCCTGTGTATTGTTATGGGCTACTGCAGGAGCAGGATTCATCACAAGCACAATACAATACTTTTACTTTTTGAAGTACGGGCAAGTCCTTGCTGGAGCTAATGACATCGACTGGTATGCTGCGAAAACTTGGTGCACTGGTATGATAGGCTGTGGTGACTACTGTTAGTGCTTCCTTAAGTATTACCTTGATAGTTCATTGCATAAAAATTGGAATCCAAATCCTCTGCCCCACCATTGAGGGACTCCGCGGAAGTGGTTACTTGGTTAAGTGCAGATGGAGACTCTAATCATCTGGTGAAATTGTTGCATCAGTTCTTATACATCGCATAAGAAGAGCATTCAGATACAATCACAGATGTTCATATCTTCGTAGGTTTGGTGGTCATGAGTGCAGAATGGGTGTGAACTATTGTGGTAATTAAATGTACTGGTTGGTGTGCAGGACTTTCTGTCTGACACATGTGCTGGTTCAAGTCTGTTTCCAAAGCAAACAAGTCCCCAATTGGTTATCATGTTAATCTATATCATTTCAGGAGATCATCTGTGGAATGAGTAACCTGCCAACTTATGGTTTTTATGTATCAACAGCTGCCTGATGCCGTTTTGTTTTTATTTGCACGATATTTGATGGGCTTGACAGATGTAACCTATTGAATAATACTCATACTTGATTCTGGAAGCACTGGACGGTGGATGCATTTTGATACTGTTTTGTTTACGATGTACGTGTATCCTGATTAGCAGAACTCTGTATATTTTGTTGTTTGGTTGCGTTGGTGATTAAGGTTACATACTTGATATTTACTTTCATAAGCAACAATTTACGCGTCGGTACAGATTGTTTTTTATTCTTGAAGCTCTTGGCCCATCAATGTATTAAAGCTAGTTTTTGTACCTTCTCGCAGGTTTCCCCGTTCTTGTAAACCTGCAGCTGTTTTGATAGCGTGATATTTTTTTTGTGAATACTCAATGGCAACTTAACAAGATCTCAGCTGCTATACTTTTCCAATGAGCATCAGGTTTGATGCTTTTCTGGTCCTTTGCATAGTACTGTTTGTATATGTGAAGTTTCAGCTACCCCGCCATGTTACTAAGTGTGAAAGAATCTAATTTCCACCAGTAACTGATGCATATTCTGCCTTCGATATCTTTGGTATGTTTTCTTAAGCTGCCTTTTGTACTACGTAGTAGGACATGATCATTTTGTTGTACATTAACGCAAGTGTTTTGTGTATTATAGAGGGGCAGCAGCCACACAGTGGAGGCTGGTGATGGAATTGGTGATCTAGTTGGGTGTGGCGTCACTAAAGGCAAAAGATAGAAACAGGGTGCCGACGATGGCAGACGGTGGTAAGAGGCATGGCTAAAAACATTTTTTCTTAATTGACAAACGCTTTATTAAACATGCCAATTCGTAAATAGTCTAGTGGGTTTGATGTCTCGCTCTATATATAGAGGTTATAGTTTGGCAAAAAAAAGCTAAGTGTTTAATTTGTACAAAAGTACTTTAAATTGGTAGATATTTTGTGTAGACTTGAGTTCAAAGTATTTCTAAAATAAGTTGGTCTTTTGATACTTTTTACAAATATGAGATAGATTTGGAGTAAAACTTTACGGTTTGTTTTGAGATATAAGAGTAATAAATAAAAATAAGAGTAAGATTAATAAGAGTAAATTATTTGGGTGAAGATGAGAGTAAGAATAATAATTTATTTCGTCTTATTTGAATATATTAATAAAAATAATGAAGAATAAATAATTAATTTTGTTTGGTAACGATTAATAAATAAGACTAATTTTTGTAGAATGTCTGGAATATTCTTTTGTGTTTTTTGGTTAAGCAACACAGATTTTTAGATTTGAGGATGCTTACCTATATTTTGTGAAGAAATTAAACAAAACCAAAACAGATTTCTGTTTATGATTTGCCACTTTGATTTAATTTGGTAATATCAATAATAATACAAAAAATTCAGTAGAAAAGGTGGATATTTTTAATTTTCTATTCTAAATACAAATAAAAATTGGAGAATTTTTTTTTTTTTCACCTGCTTAAGCAACTGGAACAACTAGATCATATATTCTACTGAAACATGGAAGTTTTCAGCTGCCTAAGCAATTAAGTGGATACATCGTAATTCCAATATTCTGTTCTAAGCAACTGGAACAATCCAAAAATATTACAAGTTAATAAACCAACTAGAACAACTACATAGTCAGAACATTGCTAAATACATTAGTGGATACATCATAACAATACTACATATACGAAGAAGGTGAAGATTCAAAATTCGAATGCCATTTGAAGTAGTTCTCGATATCTTGAATGGCACTATCTTAAGCTTGCAATCTGCACAAAAGAAATTAAGATTCACTTTTGATAAGAAGAAGTAGATGACCATATGAAGAAGATGACAGATTGTAAAAGAGGTATGAGAATGTTTCTAGATTACATTGCTAACTTACGAAGCCATCAAGGGATGAGATAGCATTGCTAACTTCCTCAGCAGTGTCGTAGGTCACTAATATAAAATGGGATGCACTCAAGAGAAAAAGAAAGAAAATGTTGCTATTAATACATATATATAAAAGATGAAGCACTCTCCAAACAATGTGTCTTTCAACTCTGAATCATAACAGATTTGATAATCAATTCATCAAGGATAGCTAAGAAAGCCAAATATAGTAGTAGCAAATTGTATTCATGGTGCTCATCATAGTTAAAATAATTAGCAATCAGCCTATGTTTAACTCTAGATGATCAACAACCAGTCCAACCTAGACTTGTCTATACACCAAAGATCAAAAGACAACATGTGGTAGTCTTGCAACTTTAATGGCACTGACCATAGATGTGTGTTGCAAACATCACTGAATGGCAAAGTGTATATTAACTTGACAGCACAAGAGTGTCTAGTTAAGTAAATAAAACTCAATTCCTATTTGTTTTAACAAACAAGAAAGCCAAGCAAGTACTACTAAAAAATATTTAAACACTGTTTGTCAAAAGAGAAGAGTTGAACCAATTAGTTGAAAGTTTACTTACCAACATTTCTTTGAAGTGAGCCTCAAATTTCGTAGGAGCAGACCCTTTATTGACAGCCAATCTCTTTTGCCCAACAGAGATCCACTACGTCCATTTTAGGTAGTAAGAAATTAATAGCTTTATTTAGCTGCCCATGCATTCTGTCACGGGCCTAGAGTAACTCTAGGCCCATGACAAATTCTGAAGAAACAAAACGTCTTTAGTAACTAGTATAGTAAAAACAAATAAATATTTTGACATTAAATACAGTGAGCTTTGCCAAATGGTTGTTCTAAAATTTACCTAAAAATTAGACTATTCCACTCTTGTTCTCATGTTAAAAGATCACAGAGGTATGTATGGTGTTAGAAGATAAGATGAGAAAAATAATAATCCAAAGAAATGTTCATACGCCCGTAGTCATATAATTCATCCATCACGAATAATTAATATCATTTACATTCTCCTTTATTCTTTCGCATGACTTTATTATAAGCGTTCCGTCAAAGAACTTGTTTGACAACACCACAGAAAGATTCATTGCTCATATTCTTAACATAATGCGCAACAATGGTATACGGACTTATATTTTATAGGTATATCATCAATTAATTTAGTTACTCGTCAGAAAACTTAGCAATAAAATGAACTAACTACAAGTAGAACAATCTACCTACCTATCAATCCTTATGACGGGTACAATCACTCCCAACAGCACGAGTACTCAGTTTTTTATCCAAAATTGGCATGATTAGAAGAATCTAGAAGAAGCTGAACAATCAGTTACACAATAAATACTGGTATGTACAGAAACGACAAATCAAGCAAAGACAGAAAGTACCATTAATGATATCCTCCACAACCAAGGTTAATCCAAATAATGCACCAAAACACACTAAATTCACTTATGGATGCAACAAGATTCTCCGTACATGGAAATGAAAAGAAAACATAAGAAGATTCACTTACAATGCAACATGATTCATTATGTACATTGAGAGGAAAAGAAACATAAGAAGTTACAATCAGTCTCAGGGGATTGACGCATACCTTAAGGGTAGTCCCTTGTGCTTTGTAATTTGCTAAACTTGCTGTAGCTCCCTCAAAACTATAGGTTGATCACTAAGACATAACATCTTTACATCTGTAAACCAACAATTCTCGCGGCCATTGATGAGTCAGATCTTCCAGCTCTAGATTCTCTCTTACTCTAAACCCTAAAATCTTAAGAAGAAATCAAAAATCCGACAAAATTCAAAAAATCACATGATTTCAAAAATTGAAATCGATGAAATTAATTCAAAATCGAAAAGGAATTGAAAGGAGCGGCGAAAACGAAATCGAATGAGTTTCAGAACATACTTCGATCGACGGCAGCGAGCGGCGCGGCAAGATTAGAGGAGCGGTGAGTGAAGGAAAGAGTTGAATGACTGTATCGAGAAGAAAACGGTGAAAGTGTATAACTACGATGAACTAACGTGGGCAAGGCAGGAACTTCAAAAAGTCAACAATAGTAAGATTACTCTTCACTTGGTTACACTCCACATTAGAGTATAATGAATTATTCCGTAATAAAAATTAATGGAAAGAAATTTTACTCTCCATTAATATTATAAATTTATTGCCAAATAAAAATAATAATGAGTAATTAATTCACTTACTCTCAATTTTCTCTATTTTTTCTAATGCAAACACAGTGTTCTATAGTCAAACTTGATAAGAGATTATGGGTTTAACTACCAACGCCTGCATCGACTATCAGCAAAAATTATTATTTGAGAAAAAAGAATACTACAACAAACATGCTATAATGACCATTATCATATATATCAATTGCCTAGGACGTAATGTATGAAATAGTTTATCATATCATTTTGTTTATCTGACAATTCATCCTACTAATATTTAGTGGATCTCGTATGTGGTGAGTTGAGAAAGTGACGTACCATTTCACATTAAAGTTTTCTCGAAACCAAATTGTGTATTTTTTTTTTTCTTTCTTTTCCTATATGAAATTTTTTTTGCTACTGCCAAACATCGAGAAAACCAGTTTTGTTATTCTTACTCTTATTTTTTCCCACTCTAACCAAATGTTCTTTCCCCTCAAATCCTTGCAAAGGGTCTATCCAGTGTACTCAACATTCAGTTTGCAGATATGCCAAAAAGAAAGCAATGAAACCCACATACTTCAACAATGTGCCCAGGTTATCAGAATGGTGTCCGTTGCATTACTGCAACTTAGACGAGTTCTTCCCGCTTGCTCTGAACAAATAGCGTTTGCCTACAACGGCAATGAAACTCTAGAGTGACTGAAGAAACCCAGTTTAGGCTTGCGACAAGCCTGACAATGACCTTGATGGTTGTTGATGCGGGCATTGCAAAAATTTTATCAATTGCTTTAAAGATTATGTACATGTTTTTATCACTGTATTAACTGTTTTATCTGTTAATGAATAGGAATATAACAAAATTCTACAAAGTATAAAGGGCTATGTTTTAAACGAGAATGTTTGTTTATATAGGAAAGAACAGTTACAAATACATGTATATATACACATTTACTAGTAGACCATCCTCTTTTACTTCATGTTCTTACCATTTATGAGTTATTTTATTTTATTTTATATTTTGGTGGGGGTTTTGTTTGTTATGGAGCATCTGTTAGACATTATAAAGCTACTATGTAAATTAGTGGTTAATTAAAATGTAATAAGTTAAATGTGCATTCATATTGGAATGCAAAAATCAAGAAACACAAACTATCATCCAAAAAGTTAGAAACCCAATGGTCAAGGACTTGGAAGCATCTCTTGAAAAATGGAAGGCGAAAGGACTTGGACAATTAATAGGAAGATGAAATGACAACCGTTTGAAAGTTCAAGAGTCTCGTTAGGGCATTATATATATAAATGAGCGATATTTGTTTAGAACAAGAAAAAGAATCATTCACACATCAAGTGTGAGAGATAGAAACAACATTATAGTGAGAGTTTCTACTTAAAGTGTATTAAAAGAATTTATAATTGCTTTGATTTAGTGATTTTTTTGAAGGCTAATTTGCCTTCTTGTGGGGCTTTTTTCGTTTTTTCCCACGTAAATCTCTTGTGTTTGTGATTGTATTGCTTTTATTTCAATTCTCGTATTGTTTACGCAAGATTGTTTAGTGTCTTATATTTTCACTGCGTCTATCGACAACCGAACACATTCGGTATTTCTAACAACATCAACAAGCACTGCAATGAATAAGTACTGATTCAAATCGAACCAAACTGGAACAAGGCAACTGAAAGAAGCAGTCACCAGAAACCAAACCAAGCTGATAAAAAGGACTTGATTCAATACTAACTTTGAGCAGACAAAACTGAAGCCGGATGCAACTTTGATCAAGGTGTTCTAGCACCGTCAAGATTGATAGTTTCACTTGTCCATCATCTTCTGGAAATAAGAATAAGGAATAAAGAGCAATACATGTTATCAAATTCATTGACCGCTGCTAAATGGAAAACAATACTAAGTACTAGATCAACAAATTACGATCAATTAACTATGATGAATAATGAAACCACGTCCTTAGTGAGACCAACATACTTCAGGCCAATACTTTTTGACTGTCGAGGCAATCTTGAGATACTTCCAATTAGAAAAGTGTGCCTAGAGGCGGAAGTTATGCAATAATTGCAATTACTTAGTTTCAAATACGATAGGTTAGAAAGATCATTGTATGAGCTCCAGCTTGGAAATTCACTGCCAAGGAAATCTTCATACAAAATTTCTTAAGACAATTTGGTGGCAACAGAAAGAAATAAAACACTTGTCCATGCTCCTCTTGTCCGTTTGGGTTCTAGATGGGTGGTGTCCATTTCCGGTCCAAATGCTCTGAGAGGGTGTTAGTTTAAAATATGCTATCCAACTTTTTTGTACAATCATCTGAAAATTTTGCATTCTTTGGGTGGTGAATATAGTCAGTGGTGGTGCTGCAGGGAAGATAAATCTTTCAAGATGCAACTTTTGTTGGTGGGTGTGTGGCAGATTACCTCCATGGTAAATATCATGCAGCAATTCCACCTCATCATAGCTTGTGAAACCACTATCCAAAGTGATATTTGGAATGATGCATGAACTCTATCATCTTTATATACACTCAAAACAAGCATGGTCTTGTCAATTCCTCTAATTCCTACGATACCATATACATAGACTCTCATGCATCTTTCTTTGTCAAAAACACAATTCGGATAAATTCACAAGTTAATTTCACTTGTTATTATTTTTCAATAGAAAAAGTACAATTTATATATGGAACAAGTATCTAAAATAAAAAATAATATTTAATATCTAAATTAGAAAAAATATTCAATTAGATATTTCAACACTATTTTTCAACTTGATGCATAGATATCACGCATGCCCAACTTGTCTAAAAACTCGAATATATACATTGAAACTGCTCTTGTGAGAATGTCGGCTAACTGCTTTTTTATTGAATTTTAGGTAACTTCAAAATTTTTTATCCAACTTCTCTTTAATGAAAAACTTATCACCTCAATACATATTGTACGGTTATATTGGACTGGATTATATACTATATCACGTGCTATTTTGTTATCACAGTATAATTGAATCGGTTGCTTATGTGCAAAGTCTAAATCTTTCAGAAGAAATTTCAACTATAATGCTTCACAAAGTCTAAGTTTTAAACATATAAATTCGGCTTCTGCACTTGAGCGTGTTACAATATTATACTTTTTTTCTTCTAGATTTAACTAAAATATCGCCCATAAGGTAAATTAATCTGAGATGGACTGTATACAATCAATTGCTCCAGCCCAATTAGCATCAGTACATGTGTTTATATTATCATAATCCATATTCTTTATGAACAAAATTTTTTTTTCAGGAACAAATTTCAAATACCTCAAAATACACATAACTGTATTTATATGTTACTCTCAAGGACTATATATAAATTTACTGACTATATTCATGCATAGATAAGATCAGGTCTTGAATGCGCAAATTATATCAACCTTTGTACAAATTTCTGATATCTTACTTTGTTAGCTGGTACTTGATTAACATCAATAGGCAACTTCGAACCTTCTTACATTAGCGTATAAACTGATTAGCACACAGACATACCGATCTCCTCTAAAAAATCTAAAGTATACTTTCATTGAGACAGAAAGGTTCCATTCTTAGATTGGGACACTTTGATCCGAAAAAAGTATTTCAATGAATCAAGACTTTCAAATTCTCTAAATAAGTACTTTTGTAATGCCTTTTTTTCTTCCAAACTATTCACTATAACGATCATGTTATCTATATATACAAATAAGTGTAATATTTTTGCCATCCCTACTATAGGAACGAAGCTAGAGACTCACATAAAAGTTATGACCTCGATAATGCAAAGGAGGACAAGGTCAGAGAGGTTTACCAAAGCGGATTCCGTCAGGTTTTCAGACTGAAATCTCTGCCCTATTTTCTTGGGAATCAGTTCTTTTTTCATTTTTTTTGGCATTTAACAAGTGTTGTTCGTACCCTTGCCTACAGTTTTGAAAATTTTAATTCGTTTTGTCTACTTGACCAAAAAAAAAGTAACAATAACAAAATTTAGTAGAGGCGAAAATCAAATGCGTGCAATGAGGTGGTATTTACTTAGTGAAACTGGAACTTCATATCCCGGTTGAGGAGGGATGAGACCGGGACATGAAGTTCCTCTTTCATATGATCCTCTGCTCTTACTTGCATTCGGCCCTCATAGGCGCAAACATTTACCTCAACCCTATGCCAGAGGAATTTCTTCTTCCTACTAATAGTTTGGATGACTTCAGTCATCCTTTGAATTTCAAATGTGAAGCAGTTGTAAAAATTTTGAAGTGTTATTATATCATTGATTATATTTGCATCTGAAAACAAACCTTTAAATGAATCAGAAGCAAATTGGAAAATGCACGGAGCCGTAGACTCAATGACTTCGAAGAAAATCGCCTACATTGCCTTGTATTGCATACATTCACACAAACACATTATATGTGAACTTATCAACAAAACTAGTAATGTAAACTATTACAAAATTCTCAAACTGAATCTTGCCTGCTGCAAAATATGAACTGAAATTAACTTCAAAGTTTGTGACTTCACAGTCTTGACTTGTCTGCTAAAAATAAAAGAAAGCAAGGGAGTAATGTAGACAAGAAGTTGAATGCAGTATAAATCAGAAAATGCACGAAGACATACAGCTCAGGTCAGTTGATCATGGGTGCAAACTGGCCACTCTGGGCAATTGTCACAGTGACAACGTTCCAGTTGGGATGTTATTGCTCCATCATTCATTATCACCATTCTGAGTGTTGGAAAGTCTTTCCTTCTACCTAGCAACCATTGCGGTAGAGAGTTCATAGATGTTGAATCTAGATACAACTTCTCTAGCTTAGGAAGATTCGAGACTATGTGCAAGTTATTGTCCCCATTTGCATGCAATTCTCTTAGGGATGGAAGTTGACCGAGTTCTTCTAAGCTTGAATTTGCAACTGTCATATATGTTAATGCCCTTGCGTGGCTGTAAAAGGTTGATGGAAGTAATCTCAGTGATGAGCAACCATCAATTATGAGTTCCCATAGCTTAGGGAACATTTTGAATCCATGATCACGTCCTTCCTCTTCATTCAAATCCCAAGAAGACCAGTTTGCCATGTTTCTGAGTTCCAAGTACCGCAGTTGGGGAAATACTTTGGGTAGAAGACCCGAAGAAGCTTTTGGATGATCAAAGAATTCTGGCCCAATGGCTGTGACTGCTGATGCACCTTCTATCTTGAGATGTTTCAAATTTGGAAGCATACCAAGGGACGGAAGGTGGATGCAATAGTTGCAATTCATCAGATACATGAAAGACAAATTGGAAAGATGGTTTTGTGACATCCATGTTGGGAATCTGCTGCCAAAATAACCTTTGATCATTAGACTATCAAGACAATTTGGAGGAGACAACATAAACTCAAGCACATTCTCGATGCTCTCCTTATCCATTATGGCTGGAGCTGTGGCTTCTATGCGTAGCTGCTCCAAGCAATTGTTGTTTTTGAATATGCTTTCCATCTTTCTTCCTTGATCTGAAACTTTTGCTCTCTCTAAGTGGAGAATCTTGAGAAGGCGGAGTTGAGGAAGGTGAGCAAGATCACCTAAGCTGCACCAATATTCTGATTCATTCTGTTGAGGTAAAACATCTCCATGATTAACACTGAAACCCCATAGTTCCCGAAGATTTTTCAGGTTTTGTAATCCTGCTGGGACTTGTTCCAACTCGGTATTGGATAGATATATAACTCTCAAGTTGTGAAGCTTGACTATACTCTGTGGGAGGATATGAAGATTTTTGCAGCTGAAGAAAAACAAATACTGGAGATTTACAAGATCTCCAATGCTACCTGGCAAATTTCTTGCGGTAACTTTTTTCAGAAGAAGATATCTCAAATGTTTCAAATTTTGTACTGAAGTTGGAATATAATTGATGGAGGCATTGAATAGTTGCAAGATCCTAAGGCGCCTACTATGTTTAAAGATATGATGAATACATTCTTCATCGACTTTAGCACTATCCAGGAATAAAGACCTCAAAGAGTTGCAATCTTTGATGTAGTCGGAAACCTTAGATGCTTCTAGGGAAACATTATTTGCATCCTTGTAATCAACATACAAGCGACGCAACTTCAATGCAGCATGATGATGGGTTGTGGAGTTAAATAGTACAGTTTTTATGAATAAATTTTCACCTTGAGCTAGAGTATGAGCAAGCAACCTTAAAAGATCATGCATTCTGCATATCCATCCATCGGTATATTGAAGGTCAGACTGCAAAAGACCTCTTCTGATGAGCTTATAATAGCAATCTTCAGCTTCAGCTTCCAAGGTTGAATTTCCTGAAACTTTTATTAACCCTTCAGAAATCCAGCAGCTGTAGAGTAATCTCTTTTGAAGCATCTCACGTGGAGGAAATAATGAAGCGTAGAGGAAGCACTGCTTGAGATGAGTTGGCAAATCTTCGTAACTCAAATACAGTGCATTGTGCACTTCCTCTGGAAGTTTTGTGGAGGACCATTCGCTACGCATGAGAACTTCTTCCCACGCCTGCTTGCTTCTCTTTGTACTACACAAGACACCTCCAATAGTCCTTACAGCCAAGGGCAACCCAGCGCATTTGTCCACAATTTGCATCGCAATACCCTTAAGCCATAGGAGTTCACTTTCATTCCCACCAAGCACCAAAATCTTGCAGAGCAATAACCATCCATCTTCTCTAGATAATGGCTCCACTGGCAAGCATCTGACAGCCTTCATCTGATCGGTTATTTCCTTACTTCTTGTGGTGACTAATATCCTGCTACCTGTCATTCCATTTTGTAAGGGACTCTTAAGTAGGCTATTCCAAACTGATGCATCCCATACATTATCTAATACCACCAGAAACTTCTTATCTTTGATGGCCTCCTCAATCATCGGCTCAAGCAGTGCCCTAGTTAGAGGTCCCTTGTACTCAATTCCCATCGAGGCCATAATTTCATGCAACAACTCTACTTCATTATATATCTTGGAAACATTGATCCATATCCTTAGTGGGAATGCAGTTTGAACACTACTGCTTTTGTACACCTTCTGAGCTAGAGTTGTCTTCCCAATACCCCCAATGCCTACAATTCCAACTACAATAACCTTTTCCCGTTCATCTTTCCTTGTCAAGAACTCCACAATCGTCAATGTATCTTCTTCAATCCTCTTACCCACAATGTCTATGTTAACTACAGGTGAACTTCCTCGACTAGTTCCACTTGTGGCTTTGTTTTCGTGTGGCAAAGAAATATCATTAAGATGAAAATGAGATTTTTGTTCCGAGATATTCTTGAGGCGAATGTTGAGGTTTCTCATTCTTATGCCAATGTCATGAGTAAATAAAGGCCTATGTAACCAAGGGGGAAGACATGATACCAGTAACCCCGACGAGGTCGAGGGTGCTTTACGTTTCTCAGCTTCTATCAAGCATTCGTCAAGTATGTCATCTGCATCGTACATGACATCCTTGAGCTCTTTGAGCCATTCATTGATGGACTTGTCTTCGATTCTTCGCCTCTCCGCATCCTCAAGCACGTCACGGATACCCATGATTGTCTCTCTGAGCTTTGCAATCTCATCTTGCACGCCTATGAGCATGGTGACCTCTTTCTCTGCATTCTTGTAAAGAAATTTTGAGATCTCAAAGATGAGATTATCTGCTATTGAGGCCATCAAGGAAAAAAAGAATTTTGGAATGGCACAACAGAGTAAGGAAATGTTCAGGAATAATCAACAATCAATTCATTAAAAGTATTTTGGGTATCTTGCTCAAATGAATTATGTGCTAAGAAGCATAATTTTCTTGTAAGCTTCCACGAAGCTTCAAGCACCATAATTTTCTAAGTCGACAACTAGTCTAATGTTTATTATAGCAAGTTGTACTTATAATATTATCAATCATTTTCATGCATAACATCTAGGAAGGAGAGTATGTAACATAATTCTAAAAATCGGACCTTAAATCGAAACACTGGTTGAATCATCCGATCACAGATTGATCTATCGGGTCAATAGATTGACCCACCAAATAAAAAATACTAAAGCATTAACGGCAGCGAGAAAGCTTACTATTTTTTTGTTAGAAAGCATAAAGAAAAAATAAACTAACAAAAAAGATACAAAAAAGTTAAAAAAAATTTTAAATAATAAATTTTAAAAAGAGTTCTTTATTTTAAAATAATTTTATTATTTTTCTTATAATTTAATAAAATTATAATATAAAAATTAAAAAATTACTAATAATAAATATTTATAAATAAAACATACAAATTTATTTTTTTGTATTACCATAACAATATATAGTTTAGATCAAATCTAAACTACATATTACTTTTTAATATAAAGCTACTAATAATTATTTTTGTATCAAATATAGCACAAATTTAATTTTTTTAAAAATTTAATTTAATTTGGTTTGACCCGGACGAGCTGGTCGATCGAATTAAAATAGTTCGGAACGGATTGAAGCTGGTCGGAACGGATCGATTGCATAGACAATTTTATTATTAATCTGGATCGGTTTACGATCCTGATCGACGGTTTTTCAATCGATCTAGATTTGATTTTTACAACTATTGTATGTAATGTATTCAATGAATACTGTACCTAAAATAAAATGTAATATCAGTGTGAAAATTAGAGGGAGAGAAACAAAAAAAAAGAAGGGTGCCGATGGCGTACAAGTCAATCGGCATTCCGCATCTTCTCTCAAAGCTAGGGTGAGAGTTTGCCATCCAAAAAACTGAAGTTGTTGAGTAGTACGGGACTTTATACGAACGTTCGTAATTCGAAAGAACGAGTAAACAAAAGCCAAAGTAATAATCCTATGTTGAAATAATTTCGCATAAAATCACAATCTTAATATGCTTGATTTGCTCATTAAAAAAAAAAAAGCATGAGCAATTTAAATAGCATTTTTATTGTCAGAGTAAAGAAGAATAAGAGCCATAGAATAAAAAACAAAAATTATAACTTATTTTTTAAATTCATATATTTAAATAACCTAATAGATCCAACCGATTAGAAGTGAGTTGAATCCGACGACCCGAACCAATGCACACCCTTTTTTCAATCTCATGCACTCTTTTCTTTATCAGATCATCATCAGTAAACTAGTACACAAGAACCTTTGGTTTTTTATTCAAAACTGGATTGGATAAGGGGAATAAAGATCATCACTGAACTCCCTCTACTAAAAAAGTTTCAAACCTAAAAGTGAAAACGCACAACATAATCAATCTTCTCAAAAGAGTTGTTGCTTATTGGATTCCACCAACAATGGCAGCATCCTACTTGGGTTCCCTTGCAATCCGACCTCTTCTACCAAAACCTCCACGGTCTCAGCAGCAACAACAACAACAACCTCCTCCTCAACAACAGCAACAGAAGACTTCTCAACAACAGCAGCAGCAAGAAAATATTCCATTGCTTACTGCTACTAGTACTGCTGCTGCTGCTACTCAGAAAAGGAAGCCTGTGGCAGCAGAGACAACTGACTGGGTTGCTTCGTCACTGACACGGAGGTTTGGACTCGGAGCTGGACTGGCTTGGGTCGGATTCCTTGCTGTTGGTGTTTTTTCTGAGCAAGTTAAGACCAGATTTGAAGCATCTCAGCAGGAAGCTAATACCAAGTTTGGATTCAAATCATTGACTTTTTTTTCCCCTTAATTCTTTGGATAACAATTGAAGTGTGTTGATGTCTTTAATTGTTGTAGGGATGTGGAGAAAGTGGAGGAGGTGGTATTGCCCAATGGAATGAGGTGAAAATTTTCAACTTGTTGTCGTTGTTAAAGAAATTATTAGGTAGTCAGGAAGTACATGCTCCTTATCTCCTCAACGGTGAGATTGAACATCCCACTAATTAGATTTCTAACTATGGAGGTGTTTGATCTAGTGTTTTCAGGAACAAAGTTAATGTACTCCAATACTCCAGTTGTATCTAATAATTTTGCTTTTGTTTAAGTTATCCTGTTGAGATGTAAGACTTCATTGGTGCATGTGCAATTTGAAGTAGGAATTGCAAATAATGTTGTAGTCAGAATTTGAATGAGTACATATTTGGTGCTATTATTGTGCCTTTCTTGTACATGCATGTGTTTTCTTATAAATTGTACAACAAGAAAATCGTAAGTTTGTCCAAACAGATGATTATGATAGAAACTGGCATTCATTTAAACTCAAATAATTTTTCACAAGTAGTCAAAGTCATAGCATTTATAACAAGCCCTACTTTTTTCAAGCTTAAAGATAAATGTTTTGGATGAATTTAGGCACACCAATAATTGTCCAAATGGGGGATACATAAATTTACACTTATTCATATGTAAGGACAAATATTAGGTTTGTGCTAACCGGGTCTTACTCTAGCCATCATTACATGGTGGAGTGATGCTGTTGCTATTTTATAATTTGAGAAGTTTCCTTGATGCAAATCCTTAAAATTCAACTTGTAAGTATATACTGCCAATATGACCATTTCTTTATGATTCAGATACTACGAACTTAGAGTTGGCGGTGGTGCAACTCCTCAACCAGGTGACTTAGTAGTCATTGACCTGCAAGGGAGAGTAGAAGGTGATAACAATATTAGCACATTTGTAGATACTTTTGCTGAACGGAAGAGGCCATTAGCGCTAGTGCTTGGTTCTAGGCCTTACACCAAGGGAATGTGCGAGGGCATTGAGTATGTGCTAAGAACGATGAAAGCAGGAGGCAGGAGGAGAGTTATAGTTCCTCCTAAGTTGGGATTCGGAGATGACGGTGCAGCTTTGGGTGATGGTGTTGTTGTGCCTCCTGCTGCTACTCTGGAGTATGTGGTTCAAGTTGACAGGGTTTCCATTGGACCTTCTTAAGTTAACTGTATCACAAACCTCTTTCTTTTCAGAAAAATTTCCATTCTCTACAATTTCAAATATGTATGTTTGTAGTAAAGAAAAAATGTCGAGTAACTAACAATTCTGGTGGACAGCCCCAATAAATATAGCAAAAACGTACCTCTTGAAAACCATGAATTATTTACCTAGAATTTGCAGCAAGTCCAGAGCTGTTCTAGAGCAGTTTATGGGTAACAGAAATAGTCCTAATTGATGTTCTACACGATGGTTGAGTTGATTCCCGTATGCAGCAACGGCATTGGGCAGATTAGGCAAAAGTACAAAAGTATGTGAAGGCATGTGGGAAATGTACCTTACTTTTTGTTACATGGTTTTGTGAGTTCTGATGAGTTCTTCCTTCCAGCTAACACGAGCATTTATATATTCTACATTGCAATTTGGAGAATGGTGCACTCAACTACATCAGCTTCTGCTAATGACTTATCCGAAACGTAAGGTACATGCCCTGTTCCATTTGATCGGCAGCAACATTTATATTTTGGTTTTACCACTTCCATGCTGCTAAGGTATTGCCAATGATCCTAATTCTAGAGGCAGAAATTCTTTTTGCTGCTAACATATTCCCAACGATTTTTTGTTTCTGGGGACTGGTTTATTTATGAACAACAAAGTCTTTTATAGGCTCACCTTCCTGATTGATTCAACAAGCTAGCAGGGATTTTTACATGGAATACATGGTATGGCTGTTTCCAATTCAAGAACCAACCAGTACTAGTGATCAACACCCATTTAGCAATCTGCAGTATTTGAGTGTGACTATCTCAAATTTGATACAATGCAATTAGTGAAAGTCTGAGTTTCTGTGTATCATACAGGTTCATGATTTTTCTCAAGCTACAAATCCTGGTACCACCTAGCTGCAGAGAGTAACCTGTGTGCCTTTCATGCATAGCTGCACCCTTTGTGTTTATCTATTAAGCGCGTGGGATTGTTAGCTGAACGTGAGCTGCATATTCTTTGGCTTGGAGTTCTACAGCTTCATAATTCATATAAGCATAACTTTTTCTAAGGTAATTGCATCTCACTCAAAATGATCGTTGTTGTGATTGTATCTATTTTGTTAAAATGCCATCTTTCCTCTGTGACCTTAAAGATTCTATAAGTAGGTGGGTGTATGTCAGGTTAACCATGTGTAGTAATGGATGACTTTTTTACCTATGCTAGCAGTTTTGCTCTTCTCCTTTGTGTGACTTTGAGTTCTATGACTGTGTCTTCCATCTAGAACAAGTCTGGATCATTACGTATGAAGCATAAGGGGCATGCACAGTTGGAAAGAAGTGGGGAAAGCATGAAGAGTTTTAGTAAGTAGTAAGAAAATGATTTTTTGAGAGAAATGGCAGGAATGTGTGAATCAGTTTTGTGTATTGTTGTATAAAAATCCGGAAGTGACTATTATATTATATATTATTTTTATATATAATTGTAATTTGTAAGTAACTGTTTTTTATACAATTTATAATATGTCAGCATATTATAGTGAACATGCTGTTTGGATGCGTCTGCTTAAAACCTTTTACAGCGATTTTCAAAGGTGTAAAAAGAAAAGCTTCGATTTGGTACTTCTAAAAATTGAAAAAACTGCCCGGGAGCCTTTCTCGCTGGGTGTGAAATAGGGGTGGCAATATGGATTCATGAGTCGACTTATATAATAATCGAATCAAAATTATTCAATTCTAATCCGTGTTCAATTCTAACCCGACCTATTTATTTATATGGATCAAAATTGTCAACCCTAATCCAATCTATTTATAACCAGGTCAAATTCGGATCGACCTATTTAATAATTAAATTATTAAATAAAAATTATAAATATTAATTTTTAATAATAATATATAAAAATTATTAATTATGATATATTAAAAAAGAAAAATATTAATTTTGACAAAATTTATAAATTAAATAAAAATTAGTTAAAATTAAGATAAATTAAAAATATATATATACAAATTAAATTCAAATTTTTTTGCTATTTATTTTCTAATTATTAAGTAATATATACTATGTAAATAATTATACGGATTAAACGGGTCATTTTCAGGTCAATTCGAATCCGATCAAAACCGTTTAAATTTTTCGGGTCATTTTCGGGTCGACCTGAAATCGACTCAAACCTGACTAAAGGTTGACCTGAATTCGACCTTTTCGGGTCGAGTCGAAATTTGCCACCCCTAGTGTGAAATGCCATTTTGTTGCGTACTGTTTGAAAGTATTTATAAAAGAGTTTTTTCAAATACAAAATATTTAAAATATTTTATTTTATTTTGATAAACGAATTTTATTATTTCTGATCTTATAAAATAATAAAAATAAATAACAATTTTTTATTATGAATAATTTTATTATATTTTTTTAATATTTTAAATAAAATTTGAAAATTATTATAAAAAAAAATATTTCGAAAAAAGTTGATAAAATGTTTTCTCGGCCAGACAGTCCTCTAGAAACATTACAGCGATACATATGTTCGCTACGGTCTCAGGCTCACTCGTCGCTCTCATTTCTTTCCCGTTCGCTTCTCCGCCGCTCTGCTCTCGCGATTGGAACGTTCGGTCCTGACCTCCCGGCCCACGATCCATCTCTCCGTCCCCGGCGCCCCAGGTTTGTGCTTCCCTATCTCTCTGTTTGATTGATCCTCTCCAAGTCGATTTACTAGTTCTCGCTTGATTGGTCGAGGGCCAGCTGAGAAATGTCTTGTTTGCTTTTTGTGATAATCTAATGCTGATTTTGTTTCGATTTATTGTGTTTTCTGTTTTTTGTTTTGATTAAATACGATTTTTCTCCGTGGTTTTTTTTTTAAGATCTTTGGGAATGGTATGATTTAGTTTTTAGCTAAGCTTCTGAATGAATCTGGCCAGAGCAAGGGTCTCTAGGTTGCCTTGTTCTTTTCTTTTTTTTTTTTTCCGTTTTTGTTTTTTGTTTTTTTGTTAAAAGTAGAAGCTTGGTGTTGTTAAGAATCAGCTATCCAGATATGGGCGTAAGGGTTTTTGTTGTTTTTCTTCTTCTTTCTCATCTTTGTTTTGAAGTCATTGTAACTGTTTTGGTGATTTCTTGTTTACTAATTAACACGTTTGATGAAAGGGAATTTTGAGCTGTTTAATTATGGAATTTAAAGGTATAGTGACTACAAATTGGATTCTAGGTCGTTTCTTTTTCTCTTGAAATCTTGAAGGGCTTGGTTCCCATATGAAGTTGAAAGGTTCTGCAAGTTAATGGATGGTTGTGGTGTTTTTTAATTAGTTGGAATTTTCTCTAATCTCCCAACAGATTATGTGTTCCAGTTTTAAAAGAACTTAGGTTTCAAGCTTTAATTTGAGTTCTTTTATGTTTTTGGTATTGAAACAGGTGATGGTATTCCATGAGTGCTATATTGTCTTGGGAAGTAACCTAGAACATCTTGCTGTAGTAGTTCATGGCTAAAATTTATGGCATAGGATTTACTATTGCTTTCTGTATATTAAATTAATTACTGTAACTCTTCTATTATATAATGTAATTGGTATTTGCTTTTGTAGTTTCTTGGAATGAAAGTGGACATCGGGACTAAAATTAAGAGCAAACTTATAGCTTGGTTTTGTTAAAGAATATGGGAACTGCTGTTGATCATTCTTACTATGGATGGCCACGTGATGAACTTCCTGAATGGGATGACTCTAACTCTGTGTTTGGATGGATGGAGGGTTTATAAGGAGAAAGGAGAGGAAGGGGAAACAATTCTCCTTGATTGTGTGTTTGGTTTAAGATTACTGTTTAGGAGAGAAGGAGAACTGGGGAGAGAATGGGGGAAAAATGCACCGTTAGTAGGTGGAATCGTTGCACCCTAAATTAGGGGTAACAGGGGAAAACCGTTTGAGTGCGTGATCTGCAAGCCCAGCTTCTCATTTCTTCTCTCATTATTTCTTCCTCTTCCTGACCCGCTCCCATATGCAGCAACGTGATCGTTCCTTCGGTGTGTCTGACTTCTCTCTCCGGCGTCTAGCTCTTCTCCTTCTTCCTCTGGGCTTCTGTGTGTCTTTTCTTCTTGCGGCATCGTGATTTCGCCTATCAGCGTGCACGAGCAAAGCCTAGACTCTGCCGCCGTCCCTCCGCTCATTTCGCTTATCGTTGCTGTTCATTGATAAGATCTTTGTGCTCTCTAATTTTTGAGTTCTCATTTTGCCTATCGGTGCCCGTTCATGTTCCCTGCAATCTTGTTAATTTCCCTCTTTTTTGGCATTTTGGTTAAATTCGGTTATTTTTATTAAATTCTGGTATTTTTTATTCAAAATTGGTGAATTTGGCTTGGTGAATTCGAAATTGGTGTTTTTTTATTAAAATCTGCTTAGTGAAGTTGGATTGGTGTATCAATTCCTATATCGGTTGACAACACTTTGAAGTTCCTCGATGTTATTGCTGTTGAATCATCCTAACTATCCAAATAAGTAGTCTGACAAATGGATATATGACATACATTATATTTTACTAAAAACACAAAATGATATGATTGCTTTTGAGAGGATTATCTTCCAGTTTCCTTATTATTTGAAACATTCATCCTGCATGTATGTGTCTATATAGTCTTTACTATTGTATTTGATTTTCTTTTGCATGGAATTCGTGATTCTTGCTAATACACGACTGGCAGAGAGTCGGTTGCTTGAGTCGGGCAACTGGTTTTAATAGGTTAGAGATTTGTGTAGGGCAATCTTGTGTGTTGGCATTGATAGAGAAAATGGCTTAAAGAAACACAAACACAAAACGAAGCATAATGAAGATGGTAGTTCTACTAGTGCAGAACTATTAGAAGAAGTGGGAGTAACTTACTGGAGTGAGCGAGAATGAAAATGTAGAGAAAGATGGAATTTCTCCTCAACTACTTGCCTAGAATAAAGAAAAAAAAAAGAGAAAATGCAAGGTTGTAGAAGAAATCAATGGAGCTGAAGCAATGGGTAGTGAAAAAATAGGTATTGTAGAGAAGGATTTACCGTTGAACACATTGGAAAAATGAGAAGTTCAATCCTTTAACGATTTCAAAATCATCTACAAGTTGAAAATCGTCTACATTAATGGTGTTGCTTCTCCCTAGTAAGCCAGCTTAATGAAATTCATAAAGACAGAGTTACTATATGTGACTTGCATATATACATTAGTTATTACCAAAAAAAAAGAAAGAACACAAAAGTAATGTCAAAGTAGTGTGAGATGTTTGTAGATTCAAGTCTTTAATGATTTTGAACTTTCATTACTATTACTCTTAGCATGTTTTATGATGTTAATTACTTGAAAACAATTTTGAAAATTGTTGTTTAGTTTTCAACTTCCTAGAAGCTGACTCTGAAGAACATAACAATATCATAATTCAGATTGTGAGATAGTTTATACTTCAATCCGAGCAAATACTTCAGATTTTCTTCAAAGTTCCTTCTTTATATATGTAGATAAAAAGAATTGCAAAAGGCAACAAGAGTTATGCAAACACCTTAATAAACAAGTATGGCTCTTCAGGGTTCGTCTAAACAATTAGGAATAAATGGTATATGTACAGGCAATGTTCTTTAAAGGGATTGCATTGAATTTGAACCCCTACTGATTGCAAGGCTTGTTGGTAGCAATGTGAAGCCCTACATGTAATTAATGAAAAACAAAGCAGTTAACATGTATGATTATACTTTGACCTTTAATAACACCTCGATTTTTTTTTCCATCATTCATCCATCGATTTAGTTCGGAGTCTTTTGAATGGTTGATGAAAATTTCTTAACCTGAAAGGTTGAGGGAAAAAAAAAGACTACGTATGTATATATCTGAATTGAATCCTTCGCTTTTAATTAATGTCATTGATGTTTCCAAGCAAGTGGTAATGAAAAGCATCAAAAGCATACAAGAATGCAATACAACAAATGCAATATACCATCATCATCACTATGATCACAAGCTAAAAAGCAACAACAAACACAAATGGATATTAAAGGGAGTCTCAAAACAGGAAAAACTCCAATCTGAAAGGCTATGTCAAAAAAAAAAAAAAAAAACTAACAAGAAAGCCGTAGTGATCTTCGGGAATGAGAAGATAACCCACTAAACAATTAAGTCATTCCCCAAATCAAAATAAAATTTCATCTTCTTCTTCTCTTCTTCGATTTTTAGCAGAACAAACAAAAAGAAAAAAAAGAACTTATTTGGAGTTGGAGATCGAAGTTTCACTGCGACGGTTGACGAATTTATGATCGGTGACGGTGAATCAGTCGAATTTTTGGGTGGTGCGAAGAGAAGAGATGAATGAGACAGACAGAATTAGAGGGAGAATGAGATGATCTAGTGAAGGCAGTGAAGCCGTAGCACTTCACTATTTATATCTACGATGAAATTGAAGCCCACTTTTCAAATAAATCAGGTCACTTAGTAACTCGATCTGCAAAATCGATCTCTACAATGACATTAAACTCTATTTTGCAAATATATTTGCAAAGGTGGGTCATGTAATGGACCAATGTATCAGCCACAAGCTTTACAAATCCAGACTAATTTATTTCATATTGTTAAATCTAGTATTGTGGTCAAGTTTTATAAAATTGACGCTGAATATTTACCCAAATCCAAAACTGTCCACTAAAGTAGTTTGGTGAAATCATTAATCCATTAAAGTGACAAGCCCAAAAATTATATAATTTAGCAAAATCTGTCCTTTTAATATTATATTAACAATATGTTCATTTGAGATATAAAACAATAATAAAAACTTTTAACAAAGAAATGAAAACCTGAATATATTCTAACAGAGCTCATGATATACGGTAGTTCCTTCAAGTTAATAACAAGTTATGAAGTAGTAGACACCATTTCATGTGATAAAATTTAATTAAAATTTTTAAAATGATGATAAAACTCCTAAATATTTTATCTCTTGTTTAATTATAATTTATAGCCAAAATAATCATACAAAATAACACTTGAGCTAAACATCTTCTCACATTAATTTTGATAAATTCTTATTGGTGGTTTTTTATTGAAATTCATTTTCAGTCTTTGATTTTAGTTTGTAGTAATTTTTTTATGAGTTTATAATTTTTTAAGCTCTTTCATAACTTATAAAATGTTTAAAAATTTTATTCAATTTTTCCATTTGAAACTAACTTAATTTTACGCTTCAAATATCTATCCCACAAAAGTCTCATTCTTCTAGGTAAAATTGTGATTTCGGAGGGTACTAAAGGTTTCCAAATATTTAGTTTGATACTAGTTAAAGATATCTCTTATTATTTGGAAATCTCCAAATCTAATCGTCACAATTGGATATTGAATGTGAGTTAAAAATATACTGATAAAATTTCAATCCAATCGGATCTCGATTCGGCTTTCATTGTATATATATATATATATATATATATATAGGATAAATGCATATGGTGTTCTTATAGGCACATGGTGCACATACCGGCCAAAAGTGGCCGGCGAGATCTCTAAGTCCAATCTTCAACGTTGGATATGGAGAATCGTGAGTTGGGAATATGCTATTAAAATTTCAACTCAATCGGAATACGAATAGACCTCTATCGAAACTCTTAATCAAAATGACACAAAAAATTAAAAGTGATGATATATATATTTTGATAACATAGGATAGAGGCACATGGTATTCTTAGAGGCACATGGTGCACATGCCGATCAAAAGTGGCCGGAGAGACATCTAAATCTAAATACCACCGTTGGATATGGAGAACCATGAGGAGTTGGGAACATTTTATTAAAATTTCAGTTCGATCGAAATACGAACCGACCTTCATCAAAGCTCTTGATCAAAGTGATACAAAACCAAAATATATATCTTTTGTCAAATTTAAAATTTTATGTTATTTTGATCAAGAGTTCCGATGGAGATCGATTCGTATTCCGATTGAGCTAAAATTTTATCAACATGTTCTCAACTCATGGTTCTTCATATCCAGCGGTGGAGATTGGATTTGGATGTCTTGCCGGCAAAAGCCTTTAAGAATATTATGTGACTCTATCATATCCCATATTTATATGCATATACATATATATGCATATACATATGCATATGTATATGTATATATATTTGATTTGTGTCATCTTAATCAAAATGCTGGATAGAAGTTAAATCGCAGTTGGATTGAGCTAAAATTTTGTTGGTATATTTTAACTCATAATCTTTTATATCCAATAGTAACAATTAGACTTAGAGATCTCCTTAGTCAAAAATAGCTAAGGAGTGCCTAAGGAGGGTAGGCAGTGCATGCATCGTATCCCTATATGTATATGTATATGTATATGTATATGTATATATACATATATACATATATAGACCAACATGCTCAATCTGGCACATAATCGTCCATAAATCATATATGCCCACTAAAGCAAAAACATAATAATAATAACAATATCTTATGAAATCATCCTCAAATCATCTTGTAGATATCTTGCTCTCAAGTAACAATACAACCAATATAGGTTCCCATAATTAAAACACTGTGCATGCTCCTCATGTCCAATAATAAACATGCATCACACGTAATCATGTATCTTGAGGGAAGAATCATAAATGCACGAAAGTGGCAAGGTATGCCATAGAGCCAAAGTAGATGTTAATTGCGCCGGAACCTAACTTAAGCTAGTAACAAAAGACACAGCAGCCGTAACCTCAAGTCCTATCGTATTGCCTAAGCCTCGTGCTGTCCACAAACAATTTAACATAAGTATTTTTTTCTTCCGGTCTTAACAAATACATGTATGAGATATACCATCATAGCCACCTGAATGACATTATGGAGTACTAAGCACGTACAACGCTCCAACTTAACATCCAAACAATTACTGCATACATACTAAACTTAGACTTCTTTCCTATTCATAATAATAAGTCAATTCCTAATGCTAGTGCTATCTTGGATTAGTCTTACCTAGGTAACGGAATGATTTGATTCCTAATCGGCTCTGGATTTTCGATGATGAACCCTTATGCTTTCCGATCGAGAGGAGATACCTAATGTGAAAAGTTTAGTAGAAAATTCAATAATAAGTTCAGACGGCAAAAATACACATCGCATTTAACCTGAGTATGTGACCCACTAGAAATTAGAATCTCACGATTAGGGTTTTGGCCGATAATTGAGTTGACCGTCAACAAGTGATTCAAGGATCGTCCGAGCCTTGTATGTGCAAGTCACAGTATTGGGTCGACAATTCTGCGCCTAACGCTTGCGACCGCGACAAGCATTGGTCTTTAAGAGCTACAACGTCGACCTACAGGAGAAGGTGCAAAATGAATGGAGGATAATGAGAATTTCTTTCGTCGGCGGTCAAATTTTCAGCGGTTGGGCTCGGCGATGAAACCCGCGCTTAACTTGTTTGCTCAGGATCAACTTGGCCGCGAGCTCTTCAGTAGCGGCTGTAGGAAGGACTGAATGAAGGAAGAAGCGTTCGTGTGGGAGAGATTGATAACAATGGCAAGCACAGCATAGCCAAGTCCACGGGAGAGAGAACGGTGAAAATGGGAGAAAGAAAAGAAGAAGAGGTAGGGGTGGCAATATATGATACAACCTGCAAATTCAATTAAGTCGACATATTTGAAGAGGAAGAAGGTTAACCCAAGGCTGATTTAAACAAATGTATGGGTATAATGATCATTTAAATTGGTATGGTCTCATGCTGCTAAATTAAATAGATATGAATTACTATTTTTTCCATAATTGAATTATTTTAGGACTGATCTTACAAAAAATGGAAACATAACTCTCTTATTCAATTTTGTACCTTTGTTTCGCGATCGCTGAGGTTTCAGCTTTTCTGCTGCTCTACTCTGCCATTTGTTGGCGTTGAAATTTGAACTTTTTTCCATTGAACTCATCTAAACACCGATTTCTCGCGCTCTCCAGTTGAATTCACTTCAGTCTAATTCGGTGATCAATCTCTTGATTCCATGCTTCAATTGAGTAGCTTAAAACACTTCTCTAAGATTTCTCTAATTCTTTTTCTAATTACCATTTGTTTTAGCTCTTTGATAGGTTAGTGGTTGCTAGATATTCTTCGACATAGTTAAAATTGGTGTAAATTTTACTTGTTGTTTAGCCGCTTAAGCGTAACCATGCAAGTTGTCGAATTGGTTTTTTAATTAGGGTTTATTTGAAATGTAGTTTAATTATGTGGTTTTCTGTAGTTAGAGATTCTTGAGTAAAGTTAAATGGTGTAAAAATTACATTTTGCATAGTTCTTTATCAATTGAATTCTGAAAAAGTTCTGGTTGGTTATCGAATTTGAAGTGGTTTATTTTATATATTTTTTTCATACTTATTTAAATTGTGTACATTACTAGACGGATCAAGTTTGCAATAACATTTTGTGAAATATGCAATCAAGTTAGTTTGAATTCAGTACAACCATTAATGCATCAATTTGGTTTGGTTGGTCTGAAATTGTGTTGTATAATTTTCAGGTAACTGGTTTTAATAGGTTAGAGATTTGTGTAGGGCAATCTAGTGTTTTGGCATGGAAGGAGAAAATGGTTTGAAGAAACACAAAGACAAGATGAAGCATAATGAAGATGGTGGTTCTACTAGTGCAGAACTAATGGAACAAGTGGGAGTAACTTCTACTGGAGCGAGCGAGAGCGAAAATGTAGAGAAAGATGGAACTTCTCCTCAACTGCTTGTTCAGAATAAGAACAAAAAGAAGAGAAAATGCAAGGCTGTAGAAGAAAAGAATGGAGCTGAAGCAATGGGTAGTGACAAATTAGGTGTTGTAGAGAAGGATTTACAGTTGAACACATTGCAAACTGAGAATGTTAAGAAAAAGAAGAAGAAACAGAAAATTGGAGAAACCACAGACCAAAATTCCTATGGAAGATCAGATAAGGAAGGAGCATCAGATAAGGAAGAAGTAGGTGATGCCAAAACTAGCAACAGAAACACTGCCAAAAGTGAGAGAAACAAGAAAAGCGCTAATTTGAAGCAGGATCCTAGGATTGACAATTCCAATAAGTCAAAGTCTAAGAAAACCTCAAGGAAGGTAAGCTTTGCGGATGAGGTGCATGTATTTCCATCCTCGAAAAGAAGCCGCAAGGATGGCAATAAAGAAGGCGGACTAGTCCAAGGTAAAAGATTCACTCGGGAGGAAGATGAATTGATCAAAGAAGCTGTCCATGAATACATAGAGGTATGCTTAATTAGGTGTACTTTGTTAACCTTTTTCAGCTGTTTCTGCTTGTTATACAACTCGGACTTGTTGTTCATTTTGTCAATGAATACATATAGGTCTGCTAAGTAGGTTTATTTTGCGAAGTTTCCAAGCTGTTGTTAGCATGTTGTATAACTGGATTTATCTTATTAGGGGGTCTTCTTGTATCTTATTAAGGTAATTTGCTGCAGCAATGAATTTTGACAATTCTCTTCTACTGCCTATCTCTTTAGTTTTTCCTCAAACTTCGTAAGGCTAACCCTGAGTTTATCTTGAACACATTCGAGCAATTTAAGACTGTCCAAGTTTAAGTAACTTAACATGTGACCGTACATGAAAGTTATTATTTTATTGTCTCAATTCAACTGCACAGTGAGAGCGTCGTTTTAAATCTCATAAGCCTGTTCTTGTTTATAGTTTTTGTTTTTTAGGTGATATATAAAAAATAGGAAATATTGAAGTTTGTGTAATCATCCTATGATAATGTGTAAATATTTTTTGGTAACTAGCAACTGTACATGTTTGGAAATATCCATGAGTCATTAGATATTAGGCAAATGCTTACTGACACTTCTTTCGAAGTGGATAATAGAATTAAATGAAATTCTTAAAACATGTTACATTACAAGCATTACAACATACTTTTATTAGCTATAGCATGCAAACTAGTGTTCAAATAAAGATTCTCAAGCCTCTATCTCTATTTTCAAATTGTATATATCAGTACATCCAAAAGTTATATTTGAATGTATTAGCACTTTGTCTTCACATGAAGAAGAAAAATCATTTTATTATAATTGTTTTAACCTTCTCATGGTAATATTTCTGCTTTACTAACTTTTATATGTACTTTAAGGATATTCTTATTTATTTGGACGGTTGTGCCTAACATTGCTACATATTTTGTTGCAGACACATCAATTGGGAGGGCAAGGCCTGGACATGCTTCTTCACTCGAGCAAGTATCCCCAATTGAGAGGCTGTTGGAAGGAGATAGGTAGTGCATATCCAGCCAACAACCCTCTTAGTTAGGCTAATTTTCAATGTTTGTCTTCATTCTTGCAAGCACCAAATTCTAAGTAGTAATGCATCAGAAGATATTTGACCTATCCACTTCCGGTGACTTAGCTTATTGAAAGAAACTTAGGTGGAGCTTTCACAATTCCAAACTCACACAAAAATTACTAGGGATATTGTTACATATTCAGATTCAAAAAACTCGTGAGCTGTTTATACTAGGTAAAAAAATTCAGCAAAAAGTAACTGAAACAGAAGTTCATTCCTGAAAGTAATAGTTGGATTGTAAGATGAGATGCCTGACTTGTTCTCTTTACTGGAGGTGATTTTTGAACTAAGGTTGGCATATATCAGTTGCCAACAGAAATATTATAACTAAATATAAACTAAGGGGGCAAGCTGCCTAGCATTTGTTGTTGGTCCAACTTTGTTTTCATTGCAACTAACTTGTTTGCCTATATTGCTGGAATACTGATTGCCTTTTCTTGCTTAGCATTGATTTGAACTAAAATTTTGGCATCATGTATTAATCTGTAGAAACTAAATTAAACAGATGATAACTAAGGGAAGCATTAACTAGAACAATTGTGAAGTCATTCATCTTCTCCTTTAATCACAAGAATTAAACTCTCGCTTGCTTCAGTCTGTATTTCTTATAATTTGACATAAATCTCTCATCAATTAACAGAAACTAAATTAAATAGAAAATGAGCCAATAAATAATTACTTAAGCCAATTGTGATTTCAGTCTTTTTCTCATTCAATTTTGAGAATTAGAAACTTCTCTTACATCATTCGCAATTTTCATAGCTAAAGATTTATCCTTCATTTTCAATTCATTATTTCAGTAGTTCACAAGATTGGAACCCATATAATAGGATTTCAGGTTGGACTGAGACTAGAAGTTATAGACCAAATTACAGCATATTAAAGACATGATATAGGCAGATTGGAATGTAGATTAGGAGTTCAAAATCATAGATGGAGACTACTTGCCTGGCTAGAACAGGCAGCAGCGAAGGATACACCTAAGAAAGCTGAGAGAGCATAGGAAATGAAGAAATTGGGGTTTAAGGAGGAAAGATTAACAATGTTTATGACTGCAAAAACATTTAAAGGTCTTTATGTCCTTATGGAAAGCTCCATAATTAAATATTTCTGCCCCAAACAGGTATTTATATGTAAGGATGCTCTTATGCAAATAAATGCGGCAACAGGTATAGACCTTGCACGCTCTAACATAGCGTTGACTGTAAATTGGCAGTTTTTGGATGAATAATTGACAGTTGTCCACAAAAGGCTATTTGGTGCTGATTCTAGATTATGTTATTTCCAGGGGAGTGCATTCCGTATAGGCCTTTTTCATCTGTCTATATACGTGCTCATGTTCTATTTGAAAGGAGTGAACAACGTGGACTTACATCTGATGAGATTGAAGTTGTTAGAAGGTAAAATTTGTTCTTTAGCTGACATTTTTTAATTTTACTTTGCAATGCCTTATCAGTAATTGAGTTCCTTTCCTTGCATTATCTACACATATAAGTTGTTTTTATGTTGAAATTTGGTCACCTTTCTGAAGTATAATTGGAACTAAGATATACTTGACATAAAAGAGATGCGGAATGTAAATCTCTTGCTATATTTGTGTAGAAGGATGATATTTGTGGGTTGATATTCATGCTTAAGTTGCCCTTAGGATTCTGAAATTCCTTATAAAGATTCTGTAAAGTTGAAGATTTAGTTCAAAAAAGGTCTTTACTATCTTTAAGCATGTTTGTGTTTGCATTATTATATATTACCATGAATCTTTTTTTTTCTTTCGGGAAACCGCAAGTGGATTGACTCCAACCCTAACTCCTCTTTTTTGGCCCCATTCACTCACTTGGTAGAGTGGTTAGGGTATTCCTCTTCAAAAGAAAGTTTGAGGTTTTGAGTCACCAGTGGTGCCAGTCTATCTAACAAAAAACATATTATTATGAAGCATATGGGATTACTTGAGATGGTTCATTTTGCTCTTATGTATGGATAATTCTATTCAATTTGTTGGGATTATTTTTGTTTGGATTTGTTAAAAGCTTGTTTCCTAAAGTAATGCTATTTTCAAACTATTCTGAATCTAGTGTTCGTATCGGATGATTGACAAATCCAAATTTACAAGGTAGATTTGTGGATGATTTAAAAATTGTGAAGATAGAGATTATTTCAATATTGTTAATATAATTGCAGTTTATGTTGACGATTTCAAAGTTGTCGATCTTTTAACGACTTCAAAATTGTCGATCCTTCAACAATTTCAAAATCATCTACAAGTTGAAAATGGTCTACATTGTGTTGCTATCATTTTCTCCATAGTAAGCTAGCTTTAATGAAATTCATAAAGACAAGAGTTACTATATGGGAGTTGAATATATCAAGCAGATAATACCTAAACAAAAGAAAGAACACAAAAGTAATGTCAAAGTAGTGTGAGATTCTTGCAGATTCAAGTCCTTAATTATTTTGAACTTTCATTAGCATTATTTTGTCACGAGGCAATATATATATATTTTTTAAGTAATGAAATTATTTTGAACTTTCAAGAGGCAATATATATATATTTTTTTTTTTTTTTTTTGTCATCTTGATCAAGTGAACAGATGGAGATCGATTCGTTATCCGCTTGAGCTAAAATCTTGTCACGTGAATTTTAATTAATAGTTTTTCACGAAGATTGAATTTGGAGCATTGTAAGTGTCGCGGTGCTGCATGGTAACCCTAAGGGCGAGGTGCTCCTATCCTCACTCTAATATATATATATATATAGGGAAGGGATAGGGGCACTTTCTCACACGTTTATGGCCGGAATGACCTCTAAATAAAATTTTCACCGTTGGATATGAAGAATTATGAGTTAGAAACATATCCATAAAATTTTAGTGCAATCGGATTATGAATTCACTTTCATCGGGTTACTTGATCAAGATGACAGAAAGTAAGAAAATTTAAAAATATATATATTATATCGTTTCTGTCATTTTGATCAAGTGACTAGATGAAGGTAAATTCGTAGTCCGATTGAGCTAAAAATTTATGGGAATGTTTCTAACTTGTAGTTCTTCATATCCAACGGTGGAGATTGAATTTGGAAGTCATTCTGGTCATAAATCAAGGAGGGAGTGCCTCTATCCCTTCCCTATATATATATATAATATTATGCACTGCCGTGTTTAAATTCAGATTGTTCGATCTTAAATTTAACAGTACTCGTGCGTGCGTGCGATTAATTTTTATGGTTTCTATTATATGTGAGGGTATATGTGTTATTTTACATGTCACGTATTAGTTTGGTCATTATTAAAAGTTCAAATATTCGAAGTAAGATGGATTGGAACTCATGTCTTTAAAATTTTCAAGACCCATGTGCTTAACTATCTGAGACACCATACTCAACATTGATTACAAATGATTCAATTAACATAACAGTCAAAAGTAATGTTGAAATAGAAAATCGACATGAGGTTGAAATGAGGTCGATATGAAGTCGAAATTAAGTAGAAAAGAAAAGATGAAATTAGGTCAAAAATGACATCGAAATTAAGTAGAAATAAGGTCGATTTGGGTGTCACTTGCTCGCACTGAATCACACTCTAGTCTAATACAGTTGCACCCTGTACGATCCAATGCGACCAATACAGTCGCGCAGAGTTGCATTAGGACGCACAAGGTCACACTGGATACGATTCAAGTGCGACCTAGTGCGACCAACACGGGTCGCATTAGGTCACACTTCGCGTAGTCATATTAGACTTAAATGCAATCCACAGTGTGACTAAGTGCGTCCTCTTGCGACCCACTTTAGAATATTTTTTAAAAAAAAATTAAATAAATTTTCTGAATGAGATTATAAATTTAGGTCTTTAAATAAAGATCATTATTCTTACCAATCGAAATACAACACATTTTGAAAGATTTCGTAAAATATATTATTAGATAAATTTGTGTGATCCTGCGCGATCCTGCGCTCTCCAAAGATGTACAATAATGCATTTGCCCCCAATGACGGCCAAAACTATAAATTGAGTCTAAATTTGTAAAATGGGTATCGTTAGAGTCACAATCATATGGCCCAAATTTAGGCAAAGCGGCGCAAGCATAGTGCCGACTATGCCTCTATCTCGCGCCGTTATATATATATATATATACATATATATATTATATATATGTGATAAGATATATGCATTCTACATGCTATTAGCACTCCATCGGTTTCTTTGGCCACATTTGGCCGGAGATTTCCAAATTTGATCTTCACTGTTGAATTTATAGAACTATGATTTGTAAATATGATGACAGATTTAAGTTTATTCGGACCACGAATCGACCTCTATCCAACCACTTGATCAAGATGACTCAAAGACAATATATTATATATTTTAGTTCAATTTATTTTTAAATTGAAATTTTGTCAGCAGGTTTACAATTCATAATTTTACATATCCAACGATGAAGATCGGATTTGGAGGTCTTCGTCCAAATATGGCAGGAGAAATCGATGGAATGCTAATAGCACATGGAGTGCCTATATCTATACATATATATGCATATATACACAATACATACATACATACGTACATGTTTTCTTTCTTTTTATTTTGCAAGAGACTAGTTTTAGTTGGTCAAAGGAGGTTTCATGATGAAGTAGAGGCGCATGCTATCTGGGTTATGTTTCTTGAATTTGTATTAGTTGGTCATTTGTTTAGTTTAAATGACGTAGTTTGATGCCTCACAAATGAGTGAAGTATCTTATGCTTAAGGATCTTCTTATGTGCAGACATCATGAACAACATGGACCTAAGTGGAAAGACATAGCAGATATCCTTGGAAAGCATAGGTTTCATGTGAAGGATGCTTGGCGAAGAACTAGATTAACTAAAGCGAAGAAAGGTCTTGCATCATGCTTCTTTCTGTGTTAAATCTAGATTATTAATCTGTCCTTCAGTTTACTGCACATGCTGACAAAGATATCCCTTCTTAACTTATGATTCCTTATTCTTAATGTCTACACTGCTAGTTTGATGCATATGATGCATAAGAACTTGGGAAAATATGCAATTGTTTTGGCATGCATCGACTGATTAGGTTCCTTTCACTTTACTGGATTGATTTTCAGATAATTTTAGAGATCTGATGCTTAATAAGTTGGAGAGCATGAAATCATTTGGCCGAAATTTGTCTAGTAAGGTGTGATTTAAAGGTTTTTTCGTTATGTTACTCTTGGTCAGACTCCCATTTTGTGCAACATACATGGGGTGCAGAGTAAACAGTGTTTACCTTTACTGAGGTAGGTTTTAAGTGTTTTAATGTTTGATGGACGGAGAAGAATGGTTTCTTATTGATTGAAGTTTGTGTAAATTGTAGTGTCATATAAGCAAACAGTGCCTGGTTGACTGAAAAGGAGTATGTCTAATGTAGATTTAACCACTAGTCCAAGCTGGATTAGTTGAAAATTTCCATGACTAGATTTTAGTGTTGATGATATATCTATTAAGGTGAAAAGTAGAACTTCTAAATATTCCCTGAAACGTTTTACCTTTTGATATCTTCCTCACATTCATAAGCGCTCGGTTAATGCTAAGGTTTGACCTATCTCATGGGCAATTTGATCTGTCCTTGCCCTTTCAAAGATGTATATGTTTCTTTTATCCTTTGTGTGGAAGAAAAGTGCTCAGCACAAGGAACAGTCTGATGGAACAAGATGATGCCTAAGGTTTATCTGCCTTATAGAGTGATACAACTAATCCTACTGACAAAAGTCTTTGGCAATTGATTGCTCCTAGGTTTTCTTGATTTACCATTTCTCTAGTGATGGAATGAGTTCCAGGCCAAGACCCAAAGTTGTTCCAAACCACCAAATAATGCGCATATAGATGCCTCGCAAAATTGGAATGTCAGACAAGAAATCTTTGGACTTCCACACTACAGATCTTACTTCAGCCAATCAAGTTCAATTTGGGTGTGTTTGTCTGTTTAATTAACTCAGACGCATCTGAGACTTGGTTTTTGTTGAGGACACCAAACATTTGTTCTTATTTGTTTAGCTTAACTTGCGAGAGCATGTTGGAGTGCTTATTTTCTATAGATTTTCCATTGTTATCTTTCAGATAAGGAATATGCTTTTTTACAGGGCACTGGTCCCAGGATGAGTACCAGTCTCTATTTGATCTTGTGAACTTGGATCTACGTTTGAAAGCCTTTGAGGAAAAGAATACAAAGCATGGCATGGTTGGTTTTGTTGGTGTAGCTTTATTATTTCCTTTTTTGTAATTTTTTCTTACAACATTTGGCACCTTATATTCTTTGCTGGACAGATCAGGGACAATATTGCATGGGAGGCTATTAGCCTGAAGTTGGAAACTCGACTATTCTCAGAGTGCTGCCTAAAATGGTATGCATGTAACACTTTTCTTTCTTTTATTTCTTTGGCCTATTTGTTTGTGATGTTCTGCTTTGTCTGTTTGTAAGCATCATGTAGATTTTCACATTCTGTGGTTTAATAAAAAATGGATTAAGTTTACTGGTTCCTAATAAACAGCCCCTCTATTTAAGTTTACTCATTTTCACATGTCATTCTTCTGTATATGATACCTGATGTGAATTCTTTCCCCAGGTACAGACAATTGACATCGTCCTTGGTCTCTCAAGGAGTATGGGCTGATACAGATGACTACCGACTTATTGATGCGTATGCCTCTTATCTTAGTTACTAAATTAATCGACAGTTTGGTCTTTCTTGCACTAGAAATCTCGGCAGTCCACTGTATTTTCTAAAAATTCGAGAAAGTACTTTGCCATCACTCTTCTGTTCAAGCTCATTGCCTGTGCTGCTGAAACTTACCTTTCTTCTTAGTTATTCATTCATGTTCTGTCCAGAGTGCTAAAGAGTGAATCGATTAAATTGCAGCATGCATGTTCATCATGGTGGAAAAGTTAAAAAAGCATTAGTAATTGTTAGTTGCACCATGATCATTTTGCATTGAGTGAAAAACAGAGTGCTACAGGGTCGTTAATCAGTTCTTGGAGTTTACACCATTCATTGGATAAATTTGCGTACTTAGAGGCTTTATAGGAAATTGAAGCAGATTCATGTTCCTTCTTCCATCAAGGAAAAGTATCATTGCATCCGGAAATTCTGTATATTTCCTATAGGTCTTTAACCCTTTTTCATTAGAAGTACAACTGATTCTTTTCCCTTGACATATCCCTTGGAAACGCTATGAAATTGTTTTCCTGGGTTCTTCACAGGAAAACAACGCAGTTTACTTTTTATTGTTTCATCTAGAAAAAGGTATCATACTATCATAGAACTTCAGCTTCATAATCTCTATACATCTTGGACCCCTTTTGGTTAATATGGTCGGTTCTGTTCCCTCACCATTGTATGTTAAATGCGCTTTTAAATGACTTTCTTAAATGAATTACTGAATTAGTATTGCTTCCGCAATGGAAAAGTATATCTTCTCACAAATTGTTGAATCACTTTGTAAGTGAACTTTCTTTGTTATATTCTAACTATATGCTGCTTGGCGCAGGCTTCAGAATGTAGATGCTTGTTGTGCAGAAGATGTAAACTGGGACGATCTCCTTGAGCATAGGTAAGTAAAAATTGATTGAGTGCTGAATCAAGGCCATTTTATGTGGACTTTCTTTGTCTCATTTAGATCATAGGTTCATATGTTGCGCTATATTCATGTACATTTCATGGAACAAATACAAGGTTCGATTTAATTAGTGTGTTACGTGCTTTCGTGCAAGCCCCTTGAAGATCTGTCCTACTTCATGGTTGATCTGTTAATTCAGAAGACCTTGCTTTTTGGTAAAGATGGGAGTTTAGTTTGACAGTTGAGAGGTGTATCTTATTTTCTCACTTGGGGATGAACTGTTATACGGCTGTCAAAGGGATAACTTGACTAATGTGATGGTTCTTGAGATTTCATTTTTTGATAATTAAAATTTTACTCTTTATTGTGATTATCCATAGTTTCTTAAAATAATATTCAGACTGTGGTGGGATTTCGAAGCTTTTAATTTATTGCTATAGCAATTGCTAGGTTCCCTGCGAAGAAAGAATACATAGGACCCATGCAGGAAACTTTTGCTTTATAGCTGAAAAAGCTCCATATGTTGATAACAATTGTAAGTTTCAGAACTTTGTAATAGAATGCAAAGTACTTCTGCTTGACCTAAATCCATTCTCCCCATTTTTGTTCAGTTCTTATAGCATTTGATCCTATTTGAATGAATTTTTAGTTTATAAGCACAAAACCATTGAAGTGATTATTTCTTTCACAGGTCTGGGGAGGTTTGCAAAAAACGTTGGAACCAAATGGTGAAACACATTGGTGGATACCGGGAGAAGCCATTCATTGAACAAGTGGAAGTCCTTTCTAAAAGGTTTTGCCCAGAATTGCTTGAATACAGGCAATGATATCACCTACAGTATTGCATAACTAGTTGCAAGACGCTGGTTTCTGTACATTTTACCGTTTCGTTATCTATAAGATTGAGGAAATAATACTGGTTCTTTAGTGCATCTGCTTTTGTGCTTGTATTGCTGGGCCAGAATGAAATGTGTAGTACTATTTTTATGTTGTCGTGCACATAGGATTCTTCTGTTCATCAAAAGAAACATAAATGCAAGTTAAGATAGGTTTTTTGCATCCTAGGTTGCAATCTCGAGTTGCTTCGGAATGATTTTGATCTTGTTTGTCGTCTCGATTTTCTGAGTAGTATCTTGGATAGATTCAAATATGGGGAATGTTTTACAAATCTTTGATTTCTGTGCTCGATTTGAGGAATGATTGTGTATTTTGTTCTGTTTCTGTTCCGGCGGAAGATTGTGAAGTTCAATTTTTGAAACTACTGGTCGAATTTGAAGAAGTGCAGCGGAGTGCTCCAAGTAATTCCAGGAGTTGCAAACTCTTAAGTTGTAGGTATTGGCAGGTGGCTCTTGATATGTAGTGGTGGATTGACTTAAGCTGTTGTCGTTGTGGTACTGCTGATTGGAATTATTTTTTGATTGACTTAATAGGGTTTGCAACTTCAAACAACTACAATCGTTTTCAAGTAATTCAAGAATGACTTAAAAATTTTTTGGTTCTATAATGCTAATAATAAATATTGATATATGTATATATTTGAGTTAGATATGATCACAATATAAAAATATGATAATGAAAAAAATTTTTTATTTTATTTTGTAGCTCTCTATGAAGTGAAGCAAAAAACAAGGACAAAATTTCATAATGTTTTTATTCCCACATTATATGCATTTATTATCATTTGCATAAGAAAAATATGGAACTACTTTTTATAAATAATTACTAAGCACATATTTAATAATTTAAAAATGAGTTAAATTTTGCATGAGTTTAAGATGCAAAAATATTTACAAATAAAATAGTGCATATAAGTATTATAATAATTTACATAAATAAAGTAAAGTATCTCTGTTTTTTACTCATATTTCTTTTTCTATTATTTATCTGATTCAAACATAATCTATTATTTACAATTCTTTTCCTTAACTAATTTATATAAATACTATCAAATATTTACTCTTTCGTTCTTTCTTCTCTCTTTTCTATCTCTTCTCTTCATTCTACTTTCTCCTCATTACATTATTATTTGGTGATTTTTTTTTTTGGGCTAGATGTGTGTTACTCAGCATTTTCCCCGGGTTATTTTACCCTTTCGTAAACGGGGACCATGGTCTGTAGTTTGATTCCACATCATCTGGACTTTTGCTTGTCAATATTTAAGCCACATTTTACTATTAACTTCTGGTTTTGCTTTACTAGTACGGTTTCCTTTTTCTTTAATGTATCTGTAATTGGTTCATAAGCTTAATGGTTTCTATCAAAGGAACATCTTTCTAAATGTTAGAACTTTTGGTTCAAGAGGCCACAACGATCTAAAGACATGACCTCCCATATTTCTTTACAGTAAGGAGCCATTTGTATCTTCTTGTTTCCAGACATAAGGAGAGACTATGCAGCTATGGAAATATCACTACAATTTGTAACTAGTAGTACGTCTAAATATCTTTCTGATGTTTGGAAATTATGACTCGTGCCTGTAGTGCTTTACATGTTTAATAATGTTTTGTTGTATCAGCATTTTCGTTTAGGTTGTACCTATGCTACTGCATTTCTTTAGGAAACGTTCCATGGGAACAAATAGCTCTATTTTCCTGATTGTGCCATGCATGATATATCGATAGCCCAAATGCTTGATCATGGTTCCATATCCTCTGCACGGTTTGCTGTAGAACCATTAGCATGGGAGAAGAGGTCGTTCACACAACCAATGTCTAGAGGAATTGGAGAAATTCCAAGCCCCAGGTTACTTGCTCAGAAGAAAGCATATTTTGAAGAATATTACAGAAAGATTAGAGCTCTCGAGGCATTGCAACAGAGTGAACAAACTGACAAACCCTACTAGTCTTGTGTGCCAGTTCATGTTCTCTTTGAAGTAATATAGTGCCTAACATCTGGGTATGTTCTGCATAGACTATTGCATTCTTTGTTTGCTTTGATATGCTTACGGAAACAATTAGTTTTATTAGGCATATGAGCTTATTGGATATAGGGGAAAAATCATAATTTCATGTTATTTATCTAGCATTATTTTGTTCAGATCTATTGTTTCCCACATCTGACAATGTTGACTTGAGAACAACATGTGGTAAATACTACAGAGTTTGCTGTCTTAGCAACATTGACCCTGGTATGATTTGTTTAAAATTCTATAACCCATGATTGCATCCTATGTTACTGTATGCAAGAACTTATTGTTCGTTTGGCTTTCTATAGGTGATTCTGATATCATCAAGACACTCCCTGGGGATCAGTAAGACAATAGGTTGTAGCTTGTATAGAAGTTTTGGTAAGACTTTGGTAGTAGGATGTTCACTTGATGTTCCTTGACCGATACCTTTTGTCAGGATATTTTCCATAGTGTCTGTCATCTGGGGAATAGCATATGGAACTTTTAAAATGTGAGCTCGAACTGGGTTCTATAAATTTTGTCTATGTTATTGTGACTTTTTTCCAATTTGCATATATGTTTGTTCATCAAGGTTCAGCTTTCTGTCTATAATCAGCAGCATTTACATTTCTGTTCTTTTATGTTTGTAATGCTTGTTTGGTGATTCAGCATGTATGTTGATATTAGATTTTAGGTCTTTTGCTTTGTTAGCTTTATGATGTGGTTTAGCTATTGAGTTGCTCTGGGTATAATGTTTGTTGTCGTATGGAGGGTTTATTGCAGATCAAAGTACCTTTGTACCTGAACTATTATTTGGTAGCTTGTTCTTTATGCCTATGTTGTCACAAAACAGTAGTACAAGAGGAGAGGCTGAATGAGTCCATGGGTCTTCTGTTGTGTAGGTATTGATTGATTGCTATGTATGTAGCTTGCTACAAGTATACACGTTGATATTCATGAAAATCTAGTAGTTTATGTATTCAATTTAGTATTAGATTGTATTGTTGGCCTATATATTATACAATATATACATGTACGATGTAAATCCTAAAGTTTATGATTCAACATATTCAATTCTTTCGTACATCTGTCAAATGGTATAGAGCTAAGTTGATTCTAAAAAATTTTTTTTTTCATGTGATTGACTTATTTTCAAAATCTATCATCTTCTTCAAATTTATTTTTATTTTCGTTTGATTTAAGAAAGAAATTATTAGCAGTCGCCGTCGTCTTTCTGCCGCCACTGTATTTTCAATTTTCGCTTCTGACTAATATTTTTTGGCCGCCGCCGCCGTCGCTATTAGCACCACCGCCGTTTTCCTTCTTCAGTGCGTGCTCACGTCGCCGCTGATCGTTTCTCTTACCACCGTCTTCAGCTCTGTCTTCATCGTCTCTTTGTTGTCCGTCGTCGATCTTCGTCGCCGTCACCTACATCTGATTTCACTATCTCCGCTCCACCGCTTGTCGTTGCCACAACAGCTGGCCGCCGTCGCCGCTGCTGCTCCTCTGCCAAAACCCTAACCTGTTCGGCAAAGGCGACTCCAGCCCAACCCGACCAATTGATTCGGCCCGGCCCGCATTGGTAAAAAAAAAAAGAAAAAAAAAGAATTCATGAACAAATCTGAGGTCTTTCGCGATTTTCTACCGACATCTACTAATTTTTCTTTGAGTTCTGCATATGACTGGGCTGAATGGGCTGCTTCAGTAATAACTGTTCTTCGTGGACGTCGCCTCCTTGGTCATCTTGATGGCTCAATTCAGCGTCTTCCATCACCATTAGATAATATAACTATTGACGTCAAGAATAATATTCGTATTGCGCAGAATATTTGGGACAATTTATGATGAGCGAATTTTTGCATTTATCGTTGCATCTATTGATCGATCCCTTCGGCCGCATCTCGAAGACATCTCCACTACTGTTCTATTATAGGAGCATTTGACTACTCAGTTTATTTAGTCAAGTGGTACAAGAGTATCAAATACTCATAGAGGCTTGAGCCGCCAGATACGGTGATCGCACAATTCAGAAGTTTGCTAGACTGATACGAGATGACTGGCGCGGTTCTTGTAGCTTGAAGGTCATGGTTGTGCCTACCACGAGCGTCGTATCTGTCGTGAGTGACGTCAATTTTATCAGTTTCTTATGGCTTTGAGTTCAGAGTTTCAGGCAGTGAGTAGTCGTATTATACAAAATAACATAAGTCTAGATGCTGCCATTTCTGAGCTCATTGTCGAGTAGACTCGCTTGCTAAATCTTTGAATGATGGTATATACCTAGACTCCCGGTTCAGCTATAGTTTTTGCTGCATCTTCACGCACTCCATCTTCCACTTTGGGAGGCACTAATGCTCATATTCGTAGGAGTTCTTTCTATTCTCGTCAGCAATCTAATTCCACTTGTACTCATTGCAAGAAATCGGATCACAGTGTGAATGGTTGTTTTCAGCTTCACCAAATTTACTTACTCAGTATCGGGAACGAAAGAGGACGAAAGATTCTTCCACTACTCGCTCTAGTTGCATAGGCGAATGTTGTTGATGCCGCTCCTGTCTCTCAGTTTATTATCAATGATTCAAATGATATTCACCATCATCTTGCTCAATCCATTCTTGCTAGCTCATCTGCCTCTACTTCTTCAGTCGCTCTGGGTATATTTCTCTTTTAGATTTTAGATTCTGGTACTTCTCATTATATGACTTCTAATATATCATTATTTTTTGATACCACATCTTTACCACCAAATTTTTCGTTTTTACATATTGCTGATGGCTCTCAATTGACCATCACTCAATTTGGCTCCGTTATTTCTACTCTCTTAGTCTACTTTATGTTTTACATATTCCTCATCTCACCCTGCATCTAATCTCAATCAGTTTTCTTTGTGAAAGTGGAATTATTATTGTCTTTGATTCTATTACCTGTTTTCTGCAGGAATATTCTTACGGATCAGACGATTGGTAGTGTTCGTACAAAGGGGCACTTTATCACTTAGAATATCTCCATTTTTCTTTTTTTACTACTTCAAATCTTGGTTGTGCTGTTGAGTTTCGTCTGCTGTTGATTTCTGTCACAAACGTTTAGGTCATATTTCTAAATCTCGCCTAAAGAGTCTCATTGATAGTGGAGCTCTTGTACGAGTTTCTTTTTCTCCTTCTACATATACTAGTTATAAGTTAGCAAAACAATTAGCTTTACCTTTTCATAAAAGTTTATCTAAAATTTGTCGTGCTTTTGAACTAGTTCATTTTTATATTTAGGGACCAGCTTTAATTCCATCTATGACTGGCTATGCTTACTATGTGAGTTTCAAAGATGATTACACTCATTATACTTGAGTTTATCTTATGCGTCATCTTCTGAACTTTTTGCTATATATAACACATTCAGCACTATGGTTCATACTCAGTTTAATATTTGGATTAAGAGTTCTTGTTCTGATAGTGCTCGTAAATATACATCTTCGGCTATGAGATTCATGTTACAGTCTAACGGGACTCTTTTTCAACAATTTTGTCCTTATACAGCTGAACATAAGTATCGTCATATTTTTGAAACTGCTCGGTCTTTTTTGCTATCATCTTCAGATCATCAAATCTTTTTGGCAGAAGCTATTCTTATCTGTATTTGTCTTATCAATATTATCCCGTCGTTTGCTTTGTCTGACAAGACACTTCATGAGAGCTTATTTTTATCTTCTCCAGACTATAGTATGATCCGTACTTTTAAGTCCACTTATTTTGTTCTGCTTCCTCCAACTGAGCAAACAAAATTGACCGCTTGATCAGACAAAGTGTTCTTCTTGACATTAGTTCTGAGCATAAAGGGTATCGATGTTATGATCCCACAGCACGTTGACTTGAATTTCTCGTCACATCATTTTTCTTGAGAACTTTCCTTATTTTTCATATCAATTCCTAATGTTCAATTTTTAGTACCATCACATTCTTTTTCATCCAGCTCGTCTGGCTTATTTTCTCATATGTTTATTGATCCTACTCTATTACTTTTCTCTGTTGATACTGCCCCTTCTTCGACGATACAAACGCTGGCTAACGAAGATTCTCCCCATTCTCTCTAGTTTCACCAACTTTTAGATTATTAACATCTCCACCATCACTTATTCAACAGTCACAATGCCATCACCGTCCTCCTATTCGTTTTACACCAGACTGTTCCGATCCGCTGGATGTTTAGTTTTGCCGCCATCATCTCATACTCTCCATAGTTTCATTCATTTTTTACTGCTATTTATACCACTCGTGAACCTAATTATTAAGAGACAATTCAGTACCATGAGTGGTGAGAGGCAATGGAAGAGGGTTTCGTGCATTTCAGCAAACATGTACTTAAGATATATTTTGATTACCGGAGAGAATATAATCTATCAGTTATAAATGAGTTTTTAAGGTTAAATATTGACTTGATGGCTCCATTGAGAAGCGCAAGACTTGTGTATTGCCAAATATTTTACTCATAAGAATGAGATTAATTATGATAAGCTTCTATTGCCCAGATGATTACTGTTCACACTCTATTAGCAGTTGCTGTTGTACGTTAGTGGCGTCTTTATCAGATGCATGTGAAGAATGCTTTTTTTCATGGTACATTCTCTGATGTTGTTTATATGCAGCAACCTACAGATCTTTCTACTCCTCTAGATCATGTATGTTGTCTTTGTCGTGCTATTTATGGACTCAAACAGGCTCCTAGAGCTTGACTTGAGTGTTTCCCGCGAGTTATTACAGAGACAACTTTTCATCATAAGTTTATGATTACTCTTTATTTGTGTGTTCTTCATCGCAAGGGCGGGTACTCTTGTTATTGTATGTAGATGATTTTTAATAGGGGATGATATTGTAGATATTGCAGCCACAAAAAAGCACATTCATCAACAGTTTTAGATGAAGAATTTTGGATATTTACGCTATTTTCTTGAATTGGAGATTGTGCAAAGTATTAGAAAAATTCTTATTTCTCAACAAAAATATTCTTCTGAACTTATTAAATCTGCATGCTTATCTGATAGTCGGACGGTTGATACCCTCTTAGAGTTTCATATAAAACTTCGCTCTACAGATGGTGAGCCTCAAATAGATCCTACTCGGTACAGACGGATTGTTGGTCAACTTGTCTACTTTTGTATGACTAGGTCAAACATTTCTCATACAGTAAGTGTCGCTAGTGAATTTACTTTTGCACCGCAATCAGTACATTATAGTGCTTTACTCAGAATTCTTAAATATCTTCAAAGCACTCTCTATTTCTATCTTGTACATCCACTTTGGAGCGTCGAGCTTTTACTGATGCAATTTGGCTGGTGATCCAACCATTAGACGATTTATCACAGGTTTTTGCTTACTTCTTAGTGATTCGCTGATTTCATGTCGCAGTAAGAAATATGATGTCTTTGCTTGTTGTCCAACAGAAACTGATTATCGAGCTATGACTGCTACCATAAGGGAGATTGTTCATATGCGGAGATTACTTACTAATATAGGAGTTGCATTTATAGGAGCTACTCCTCTTTAATGTGATAATCGGAGTGCTATTCAGATTGCAAGCAATTCAGTTTTTCATGAACTAACTAAACATATTGAAATTGATTGTCATTTCATTCTTGAGCATTTTTTATCACGTACTATTTTTTTACCACATGTGACATCTACTGATTAACTGTCAGATTTTTTTTTTTACAAAATCGTATCCAATATTGAGATTTCAAACATTATTGAACAAACTCATATTGTTTGACCAATCATGAGTTTGAGGAGGATATTGAACTGTATTGCTGGGCTATGTATTAGACAAGCCATTATATATATTTGTGTGTGATTGTAAACTCTAAAGTTTATGATTCAACATATTCAATTCTTTTATACATCTATCAATTGTTTCAGTTTACGTTAAGGTCGTTATGAAATCTCCTTCAATATTGCTTCGATGCTCATTCAGTTGCCGCGGTTGTTGGAGAAAATATTTTTTGTTCCTTTAAGTTCTAAAAATCATTTATGCATTGTGTTTGTTTAACCATCTTGTAGTTTTATTTTTGTGTAAAGCAATGTATACCCTCAAACAATTTGGATACACCGTTTTGTAAGTATGGGTGTGGTATTATATTGAGGGTGTGTTTCCATTAGAATAAACTTGAGTTTTAAAAAGTGGGTTTAAAAAATTAAATTATAAACATTCAATAAAAAATATTTTTATATTAATTTTGTATTAATAGTAAGTTTTAAACTTAATATAAAAAAATTTGAAAGAAAAAATTTATTTTAAATTATTTATTTATTTTATATTAAAAGTGAGTTTTAAAAAAATAGAGTTTATGAAGTTGGAAAACACGTCCATTGTGTATTACCAAAAATCCTTTAAGTTAATGTGAACTCTTTCAAAATAAACTACAAATTAATAATATCATCATTATTCAAAAGAGGTACTTCAGTGAATATATATACAAACATACTGACAAAGTGGTAGGATCATGAGTAATAAGCTAAAAATAATTTGAATTCTATTCTTATTTAACATACACATTATAAAGTTTGTTGTATAGAATCATGAAATCAATACACCAGTAGCAACAAAGAATATTTTTCAGAAGCTAATAATTAAGTAAAAAGTTGTGTTAATACAAAGATACAATTTTATTATATTAAAAAAAACTTTGAATTTGCAGTATTAAATAGAAAAGAAATTAAATTTTTAATAATATATTAACTATTATATATTTAAAAATATTTTAGTTATTATATATTTTATTTGAAAATAAGTATAAAATTTAAGAGTCAAATATATTTTTAGCTCTTAAGCTTCAAACAACACGTTAAATTAAAATTTTGTCCAAAAAGTTTTCAGTTTAAAGTCGCTTTTTCAGCCAAAATTTGGCGATCGCTTAACCCACATAGAGCAAATTTAAACCAATAGCATGAACGTTTCAGCTTTAACCAAACAGGCTGCAATCATTTCTTCAGAGAAGTAGGGAAAAAGTCTGCTTATCTTTCACCGTTGCAATGTTTGCATTGTTAGTTGCCATGGTTTTACTCCTCGCGTTGATAAAATTCTTTTACGTAAATTATTTGTATTAATGTGCTTACGATTGTATAATTTTTGTACACTGAGTATTTATCTAAAATATTGCTCTATTTGTTGGTTTCCTAATAGGTTCTGACAAAAAAAAAGTTTATTTTTACTAGATGCTTTACATATCGTGTTGAATATCGATAGAGACAGTTTTATCCTATTAAAATAGTGCAGAGACTTAATTTTAATTGATTTGTGCCTTGTGGTGAACATAGAAGCTAATACAAATAGAATAATTAATTTGAATAGTTCAAATTACCATCTGTGGAAAGAAAAGATAAATGATTTATTATATGTAAAAGATTATTATCTATCAATATTTAGTGAAAAAAGTTTGCAAATAAAACTGATGCTGAATGGAATTTAGCTCATTGGCAAGTGTGTGGTTTTATTGGACAGTGGGTAGATGATAATATTTTGAATTATGTTAGTGATGAAAAAAATGCAAGCACTTTATGGAACAAGCTTGACTAATTGTATGTTAGAAAAACTGAAAATAATAAACTGTTCTTAATTAAGTAGATGATGAATCTAAAATATCAAGATGGAACTCCTATGACGGAACGTTTGAAATGTATTTCAAGTAATTGTTAATTAGTTGGCTAGTATGAATATTAAGTTTGATGATTGAAGTGTAGAATTTATGACTTCTTGTATATTGCAGAACTCGTGAGAGACGTTTAGGACGTCTTTATCTAACTCAGCTGCAGATGGTGTCATCATTATGGATTTGACCAAGAGCAGTATTTTGAATGAAGGGATGAGAAGAAAGTTATAGAATTTCTCTTCACAGTCAAAGATCTTGGTTACAGAAAAGAAAGAGGACGAATAATAGTATAGGTCCGAAGAATAGAGACAAAAGTAAAAGCAAGTCCAACAAATTTGCTTGTACTGACTATTATTACTGTGGTCTAAAGAGCACATAAAAAAATATTGTCGTAAGTTGAAAATGGATAACAAAAATGACAAGAATAAGAAAACAAAAAATAGTGATGGTAATAATGAGGTTGATAAAGTTACTACTGTCACAGATGACTTTTTTATTTTGTATGATGATGATGTTAATTTTGCTTCATATGAGACAAGTTGGGTGATTGACAGTAGTGCTTCCGTTATGCTATATGTCGAAAGGATTAGTTTGCATCTTACACACCTGATGATTTTGAAAGTGTTAGGATGGGTAACGATGACTTAGCTAAAGTTATTGACGTAAGAGATGTGTACTTGATGACAAACAATAGTACTATTCTGACTCTGAAAAATATTAAGCATATTCCCGACATTCATTTGAATTTGATCTCTACAGGCAAAATTGGTGGTGAGGAATTTTGTATATGAGTGTCAATTCGGATTGGTGGGTCAGTTTCTAGTCGACCTATTTAATAATCATATAAATTTGTTCAATCCTAACATAACACACAAATTTAAACGGATCAAAATTGTCAACCATAACCCAAATCTATTAATAACCGCATCAAATTCGGATCGACCCATTTAATAATTAAAATTATTAATTATTAATTATATATTTTTAACCTTTAGAGAATTTATAATATCAGTTATAATAATGGTACACGATATTTTTAGTGATGAGATATAGTGAATATCCGTCAAAATGTGCTTTCCTTAGTATCTTCATCGGTCCTTAACATATTCAAAAAAAAAAAATTTCTTGAAAATATATAGTAACAGCTGAAATTTTATGATTATAAATACATACTAATAATCTCGATAAATATTTTGATAAACATAGCTATCTAACAAAATTTTAATAAAAATTTTTATACAAACTCCAAATTCGTCATTATAGAAACACATACATAGTAATACTTTCGATAATATTATAATTCTAATCTTACACTATCTTACTAAAATATGAAAACAATAATTAATTATAAATACTATATAATTTAATAATTTATAAATTACTATTATCGATTATTTTTATTGCTAATATTTTAATAAACGGAAAGAAAAAATTAAATGTTTATTTCTTCAAGAGATGGCAATTCGGATTGGTAGGTCAGTTTCGGGTTAATCTAGGTCGACCCATTTAATAACCGGGTCAAATTCGCTTAATCCTAACTCAATCCTTATATTTATACGGGTCAATTTTTTAACCTTAACTCTAATTAAATAGGTTAGTTTCGGGTTGCGTTTTTGGATTGGATCATATATTGCCACATTTAATTTTGTAACACCTTCAATGATGGTCGGTGGAAACTGATTCAAGCCTTTACGGTTGTGGCTAGAGGTAGAAAGTGTTCGTCACTTTATTTAATGCAAGCAAAGATATCTGATTCCATTATTAATGCAGTTGATAGTGATGTTACGGTTGAGCTTTGGCACAAACAGACTTGGTCACATGAGCGAGAAGGGATTGCAAATTTTGGCCAATAAGAATCTCCTTTGTGGAATGAAGAATACACTATTGAAAAAATATGCGCGTTGCTTGGCCGGAAAGTAAGCCAGAGTTGTCTTTAAGACATCCCCTCCTTCAAGAAAATTAGATATACTTGATTTAATATATTCCGATATTTATGGCCCTATAAAAACAAAAACACTTGGTAGTTCTTTTATTTTGTGATTTTTATTAATAATCATTCAAGAAAGACACGAGTCTATTCTTGAAAACTAAAGACCAAGTGTTGGATGTATTTAAATAATTTCATACTTTAGTTGAAAAATAAACTGGTTTGAAATTGAAGTGCATTAGAACTAACAATAGGGGTGAGTATTTCGGACCTTTTGACGAGTATTGTAGACAGCATGGCATTAGACATCAAAAGACACCTCCTAATACTCCTCACTTGAATGGATTAGGTGAAAGAATGAATATGACACTAGTTGAAATGGAGAGATTTTTACTTTCACAAGCATAGTTACCAAATTCATTTTGGGGCGAGATTTTTAGTATAGTTATGCATGTTCTAAATTTTACACTATGTATTCCTCTATATTTTGATATTCCAGATAAAATTTGGTCAAACAAGAATGTCTCCTATGATCACTTGCGCTTCTTTAGATACTTGATTTTTGTGAATATTTCGAAAAATGAAAAGTCTAAACTTGATACGAAGACAAGATGTGTATTCCTCAGTTATGAACATGATGAGTTGGGTTACAGATTTTATGATCCAATAAAAAAGAAACTTGTGAGAAGCCGAGATGTTGTGTTTGTGGAGAACCAAACCATACATGACATCAAGAAAATAAATATACCAGTTTCTCGATGTACTGATGATTTAGTTGACTTAGATACAGTTCCTCCGACGCATATGCCAGCACAGATTTGAGATAAAATTCATGATAACCAGCATGATACAAGTGATATTGGTATGCCTAAACAGGTTGAAATGAGTGATGTTATTCACGAGCAGTCACTAGTGTCACATGTCCCAGTAGAGATAACATCAGAGATTTCACTCAGAAAGTTTAGAAGAGATCAACAGCCTTCTAATTGGTATTCTGTTGATGAATATATCTTATTGATTGACGGGGGAGAGCCCGAATATTATGCAGAGGCCATGGAAGATGAACATAGAAAAGAGTGGTTTGAGGCTATGTAAGATGAAATGATGTAGTTATATGAGAATAACACTTTTGAGCTAGTGACGTTACCTAAGGGAAAAAGAGCTTTAGACAACATGTGAGTGTACAAAGTGAAGCAAGAAGAACACCCTTCCCAACCACGTTATATAATTAGACTTGTTCTCACGGAATTCAGGCAAAATAAAGGTATTGATCTTGATGAAATCTTTTCTCCTATTGTTAAGATGTCATCTATACATGTGGTTCTAGATGTAGCAACTAGTTTTGACTTAGAGATTGAGCAAATAGACATTAAAACTACTTTTCTACATGGTGGCTTAGACAAAGAAATTTATATGCAGTAACCAGAGAGTTTCGAATTAAAGAAAAAAAGGATTATGTGTGCAAGTTGAACAAAAATCTTTATGGACTGAAACAGGCACCGTGATATTGGTATAAGAAATTCGAGTCAATTATGGGGGAGCAAGGCTACTGAAAAATAAATTCTGATCACTGTGTTTTTGTTCAAAGATTCTCTACTGATGATTTTATTATATATTTATTTTATATTAATGACATATTAATTATTGGCAGGAATATTTCTAAAATTGTCAGGTTGAAGAAGCAATTGAGTAAATCCTTTGTTATGAAGGTTTTGGGGCCAACAAAGCAAAACAGTATATTGAAGGTGCTTGAAAGATTTAATATAGATCAAGCTAAAGTGGTTAGCTCTTTTCTTACTACTCACTTTAAGTTAAACACCTAGCAGTGCCCTCATACAGATCAGGAGAAGGAAGACATGGAAAGAATTTCATATGCCTCAGTAGGAGAAAGTTTGATGTATGCAGTTGCCCTCCTACAGATCACGAGATTAGACATTGCTTATGCAGTTGGTGTTGGTAGCCGCTTTCTATCAAATCCGGAAAGAGAGCATTGGATCCAGTGAAGTGGATCATGAGATATCTACGATGTACTACTGTTTTGAGACTCACCTTTGAAGGTGAAAAACTAGTACTTGTTGGCTATACAGATTCCCATATGGCTGGACATGTTGATTCCCAAAAGTCTACTTCGAATTATATTATTACATTTTCAAGTGGAGCCGTATTTTGGCAATCGAAACTGCAGAAATATGTTGCACTTTTTACGATTGAAATAGAGTATATTGCAGCAACTAAAGCTAGTAAGGAGTTGTTGTGGTTGAAGAAGTTTATTCAAGAGCTTAGTTTTAAGCAACATCGTTATGTGTTACTTCGTGATAATCAAAGTACAATTCACCTTTGTAATAATTTTATTTTTGCAAGATCAAAACGCATTGATGTAAGGTATCACTGGTTAAGAGATACTCCCAATGACAACTTGTTTCAACTTGAGAAGATTCATACCGATCTCAATTGCTCTGATATGTTACGAAGATACTACCAAGAGAAAAGTTTAAAATTTGTCGTTTAATTACCGGAATGATGATTCTCCCCATATAGTCGAAAAAGAAGAGATTTGTTGGATTTTTCTCCTTTGTAGAGGTGGCCCAAAATTTATATGATTAAAACCCATATGAAAAGGTAAGGGCATTATTACCATTAAGAATAAGAAAAAAAAAAAAGAAAAAAATAGAAGTTTTTGTCTTACTGTCCACTTTGATTAAACGCCGGATGAACATCGATTTGACTTCCGATGGAGTTAAAATTTGGTAAGTGTGTTTACAGTGGATAGTTCTTCAATCTGAGTAGTTGTGATCGTATTCGGAGTTCTCTACGTACAAATCTGTACGTATTTATGAAGCCACCGATTTTGACGAGATCTCTCTATTTTTTTTTTACGGTTTGCCAAAATTGTTGAATCTTGAGATATATAGTTGTATAACTCTAGTTTTAGCTAGAGAGAACTTATGTATTTGCATTATTATGATAGTGGAGATTTATTGATTGCCGTAGTTTTTACTTCTCGTGTTGAGAAGGTTTTGCAGATAAATTATTTGTGTTAACGTGCTTGCGATTGTAGTAATTTTTATACATTAAGTATTTGGGAAAGTATTGCTCTATTCGCTGGTTTTCTACTAGATTCACACAAGAAAGAAATAAAATTTATTTTCGCTGCATACTCTACATATTGTGTTGAATATTGGTAGAAATAATTTTATCCCATTATGCATGGCTTGTACGAGATGGATTATAGGCTTTGAAGTCAGAAAAAACATAGACGTTTTTTAAAAGAATATATAAACAAATTTTATATATTTTATAAAAAAATTATAAAAAGTTTATAAGACATGTGAAAATTATATGTTATAAAATAATTATAAATATAATAATTTTAAAAGAATATATAACAAAAGTTTAGAAATTTTTTCTAGTCATATTTTTAGCAATTTTGTGCAGTATATTTTACTTTCGCAGCTCAATTAAACATATGAAAAATAAAAAAGTGAAATTTGTTTTAAAAAATGATTTTTTTATTTAGGTATTTGGGGAACTAAAGAGATACCCTAAGTGGTACAGTGAAAATTTTGAAGTTGCATCCGAATTTCCTTGGTAAAGTCCATGCTTCTTTATGTGGTTACTACTCCTATGGAATTTGGAAGCAAGAATCTCTGTAATGGTGTTATTAGGCCCAACAGGGCCTTAAAAGTTTGATCCAAAGAGGACCGAACTAAGCCCAGTTTACAGCGCAAGTTCTGATCATCTTGAAAATAGAGGGCACTTTGTTGAGTTTTTAAAATACTTATTATTCAAAATATTTTTAAATAAATTTTTATAATTTATAATAAATTTATAAATTTAAAAAATTACAGATAATATATATATATATATATATTTTAAGTGAAAATATTAGTCTCATTTAAAGAAAATTTAAAATATTTATTACTATAAAAAAACTCTATTTTATAACTTATTTTCAAATATTTCCATATGCAAATCAACTTTCTCAATACCCAAGCTTGTTGTCATCTTTCTAATTAGAAAAAAAAAATTGCTAACTATTCACACCCACATCTGCTCTGAATTTTTAAATGAAAAATTCCAGTTTCTTCGGTAGCTTCACTAATGTCATAATATATGATTAATTACTTCAGTAGTAAAATTAAATTACATTCTTACAACACAGAATACATATATGTCATCATTAGCTTCACTCGTATACTACTAATCTTTTGTTAACTAACAGATTAACGTAACAATATCATGATCAGTGAAGAACATAACTTATAATTAATTAGAAGAGAGAGCCTAATCAATTTAATCATTATTATTAAGCTAGAAATCTTAGCTGCTACTTGGCTTGCTCACATTGACCTGCTGATGCTGCTGCTGATAGTAGTTAACAACCACTGATGAACTACTACTCTCTCCAAGTCCTCCAGTACCATTGTTGTTGTAGTTTAATAATTCCCTATCCTCCTCCGTCTCTTCCTTCACCATTTTCTCAACTCCTCCGATCATCTCCATCGCCGCAACGTCTCCGTTTGTTGAAGCAAACACCGGAGCAATGTCGTAGTAGACGGAAGAAGACGCGGCGCCGTGAGTCATGACTGGACCTACAGAGGGGAGTTTGGAAAGTAAAGCTTCCAAGCTGCTCATGGAGGGAGTTATCCTCACTTGTTGAGTGAACTGGTCGTATAGTTCAAGCGGTAAAGGCGCGAAAGCAGCTGTTGGTGAGGTAGCGTACGGCCAGCTTTCCGCAGGATGGCAACCGGAAGGGAATGATGCAGATGATGGATGGGGAAGGAGAACACCGGGAATACTCTCCAAGTAACTGAACCTTTTCCGGAGTACAACAACGAAGCTCAAGTCTTCCATAACCTGCGCAAGTTCGAAATTGTTGATAGCTGAAACAACAAGAATTTGTACAAACTGAACTCAGGAAATGGTAAACACAGATAACATGCATGGGAAGGCATAATGAATGTGAGCATGGATGAATCATGAATGCGGATGCATGTAAAATGAATGTGTATATCCGGTTATGAGTGTACTGGGAAGAGTTGTTGAGATCAAGCAGTTGTGTTGTTTGTTTGATCATGAGAAACTGAAAATATGGACCCCAAAAAATGGGAAGCAAATGATGAAAAGGAGAAAGGAAAAGAATCAAATGTAATGAATTCATCATGATCATGATATTCACCTTGTTCATGGATCCCAGCTGAACAACACCTTCTCTGACTGCTATCAGAGCTATTGTCTGCATGGAAAAAAATTCGAAAAAGAAAATCTCAAGACATAACACTGTTTGAGTTTTTCTTGAATAATTGTTTTATATATATATAACACAATGTTGCGTGGTTCAATCTACTGTAGTACTGATACTGTACACATATAGCTTTTGATATGAAACAATAGAAGAACAAGAAGGAAGAAAAATGTGTAATGTAGTGGTGGACCTTGATGCCTGATTGGAACTGAGCCTCCCATGTCCTTGGTTGCTGAGAAAACAAATTTCGTAAGTAACCAAAACAGAAACAAACAAAAAATTAAAGGAAGTAAAAACCAGAAAGAAGAAAGAAATTGAATACAACATCAGAAGGGTTGTTCCAGCTAGAGATCAAGCTGATCTCATTGTCTTGAGGATCCTTGAAGACCCACTTGTGATTTTGGTCTATTGCAACTTTACCAATCAAACTGTTCACCAAGATCTCACACCATCAGTAAGGAACTCTCGCATACATGCATTGCAAAATGTCTTCCAGATTTTTTGTAAAAAATATGTATATTTTGGTACTGACCCTTCACCATAGTTGTAGATCTCATGTGACATCTTGAAGAAGAGCTCAGGCTGTAGACCCTTTGCGGCCTGCTGAGCCATGCAGTCACTTGAAACTACAGCCTCAGGTGATCTCATTGGAGCCGACAGATGTTCACCGCAGGAAGCGGCAAAGTTGCAAAATCCATCCTCCCAAACCAGGATCCTGTAAAACATTCATCGATCACTAGTTACAAAAACAAAGTAGCTAATTTTAATGAAAATTTGATAAGTACATATATTTACAAAGTTCTTGCATTAGGAAAAATAACGAGACAAGATACCAGTTTCTTCTGTTTCCTCCAGTCCTACTAAATGGTCCTCCCTGGAGATCCCACCTTTAAGAAATTAAGAAGTCAGGCCATTACAATAATATGCAGAGCATTAAAATAGTATTTTTTTGTTAGTTGGTGAATGTCAAGTTTTTTGTAAATTTTCAAATGAATTTTTCTTTTTTCTTATTTATGAATTCATCAAACAGATTCTTTTTCTTCACATAAAGAACTACTTTATTAAAAAAATTGAGGTTTTTAAAAAACTTGAGGAGATGGACAAACTAATAAGGAAAGAAGAAGAAGATCACGAGGAATGTATACTGACTTGGGAGGAGGGTAGTTTCTGGGAAGGATTCTCCAGAAAACAGCATAGACCCACTGAGAGTTGTCATCGAGGCAAATGCTTCTGAGTGTGTGCTGCAGCAGATGTGTTAGAGCTAAAGGGTTGATCTGTTCCTCCATTGCCATAACTCCTCTCAAAATTCACTCTCACTCTTGCTCTCTACTTCTTTGAGAATTCTCTTGTATGAAAGCCTACCAACAAGGAGACCAAGGGCCAAATATATACTGCTCTCTCTCCCCTTCTCTCTCTCTCTCTCTCTCTCTCTCTCTCTGTCTGTCTTTGAGTGATGTGTAGAACAGAACAGAATAGAATATATGCCTCTATGTCTATGCCAGAGGTAGAGGTATTTAATCATGATTTCAAAATTATACCAATATGATTCTCAAGAAAAATTATAGAAGGGTTCATCATTAGGATACGCATTTTCATTCAATTGCCCGAACCCGGAGTCCAACTACTTACAACTGTTGAGAACACAAGGAGCCCAGTCAATGGAATTCACTCTGGCAAAATGATTCTACACCACAAAAGATGCATACCCTCTTTTTCCCTTTGTTGTCTTCGTATGGGAAAAACTCCTTTTCAACGAGGGGAGAAAAGAAACACGGAGCATTAATGCTACTGGTACCTAGTCTTTTTACCAACTCCAAAAATGAGAGTGCCAACTGCCAAGTCTTTGTTTCTCATCGACAAAAACAGTGTTGAAATTCATCTCGAGCCAAGTAGAAGTCATATTTGGATTTTGTGGGTTTATGAGTTAAGAATTTAATGGGTGTAGAAATATTTGTTGTCTTGAATGTCGCTTCAACCTAGATCTATTTCATTAAAAACACTAGCATAGAACACTTGGTAGGCGTAGTATATTTGCAGCCAGACAGAAGCTGTAAGGAGTGCACACTGATTCATTCCAACTGAGTTAATAAAGAGAGGCATAAATTTGTAATGTTTTTTTTTTTTGACCTCACTGACAACTGAGTTGATCCCTTTGACAGTACGTAGCCACTAGGTTGATTTACGGTCATCTCTTGTACTAAGATGAGAAGCGACAAGTCTAGCTTATTGTTAGTACTTATATCTAGGCTGTTTAAGTACTCAAGACTTTCAGGTCTAAGTATGAGTGATGGCATGCAGTACATTGATCCTTGTAGCTCTTTCCAGTAACTTCTTCCATTAATCTGCCAACTGATTCCTGCAATAATTGAAAATCGGGACCGACTTGTCGTTCAAGCTAACCTTACTAATTCGATCTTGACCGAACATATTTTACTTGACTAATTAAGAATCTCAAGGTTTAACGTTTTGAACAATTCTGCTCAAATCCAATAAAAATTTGGATGTGATTGGTATTTTTTGTTCAACTTCTTCGCGTGGTGGTTCAGCTTTTTAGTTGGTTCATATATATTGACCCCGTAACTTTGTTGTCCTTAAAATCAAATGGTAAAAAGATGAATGATCGGTTGTGCGAAGTTCAAGTCTTTGGTTGTGATGACTTGTGACTTGAGAGGGGGGGAGTGCAGAACAAAACTGGCAATGTGCAAAGCTACTATGAGCAATTGATTGCAATTACCATCCCTGACTCGTGGCAAGTTCTTTGAAAGATGGAGTGTCCAAAACCTAAACCAGTACCCCCTACTTTTGCTTCAACAGGAGAACGTTAGGGGAGAGAAGAAGAAAAAAGAAAAGAAAGTAAGAAAAAGATAACTCTGAGCTATTGGAAATGGAGCAGTGGTACCCTGTCCCCTTTGAGATTGCATGATGACCTACGAGTGATTTCAGAGACATCATAGAACAGCAGCGGCACCACCACTACTCTTCTTCCCATAACATCTCTTTCTTTCTTTTCTTTCTTTCCTGACATTGCTGAAAAGGGAAACCTAGAGAGATGGCCATTGACTTCTTTGACTACTACAATCATCATATAGAAATCCCTATTGTAAAGACTCTAAATAACAACATCTGCATCATCTATTACTTGCATGGCTCTGAAAGTCCTCACCATTCATTATATGTACTTTAAAGTCATCCTCATTATTTCTAAAAGATCGTTAGATCTAACATCATTAAAAATCTAGTAGTAAGTTATTTAACACCATGTTTGAATTTATAGTAATAGAAAGTAATAAGAAATAAGTGAATAAATTATTTTTCATTATTTTTATTTAAAAATAATAGAAAATAAAATATGTCCTTGCTGGATTTGAAGTTCACGCCGGTGCGTGAGCTTCGTGGAACTTTAAGCTCACGCTCAGTTGCTTCTGGTCAGAACGACTGCGGTGTCGTTCCGAAAGCAAAGGCGGAATCGTCTGACCAGCAACGTCGTCCAACATGCATGTGACCATGTCTTCGTCTTACTAAATACAGAAAGATTTTTTTATAAAAACTATTAATTACTACTTAATTATCAAATAAACTAATTATTTATTTATTTATTATTATTATTATATTTAAATAAGATGAAAATAAATTATTATTTTTTTTATTCTATATTTTTCATTTTTATTTTTTCTCTTAGTACTTTCTATCTAATCTGAACAGCATTCGCTCCTGAATACCTATATAATATTTCTCACAAAAGTCAGCTAGTAAATAATGCGATATGGTGATTGTCATCGTACACTTCCTTCTATTGGTAAGGTTAATTAAGGACTCTCCTGTACTTACCATTGACTGAATTGGTCAACAAGGCATTTGAATGGGTATGACAAGGACATGAAGAAAGAGATCCCTGTCCTAACGAAGTTTTTTTTATCTGCTTGTGTTTTCGTATGTATATTTAGATATATGGTTAAGAAATAAAAATAATAAAAGTATGAATAAAAAAAAATAAATATTTAATTTTATAATATTTGAATATATAATAAGATTAAAAAATTAACTATATTTGAATAAATAAATAAATAAATAAATAAATAACGAAAGTAAATTTTTTTATAAAAAACTCAATATTTTTTTATTTGTATTAATCTAATTTTTATTTATATAACTTTAAATTAATTTAATTAATATAACTTAAATTAACTTTATTAATATAACTTTTAGATTAATTTGTTATATTAATTTAATATTTTTATTAATGTTTGATATAATTTAACAACAAATTAAATTAAATTTTTAAATTAAAAATTTTAATCATATAGTTTATTTCTTCCTCTACCAACTAAAATTAATTAAACTTAAATAAATACAAACACTATAAATTAGTATAATATACTAATTAAAATAAATATTTAATTAAAAAATATATAATAAAAATAAATATTAAATAATCAAGAAAATTAAAAATAAAAAGATAAAAAAGAAACGAAATTTATTTCTTCTTTGTTACCATGTGTATCTATTAATTTGATAGATATATATTTTATCATAAAATATGGTGAGGGATGAAAAATAATTCTTTTTTTTCTTTCATTAATGAAACAAAAAAAACTTAGTTAATATGGTTGAATACTTCACCATCACCGCCTTCATCATCAATAACCTTCTTTAACGTACGAACACTGAGAAGAGTAAAAGAAACCTGAAAAGGTTCATGTTTTCTTCCTCCTTTTATTATTAACATTATTAATAGCATGACAGAAATTTGAATTGAATTGAATTCGTGAATGCTGCATGCATGCTTGAGAGTGACATAAGCATAATAAGGCATGTTGGGTGGAACGGGCATGCATGAATAAATATGTTACTACTATTTTGGTTTATTAAGATGGAACGACATGCTCTTTACTGTTCAAATTTTCTTTTAACTATTCATCAAAACATCAATGGTGACTATACTTCGACTAAGCAAACACAAAGACAATCAACATGTGCGCGTTAAGGAAGAAAGCAAAAATATCAAAATATATCAACAAAGATACTGCACGCAACATTAATTAACAAATATGAAAGAAAATCTAGTGGATATATTGGGTACGGTAAGAAGGAGTGGCATGAGAATCTTGGTCAAGCTCTCACATTCTACTCGGGAGTGATTCTTCCCATCCCTTCCCTTTATCTTCCGTAACAACAGCCTAGTGGAGGAGACTCTTCGTCAACCAGAATAGATGTTTGATTGATGAATGTAAAACCTTTATACACAGGAATTTCATGAAATGTTTTCGTAGATAATGATTTACCTTAGAAATTTGATCGCAACTACTAATAGAGACAAAAAAAATATTGATCACAAAACTGATAGTTAAAAGCTGGTCGCTGATAGCAATAGCGACCAGATTTACCCATCGGTGGTCAATAACAAAGTAACAACAACAAAAAATAATCAGTCGTTAAAGATAACAACAACCAAGTCAAAATGATCGCTTTTAATGAAACATAGATCGTTAAGCTTAATAGCGACCAAATTATAGATGGTCGCTACTAACGGTAGTAGCAACCAACGTTGTGTTGGTCTCTACTACATGTAGTGGCAACCAACCTTGAGTGGGTCGCTACTATATGTGTACCGACCAGCACATAGTATAGTAACTACTGTATAGTATATCTAATATCTTGGTCGCTAATAGTTTTTTCTTTAAAATTTATATTAAAAATATGAAAATACATAATAGAAATTGTACATATATTTACACAACAAAATTATAAATACTCACTAAATTTTTTAAATATTTTACATTAGTTATCATAATACAAAATATTCATAATACATAATTGTTTTCATAATATAATCTCAATAATATTTATCAATATAAGCTTCCTACTAAATATAATAAATAATGTCCCATATTATGCAAGCGCCAACATCGATCATGTGTTTGAAACAAAAGAAAAAAAATATGTTCTAAAAATCATAATATATAGCAAATTTATAATCATATAGAATAAAAAATTAAAAACACAATATTGCATCTAGTTCACTCGTTCTAACTTCAATTGCAATTCTATTTTTTTTCCACAAATCACTCTAATTGAGATGATCATATACGCATAGGTATCGCGACTTTTGCTCAAGCTTGTTAACTTTAAATGAACTGCTGTCTTTATGTGATAGATTGGGTTCAGGTCTCTAATCACGACAATACCTAGGTATACTTTCTAAAATATTTTGCATTACTTACTCTTACGTTATTGAATGTCAGTTTGTGATGATTATTTTAAATAAGAAATTGAGATATCCTTTTCTATAATTTTTAAAATTATTATAATGATACTTACTAGAGTACAAATGCTTGTAAATGATATTTAATATTTTAGTTACATAAGTACTTCATTTTCTTTCTGAACTCCGTTCACCATTCGCGTTTGTATACGTGATGTTATTTGTTTCTAATGGCCCCTCCCTCTTTATACATTTTTATAACATGAATACGAACAAGTATTATAAACATATATATCTAAATGTTAGACATACTTACCATCCGATGAAAAATACTCGCAATAATTTCACTATCTCTACAATACAGATCGAGTTTCCTAATTCGAGACTCTTTCGATCTTCTTGGTATCCTTATAAAAATAATATGTAAGTTAATCAATTGTAAAAAACCTAATTTTATGGGGATCGTAGAAATTGCACTAACTGTTAAATTCAGAACCATTAAATAGATTGTGGGAGTGTTTGGAAATACTTTTGAAAAGTGCTTTTCTAAAATAGAAGATATTTTTATCTTATTTCAAAAAACGAGCTCTATTTTTTTATCTAAAAAATAATAATAATAAATAATAATAAGGTCTTATTACGTAGAATTTTTCATATAGTTTGTAAATTTTTAAATAAATTCTGTATAAGATTGTAGAAGATTTATTGAGAAACATAAACTAAAAGATTGAAAAGCTGTTTTTTTAGAACGTGTTATCAAACAGCCCTTGTATAAACTAACCCAATCAGAAAGTCTATCCTTTTCAATAAAATATCTTGGTGGATTAGCCCAATCAGAAAGACTAACTGAAATAATTTTTAGTTGGAAAATTTATCGATTGTTGTAGTAGTCAGTTGATAAATTTATCCACCATAATGATTGCAGTAGCTATTTCACTAATTGAAATTATTTGACTAATCTATCCGACCAATTTATAAGAAAAAAACCTGGACTTGGATTCTTATTATTCTTACCGAAAATGATTGTTTCCTTCCTTCCATATGATATAAGGCTCTTGAGTGGTGTGGATAGTTGAAGTCTAATGCAAATTCTTTTTTATTTTGTTGAAAGTTATTAGTTTTGATTATCTACGATAACGTACAATGTTATCTTTAGAGTGTGATGATGATATATGTTATTGGTTAGCTTTAGGTTGATTTTAGCAGAAAAAAAAGTTATCACTTGTCCATATATGTTAGTATTGTTTCTAAAGCTATAAAATTAAATGTAGCAGAAAACATTTTGTAAAATTGAAAGATAGCTTAGCTCCAACTGGTAGGTATCCAAAACTAGCAATAATTTAACAATTTCACAAACATAGAACATTAATTCATTAGGCAGCCTTTACTTCCTTGACATTATTTATAATCTACTTGTTATGAATTCAATTGTTGGTGAGTTTTGGCAGTTACCTTTTATCGTTGATTTAATAATTTATTAGCATAAATCAGAGCATTAGTTTATATCTAAATTTGATAAAAATTTATGTGAACAACAATGTTATAGTACGTAATATATTCAACTGTTTAGATCTCTATTTTATTATTATAATTGTGTGAATTGAGTAAATGAGCTAGCAATTATAGGATAAATTTATTATAAACATGATATTTATACTCTTTTTCATTATATTATTTACACAAACAATTAATAATCTATATGAAATATAAACTTACATTGTTTGCGTAAGTAATATAATGAAAAGTATAAGTATTATGTTCGTAAACTAACTTATCATGTCGCTGCTAACTCATTTACTCAATTCATACAATTATAATAATAAATAGAGATCTAAATCGTTGAATATATTATGTACTATAACAATGTTGTTCACACAAATTTTTATCAAATTTGGATATAAGCTAATGTTATGGTTTATGAAAATAATTATTAAATTATATACGTCCATCAATTATTTATTATGATTGAGCACAAAACAGCATTCAAGTGATCTAAAATTTTGTCAATATGATATATGAAACTTATAAATCACATCTAATGTTTAGATTTTATTAAATAAATTATTATTAGTTAATTTTAAATTATTATTTTTTTATAGTAATAGGGATCAGCTTTTATATTTTTGTCGCTATTGCTTGACGCAATTACGACTATGAGGACAACTAATTGCTTTTGCTCTAAGTAATAGCGACCAGGTTGGCCTTGGTCGCCCAATCAAAAATCACATAATTGACTAGTAAAGATGAGACTATTATAAGTTTAGGATTCCAATAAATATTGGGAATGTATAACGGATGTGTATTAGCACATGCACCTTAGTAGGGTATGAGAGTGCTATTCGCTATCATAACATATATGAATGAAGTATAGTAACGAATAAATGTAAAAACTATTAAATAAGGTGACATATGACTAGAAGAATTAGAGTCTAAAACTCATAAGGATAAGTCATACTTAAACCTTTTGGAGATGAAGTAGACATAGTATGCAGCTATGACATAAGAAATTATAGAACTTCTCAGCCTAGTGGAGCCTTATTAGGCTACAAAAAGGATGCATAATTAGATCTGCAAATGGTACAAATACCGCATTAGTTGATTATGTTGGCCTATAAGGTTTTATTTATCACGGCCCTTCAGGTTACCACTAATGGAGGTGGGTTATGTTGTTACTGTAGTCTACTAGCTAACTTAGGACATTAAATCTTCGATATCCCTGCTATTTACAGAAATGATGTGCATCAACACTGCTATCGTGTTAGGTTTATATGACAAATGGAATATGAATTTGAATAAACTAACAAGACAATTACATTCGATTCTAAAAGCTACCCTTTTCGTACTGGAGTCCTAGGATATGTTTTCTCAAACAAGCATTTGCTCACTACCGAATCAATAGAGTGAATTAGGCGACTATGCAATATAAAGAGCATAAGAAATGGAATAAGACGATGCTCCTTTCCCTAAGCAATATACGATGCACAGGATTGAAATTCTGCCAACTTAGTGAGAGCCCACTGGTCCCAAGAAGCAGACATAATAGAGTAGAACTTCTGAATGCTCACATTTTATTGAACTAATCGGATATCTTATTCTAATTGATACAATTTTGTAAATTTAGATTGTGTACATTTTTGTCAAGTGATTCTTTCGACTATTATTTCAAGCCCATTAAAACTGATTATTTCTGGTATTTAAATGGGTTATTGGCAGGATCTTTACCCATTTTGCTCATCTCGAATCAAATGAATAAAATGATTTTAGCGGTTAGCACTTTCAAGCCCTCACTCAATACTCATCAGACAGTTTCATGATGACCAGATACTTGAAAATAAAAAAATGAGAAAAGTCAACTCAATGGTGACTTTCCCCTCACCTCATAATTAGGGACCAAGCCTAAACACATTAGTCATATTAGTTTTTCTAACCCCTCACCTATAAGTGAAAAAAGTGGATGATTGACAGAAAAGCTTTTTATACTCATTTTTCAAAATTAGATAATGAATTGGTTAAACGGGATCTTTCATCATGAAAGACAAAATACATTTTTTTTAAACATGAATTTTCTTTTAGTTAGGCTGTATGTATGAATAGTGTTTAAACAAACAGTGGGAGTCGAAGTGCCAAATGAAGCAGTTAAAGGACAAGCATTGGTAACCCAAACCTCTTTGGTAAGTTCATATTTTGCCAATTAATTACATATGGAGTGTGTAACAGAATTTTATTAATTCAAATGATATTTTCGAGTTATTTGAATCCACAACATTTAAGAAATCAGCAAACGTTTTGCTCATATCATCATCCAATATACTTCGCATACTATGGATATATTTCCACACCTTCTTTCTTTTCAATAAATTTGTCATCACATATACTTTAATAGGAGTAGTTCTTGCCATCCAATCATACACATAGATTGCAAAGAATTATCTCTATTTCCAACAATCTCGACTAATCAAACAATAGAACACATACAAAATCGAAATCTAACAAAGGCAAAGAAGATGCCACAAATAAAAAAGAGGAGAAATACCAAAAAAAAAATAATGTCAAAAATTTTAAAGTTACATCCGATCAAATAAGGGAGAAATACCATACATAGTTGGACTTATGAATAGAATGTATAGTTTGTCCTCTCTCCATCACTAAGGGCGTGTTTACCAACACCCCTAAACTCCACTTCCTTTAAACTCAAATTTCACATAAATACTTATAAAAATTAAAATAAATTTTTTTATCAATAAAATTTTTTTTTAAATTCAAATTTAAAACTTACTAAAAATATATAATTAATATAAAATTTTATTTTTTATTAAATATTTTTTATTTTTTATTTTATTTTTTAAATTTATTTCCTAAAAACTCCACTTCCTCCAAAACTCCACTTCCACCCCCTAGGTAAACACGCCCTAAGTCTATATGATACTTAAGAAGAAATAGATATAAAATCAAAGATGAAGAGAGGTAAATGAAATAACTATACCTTGTTGTAAAAAATGACTAAATTTTTTCTAAAACGGAGACGATCTATATATCCTTAAAAGAGAGAGAGAGAGACAAAAAAAATAATAAACTATGCTACCCTTCAAAACTAATAATATAATAATTAAATAATTCAAAATTCGAGAACAACACAAGTGACTCGTTCCTTTCTTAGACTTAATGCTTAACTTTTCTGAAGCTACACATAATTTAAGTAATATTTATTTTTTCTAATTTTGGTTGTACTTATAATACATGTTTGTCTCTGTTTTAATGATTTCTTATTCAAAAGTTTTCTTTCACATTTCTTTTGTTGCAATGTCTGCAATATTGGGGAGATTCAATACCAAAAAAATTAACTACGATAATGCAACTGAAGGTCTGGTTCATACACTAAAGTGCACAGTATAATTCAAAAGTTTAAATCAATACATTATGGAGCTCTTTAATATTTAACATTCTTCTCATATTATTTTTATTCAATGTAGGATTAGTCACATATCTTTTAACCCTAACAATTTTCCTCTAAGAGTGAGTCATCTGAGCATCCTATCACATACTTAATATTGCGCTCAGAATTTCAGCCAAATTTGACTCCAAGCATCTTACTGCACACCAAGAATTAGCAGGTAGAAGCTAACGAGTCATGTTGCTTGTCACACTGCCGAGTAAAGCTATAATAAGTGCCGATCGTCTCATATGAGCAGCATTACTGCTCAACGAAAAACTAGCCGTCAAATTTCAATTTCTTCTAAATCCTTCCTCAGTATCCAAAAGCTTATGTGAGTCATACTGATTTTAACCTACTTAGATAGTTTTATCGAGGGCTACTCCGTGCATGAAATTTTAAGTCAAACTATAAACTCTGATATCACTGTAGAGAAACAACACCAAAAAAATTTAACAAAAGAAAAGCACCTAAAAAGTACAACCCATACACTTAAGAAGCCCAGTTCAATTTAAAAGTTTTAAGCCAATAAGTTATGAAACTCTCGAACACATCAACTTTTTTTTTATTTTATTATTTTTTATAGGAATTAATTTACTCACTCTTAAATCTAATATGCTACCTGTGATGATTTGCTTCTGTATTGACTGCTAATAATTAAAGATATCATAAGTTTGCTTTAAGGGCCTCTCACCAACAAACATTTATTTAAGTGTTTATTATTTTATAAAACAAAAATTCTTTTAAGAACTATTAGATATCAAATACTTGAGAATATATACGTATAATACATATACTGACGACATGGTAATGCATGTAGGTACATGCTAAGGCCCTGTGAGTGTATAACTTTTCTTTTCTAGTGTAGATACGGAAAAGATACACTTTTCGGAACAGGTATCGGAGAATGTGAGACCGTTTGGCTTAGCTTTTTGGGCTTTTAAGTCTAAAAAGGTAAGCACAGTAAAAGCAGGTATTTTGCAAACCGACTTTGAAGTAATTTTTTTGAATTTATTTTATAAAAGAGCTATAAGATGGAACCGGACACTAAAAGTACAGTAGGTATAACCAACTAATTTTGGCCATGTTAGGCAACTCAGTGCCGTAACTATATAAGAAGGAAACAAGAAAAAGTGTTAATAGTTGAAGATAAGGTTTATTTAGACAGAGATCTGATTCCCATATCTCTCCCTTTTTCCCACATATTTTTCTACTTGTTTCTATCTCATTGACGATCACTTGCTTGTCCTTCCCTTACAATTATTTAAAAACAAGGAGTTATCTTCTCGTGGAGGACCAGGTTTTTGGTGTACTGGATGCCATGAGCATTCAGCACTTTCTAATATTGGCTAAAGAATATTATGTATATTATCATGGTAAATTTAGAGAACAGTGTTTCGTTTCATAGTAAATATATAATAATTACTTTTACTATTTTTTATTTTACAATGTTTGTCTTATTTTTACCGACTCATCTTTTCTTTAGTCAGTAAAGTTGAAACAGTCACCCGCTGAATATTTCTAGTCAGTATTTGTGTTCTATTATCGACTAATTTTTTTGGGTTATTTTTTGTAGTTGGTAAAGATTACTTTTGTTATAGTGTATGGAATGTATATCAGTATATGGATTGGTGATATGGAAATTTGATGGAGTTAACTAGTGACTCATGGACCACCTTAGAGTAGAAGCAGCTTTCCGAAAGTTACTCTGTGTGCGTTTGTTTTTTCTTTTTTTTTAACAAAATTTTTTAATATATATTTTATAAGTATTTAAAAAATTTATTTAAAAATTTAAAAAATGTAAAAAAATTCTATATAATGAAATTTTTTTATTACATAATTTTATTAATTTTTTAGAAAAAAAATAATAAAACTTATTTTTTAAAAAAAAAAAAATACTTTCTATTTTAAAAAAATTTTATTTTCATAACCAATTTCAAAAGCTTCAGAAAAGTTCTATTTCAAAAAAGTCTCTCTTGACTTTAGCTTTTGATAATTTCCTATAATTATATATGCTCATGAATATAAGAAAAGTGATACACACATCTTTTATAGTTCCATAATTAAATTAGCAGTGAAAGCTGGAGATAGTAATACGCTACTAAATCTTATCAGGTCACCTTTTCTTTTTCATAAATTATACATCTCTATTCTTTTTATATGAATAGTATATAATTCTTGTTATCTCATATATTTCTATTAGTGAAGGTATAAGTTGCTTGATAATCGTCTTCATATATATATTGTCCAAAATTTTGGGTTCTCATAACAATTATTAAAAAGTATTATAAAATTTTGGAAATGAAAAATACTATTATATACTTTGACTTATAATTACAATTTGAAAATTTTAAAAATGTGCTACTAAAACGTGTTTCAAATGTAAAATATGAAGATAGTCTTGTGCGGTACTTTATTCAAATTGATTTGGTTTTAGTCAGATACCACGTTTTTAAAATTTTTCATTCCAAATTTTGATTTATTTTATCAATAAAATTTTTAAATATTTTATAAAATATATTTAAAATTTTTAAAATATAAAAAATTTATATACTATAAAATTTTATTATTATTATATTTTATTAAAAAATTCTAAAATATTAATTATTTTAAATTTTTTTATTTTATAAGTACTTTTAAACATTGTTTAATAGCATTAGAAAACTAGAGGCATAAAGTGAGTTGCATTTGGCTTCTAAAAAATACTGCTTTTTTTCTATTTATTCTGTATAAGAAGCATAAGCTTTTACGCTCTTTCCGTTCTCTTCAAACTTTGCCTCACTCTTTTTCTCTTAAGTTGAGTTCTTAATAATTTGAACATGCTGCGTGATTTCTTTTTAAGTCTCATGAACTTAGAAATATAGATGCCACTCACATACAAACTTGCAGATTAGGTCCTATCAATGATGTGAGGGTATATTTATTTGGACATTTTTTGCCTTTTTTGTCTTAGTAAAGAGTTTTGTATAAACTATTTTAAAATAGTCTAAAATAATATATATAGCTTAGATATTTATATAAATATTTCTATAAGTAGAACAAATTTATAATTAGTTATTACTATTCGTTAAGGTAGAAATACTAGGGAAAAAAAATCCTCACTTGTAATATAGAGAAAGAGTTGTAATAAAATCAAGCATTGTAAAGAGCTTTCTTTTCAAGCTCCTTACAAATATTCTCAAACCTCTTATCTTTTAGGTAAGTATCTCAAGGTAAGAATTTTATTCTAATTTTTTATTTTATATTTTTTTAATAATATTTTTTATGATATTTATAAAAAATTTTAATATTTGAAAAATACATTTTATTATTTTTTAAAATAATATTAAATTCTATATTTTAAAATTTTAGAATAATTTTTATTTTAAAAAAATTATTTTATAATTATTCTGAAACAAGCTGATGAGAATGATTAGGAGAGAAATAATCTTCTTTCTTGTACATCTTTCTTTGCATGATTTGTTGCTTGGCTAAAATAGCATTGAAATGACTAACACCGTTATCTTCGACGCATCAATGTCCACAAATGGCATCCCAACTTAATTATTGAAACAAGTACTTCGAACTTTTACAGGTAATCCTCAGAACTTAATAGAGGCAAAAATAATATATTTAACAATAGATGAATTGCATATTCTATGAAAGTTAATAAACATGATTCGCCAATAGCAATTGCAATTGCAATTGCAATTCTGAAAGATGAAATTATATTGTTATCATATGTGCAAAAAATTTAAACTATTTCTATTCAAACATAACGTATGGATTATAAAGTTATACCGATTTTTGCAACTTATTTGGAATAATATGAAACCAATAGGAGTGCAGACGTTAAGAGGATCTCAATACACAATTGTATTACGGAAAGACTATGCATTTGAAAGTATTTCTGAAATAATTTTTTTTAAAATAAAAAATATTTTTTATATTTTTTATTGTTAAAAGAATAAATTTTATATTTTTTTAAAAATAAAAATAAATTATTAAAAAATTTATTCGTAAAATTTTTTATATTTTTTAAATTTTTAAATAGTTTTTTAAATATTAATAAAAATATGTTAAAAACATGAATAGAAAAAATTAAAAAATTATTTTTAAAAAAAACTTAGCCAAACACTCCAATATGATTTATTGATTTCTTGAGAAAAAAAGAAAAATAAAAGCAAACGAATTTAAGATTTTTTGTGAGACAAGTTTAGAAACCTATCAATATGTACAAATAACATACAATTTATTTATAATTTTTAAAAATTTAAAAAAATAATATTTAAGAAATAAAAAATTAAAATAGAGTTGAAACTCGTACTCAACAAATTTCACTTTTTGAGTTGATTCTTTTGCAAGTGAAAGGGGGATGCTACACATCCATCAAATTGCATGGTACAGAATTTTGCTTTTAGGTAATTGACTGCTCTTGTTATTGTACTTACTCTTCTTTCTAGAAAAGAGTTTTGTAATTGTTAGCCTCACTACCAATCATGACTTAAAACATTTTTACTTTAAAGTCCTCAAACTAACTTTATATCGTCTTGCTTTTCCCTTCAAACCCATTAGTGGTTCCTATTCGGTTACACTGAAATAAGTTCTTCAAAAATAAAATTTTAAGAAATAAGTTGTTTAAATTACATTTTTTATAAAATTAATTAAAAAAATTAAGTCTAATTTTTATATTTAATTATTTTTAAAATAAGTAATTGATTGAAAAATATAAATTTGAATTTTTGGGCATATTTTAAACGTTCATAATTTTATTTTTTTTTGTCAAATTTTGAATATCGAATCGTTTATATATTTCAATCACACAAAAAATTCAAAATTTTATTTTCACGTACGAAACTTTAATTTTAATTTTTTTATTCGCACACTTTCTAATACAATTATATTTTTTAATTTTTAACACACTTTTAAAAATTATTGAAACATAAATACTGAATTTTATTTTTACTTTATTTTTTAAAAAATTTACTTTTTATTTTTTATTTTTATAAAATTCAGTTATCAATATTTGAAACACGCTTTTTTCAAATAAAAAGAAAAATCCGACTCATCAAATACAATAGGTATTGATGCCAACGGTAGTCAAATAAAACCAATATTTTCAACTAAAAAACTCGTTTAATATATAAAGACAAAAACCGCAACATTTGAATGTCCCTGGGGCTAAGAAAAATTTTCTAAAATACTCACCATCTAGATAATGCTCTCAAAAAGCTGAATAGTGGCCTTAAGGATAGGGTGCTATGCTTGAAAGGGGCCAATCTGGATTTCTAGGAGCATCACTGCTGCAAATAATTAAGAACCTATATCCCTTGACAGCTTCAATATTGGTATTTTTTTGTATGTGACAACACATTATGAGCTAAGAATGTTCCATCTAAATCACCTAGGAGCTAAGAATGTGCTGTTTTAGACTTAGCAAATTGGACTAAAATGGTTCATAAACTAATCAAAATCCATCTTAATAGGTATAGTCAAAATTGTATATGAAACCATAAATCAGAATAATCTTCCGATTTGCATAAAATCAGTTGTTGTCGTAGAGAAATTATGCTTATAAAATAAATTTTTTTATAATGAGCTCATTATAAAAAAAAATTTATTTTTAGTTATCGTCTTTTGAGAATATTTTAAAAAATATATTATATTGTTTTATTTAAAAAATAATAACTATAATTATTTTATATTTTTAAATATTATAAAAAATTGAAACGATAAATAATTAAAAAATAGTGTCAAATACCTCGGTAATAGCAGTTCTTTTCATGATTAAACTCAATTTTCTAAGAAAGAGTTTATAGGGGTAAAACTCAACCAGAGGTAGGTAGTACGGTAATATTCGAACAAGATGGATATAATAGACAAAGAGCAAGCAGCTTCTTTTTCTTTCTCTCGTTTGTCACTTTACCAGCCCAGTTCCCTGTGCTGCTCTTATGACTGCTGAGAATCCATTGATTGATTTGTAATCCTGTTGAACTAAAAGAGAGAGTGAGTGATCAGTGATGCATGAAACTCAATCATCTCTTCTTCTTCATCTTCGAAATCATTGCATGCCTCGCTCTGACCCACAAATTCTTTTGAGATCCAAAGCTACAACAAGATATAGATAGATAGCTACAACCCCAGGACATCGCTTTGTTAAAAAAGTAATTTGTGTAATGTTGTTCTGCTGTCTCTACATAGATCAGTTTGACGCACTTCATCACACCAGATCTAGTATATTAACTGTTGAAATTAATGATAGATGATATGTGGAAAATTTTTTAAAATAAATTACGAAAGCATATATATAGTATGATATCTACCTCACCGGCGCATAGAGCACGCGGAAAACAAACCCAGTGCATTAGAAAGAAAAAACCATCATTACACGTTGATTTCGGATGAGATTTCTGTTTCCAATTAGAGTCCCAACATAACAGGAAACTCGGACCCAGTGGAGAGACTCATTTTACTAACATTAGATCAGCAGAAAATAATAAAAAAATTTCACTGAGAAACATCTGAAGAGCGTCCACAAGAAACACATAGGTTACCCTATTTGGAGGTCAAAGCCTAATCGTAGGTAGTCTAGCATAATCTACAACTACTCTACACAAAAGATGAAAAAACAACCAAATCAATCAATTAAGATCATAGGTTTTATTTTTTTAGTTTTTGCTTGCTCTGTTATTACAAAGAGCTAAGTAATCAAACACAAATTGTCAACTCATTGCCAACTAAAGCACTTCAAATTTTCAGCTCTTTACAGAAGGGATATCACATGGCAAGGTCGGAGGGAGGGGTCGATGGTTGTTCCGACACCTTCTGGTGAACTTGTTTCATATATATGATTGTGATTTTTTTACATAAATTGTTCATTGCCAGTAAAGAACAAACAAGCACAGTGCACGAAATCGGTTTGAACGCTATAGTTGGGATCAACAAAAGGCATCCGCTGGAAGAAATTTCGATCGCTTATGCAGGTCTGGAAAAGTATGGAGTAAAGGGAGCGATTTCTTATCCATCATTTCTACTACCAAATTCTGCGACCATTAATTTCGTATAGTTTAACAACGCAAACTTTGACTTCCAATCATTTCAAATTTCAAGAACATAGTAATTCATGCTCCCAATAATTCCCGCTTTAACAAAAATAAATGTTCCTAGCAGCTATAGAATTGGTCGGATTACCTTCGTCAACCAGACCTAGAGGGCGTTTGGTTCTCCATTTAATAAACAGTTTATCAGTTTTTTTTTAACTTTTTTTTATTTTACATTTCTCAATACATATTTTATAAATATATAAAAAATTTATTTAAAAATTTAGAAAGTATAAAAAAATTTTACGAAATGAGATCTTTTTATTACATATTTTTATTATTTTTTTTAAAATAAAAAAATAGAGCTCATTTTTTAAAAAAAATAAAAAACTTTCCATTTCATAAAAATTTTATTTTATAAGCAATCCCTAACGCCCCCTAATCAACGAGATCGATGCAAGACACAAAATATCCAATAATAACTCGAATCCGAAACTTTAATGATCATAATCCTTCCAAACACAGAATAAGTACGTTCGGTGGCATAGGAACAACAGAGCAAGTAAGCGATTCAAGAACAAAAGCTTACTGGAAATAATAACTCAATGTCATGTCACCAAGTTGCCTTAATGACTTGGTTCACTTCTCTGATTACCTCTTGTGCAACCTGTCAGAGAATATGTGGAGAACTCGCGACCCTAATAGAGGGCTACCAAGCTACACTGAAAACATAATATAAAGTCCAATGGAAGAACTACAGTTATAACTAATAACCATAGACTTGTATGCCAAGTTGCAGAAAAGAAAAAGGTTGAATTCATGCTTTTCTTTAAACAGAAGTGAGGAGAAGTCTGCTAGCTACAGATCCATGAAAATCACTAACTTTGCAGATATCACAGCATCCAAGGAGGTAAGCTTGATCATGAAGAATGCAGATAACAAAAATCACATATGTAAAAGTCAGTTACCACATACTGCACTAGTGAAAAGCTCAGTAACAGTAGTACTTGCATGAAGCACTCGTCAGATCATACAAACTGCACCTAAAACTTGCAGGAACTTTTAACAGTGTCGGAAGTAAGTGCCAGCAAATCATGTGATACTCATTGTGACAGATCGTCTCACTTTCAATAAGAAGATACTCTTAGGACTATATGACACAGTTTCTACAGTTCTACGGGCAGATACAGTTCAACACAGTGGCGGCCAAACTCATAAGCAGAAAGTTGAGAGTACTTTGTACATTACCTGATCACTTACTGCCATCTCCCAAGGTACGTACATGCAGACAATACTCAGGTACAGTGTAAATAGACAACTGAGGAATTTTGTCGTGCAGATGTTCTGTTGAAAAGCTGGACGCACAGCAAGGTCTCAGATAAGAACAACAAAGAGTTCAAATCACCTGTAGACTTTTGTAAAAGCTTCACCAATGCACTATCATCAAAACAAAGACGGCCGTGATTTAATAGGGCTGAGGACCCATTCCAGATTGCAGTCAGCTAACACAGTTTCACAAAAAGCCAGAAGTTCAAACCTTAAACTGCATCCTGACCATAGCTGTGAGATGGAACACCATATCTCAGAAAACATAAGACTCAAAAGGTACAATTTTTTTACTAACTGTCTAAATCCCAAGAGCATTTCCATACATTATAATTCATGTTATATCAGATACCTAACAATAAGTGCAAAAAATAAACATGCCCCTGTTAAAAGGAGCATTATCTCATCATTTGTTGTCCCTTCAACTCTTAAGGGATACAACAGCGACACGTTGATATGTTCACTGGAGCATAACTGCAGTTACAGCAAATAACTCATTTCTTGAGATCTATGAATAACAGGAGCTGATTTGAGCAGCAACATAGGGGCTAACAGGAGAATAAACTCATGCAATTGCCCTAGGTCAAATTACCGACAACATACAAATGACAATGAAGCTACAGTAAGGAGGCTGTACAAAAGGCAATTGAAATTTGAAAATGCTAGTGCTGAGCATCTAGAAGAAGGGCTACATTGCCAAACAAGAAAAAGAGAGAAGGGAAGACATACATACAAGATAAATTTATTGTAGAGCAAGGAGAAGAACATCCAATAATCTTATGATTGTCAAAACTGTTAGCATGTCGTTTACCTCACAAAAATAAATTGCTTTATGTAACCAAGACTAATAATGATTTAACCGTAGTAGAAAGGTAGGAAGGTCCATTTACTACATGACAGAAACTGATGAAAAACCACAGTTACATGATGTCAACATTTACCACAATTCTCATCACTTTTTGGAGCCTCTAAAGTGCTCCTCATAGTAGTAGGCGCTCCCTACCATCAGAGCAACGGTCGCACCCTGAACTACTACACGGGCTCTCATCAGCTTTTGGCCCAGGTGTGAATTTCCTTGCCTAAAACTAATTAAGCCCGCTGTGAGTACACCAGCAGTTATGAGTGCACCTGATATTACCCATCAGCTTCAGAAAAAGGGAAACAGTAGATAAAACAAATGGTACTGGAAACAAATTTCTCGGCAAAAACATGCACTACAGTAAACAAGTCAATATATCAACTCATGCAGTTATTGCTGTATGGATGTAGTGCATAGTGCTGACTGTGAAGACAAAGTGAATCTCAATAAAGTGTAGGCAAAAAAAAGGATAAAAGCAACTAGCCTTAGGCTTTTGCCATTCACCCTGTACTCAAGAGCGTTAAGCAAATATGACATAAAGCCAGTCACAGTTTCACACTACTGCAATGTTCATATCAAAGAAAATGAATCATAGAAAACCAATTCAGAGAATCTTGGAATGTGTTGAAGAGATGACAAGTGCTTGTTTCTTAAATCTCATTGCAGACCAGTACTTGAATAAAGTGACATATAGCTAGGACTATCATAATTAACTTCTTCAGATTACCTCCAACATAGACATCTTGATCAACTTTCTATCTTTCATCAGTTACAGAATAAACATAAACTACCAGAGAAATTACAAAATGTTGACTACACCGCAAACAAGTGCTTATATCCTATCTCACATTACAGTCCAATCCAGTGCCTTAATATAGTGCTGGAGTCACAGGATCCTCATGATTAAATTGTTTCCAGAAATCCAATGGATATTTTAACTAGATTTGTGTCTTTCATCAGCAAAACAAGAATTGAACTACTTTTGTGTATACAAGCCTTTAAGCAGCATCCACCACTTGTCTATGCATCCATCATCTTCCACACATTCACCTCATATGTATCCAAAAGGAAAAACATATGAAGAAAAACATATAATTTTAAGTAGTAGTTGTCTTAAACAATTTATTCCTCAAATTACGAAAGTTCAGATAAAGCTCTCATATTTTCTTAAGTAATCTCAAATGAAAAAGGTCCACCTATCATGGACTAAGACAAAGGATGAAAGTCATAAATTTCCTTAATTAATATAATAAAACTTTATATATGAAGACATCATCAAACAAGGAAGTTCACTCTGAAGGGGCATTTTGACCTAATGCACAATTTAATGATTGCGTATGAAAAGTTCAGATATCTCTAATTCGATACAAATAAGTTGCCTAAACAGTAAAACTCCAAATTGGTATATGATATTACTAGAAGATGGTCTTTTTCAGCATAACTTGACCCGGTCTTTTTCAGCATAACTTGACCCGTGTCATTAAAAAACAGCCTCAATAAACAATATGATGCAAAGATGATCCAGTTTTTCAATTAAGTGTGCATGAATTAGTAACAAGCAAAAGCAAGACATCTGTTGTCATGCAATAAAACATGCTACTGATTCCACAGCTGATAGTCCATAAATGATTTCAAACTACCTCTGTTGGTTTATTCAAATCAATCCCTCTACTTGCCAGTTCCTTGACTTTCTGCATTACCTTGTTTACATTGCACCCAGATAAAACATGTTATTGATCTAAAACAATGCCTCAAACTTGATTATCCTGACAAACCTCCCAAGAACGAACTTACTCCAGCACGAAAGGTGTTGTATAACATTAAACTATAACGAAGCCGTATCCCACCTTTATCAATCCAATTATAAGGCATCAAAAAGTTGATACAATGACAAGTCCAAAGAGCAAACTTACTCAAAACACCAGCACACACAAACTGTTGTATCACATAATGAAGCCAACCAAGCATTATCCCACCTTTTATCGATCTAAGTATAAAGCTCAAAGTTGACATCCTGACACAAGTCCTAAGAACAAACTCACTCCAACCATGGACAGGCACAAAGTATCACATCACAAAAAATCAACCCTCATGAGTAGATGAGTTTTTTCATGCTTGCAAGCCTGCAATTTATGTAGTCAAAAAAAAAAAAAAAAAAAAAAAAAGGATGAGGACATTGAAAAACAATCCTTCTCAACAGTTTTTACACTGGGTCTCCCTTTGTACAATAAAAATTCACCAATTAAATCTCCATCCACCTGCATCAATAGATCCCACACTGTGAAATCATCACGAACATGGCCCATACCACCATTACTTTGTAAATACTCAAGAAGGTCCTTTCCTTAATCTCCTCCCCTTGTACACACTTACCCTGCCATCTTAACTTTGCTGCCTCATCATTTTGTTTCCTTTTCTTCCTGGCAAAACAATTTATTTCAACCAGCAACATTCGCACATATTGAGATGAGCCCAAGACCACCAAAAGCGGTAGCTAGTGTCATACCACTAGACTACTTAACATCTCATCTTTCTTTATATGACAGCCACAATTCTAAAGCATAAGTCATTACAATTCTTATTGCAGTGCTATTGCATTTTGCTTGATATTGAGGAATATGTTTACAGTCACATGAGGCAACAACTCCAACTTCCATTTTAAGCAACCACTATTCCTATATTTGATAAGTGAAGCTCACAAAACCAACAAAGTTTTGTATAAAAGATCAGGCTATCAAAGTTGTCTTCTTGTCTCCAATTTCCACTACCCCCTGTAGGTTGTAACCTTCTTTGACTAAATTTAAATTCTATATGCTTACTTAGACATTCTTAATCATAATCCCTTCAGCTCCAAAAACTTGATACAATTTGACACATCCTCCTACTCTTATTTAGTTGAAAACAACAATTATACCAACAAAAAGCATCAAATACTATAGCACATTACACTAACTGAAACAGGAATGTTAAGGAAGATGATTGGTGAAGTACATAAGGGTTTGGTGATTAGGGCATCCACTCCCTAAAGGAAGTTTGGAAGTTGTAACCCCTGCAGTGCAGTTAACTCAAATAACAAAAACAAGGAGGAATATTTATGGAAAGGTCTTTAGGGTTCGCCAATCTTTTCTACAGGATCATCTTATGACTTTTCATTCTCCATAACATACACAGAAAATCAATTGTTCAAATGTTAGTTTAAATGCCAGCACTTGAGTTTGTGCTATTGGACTAGCATCCTCAAGTCAAACAAAATGGTAATATGTTTAGACAGAATGCACAAACTTAGTTACTTATGCAGGTTGGGAATTCAAATACCATTTAATTATTGAAAATGATAAACACAATTACAGTTTGTGTATAACTGAAATTACTTGACAACACAATGACTGCAGTTTCTCTATCGTAACAGATTTACTTCATAACAAACATATGTTGGTACATGGTGTTGGTTCCACACTAAGCATTTAGGCTTTTAGGTGAAACTGGTGGTTTAGATTCTCACAAATTGTTCTGCACTACTTAAGTGAAAAGTCTTTAAAAGACCAATGATAGTGAGGTCATTCTTAGAAGTATCACCCTAATCACCTTAAATGTGTCTCTCACCTTATTCTCATAGATATTGACCAAATTTTGATCAATTTTATTCACTCATATTCATTTGTTTACTTATACAACCATCGTAACATTCTTATCTCTACTATGAGAGTCAGACACTATCTAATACTTCACGTCATAAAAGAGTAGAGGTTTTGTTACATCCTATAACATGTTTCTCCTAATTTCAAGATGCTCAATCCCAAGGCAAATAAACAATAGAACCACTTTTTCATTGGACCTAAGAATCCTTTACAGATCTCGGGTCCTTGGATTAAGAACATTACAAGAATAATATGGATGCTCTCGTACTCTCTTGTGTAACCTTTTGTTTAAATACAACATCCATCTACAAACACGTCTTCTGAGGCATTGATCTCATTTCATCCCTGCCGTAGTAAATGGACAACAAAAAAGAGTATAACACATGAGAGTACTCACTAGAGTACCCATAGTATTACTAACATTTAAATTACCTTAAAAGTTAGCTAAGCATTTTTTGGATACCTCAACTATCATTTTAAAAACAACTTTTTTGTGAACTTAATTACGTTATTTTCTTAATATTTCCTAATCTGACCATATTGTGGAGTTTAATTCAAATTTTCAAATAGAATTTCTTGTAATCTTAACATATTTAATTTTTTACATAGCTTAGTTCAGCTAATTCCTTTCAAACTAATAAAAGAATTAACCTGTTACAAAATACTGGAGTGTCAAGCATATTTAGAATTCTATCATCTAATTTCTCATCCATTTTAAAGAATCTTGCACAATTCATCTTAGAAATGTATAGTTGAGGAGAATTTTCATATAATAATTGGACACATATATTTAAAATTCATGCTTATAAATCAGTAGGCAATTGTCATGTGGATGGACGTAGTGGGTGCTTAACTATCTCCACACTCGTGAACAATCCAAGAAGCACCTTATCTACAGCAAGACATATTAGCCTTCTCTAAAAGGTTTTCACTAGTTCCATATATAATTATGGCTGACTCCTTCTAACGGACAACCCTCTAGCTCACAATCACTACTGTATAAAACATGCTTTCTAGATTGATTGCGTGATTCTGGGTTACAAAACAAAACCAAGTATAATCAAGTAGTGAAAGTGAATGGCTCGTTTGTCTTGACAGGCCACCTATCATGATGCTACACTAGGGTGAATCCAGTGTCAACTGAAATGCGGTGAGGCATAACCAACCCAGTACCAGGTGTTGATCTATGAAGCTCTAGACTTGTAAAATAGTATGTGATTCTACTTTGCTGTTGATTAAGTGTTCGAGTCATGAGTAGGTGGATGTATGAGCCTCCTGCAACTCTCTTTTTAATTACTGTGTCTGTGATAGCCACTTCCATTATGCATGTTCAGAAAACATTCCATATCAAAAACTTCTTCCTATATAGTAAAGGATATAAAAGCATTAATACCATTTTTTCTTTTCCACCATAAAAGTATCGCCGAAAAATCAATGCCAGATGTTAGCTCAACACAAAACATTGCGGCGCTTAACATTCATCATTTGTAAAAGTTACTAGATCAAAAATTTTCTAGAATGTAAGAGAATGCAGACTATGGGAAACAACAACAGTACACGCACACACAAATTTAATATAAAAAATAAATTAATTAATTAATCGAATCAAATGCATCGAGATTCGAGAGTGCTGGATCACCACTGCCAGATCAATTTAACAAGCAAGATACATAAAGTTCCAACATCGCACAACAAAAAACGAGATTTCAAAACTCGAAACAAAAAAAAAGACTCAAGCAGCAAATCTACTGATGATTATAAGGATCGAAACAACAATAAATAAATCTGAAATCGAATGCATTGATTGAAGGAATCGATTAGATTAGATGATCACCAAGGGGGACGAGAGGGTTCTTCACGGGTTTCTTCGATTCGAAGAGCGCTTCTAGTTCCGTGTCCGTCGAGCCCATCTTTCTCGAGTTACTTGATCACTACGTGCGCGCTAATGCGATTTATATAGAGCTATTAAATGACTGTAAACCCTTTATATTTTTATGTTATTACAATCGCCCTCCCATAATTTGGACGGTTCTGAAACCACCGCGCTGTCACGTTGGTGTCCAACGAAGGGGGTGTGTGGGATTGCTTTTCCCCAACATTTTTTTTCAATTTTTTATTTCATATTTTTTAATACATATTTTATAAATATATAAAAAATTTATTTAAAAATTTAGAAAGTGTAAAAAAATTCTACGAAGTAAGATTTTCTTATTGTATATTTTTATTATTTTTTTGGAAGTAAAAAAAATATAGCTCATTTTTTGAAAAAGATAAAAATATCTTTTATTCTAAAAAAGCTTCATTTCATAAGTACTACCAAACACCCCCAAGCCGTTCGCAGAATGGGATTCTGAATGCAGACAACTTTGCAGTTTCAGCTCTCAATATAAGTGATTGAACTTTTGTCAGCATATTCATCTTATGCAACCGTTACTCTCAATACTTGTTCTTTTTTTGCAATCTCAGTATTTGTTTTTATACCCTCATAATGAGTCATCAAAATTGTTATTTCTTATTTCTTACTAGAGAGAAACGGCCTTGTTTGGGATTGCATTCACGCAACCCTATTTTCCAACTTTAAAAATATTTTTTACGGTGCTTTACAAAATTTTAAAATTTTAGAAGACATAAATAAGTTTTACATAATAAAATTATTATATATAATATTTTTAAATAAAAAAGAAACAAGTTCCTCTTTTAAAAAATTTTAAATTATTTACAAAAATTCGACGTTTTAATTCTAAACCTAACCGACATAGGTGTAACAAAATAACAAATCGATTGGTTGAATATCCTAACATAACAACTAATAATTCATTATTATATTTATTATATTATTTTTCAATATGTATAGAGATGGAGACATGAGATCTAATTTATAAGATCATTGTTATAGGTCGCTTCTGTGTAATCAGATATATTTCGGTATCCAAATGTGTATATAAGAAAAAGGAAAGCAAATTCAATAAGATAGTGCTTGTATATTGTATTTATTTTTCGGAGTTAGACGTAAATTATGTATATTAAGGGTTCATAATAATATCATTGAACATGAACTTCTACGATCTGCTAAGGGGAGGTTTGGAAGTACGTTACAAAAAGCGCATCCCCTCTATCCCTATTTCAATTTTTTTAATTTAGATAGTATAAATAAATTGTATATCATAAATCTATATAGATATATTATTATTATTTTTTAGAAATAAACTTATATTTTGAAAAGTTTCAAAATAAACTTATTTTAAAAAAGCTCATTATTTTAGCACTTCTAAATGTCCCTAAACTTGAAGTTGTGAAAATTGAAGAAACAATTTTCATTTTGTTTAAGATACTATATTTAGGTATTGCATTATTAGCTCAAGAACAACCTAAAGAAAGAATTTGTTGGCATAACAATACAATATACAAAAATTTTCTAAATTAAATTTTCAAAAATTATGCAATTATTTTTAAGAACTATTTTAACATAAACTTTCCCAAAGTGTTTGACGGATTAGTTGTGCCACTAACCGTCGAATTAGCAATGAAGAATAAACAATCATAAACTACGGTGGTAGTGGGCAAAACTGTAGTTTGTGAGGTAGGCAATGTAATAGTAGGGGCCGTTGGGGCGGTTTTTGTTACCTCCGCATGAGCGGTAGCTATATTACGGCTTCGCATCCATTCTTGCATAAGTTGTCTCATCTTCATGCGTTCCTCGTTCATTTGTGTAATCATCATTGTGAAATTAGCTGCAAGACTATGGTATTGTTCTTACCAGTTAACTTCTTCTTGGGCTCGTGATGTGAAAATAGGCGGTAATGAATGTTGCAGAAAATTTCCTACATCTATTGATGGTGTTGATGCTGGAGATCCAGGTGATGCTTGTTTGCTTGAAGAGGGAGGATCCATAGGATCGTTGGCTCTGATACCAATTGATATAAAATAAGAAAACAAGATATGAAGAAAGGCTGAACAAGACAGAGAATTGAGGAACAAGATAAAGGACAGAAGAACAAGAGTTAAAGTGGAAAAGCAAAATTCTTTCCTCCCCTTATTGACGACATATATGAATATAAATAGCCTTGCTGCCTATCTAATGCAAGCAAGAGTCCTACTCCACTTGGCTACTCCAAGGACTTAGAATTCTAATGAAACAAACAACCACAAAAGAAAACTACAAAAGATACTGCCATTGGAAGATTAATTTGGAGACTCCTGCAGATTCCCAACTCTAAGTCTTCCATTCAGTTTGGACTTCTTGTATTTGATGGAATTAGAACTTCTGACTGGTTATAACTGATTAGTTTCCATGACTGTCCAGTGATCACACCCAAGGAAAACCAATTGCGCCTAACTTTCGCATCCCAGGCAGTTGCCTAGATCCCGCCGTGCCACCATCATTAACCACTAAAAACATAACCACCAAGTTCACATTATCCCATCCAACAGAACTGCCTACCTTGGCCAGCAACCAAACTATGTCTGCAGCCAACTTCATCAACCAGAACACTCTCAACATACCATTACAGCAAGCACCTCTACTACCAACACCTGCTGGACCGAATTTTCCCTTATCACAACCCTCTGAAACACAACCCTTCCAAAATGTCATTCAAACAAATTTTCAACCGATGACTACCACCAACCAAACCCAAACAAATAATTTTCCCATACCACAAAGAGCAGGAGAGATTGGAAACTATGTACCTCGGGATAGACACAAGTTTTCTGTGTTTGATGGTTCTCAAGTGCACGAATGGATTTACTCATCCGAGAAATACTTCAAGTATTATCGGACCTCCCTAGAGGATCGACTCTGACTTCCAAGGGAAAGCCAATAGATGGTACCAGAATTACGAGAAGGGTCGCCCACACCATTCATGGGCTGAGTTAAAAGAAGCATTGCTTAGGAGATTTGGCCCTAATGCATTTGGCCATCCTAACTATGCATTAAAACAACTTTTTCAGATAGGCAGTGTAGCTGAGTACCAAGCAGCTTTTAAAGATTTACGAACAAGATTGCCTAATGCAACTGAAGAAGACCTTGTAGGGGGATTTTGTGGGGGTCTCTCTAAGCAACTCTCTCTGGACGTCATTGCTAGGCAACCTATGGACTTGCAGAAAGCTTATTTATTAGCAAGACTTTTTTAGCAGAAACTTACATTGAGTCAGTCAACAAAACATGGACGGTCCCATCAGCTTCGAGCTGATTCTTCACTGTCTTATACAACCTCTATGGTAGCGGGGTTTACCAATCCAGTAAGTTCATTTTTAGCTACTACTACCATTCAGAACAGTGCACCAAGGCGCCGCCCAACGAGCCTCTGTTGCAGAGATTAATAACCGCCGTGCAAGAGGTTTATGCTTCTATTGCGATGAAAAATATAAAAAGGGCCACAAATGTGCGACAAAACTATACGCTATTGCTGGACATGAGGATGAAGTATGCGAAGATGAATTACGAAATAATGCTGAAGATCCTTAGGCGATGTGACTACTAATTGGAAAAGGTCCGACATGCAATTTTCGTTATCTAGACAGAACATTGTTCTGCAAGGGATAAGAGAAGGAGGTGTGTCACGCCTTACCAACCTTTATCAAAATTCCTCCCTATGTACGGTGCGTCTACTTCCTGCTGGCCAATCCTCCACCAGTGAGCCTGTACATCCAACTAACTTGTAAGAATTACTTGACCAATGCAACTCTGTCTTCAAGCCAGTCTTAAGCCTCCCCCACAGCGTGCATTCGATCATGGGATTCCACTAGTTCCAGAAGCAGTGCCTACAAATATTCGCCCTTATCGCTATCCATATATTCAAAAGGCTGAAATCGAACGCACCGTTAAGGAAATGCTCGAACAAGGTATTATCAAACCTACTAACTCTACTTTCTCCTCTCCCGTACTTTTGGTAAACAAAAAGGATGGCTCTTGGAGATTCTGTGTTGACTATCGCGCTCTAAATACGATTACCATTAAAGACAAATTTCCAATATCGGTGATTGACGAGCTTTTGGATGAGCTACATGGTGCCTGCTACTTTTCCAAATTAGATTTGAAATTCGGATACCATCAAATAAGGATGAAGAAAAAGGACACACATAAAACGGCTTTTCGGACTCCTGATGGCCACTACGAGTTCTTAGTAATGCCATTTGGTTTAACCAACGCCCCGGCAACTTTCCAAGCATTGATGAATGAGGTGTTTCGTCCTTTTCTTCGTAAATTTGTACTTATTTTCTTTGATGATATTTTGGTATATAGTTCTACATGGCAGGAACATTTGCAGCACCTAGCCAAAGTTTTTTTCTATATTGCAGGAACATAAATTGTATGCAAACCTTTCCAAGTGCCGATTTGGGTGCACATAGTTAGAATATTTGGGACATCTCGTGTCACAAGAGGGTATTGCGGCTGATTCAGAAAAAATACGGGCTATGATAGAATGACCTGTGCCGAAGTCCCAGACGGCATTGCGAGGTTTCCTTGGCCTTACTGGGTATTATAGGAGATTCGTCAAAGACTATGGTCTCATAGTAGCTCCACTTACTTCACTCCTCAAGAAAGACTCATTCAAATGGAGCTTGGAAGCAGACCAGTCGTTCAGTCAACTCAAAGATGCAATGACCAGCACTCTCATATTAGTGGCACCGGATTTTTCAAAACCATTTACAATGGAGACGGATGCGTCCAGCAAGGGTCTAGGCGCGGTTCTTTCTCAAGAGGGTAGGCCAATTTTATTTTTTAGCAAAGCTCTATCAACTTCAACTTTAGCAAAGTCCACGTATGAGAAAGAACTTTTGGCACTTGTCCTTGCGGTTCAGAAATGACGGCCGTACTTATTGGGCAATCGATTTTTTATCAAAACTGACCATCTTAGTTTGAAGTACCTGATGGAACAGCGATTATCCTCTCCAGATCAATATAAGTGGCTTGTCAAGCTAATGGGGTATGATTATCAAATCGTTTATCGAGCGGGTAAAGAAAATATTATTGCAGATGCATTATCTAGATGCTCAGAAGGGTCATGTGCGGTGTTAACTACATTGCATTCATCTTTTTGGGACGATTTAAGGAATTCTCGGAAGATTGACCCTCACATGGCTCAACTCATTCAGTCTACAGAAAGCAACCCTACGAATGATTTATCTGTCCTATATGGATTCTTGCTTCATCGAGGTAAATTGTGGATTCCAAATGATGTTTCCTTAAGGCGCCAAATTTTATTTGAAGCACATAACTCGGCTATCGGGGGACATAGAGGACAATTCAAGACTTATAAACGCATCCAGCAATAATTCTATTGGCCAGGACTTTCAAAAGATGTCCAACTCTACATTAAGGAGTGCACAACATGTGCAAGAACTAAGACTCAATCTTTGAAGCCAGGGGGATTGCTGCAACCTTTGCCAATTCCAGAACGGGTGTGGTCAGATATTTCTATGGATTTCATCGAAGGACTACCACTGTTAGAAGAAAAAGACGTAATTCTTGTGGTAGTAGATCGCCTATCAAAGTATGCACACTTTGTTTCATTACGACACCCATTCACAGCAGTTCAGGTGGCAGCGCTCTTTGCCAAGGAGATCATACGATTGCATGGTACTCCTTCCACTATCGTGTCTGATCGAGATCCTATTTTTCTTAGCTCATTTTGGAAGGAGTTGAACCAGCTACAAGGGGCTTCTCTACATCACAGCACTGCCTTTCATCTTCAATCAGATGGCCAAACAGAAGTGGTTAACCGAGGCATTGAGGCTTACCTACGTTGCTTCACAGGAGAGAATCCCAAACATTGAATGCGTTGGTTGCATTGGGCAGAATTTTCATACAACATAAGTCTTCACTTAGCTACTAATACCACACCTTTTGAAGCAGTCTATGGGAGTCCACCACCTTCATTAGTATCCTTCTCTACAGGTCCTATTCGATCAGATGCATTGGGATGCCAGTTAAGGGAGAGAGACGAGATCCTACGAGACTTGAAATATCATCTATAGTGAGCACAAAGTCGTATGAAAAGTTCAGTTGATAAACACCACAGGGAACTAAATTTTGAGCCCGGCGATCAAGTCTTTTTAAAGCTTCAACCTCACCGACAATCCTCAGTCGCAAATAGACGCAACCATAAGCTCCGATTTCGTTTCTATGGCCCTTTTCGAGTCATTGAGCGTATCGGACCAGTGGCATACCGGCTGGCTCTACCGCCTAACTCCCGTATTCATGATGTTTTCCATGTGTCACAACTGAGAGATGGTCGCTTTGTTCTTCCAGAATTTTCTAGTCATCTTCCAACATTCAACACTAGTGCAGAAGACCGTAATTGCGAGCAATCCTCTGTTGCTTCTGGTCTCGCGGACGAGTCCAGTCTTCATGGAGAGGGGAATGTTACGAATACAAGTCCTAAGCGTCTTCATCATTGTGCAAGATCTAGGCATACCAACTGCCTAGGATGCGGAAGTTAGGCGCAATTGGTTTTCCTTGGGTGTGATCACTGGAAGTCAAGGAAACTAATCAGTTATAACCAGTCAGAAGTTCTAATTCCATCAAATACAAGAAGCCCAAACTGAATGGAAGACTTAGAGTAGGGAATCTGCAGGAGTCTTCAAGTTAATCTTCCAATGGCAGTATCTTTTGTAGTTTTCTTTTGTGGTTGTTTGTTTCATTAGAATTCTAAGTCCTTGGAGTAGCCAAGTGGAGTAGGACTCTTGCTTGCATTAGATAGGCAGTAAAGCTATATATATTCATGTATGTCGTCAATAAGGGGAGGAAAAAATTTTGCTTTTCCACTTTAACTCTTGTTCTTCTGTCATCTCCCTTGTTCCTCAATTCTCTGTCTTGTTCACTCTTTCTTCATATCTTGTTTTTCTATTTTATATCAATCACAAATGCGAGAAATTTAATTTGGCACTATGCTTATATTTTTTTGTTGTATTAATAAAAATTCTCTATATACTTCCAATAGAGATCTACCATATGAAAGTCTACCCATAACTAAACTTCTATGATGTCCATCATATGTACGGGACTCTAAATAAATTATCTACGAAGCTCACTATATGGAACTTCTAAAGACGAATTCTATGAGAGCCCAAAGAGATCATCATCATCCCATAATCTCTACTCCTGCTCAAATGAGTAAAAACGATAATGAAAATCCTAAAGAAAATCAACACAAACCCCATTCCTCAAAACAATAATAATAACTAGAGTTAAAAGCTTGCAATAAATACATCCACATATCATAGAATGATTATCATAAAAAATTTTAACAAGAGAGAGAATATACCTTGATCCATAACACTCTTAAATCAATTGTTTCTTTGAAAATGTGATTCCTCTCTTTTAATTTCTCTTAATTCTAATGATTTAGCTCATGGAAAAAAATTTCAGATCTATATATGAGAAGAGAAGGATTAAAATTCACCTTTTAAAATGATTATATGAGTTATTTATTAACTGTCGTGATGGATATATAGAATATCTAACTCATAAAATAAAAGAATATACTAACTATCCACTATCTATAATAATTAATAATATATGTAATTATTAAAAATAAAATTACAATTAGCAAATTTAATTATTAAACCAATTAAATTTAACATATGAGTTACATCGAATATTCTCTCACTTAGCTTATATGTTATAATTAACTTTATGATTTAATAAAACATAATGCGTAAATTATAAAAACTAAGTCTTTTCGTTTCATTGATTGCATCATAATATCATCATTATATAAAGACAGCACGAGTCATGATAGTTCTATATCATTAACTCATTATCGTTACTTTCATATATTACAAAATTAGTCTTAAACTTAACATAATTGTTAAATAAGAAATACAATAATAGTTCGTATAAGTCTTTATAAAAGACAAATATTAGTAGTGTTCACATAACCCACCATGCAAAAAACATAAACATTAAAACTTTTCAATAGTGCATATTCTTTTGACATGTTCTCCAAATATCTTTGAGGGTAACCATTTAATTAATAATTCGTAATCAAAATATTGATACTAATATGCTCAATTGGCACTCTTTATTTTTGAATTTTTTTAACTGCAAGACATTTCAATTTTTCATATGTTTAGCACCGTTTGAATACTTGTTGTTTTCTAAAAAAGAAGAATGCAATAGAATTGTTACAATAAACTTTTAGCGGTTTGGTAATACTATCGATAACGCCAAGTTCAGAAATAAATCTGCAGCTAATTAGCTTGAATTGTGTCATCGAAGCATGCCACAAACTCGAGTTCTATGGAGAAGCAATGATAGACTGCTTCGTACTTTCCTATAATATTACTCCTACAACCAAAAGGAACAATGAATTTTCTACTATTAACACATTCAACATAATTCGAATCTAAAAATTCGATAACTTTTAGATTGTCAGATCTTTTTTAAGTTAGCATATGACCTTTCATTTTTTGCAAGTATTTTAATACTTTTTTTTACAACTTTCTAGCAATCATAGTCCTTACTGTAAACTAAACTCTTATATGACGTTCTTGGAATAACTAAAAAAGTAAATTAAAAAAAGACTTTATTTTAATTTTCTTGAGTAATAAGTTTGTTACTTTTTAGATTTAAAAAATTATACACATAATTGTTTAATATTGCAATTTATGTATATTTTTTAAATTTAATAAAATTAGAGTATTGTAGAAAATATTGTTTGAAAAGAAAACTATTGCTAGGGATATGACTTAAAATTTAACCCGAAATCGATCCATTTAATTATGCTTAGGGTTGGGAATTTGACCCGTATAAATATATGTGTTGGATTATAGTTGAATGAATTTGGATTATAGGAGTGTTTTTAAAATAGAGCTTTTCTGGAACGTATAATATTTTTATCCTATTTTGAAGAACGAGCTCTAATTTTTTTACCTAAAAAACTAAAAATAATCAATAACAAGATCTTACTATTTAAAAATTTTCTATCTTTTCTAAATTTTTAAATAAACTCTATATAATATTGTAGAAGATTTATTGAAAAATGTAAAATCAAAAACACTTTCTGGGAACGTGAGAAAAACAATGTCAAACGCTTAAATAGGTCGACCCGGATCAGCTCGAAATTGACTCACCATCTAATTGCCACTTTTTAAAATAACTACTCTTTTCTAGTCTTTTCTTACTGTATAATAAAACTTTAGAAACAAAAAAATCAATAATAGCAATTTTTAAATTATTAAATTAATTGTATTTATAATTAATTATTTACTTTTATGTCTTTATAAAATAATATAATATGAGAATTATAATATTAGCGAAATTATTACCATATACGTGTTTCATTAAAGATGAATTTGAATTTTATACAAAGATTTTTATCAAAATTTTGTCAATTAGCTTATATTTATTAAAAAAACTTTCGAAAGTATTAATATGCATTTATAATCGTAAAATTTCAGCTGTCAATATATTTTATCAAAAATAAAAATAAAAAATTTTCTTAGAATATTTTAAGGATGGATGAAAATACTAAAAGAGTGCAGATTTTGGTGAACACTTACTATATCTCTTCACCAAAAATATCGTGCACATTTGTTTTAACTGATCTTATAATTTCACTCAAGCTCAAAAGTATTTAAAAGTTAATAATTTTAATTATTAAATAAGTTGATCTGAATTTGACTTGATTATTAAATATAGTGAGTTAGTGTTGACAATTTTGACTCATATAAATTTATGAATTGTATTAAAATTAAACGAATTTGATTCGATTATTAAATGAGTCGATTCAAAATTGAGTCACTATCATTGACACCCCTAATTATAACTGGATTATGGAGAAGGTCTTAATCTTCAAAGCTTTTCTTTTAATAACTAATCAGATAATGATGTTGAGGTGACTAAAAGTTTACATCGAACTCACTCAGACAAGTCACATTCATCTAAACATGCTCATGCACAAACTTTTTAAAACCACAAAAATTATTTTTCATCTCAAGAAATAACATATCCAACAAAGTTGTTAATCATTCAATTATTCAAGTGCAATGTTGAGGTTCCACTAAACATACATGAACAAGGAAAATCACTGAGTAAAAGCTTAGGATAATTTATAAAGTAGCTTTCTATATTTGATTGTGAATATTGATTTTATAATTTTTAATCACATATATTATGACAAATTAAATTTATGTTTAATTTTGCATGACATTTGTAGACATGTTTTTATGCTGTTCAAAATTTCCTGGATATATGTAAAATTAAACTTATTCTTCTTTCATTAGTTTTCACACTAAAAAAAAATCTATTCTTTGCTACAATGAAACTAAAAGCTTTAAAAGATGACTTTACCAATATAGTATATATATTTTTTTAAAGTCGAAATCATCTTTGCAACACCTTTTTGATTTTTGCTTGCCTATAGTTAAAAAAACTTATCAAGATGGAACTTTCTGCGCTTCGGTAATCAATCTTCTATATCAAGTTTGATTTAAAATTTGATGTGTTGCTAAAGAGCATTTGGTAGGGGTGACAAAATATAATCCGACCCGAAAACGTAATTCGAAATCGATCTATTTAATTAAAGTTGGTTAAAAAATTTGACCCATATAATTATATGGGTTGAGTTAGGATTGAGCTAATTTGACGCGATTATTAAATAGGTCAATCTGAGTTAATCCGAAATTGACCCACCAATCCGAATTGCTATTTTTTGAAAAAATAACATTTGATTTTTTCTTTCCGTTTATTAAAATATTAGTAATAAAATAATCGATAGTAGTAACTTATAAATTATTAAATTATATGGTATTTATAATTAAAATGTTATTTTTATATCTAAGAACATCGTACATTTTTATTACAACTAGTATTATAAATTCATTGAAGCTTAAAAATAAAAAATAAAAAATTTTAATTATTAAATGGGTCGATCTGAATTTGATTCGGTTATTAATAGTTTGGATTATGATTGACAATTTTAAGATGTATAAATTTATGAATTGAGTTAAAATTGAACGAATTTTATCCGATTATTAAATAGTTCGACTCGAAATCGACTCATTAACTCAAATTGCCACTCTTAGCATTTGGTAATGGTCTAGAGATCATCGTATTTTTTATAAAAGAAAGTGAATATGCTGAAAAATAATTTTAATTTAATATTTTTTACAAGTAATTTAAAAATAAATATTTATATTTTTTAAATTTAAAAATAAGGTGAAAATAATTTTTAGTTAAAAAGTGAGTTTTAAATATTTGGTTCAAAAGCATTTTTTTAATTACCAACCAATTACATTTTTTTATTAACTTTGAGTTTGGCATTTCATTTGTCTTAATTACTATTATGAATTTTACTTCTAATTTCCTACGGTAATCAACCTTTCACTATATTTTTACTAAATTTTATTTTTATTAAAATTTATTTTTATAAAAAAATTGAAATACGTACTCGACGAAAATGCAGTTATGATTTCTCGTTATAAACAACGATATTGACTTCGATAATGACCACTTAATGATTACGGCTATACGAAAGGGAAGAACACGAAAGTTGAGAAACAGGACGTCCAAAAGGACAAAGGACCAGCTAGCAATTCATGACAATAACAAACTACCTTTTTAATAAATAAAATTGCTTCTCTTTGTTTTCTTCGTTATGGAAGAAAGGTAAAATCACGTCTTTTCAATTTGTTATAACTACTTATGTATCTCCAGGTTATTATTTTCTATTTTGAACAACAAATGTAAAAATTGGTTTATATTCGGAGATGAAGTTAACACTTCTGAAAATGGAAATTGAAGTATGCATTTATATATTTTTCAATAGAAAATCAAATTATCACTGTTTTCAACATTTGCATGGAATTAATATAGATGATTTTATTCAAAATTTACTGTTTTCACACTTTGTCCAATTTTGTGAATTGTTAATTGTGTTTTGTAATATTTGTCATAATGTTATAAATATATTTAACAAAAGTTTAGTTAAATTTTCTCCGCTTGGATCAAACATTTAGTATTAAATTTTAGTATGAAATTAAAATTATAAACGGCTATATAGTGTAGATTTCAGTCAATAATAATATTCTTTAGTTGGAGAAAAAATTAACTGCTTCAAACTTAAAGCGAAAAGATAAAATATAACAATTTGGTTTCTTGTTTTAATTTTAACTTTTTGCGAGATAAGGCGGTGTCTTATGTGTCCGAAGCACGTGCAAGAGAAATCGCGAAAAGAAACTAGTACACTTTTTTAAATACATATTCTCGGGTTATTCTCGGGTTAGTAGGTAGTACAAAAATCCATACCTGCTCCATTATTTTCGTGTGGGGACCAGAATATATACAGTACTCTAACAGAACAATACCAAACTAGTGTGCGTTTCGGAGTTCTTATAAAATAAAATTTTTTTAAAATAAAATATTTTTATTTTTTTATTTTTAAAAAATAATAAAAATATATAATAAAAAAATTTTATTATACAGAATTTTTTTATATTTTTTAAATTTTTAAATAAATTTTTTAAATATTTATAAAATATATATTTAAAAATATGATATAAAAAATTAAAAAATTTTATTGAAAAAAAGTGAAAATAAACACACCCTACATAACTAGTTACAGGAAGCAACTCATATGTTGCTCCAATCGAACTAACGAGTTAAAAAAGAAAAAAAAATTTTAAGGAAGCAACTCATACACTACTCGAATTGAAGTAACAAAAAAAGAAAGACTTTCTATGTTCATTATTGTCTTGTATTGATAATTTTATTTATACGTTCAGTCAGAAAGCAACATTAAGGAAGCATTTGATATTATTTTTAAACTAAAATTTTTTTAATAAAAAATATATTTATATTTTTAAAAAATAAGTGTTTTTTATTAAAAAAATAAAATATTATATAATAAAAAAACTTATTGTAAAATTTTTTAATATTTTCTAAATTTTTTTAAATAGTTATAAAAAGTATATAAAAAGCTTGAAATAAAAAATCAAAAATCTAATTTTGGAATAAATAATACTAAACGCTCTATAAAAATATTTTTAATTATAAAATGGGTCTATTTTTATAATTTGTTTTATTATTTTAATTATTATTATAAATTTTATTTTTATTAAAATTTAATTCTAATTTACATTTATAATTTTCTATCATTTTAAAATTTACATTGATCGAATTTTATTTTATTAAATTTTATTTTATAAAATAAACTTTTATGAAACTTAATTTTTATATGTTAAAATATCATCCTAAACATTACTCGGACACTCCACTCATAAAGTATTACACAAGCAACATTTTTAATTACTTGTGGTACTTCAAAATAAATTAAAAGAAGAAACAACTAAATTAAGAAAGCAAAATGCTTCGTCACTGAAAGCAACAACAGCTAAATTAAGTCCCTTCCTCTCTTTCTCTCTCTTTATTTATTTATAAGAAAACTCAAATTCATCACATTCATCCCACCTCCCTTTTAATTCTTTCCCTTTTTCTTTCTTTCTCTCTTTGAATTCATGAACGAGCATTGATTGATTGGACTGAAAGATTCTGAGTGAGTGAGAAGAATCTTGTGAGCTTCATCTAAAGCTTGGCCGGTGCCTTTCCATAAAGCTAGCAAGCAAAGAAGATTTGAATCTTTCTTTCTTTTTCCCAAGATCATTACTACGATTCTTCTCCTTCTTGCTTTCCTTCAATTGGGTTGGTTTTCCTCGGGAAAGTTTGTTTGTTGTTACTTCAAGTTTTCTGGGTCTTCTTTCTCTTGGTTTCTTGAACTGGGATTGTTGTTGGGTAATTTTTCTGTCATTTTTCTTATTGTTCTTATTTTGTGGGAAAAGAGGGATGTCGACGAACGCATCGAGGTTTATAAAATGTGTGACAGTTGGAGACGGAGCCGTGGGGAAGACCTGCATGCTCATTTGCTACACCAGTAACAAGTTCCCCACTGTGAGTTGTTCTTCCGAATTCTCTCTTCTTCGAATCGAATGGGTTATTTTATATTTCAATTTTTAAATTTTGTTTAAATTTTTTTTTGAGATAGAAGCTGTACCACTGTTTTCTAGAACATGGTTTTTTTTTTTTTTGTGGCTCTATACAGTAGTTTTCTTGGCTTTGTGATTCTGCTTGTTTTCCCTTCCTGGTTTTGTTTTCTTTGTTTGGATAGTAGTTTCAGCTAGTGTTTATTTTTATTTTTTTCGAAAGAAGCAATAGCAGTTCATTGCTTCAAGTTGATTTGATGATTGGTATATTTTGAGTCTGTTTAAGTTTATATGTCGTTATTCGGAATGATGAATTCTGTGTGCTAAGGTTGGTAACGTGTATTGTTTAATGGTTTGTGTTTTGGTTTTATACGATTTCTCTTAATAGAGCAGTCACATTGTTCGTTGTATGGGTTTTCATAGCATTTTTTTTTAAATATTAATATTGATTCTCTTAATATCTTTTTTATCTGGGTCTGAGACCATTCCGAGCATTCTTCTGTTTTGGTTTCTGAGACTTGCTTTTAGTGAAACTAATTGTTCCATTTACTTATTTTTCTGTGTTGGTTATTTGATGGCATAAGAATTGGGTAGTCAATGTAGAGTTATTTCTTATATTTATTTACCTAGACTTGTCTATATTTATTAAATGCTATTAATCGCCTAATTGATTGTTTGCTGTTGTTAATGCCTGATTGACTTGTTTATTTAAGTATACTGTGAGAGAAATGCCATATTGGAGGATCATCATAATTTAGTCAACTGACAGTTGTGATTTATTTTAGTTCGTTGCATTTGCCTCATTTCTTTTCCTCTATTTTCTTCATAATTTGTAGGCACCTCAGTGCTTTAGTTTTTATATTTTAACCAGCTTTATATTTTATGTTTATAATAATTGTTGATATTGTAAAAGTATTGTTAAGAATTATTGCTTAATTATTTATGTAAATTACTTAAAAACGAGCTCTTATTACTGATAAATGAACTTATGAAACTTGTTAAAAGACTCAATTCTACTCATGTTTTGTTTTCTGTAAATACGTTATATGATTAAGAAAGTGTACTAAAATAGATAGTGAGCAGCCGGTTTAAAAAATGTTTTTTTTATAAACAAAGGAAAGAAACACCAAGTGCACTTGCAATGATTCAAACTCCTAAAAGAAAATATGCATATGAATAAGGAAAGCCTCGATATGTGCTAACCATTGAGGATAATGCCTACTTATGATTTAAAAAATTTAACAACTTTATATGTATAAATTGGTATAAAAAGTCAAAGTAGCTACTTGGCAAAGTATGGTCCTTTTTCTTTTGCTTTATTCTATGAGTATATTTTATATTAATGATCGATGGCTTTTTTCTTTGATGTTATTGAAGGATTACATACCTACTGTTTTCGATAACTTCAGCGCTAATGTAGTTGTGGAAGGAATTACTGTGAATCTTGGCCTCTGGGACACTGCAGGTATCTGTTGAATATTAAAGACCATAAAGGAGGCGTGTGCTCTAGAGAACTTCAACCCAATCTATATCTTATTGTGATCTAGGTTTTGATTTCCCACAGGACAAGAGGATTATAATAGGTTAAGGCCTTTGAGCTATCGTGGGGCAGATGTATTTGTGCTTGCATTTTCACTAGTGAGCAAGGCCAGCTATGAGAACATCACTAAAAAGGTCTGTGTTGAATTTGTGAGTTAAAATTCTTTCTTCTATAGCAGTTTGTTTTCGTCCAAGTTTAATTTCCCAATTCTTCTGTAACCTAATATGTTCTTCCCTCTACCTTCGGATGCCTGCAGTGGATACCTGAGCTTCAGCATTATGCTCCTGGGATTCCTGTAGTATTGGTTGGGACGAAAGCAGGTGAGTGGTTGAGATTCTTGCATACAGTAGAATTTATTAATGCAGCAATTTTTAGTTTAATGTGCTTCAATTTTTATCAGTAGGTGTCACGTATTCAAGCATTTCTTGATTTGTATTGTTCTCATCTACAATGCAGATGGTCTTAACTTAATGCGGTGTAATAATTTTGGGAACAACCATATCCATACATGTCATATGAAGTGGAATTTCTCTTTAGTCAAGGCTACCTTAAGAGGAACTTTTTGTGTATGTGAAAATCACTGCATATGAAGTCTTAGATCCTGTTTGGTAGAGCATTTGAAAACAGATTATAGATTTGGGTCTCTCTTGGAAGTTTAAAAAGATGTTTGGTTTGCCATGATTCTACTGATTTTAGCTTCTGATAATGGATTCTGTTGGAAAAAGATCTTTGGTTAGATTTCGAATTATATATTCTAGCTGCTGAGAATCAGTTAATCTTAGATCCTAACATTTGGATTTTAGATTCTGATTCTAGATATCTCTTCTCCCTTAGTCAAGCCTCTAGCTTCTTCTTGCTTTTGCACCCCAGAAGTGGCAGAACATCCAGTTGTTCAGGGAGTACTGGTGGCTCATCTCATAAATGGCGTGAGATGGTGCTACTTATGTTGGCGGGTGGGAGGTTATGCTATTGATTTCCACCAGCAACGTTACTTTAACCATGTTGCTTATAGGACCATGGGTGTCCTATCCATTTCACCTTGATATCAGTATCACTTGTGAGCTCTACAAATCCTGCTTGTTTGCTGCTGTTTCTCCTTTATTTGGTTATAGCTTTATGGCAAAAAGCTAGTGAGGACTGAAAGCACTTGATAGGTTGAAGTAGATGGGCTGAAATGGAGACAATAGTGGAGCACAGTATAGGGAACAGTATGGGGTGGTTTAATAATTGATTTCTTTATATAGCATGTAATTATAAGATTATATTAGAATGAGGAGTCCAAATTTTAGTTGTGCTCTAGAGTTGGGATCTTTGGCAAACAAAGAGTCCTAATTATGGAAAGACAGGTTTTAGTGAATGTAGAGTTTCCTTCTCTTATATTCATCTCCAAGTAATTGTGTTCTACCTTCTCAGTTTCTAGGTATAATCATTAATGTCGTTCCTTATGTCAAGATTTTTCTTTAGTTATGAATAATCTCAACAATCAGTTTTCCAAATGAGAGAGGCAAATGTTATGGCATGCCCATTACAGTAGTAGCATTAAACATTCTACACTTATCCTGTCACATCATGTTTGGTGTCTGCTAGTTGTCAATAATTCAAATCAAGCACATTAAGAACTATAATAAATCGTGAGAATAGGTCATGAGAGCAACTGACTAGTCTCTACTTTAATCTGTACAATTGATCCTGCATATTATTACCTTTAGCATGTCAACTCAGCACTCTTTATATCAAGGACATGATCATAAGTGGGGGAGAGTGGCAATCAGCAAGATTAACCTAATATAATTGCATGGTCAACTTTACATTGTACATAACATGGTGTGATTGGATTTAAAATATAAAAAGATGCAGTTCATATAGTTTTGTATGATCTATGGAGTAGGTGTTCCACACTTCCAGTCCGGTCCTTGTAATATCAGTAATATCTAGACATCCCAATGCAAACAGTCTACTTTGGAGGTGTCCCCTGTTCTTGCAAGGTATTGGTCTCTAATCTACTTGGGTCTCTTAGTTTTTCTTTTTTGGTGAGAAAACAAGGTCTCTTAAAGCTAGAAACTGATGTTCCTGTACTTATCAGGTTATAGTGTTGCATTTGCCAAACAGTGACATCTCGTAGAGTTCCTAAACTTCACCTTATAATTTTTCTTTTTACTAGAAGACATGTGACTGAGGATTTGAGCCACAATAGAGCACAATGGCTTGAAAAGATCCAAGTAGCATGATTGAACTAGTGGGCTGAGGCTTACTTGCTGTAATATTAGAAGACGATGTTTTAGTGGTTGCCTACTACATTTAAACATTTTGCCTTCATTATTAAATATTTTGTATTTTTATATCTCTACAAGCTTTAAGAGGTTTATGTTTGCTTTATAGGATATTATCGGATCATAGCGTTCTTCATAACAAAATTGAAGAGTTAACTCCATACTCATCCAACTTGCTTTTAGATATTGAGGATAGTGAGCAACTTGCACCACTTATTATCTGAGTTTGTTCTTTATTTATCACCTGTTGTGCCCCCTGCTATATTGGTATCAAGGACCCATAGTATGACGGTTTACTTTCTCTTAGGTTCGCTGGTCTCTTCCTTAAGCAGTCATGCAAATCGTTGATTCACAACTTAGTATAGTCTACAAAAAAAATTGTATACAAATTAATAGTTTGAGGTCTTGCACATAACCTTGTCAGTTTTGGTTCATTGTTTGTGTAACTTCATGGATGGGCGCACTTTAGTTTGCACTGTTTATTATTTTTGTTGTTCATGCAATATGATTTTTGACTTAACATTCAATGCAGACCTTCGTGAAGACAAACACTATTTAGCAGATCATCCTGGCCTTATTCCTGTTACCACTGCTCTGGTACCTTTACTTTCCATTTCAAATCAAGAGTTTCCAATAAAGTCAACTATTTGATTAGTCACTTGTATTCCCTACAAGCCACATGTATTATGTATCAGTTGGTATAATTTTTGGTTGCAGGGAGAAGAGCTTCGCAAGCAAATTGGTGCAGCCTATTACATAGAGTGCAGCTCTAAAACTCAGCAGGTTTGATGCATTTAGTTTTTTTTTCTAAAGAATATTCATTTTTAAAAGAAGATTTTAGCCAGGTTCAGCAGTACTGAATAAATGTTAGATTGTTCGACTTCAGATAACTATACTTTTGAAGGTTCATGAGTCACTGAAGTTGTCTGTTTTATGATTCCATGAAGTTGGATTTTTAGGTGTTAGATATGTGTAACAAAATTCTCATTATTTGCAGAATGTGAAGGCAGTTTTTGATGCTGCAATTAGGGTGGTTATCAAACCTACATCAAGACAAAAGGAAAAGAAAAAGAAGAAGCCAAGGCATGGATGTTCACTCTTGTAAGTATATACTTACATTTAGTTTGTTATGCATATGAACATTTTCACAATAAATATATGTATTTTCTATATTTTCTTTTTGCTGGTTGCTACATTTCTTTTACTACTTTAAAAATTGATCACTTTTTTCCATCATATAGTTGTTGTTGTTTAACTTCTACGATAACTTATGTACTTTTACGATTGTGGTACCTAATTAGCATCCTTTCTTCGTCACTTTGTTTCATAAACTATTTTAAATTTCATATGTAAATGGATGATCATTGGTGTGGGTTTCTATGTTGGTAATGACATAGATAGGGAACTATTAGATCGTCGATCTGATGGTATAGGAGAGCGTGCAAGGTTTTGCATAATATACTAGATTTTGGTGATGTTACCCAATTTGGTGGATAAGTATGCACTGCGGTGGGATGTGGAGGTTTATATGCCATTTTCAAGCAGTGTTATGATAGTTATTTTGTCTCATTTTCAAGTAGATGTGATAATGGAATAGGGGCATAAAAAGGAAGTAATGAAGGAAGCACCGAAGTAAGCCGTGGGCAATAGCCTTCAAGATAGAGCTATCCAAGGGGTATTTCAAAACCTCAATGAATGAATACATTATACTTTCAAGGAACTGAAAGGCAATTCTTGCAATAGTAATAGACACTCGTAAGTATAACATTATATGAATATTGCAAGAATGAAACTAGAAACAAAAACTATTAATTAGAATAGGAAGCCTTACCTAAATGGAATATCCTTATTAAGTTATTACTTTGCCGATCTTAAATGCTCCTAAATAATTCTCCTTGCTTGAGATGACATCAGCTAATCGAAGTAGCAAATGCAGTTGTTCCACTGTTTGGGGTGCTCATCAAGCGTCTTTCACTGAATCAATGCAACTTCAAACCATCCTTCCCAAAACTGAACAGGTCTTTGATAACCATCACAAATCACATTAGTATTATATAACCAAGATCTCTAGAGAGAGGTGCCATACATCTATAGGGATGACATCACATCAAACTTCATTGCAATAATACTTCTACATGGAGAAGACAACGGTTAGTTACCATTATGTCATACTCTTAAGGAAGTCGCTGAATTTTGAAGGGCTTAGGAGTATCTTCAAGGGGAACTTACGTGGAGCCACTGCACTTGATAAGATCGAGGATGATCTTCAAGGGAAAGTTTCAGCTTCTTAACTGTTTCACTCGAAATAACATTCTCAAAGCTTCCTAAATTGTAGATGTACTTATATCCTTGCCACATGAAGTGCATTTCATGTGAAAGATATCATTTGAATCCCAAAATCTACATTTGTGTTTGAGGCAACACGAAGAATGCAACATATTAGAAGAGGTTCTACTCGACTATCACATATAAGTGAATCTTCCTTAAGAAATGCATGTGTCCTTTAAAATTCGTTTTCCTCGATGCTTTACCCATCAGAGTCTCCACTTGGACATTCAAATTTCATATGTCCATACTCCTTACTATCAGGATCTAATATTTGTAACATTTTTTCACAAAAATAATGCAAATAGAAGACAACTCTATGCTTTTTTTCCTAATCTCTGGAGTGATGCTCTCCTTCAAATTTTAAATTGTTGAATGAGCTTATGCCGGTAGAATCAACTTATCTAAAAATACATTAGACATTTAACTTAGTAATCGATTTAATTCATCAAATAAATAAAATAACAAATATAATAACATATTATCAAAATATAATGGATTCACTGATCATCAAATCACACAATCATGTTTAATCCCAGTGTCGGTGTCAAAAGCACATTTAGCCATATGCTAGGGGTTCAAGCAAGTGCTATAGGTTCAAAAATAAAAAAATATTATCAGTTTCGTTTTCTTGCTCATACTTATCAGATTGAACATATAATTATTGTATAGATTCATTGCAAAAAAAAAGTTACGTTTTATACAAACACAATTGTTTAAAGTAAACAATGAACAGAAATATGAACCAAAAGACTTAACATTTTTATTCTCATCCTCACCATCTACGAAAGATTTACTTCTCGCCCATTTCTAATGCCTTCTTTCTTTAATGTTCTAATCTGCTCTCTTCCATTGCTTCATTTTCTTTATTTCCAAGAATAGTAAGATAATTAGATGTTTCCTTTTGTAACCTATATCCATAAGTGACTCGCTGACAACTCAAAAAAATGTAGCATATATCTCCATTAAATTCTATTAAGCTTAAATATCGGGAAAAATAAACATAACATATTTGTAGATGTTACACTTGCACTTTAAGCATTTTCGAGAAGTCAAAGGAGTGTGGGGGAGTTTGGTAGTGATGACATTCTTGTTGAATCCCTAATCTTGGTGCTAGATGTTGGTAAGTTCTCTTTAGTGGAAGGCATTTGGTGTAAACTCTTTTTTTGATGAATCTTTTCTTTTCATGTTCTTGAAGATAATTTTTTTGTTAAGGTTAACATGGTCACATCTTAAAGAGAACACTAAGAGGTGATCTTCAATAATTTGAGAATCTAAACTATCATAAACTTTATAAGTAGCTTGCTCATAGAATTTTAAAATATCACAGATTAGCGTAAGGTGTTAAACTAGCACATTATTAGGCAGACAAATGTTCTTGATGAATAATTTGAAGTTTATGTCGGATCTTGCTTCAGCATTCTTATGCTTTGTGTTGCTTAAGATTCTCCTCTTTTAAGATTTCTTTAAATTGGTTCCTACAATCTTGACCTTTATGGGCTTAGAAACATGATGAAAATAAAAATTGTTGCAAATTGTATGTATCCGCTCAAGTGACCATCAAAATTAGGAATTAAATATGATGCTAAATTCAAAATTTGATCTTCTCACTTTGCTCTTCGATGATATTCGTCATCAGATTCATCATTCAACAGTGTCTGTCCTAAGTATTGGTGAACGAATTAATCTCCTCATTGTGAGAACTATCGCTATTTTCTTTTGACGAGGTTTCACTATGTTATCTTACATATTAGACTATAATCTTCTAATTGGTAATGTAAGTCATCAAGTATGATATTATGAACATTTTCTTGAGGTTGGTTGTTGCATAATAAAATGTAGACTATGTTATCTTACAGATTTAGACTATAATTCTTCTAATTGGTAATGTAAGTCATCAAGTATGATATTATGAACATTTTTTGAGGTTGGTTGTTGCATAATAGAGCGTAGATGATACAGTTATGACTGACTTTGATATCAAATGATAAAAGTAAAAAGGGACAGTAAAAGAAACAATAAAGCAATCATTAGACAATAGCACTATCTTGCAGCGACCAAAGGATACGATAAACTTTAGAGAAAGATTCAAAGTCACTCTTAAGTAATTAAAAAGACATTTTAAATCCAATAATAATAATAATAATAATAGTAGTTTAAGTCTTATTACATAATATAGCACTTAATTTATAAAAAGCATGAATAAAACTAAAGCAAAAACTAGTGATTGCAATTGAAAAACTTTATTAAATGGAACCTATTTTACTATTTTTCATAATTTATTTTTCTAATCTTAAATGCCCCAGATTAGTATGATAAGTTTTTCACACTATTGTGCGAATTAACAGATCTAATCCGAACTTTATAATTTTTAATTCCATAAATATTGATATGGTGAGGCAGATGATGGTTTTGATCTTTGCCAAAAAACTTATAAGAGTAGTATATTCATTATAGCTAATGTATTTTTACTATTACAGAATTCACGCTTTATGTTAAAAATCTCTAAAGTTGATTGATCTATGAAGTGGTAATGAATAAAATCACCACAATAAAGAATTTCTATTGAAAATAAGGTTGAAGGTAGATTTAAAACATGACATAAGCATGTAATGTAGCAATGAGTCACAAGAATTGAAAATTTGGCATAAAAGTCAAAGAAAATGTCACGACAGTAAGATAAATGACATAAATAGCAAAATGTGTCACAAAGGCCAAACTATGGCCCAATGATTATAAAATGTTAATATAACAATATTTAATGTTGATAACAGTGGAAGCTGGTATTAGGAGTTAAGCTAGACCAACTCGTTTTGATATCATGAAAAATTTTGTGCAGCGAGAAAATATATGAGAATTGTGTTGAAGTGAAATAAAAATGTAGATGAGTGCTTTCTTATGTAGGGCTTGCAACATTAAAACATGGAAACGATTACAAGCCTAAAAGGAAAACATCGAAATGAGGAAGTCAATAATTATACAACATTAATTCTATATTTATTCCAATAAATTGCACAAAAAAAATTCCACTAATATATAGGTGCTGTGAGGAAAGAGGAAAAGTTTGCTATCAAAGATTTGTAGGTAAAGGAATTCACACGAGATAAAGCTAAAGAAAAATAGTATCAAATGAAAAAGTGAGGTAGTCTAGACGCTGAATGGTAAGAAAAAAATAGTACAAGGAACACAAATGATGAAGTCTGCACCTCCGTGTTGTAATAAAACTCAATACTTCATTCTTTGATAATGGTTTGACGTCAACAACTCTTTAAATAGACTCACTAACCTCATAAGGAATTTTACAACTTTTGCTACAAGTAGCTTTGGCTATTTAGGAAATAACTTAGCTTAATTTAAATCCTAATATAGATAAATTTCTTAATAACTAACTTAGAGAACAAAACTATCATATAATTGTAAGTGTTAATCCAATTAGTACCTTAACTCCACTAAATAATAAATTACGACTATGATTCACAAATTATAACTGTGAACTAGTTGGACTCTTCTCTAACAATTCGAATCAACTCCAATTGGTCCCTCACCACTCAATTCTGCCACATAACATACAATCCTTTCAAGAAGCAAGGATGTGAGCATCACTACTTAGTTTGTAACTTAGGGTTAGTAAATAAATACACAAACATAAAAAACTCTTTGTCATCTAAAACATAAGATTTTCACCTCAATGAAGATGCTTAATCTCTGCCTAGTGTTATAGTACCTGCATATGTTCCATCATGTATGGGAATGGCTATGTAATAGGTGTTTGGATAAAATAGTAAACATTAATATGCTAAGTTCTAGTTTTATCAAACATTACAAGCTTACATTAATATTCTAAGCTCTAATGACATCAAGCATTGCGAGCTTGTTTGTGTCAACCAAAATTTTCATTTATCATGTATTCAGAAGTAAAATTTACCCAATGAAAGAGCAAAATGGAGACCATAATAACAGTTTTTAGGCAATAACCAGTGATAGTGGGCGTTCTAACCTCATATTCTTGGTGCACCCTTGTCAAAGGTTTTCTGTTTGTTCTGGTTGTTTTAGGAAGCTGGACCATTTAACACACCTCAAAAGTGTTGGATTTCTTTCTGTTTGTCCTACATCTAGATTGCTAGTGGTGCAATTCAACTTGTGACAGCCTTATCTTTGATCAAAGTGTAGATGAGATCTCTCAGATACCTCCATGTAGTTACTCCTTCGTTCAATATAAGGGCGTGTTTCAAATGTCTGTAATTGAGTTTCGTGAAAGTGAAAAGTAAGAAAGTAGAGTTTCTTGAAAAATGAAGTGGAAGTGGAGTTCAGTATCTGTGTTTCAATAGATTTTGGAAATGTGTTGAAAATTAAAAGATATAGTTGTATTGGGAAGTGTGCAAATAAGAAAGTTGAAACTAGAGTTCCGCATGTGGAAGTGGAGTTCTGAATTTCTTGTGTAACTGAAACATACTGCTCGGAACTCAAAATCTGACGGAAAAAAGTCGAGTTACGAGTGATTGAAACACGCCCTAATTGTTCATTTCTGAGTTCTGTAACTTTGGTTGGGTCAAATGGTTGGTCTATTAATCTTAAGATTAGTTATATCCAGTTGAATATGGGTAAACAAAGCTAAAAGATATTGTATATCATGTACTACTAAGCACTGGTGGTTGACGGCAAGGAGTCTTTAATTTGGCAGTAGATTCTAATCTTTCATGATGTAACCTGGAGCCTTGATCTATAGTTATAGCTCTTTTCCAAAATTTCCTAGCTAAGACAATGGAATTCACTCTTTGATCATATTTTGAAGCAGAAATTCTCTTGTATTTGAATCTTTCAAGATATAGGACTTGGCTGAGCAACTCTGTGGATGTGCTTGTTATGTGATTATAATTCTGAATTTGCATTTTATTTTACTTTATGATGGTTGCTTTTATGGTCATCATCTCGATTAACATTATGAAACCTGCTACCTACTTTGCATATGCGCATTTTATTCATTGACAAAACTTAACTGTGTTTTTCTCTGACATACAGGAATACCTTTTGCAGTAGGAAGCTCATGTGCTTCAAATGAAGAATTTGCAGTTATAGTCCAAGTACATCTTGTTTATGTATTATTTTTTCTTCTTTCCTAAACAATCGGGTAACCTTAGTCTGATTCAAAAAGTATTATTTGTTATTTCAGGATATCTCCTATCCCATAGCTACTGGTGGTTGTTTGATAAGAGGGGATGTTAACAAAATTAAGCAGTTGTGAATTAGCTAGTTCTTCAAGTTGTCCTTAATAACTCCATTTCTGGCAGGATAATAGAAGAACAAACTTATCAAATCAATGATGGTAGACATGTGAAAGAAATTTTCTGCTGCAGTAATACTTTATTTTTATGGAAGTATGTTACAGAAGCAAGTTTCTGTAGCAATTTTCTTATGAACTTATATTCTTAGCAAGTTCACACCATACAAACTTGGTGTTCTCTAGGACCTTTTTGTTATCCAAAATTCAATTAATGCATTTTGAAGAGTAATGTGGTAATTCTAGTTAAAAATAAATCAACCCAAGCATTTAGATTCTTCGAAGGTAACATCTAACTACTGGGAGTTTGTTCACTATTCGGATATCCTTCATTATTTGAATTGGTTGAGATTGAACTTGTCTTTCCTGTTCGTTGTCTATCTGGTGAATGAGCTTATGATATTTTTTTTACAGTATAATCTCTGATGTTCATTCTACTGGGGCATATTGAATGTTTAATGCTAGAGCAATTGAATCCACTTTGAGGAGTAGTCGCTTACAAGATGAAAACGTTTCTACTTCTTAAGGTAGGCATTCATCTCTCCGAAGGTTTGCGGAATTCACTTGGTGCTAGGAATTCATCTTTCTGCTGCTTTCTTGAGCTTGATTGGCCAATTGACAGCGGCATTGTTCTCATCTAGCACCTGAGCATGTCACTTTCGATTTAGCTGTACACGAATATTTGTAAGAAGTAAAAGAATTCTCTCTCTGTTGCACATAACCGCCAAAAGCTTGAAGACATTTGGAGTTTTCCTAGTGGACTTTCTCTAAAACTTCTCCAAAAGTACTTATTTAGTGCGTGACTTGTATGGTAAAAACGTTGCCGTTGTTTGGATTGTTGCCAAGTCTCAATCCTACACCAAATGTGGAGATTTCTTTATCAGGATTCTTGAAGTATTCCCTTCTCTATATTCAACTAAATGTACATATCAAGGCCAAACAGAGAAACAGATGAACCATTGCGTAGTCAGCAGGTTTTAGCCAATCCCTAGTTAATCGAGATGTATCGTGTCCTCCGACCTCCCATCTTAGATGTCTTGGATTTGAATTTTAGTGCATGCAATGGCTGCTTGTTAAAATTTATTGTTTGCGAAAAACTTAAAACTACTAAGCATTTTAATGTGTTCTAGATAAGGGAAATTTACAAATATACGCCTAGCTCGCGCAACATTATCTCTATGGAACTTGAAAGTGAAAACCAATCAAGGCAGACCTACCTACCTTGCTACAAGTTTGGTGCAGTCAAGTTTCTCCGTTTTAGTGAAAGAGACACTCCATTCAAAACTAACAAGCATTCGCATATCTTCATGCCAATTGACCCTGTTCTTTTCAGGAGAGGGGCTTCTCACTCCATTCATAACTCATAAGCACTCTTCGAATTGTTTTTGACTTCTTTTCTTTCACCAAATTCAATAGGAATTAGGAATGTATAAAATTGAAATCGAACTTGACAAAAAAACATCTCTCCTTATACAAAGTAACACCTTCAGTACCATTGTAGCTTTCTTCATTCCCCAACTTTTCCTTATAAGATAATCATTTTGATATTTCTACTTTTCTTGTAACCCAAGTATATAATCTATGCTGTGCTTTAGCGTCTATGGTTATAATCATTTTAATCACTTAAATAAATTTGTTGTTTGTTAGTTTTAGATGGAAGTATAAGTTAATCAAAAGGTGGTTGGAGAAGTGAAGTTAGTTGGTCTTCATTTTCTTCTTACTTTTCAAACTAACAAAATTTAACTTACCTTGGCATGCACTTCCCTTTTCTGTTTCCAAGTCCCTTTCTTACTCAATTTGCTTCATCTAATTTCTACTGCTTCATTTGTTTTGTAATCCCCTGAACAACTCAGTCTAGTTCTAGCATTGAAGCTAATGATTCTATATCAAAGCTAGAAGGTGAGTGTTTATTCATTTTTGTATGTGAATGTTTTTCTTTTCTCTTGCGATATGCATTCAGTCGAAGAGTTGTCAATTTCTCGAAGTACCACTTTGTTTTCACCTTTTCTCTGTATAGTTAGATTCTGCGGCTTCGCAAACATGCCATTCAGTTTAGTCTCTTCATGGAACAAGAGACGGCGAAGCAAGTCGCACGACAATATTGATCCTTGTGAGTAATCTAATTATCAGTACAAAATTTACAAAAATGAGCATTTCTTTTCTTTTCTTTTTTTGATGGAGTAAATAGTTTACAGACTTAGGATTGATGTATTTGAATCAAGAGACTGGTGTGAAATCTTCTTAACTTTCCGATGACAGGGATATACAAACCGGTTGAATTCTGGCAACTAAAAGAACAAAGTCCTCCTTCTAAGAGACGCAACTGCTCATCTGTATATACACTCAAGGAGATGGCAGAGGCAACGTGTTCGTTCAGCGAGAAGAATCTGTTAGGCAAAGGAGGTTTCGGAAAGGTGTACAAGGGAGTTCTGAGTAATGGAGAGGTCTGTTATGTAATTGGAAATTAACTTGTTGATATATTTGTGAAATTAGTCAATGTGTATTGAGTTTATGTTCAAATTGAAGGTTGTGGCAATCAAGAAAATGGAGCTACCACAAGGTAAACAAGCTGACGGAGAACGCGAATTCAGAGTGGAAGTTGATATCTTGAGCAGACTGAACCATCAAAATCTAGTAACACTAGTTGGCTACTGCGCCGATGGGAAGGACAGGTTTTTGGTGTATGAGTTCATGCCTAAGGGGAACCTTCAAGATCTCTTGAATGGTTAGTTCCATTCTCTGATTTTGATAACTTCAACGGGAAAAATAGTTTCGTGCTTTCCGGGCAACATGAACATTCTCATGTTTTGAAGGATTTATCCATATTCTGTCATGATGGAGGAGTAGGATAAGACTGCATGAATTAGAACTCATATGTTGTAAAACTTTTGTGTATTTGAACGATTTTAAGGTATCCACGAAGTGAAATTGGGGTGGCCATTGAGACTCAAGATAGCACTTGGAGCAGCTAGAGGTCTTGCTTATCTTCATTCTTCTTCTTCGGTTGGAATTCCTGTTGTCCATAGAGATTTCAAATCAACCAACATTTTGTTGAGTGATGATTATGAGGCGAAGGTAATAATCAACAATTTCAAATGAAATATAAAACTATTATGCGAAATCTCCTTATACTAAGAACTAGTGAAAATAATCCAAATTGCTCGATTAAATGTTTAGATTTCAGATTTTGGACTTGCTAAGTTGCTGCCAGAGGGGCAGGATATATTTTCGACTACACGAGTGTTGGGAACATTTGGCTATTTTGATCCTGAGTACGCTCTGGTATGAACTTCTTTTGCCCTTAATTTTCTTCATAATCATAGTATGATATACAAAATTCTAATTGCTAAATATTTGTTGGAACTTTGTTTTTGACAGACAGGGAAGCTCACGCTACAGAGTGATGTATATGCTTTTGGAGTTGTTCTTCTGGAGTTACTAACCGGTCGCAGGGCAATAGAGCTAAGCAAAGGTCCTACAGATCAAAATCTCATAGTTCAGGTATCTTCCAGCTTAAAAAAATTGAAAGAATCAGTTCTCAATAGAGTTACTGAAGATTGGTTGTAAACTAATGCAGGTAAGAAACATACTGAATGACAGAAGGAGACTGCGAAGAATTATTGATCCTGACATGTCAAGGAGTTCATACAACATGGACTCGATTGCATTGTTTGCTGAACTTGCTGCTCGCTGCGTGAGGATTGAGAGCAGCAGCAGGCCTTCCATGGCAGAATGCGTAAAGGAACTTCAACTCATTCTCTACACGAATATGAAAGTTTAAGACAGCAGTGAGAGTACCAACCGCTCGCGGGACTTTCTGATTTGCAAGGTTGCTGCTGTGTGTTGATTGTTATTTGAAAATTTTCATACTGAAGTTTTTGAGCAAAATAAACACGGTTACTGAATTCTATTCTCACTTTTAAATCAAATTTTACTTATAATTTAGAATATAGTTCAGTTATCATCAAAAATTTTTCTTTTCTTTTCAGACTTTAAATTCGATATTTTATATATTTTAATTATAATTTTAAATTTTATTTTCTACTTTTAAATTAAATTTCATTATAACAAATTTTATTTTATAATTTTTAATTATTATTCAAATTCTATTTAACTTCTCTTCACTTTTAACCAAATTTTATCTTAAAAAACTTAGAATTTTGCAAAACGTATTTCATGTGATTGAAATTCGTCTTTAACTGCAGCCATTGAAAACGCTGCATGTCAGAATCCATATCCCTCAGAAAAAGTGAAAAGGTGTCAAATCATTATGCTAGCTGGTGATTGATAATTTTATAACATCTTTGAAACGTTTGAATTTCTTAAGAAAGAAGCCAAGAGGTCAGAATTAGAATTCACCAAAGTAATTAACTGCTTTGATTCGAGATTTTGACCGGCCAACCCCTACCTAAAATATGTTATTATTCTTGAATATGGGGGTTTAAGGAGGGTAAGTTAGACCATATTTGTCTTGGTTAATTATCAGTTTGAATTTATTGATGGTCTCACATTACGGGAGAGGTTTAAGAAATTTGTTTAGAAGATATTTGTCTTGTTTAATCAAAAGTTCGATTTTAGTTAGTATTTCAAATTTTCGCCGTAATTGAATTTCGTGAAAGTAAAAGATAGAAAGTAGAATTTTTTGAAAAATAAAGGGCGTGTTTTAAATGCTCGTAACTGAGTTCGTAAAAGTGAAAAATAGGAAATAAAGTTTCTTGAAAAATGAAGTAAAAGTAGAGTTCAATATTTGTATTTCAATAAGTTTTAGAAGTGTATTAAAAATTGAAAGATATAGTTGTATTGAAAAGTGTGTAAATAAGAAAGTTGAAACTGAAGTTCCGTATGTGAAAGTGGAGTTCTGAATTCTTCGTGTAATTGAAACATATAAACTGTTTGGAACTCAAAATCTGACGGGAAAAAGTGAAATTATGGGCATTTGAAACACGCCCAAAGTGAAAGTGAAGTTTAGTGTTTGCGTTTCAATAATTTTTGAAAATGTATTAAAAATTGAAATATATAATTGTATTAAAGTATGCAAATAAAAAAATTAAAACTGAAGTTCCGCAGAAAGTGAAATTTTGAGTTTTTTATATAATTAAAATATATAAATTATTCGGAACTCAAAATTTGGCGAAAGAAAGTAAAATTACATGCGTTTGAAATACGCCCTTAAGGTTTCACATTATATATGAGGTTTAAGAATTTTTTTTTTAAAGATGACAATATTTAGGATGTTTTTCAATATGTACTCACATCTGACTCTGATAAGAGTAATATTGTATAGATTGCGTTATTCATATGTTATTCGAATATCAACAATAAGGTTTTGGTTTCAGTTTTAAATCAAATATGGATATTGGATGACAAAATGCATACATGCATATATATAGAAGTACAAATATTATAATAGAACTTCATTTCTTAACTTACATATTTATTAGAATTCTGGTCTCCAAAATGCATAATAATTTTGCATACATAATAGAACACAAATGACTTTAGAGTTAATCTGTTTTAAATAGTATTTTAACTCAAACAAAAAAGTCTCTTGTAATTCTGATTTTGGAAAAGTTATTCGTTATTGATTGTTTTAAAATTTATTAAATGTGTCGAATATATAAGATAATTTGTTATTATTACTTCATTAAATTATCTATTTATCTCAGAATGATTGTTTTCTTTTTCCCTAACAGTCACATCTAGATTAATACAATATATGTCTGATTACAACTGAATAGATGTACTAAATTTAAACTAATAACTATGAAATGATTCTTTTTCTTAAATTGCAATAGGGGTTATTTGGGATTACTTTTCCCAACTTTTTTTCAAGTTCAAAATTTATTTTGAAGTACTATAGAAAATTATTTTAAGAATTTAAAAGATATGAACAATTTTTAAATTATAATTACAAACTAATTGTATATACAATGTTTCCACAATATCTAAAAAAGGGCAAGTGTGTTTTTTTAAAAATTTTTTTTTTTTTTTTTCTGGAAAGCTCTATTTTTTAACAACTCCAAAGAAACCTATAATGTATATCGGCTCATGTGGAATCACCGAACATAATACTAAAATATCCTCAGACATACTGTAAGATCTCATTAAAACTTACATAATTTCACATATTATTTATCAAGTTAGATTTAGAAAACTAACAATCTAAATAATAATTTATCCAAATGAATAATTCCAGAATTATTCAAAAAGTTCAAGCAAAATCATTCCTATTTTAGTATTTATTCTAAAATGAGTACCAGAATTCAAAAAACTAGATAAAAAAAAAAAAAGCTTTAGGAAAAGCTGCAATTTTATTGCGTCTAAAACCTGAACCATATATGTCCTTAGCTTAACTTTCAAATTTAGGACATTGTTGCATTATTTGGAGCTTGGAAATTGGCTTGGCCAATTCCTAAATAACGCAAAATAGTTTTAAAATTCCACCTTCTCCTCCTGTAGACCAGACCAAAACGAGTTCTAGGCCAAATCTGGCGCTTTGCTTGCAAATTCCTGCTACTAGTGTGTACCTGCTCGGTTACTCTTGGACGCCCAGCTGTTCGCTTACCTTGAAGTGCCTGAAAGTAGAGATCTCATGGAAATATGTTCATTCTCAATAGAAAAAAAAATGTTAGGAAAATAAGCTACATGTATGTAGTGCTCAATACATAATAATAGTAAAATGTTAGAAATAAAGTAGTTCTTCGCCAATAGATTAAATTGGGAGAAAATAAGAAATTGCATATACCATAGATAGCGAAAGATCCTCCGAACTATTTTTCTTTCTCTCTTTGGTAATATCGATCTTTTGGAGCTTGCAATGTATGCCCACAGAAGGATCAAATCGAGGCATTATATAGACTTTATGCTCCATAAGCGTATTTTTGGAAATTTATATATTCGTAAAATTTAATAGAGACCTAATTAACGATCGTTGGTGGCGTCCTCTATCTGAGAGTGCTGTTAAAAGGGCTATTTGGGAATGCTTCTCAACTTTTTTTAAAACTTTTTTTCAATTTTGCATTTTCAAAAAAATCTTCTATAGAATTTTATAAAATATTTTTAATAATTAAAAATATAAATTAATTATACATCATAATTCTTTATATGTATATTCGTTTTTAAATTAACTAAAAACAAACCTGTTTTACAAAAAATTCTAACGAAAACGTTTTTTTAAAAAGCACTTTATTGTAAACAATCCGATACGACTTTTAAGTGTCCACGAGACTTTTATGAAATAAATAAATAACACTTACTGTTATATATTTATCATAATTATACAATGCTTTTTTTATAACATTAAAAGCAACTTTTTTCAAAATAATTTATAGTTCTTCCTTCTTGCTCATTGGTTGAGCACAACTATAAATTTTTAATCAAAGTTTTTATTTTAAATAATAAAAATTATACATATAAAAATTGTACGACAAATAATTCATCTATACCTACTAATTTTAAAAGTTTTTAAAATACCGTTGAAAGTTTATTGAAAATGTAAAAGCTTTTCTATGAATGAAAAGCAGCATTATAAACATTGTCAAACACCGTAACCACCAAACTGATGATGGATATTGAAAATTTATTGAAAATGACCATCAATTGCATGTTAATCTTTTTTTTCCTTTCTCTACTTTATTTGAAGTTTTGCCCAAATTTTGCATGAATATTATGGGCATGTTTATTTTAGTATTAAACTCACTTTTTGAAAATGAGTTAGGGTGTGTTTACTTTGGAATAAACTTGAGTTTTAAACAATGAGTTTAAATAACTAAATTAAAAATATTTAATAAAAAATAATTTTATATTAATTTTGTATCATAGTGAGTTTTAAAATTTAAGAAAAAAATTATTTTAAAATATTTGTTTAGTTTATATTAAAATTGAGGTTAAAAAATGTGAAGTTAATGATGTAGAAAATACGCCCTTAGTAAAAAGTGAATTTGAAGTTGGAAGTGAGTTTGATAAAACATAAAATTTTGTGTTTATTTTGTATTAAAAGTGAATTTTGAAAATGTGAAATTCTTAGTTTTAAAATTTGAATTTGAAAGTCAGTTTTTGGTGGAAATAACTTAGTTTAAATTGTGTTTAATTTTTGTATTTATTTTAAAAAAGTGAGTTGAAATTTTAAAACGAGTTAAAAAAAGTGAGTTTGAAGTATAGATGTACAAGCCCTATAAACTCATTAACTTTTGAAAAACCTTGTTAACACTCAAACGTAAGAGTTATTAATTTAAACCATTTGAACCACTGTATAATTATTTTACATGTAATTTATTTATTTTTGCATGCAAATATATTTTTCACATTTTATTGGCTTCTTATCTTATTTAGAACTTTATTTAACTATTTAATACATATTAACTTACTAGTATCTATAAAAACAATGCACTTAGGTACAATGTACTCCATAAGTTCGCAGGTAATTAATGTTGTGCTTATGAACCATGCAAGAAAATTAAAGGTAGAATGCATTAACATTTTTATGTTGTTTAACCTACCATTGTTTTGACAAACGTATTACAGTTCTACCATAATGTAGTTATGTTAGAGTTTTTATCTTATTATTGTCTTTATAACCTATTATTATATGGTATATTATTCTTATGATACAAAATCCAACATCAATCAATAATCAATAATTTATTAGTTTTTACCTCAACGACAAATTATTTCAATTAGATTGGCATGGGTAATTTTTAAACAATCTAGTGTTAGAATCCATTCGTTTTTGTCATTGTCTGTTGTAATTTTTTCTCATATGAATTTTTCTAACATGCTCAAAGAATTCACATAAGATACCTATGTTATTACTGTATTTCATTTTTCTAGTTAACATTTTTTAATTATTTTTAGGTGTTTCCTTGTCAACTTAATTATAGCATTTGAATATGCTCACTAAGCTTGAGGTTTATTTTAGGCAAATGTTTCACTTAGTAGAACTTCCGAAATTCGTGAAATCCGATTTATGATTCCATTGGTGTAAGATCAGATTGTATTATGTTTAAGTTATAATATTTTTCTAAAATTTTGTTTCAAATGACAAATTACAGTAATACACTAGGGAAGGTTTGAATGACAATTTATAGACTAGTAGAATACGTTTTATCCACTAATATGGAAAATTATAGGCACATCAAAGTTAAAAGTTAAAAAGCAAGTAAAATGGTTATTACTGAAGACAAAAAGATTTTGAGTTGTGGAATTGAAGTTTCAGTGATTTTACTTCTTCTCAAGATACTCTAATTCTTAATGCTCTTCGTATGTATACTTATTCATTATACGGTAATATTTGTGAAGGTTGCTCTAAGCGCAGTTAGTTCATTATCCATGCATAATATTATAATATTATCTAGCTTCTGCTAACTTTTTTTCTTCTTTTTCTTTTGAATGAATTTATCGATTATTTATATTATTACACCTTAATTGCTGGTTGTGGTTTGGTGATAGTGGTTTACGTTGCTGCTATTGTTCTCCACTGGAAGGATTTAGGGTTCGGAAAAGTTTCCGCGAATGAAAAATTATCATGTGAAAGTTGAAGGACTAAGAAATCCAAGAATGACAAGGTTTGAAATAAGTTTAATTTGAGGAAACTAAAAGCTTCTAGCACTTAAGATTGAGAAGTATTGATCATATAAAAAAAGAATTAGAATTTATAGATTCTTTTAGACCCATTTTACGGCTGCATTCGATGGTTTGTGAAACAAACAAGGTTGATTTGCATGAAAAGAAAACAAACAGTTTTCATAGCTAATTAAACTTGTTTCAGCAATTATATAGCTATTCAATTCGTCAAATTTAATTAGCTATTAAATCTTGTCTGTTTTTCTTATTAATTATTATGCATGCCAAGAATACTTCTAAATATTCAGTAACATCCAATTGCAAAATGGGTCTAAAAAATATCTATTACAATGCCTGTTTTTCTGTATTTTGATCAATAACTTCCAAACATTTAGCCATATAATTTCTTGCCACTCTTCTCCATCTCTGTAAGATTTTAGGTGGCCTTTTAAAGTATTTTTCAATTTTTTTTCATTTTAATTTTTTATTTTTTAATAAATTTCTATAAAAATTTATAAAAAATTTTAATTTAATAAATACAGAAAAATTTTGCGACGTAAAATTTTATTATTATTTATTTTTATTTTATTTTGAAGGCAAAAAAATAAAATTTATGTTTTCAGAAATATTTAAAATATCTTTTTTTTCAGAAATTTTTTTTTTCAAATGCACTCGCAAATATTCTCTTAGTTATCTCAGCTTTTCTACGATAATTTTTAATTCATTAAGCAATTCCCCCTTTAATGCTTCCAATGGCAAAACCACATAAACAAAACCACCACCAACAACACAGTAGAAAACTATTCAAAAGGGTGTGTTCTTTTTCATCCTTATATTTACTTTTTCTACTAATAATAAGTTCCAACTTACTTCTAGCCATTAAAAAAAATATAAAAAGTTACCTCCAACTCACTTATCTAATAAAAGAATACAAATGTTAAGATCATGTTTGGCTAAGGTATAAATATAAAGCTCTTCAGCAAAAGCCGGTATATGTATTTGGTGAAAAAAACAGATGTTGAACTTTTGATTCAAAAGCTACTTTTGTCTAAATTATGTTCAGATAAATTTTACTATTTAAAACTTTTTCGTGAAAGAAAAATAAAAATATATTTGACTAAATTTGTGATTATAAAATGAGATATATAATAACTACAATGTCCTTAAGGTATATAATAAACGATTTGTTGTTAAAATTTTGAATATATTTCATGTACAATCAATTATTTGAATAATTAATTTTATAACATATTTTTAAAATAATTTTTGTTTAATATTTTTATAGTAATATTTATAAACCTATTAATAAATATATTATTATTGTATTTTATTATTTTTAAATATATAAATATACTATTATTTAACATAATAATAATTAATAATCAAATAATAAGTTGGTAGAAATGAATAAATAATATAGTGTCTTGTTAGTTTATATGTTTCCATATAAAATTTCTTACTTGATTTGCATATTTCATTGAATGCCTTCTTGATTTCTTATTTTTCACTGTTACAGTTGGTTGATTTGCATACTACAAAGATGGTGTTACTGATCCAACATCTTCTCTAAGAATTGAAGATATAAGATTGATCCAATTTATATAAATTCATTTTCCTTTCTATTATTTTCATTTCTAGTTCTAGTAGTTTAGCTATTAGTGTATTAGATAATCTGTGAGATAAAAACTATACTCAATAAATGGTTGAATGCTTCCTCTTATGCTATTGTCATATATATTTGAGAAATTCAATCCTTTCATTTTGGTCACATTTATGAGAATTTCTATCATATATGGATGTGCCAAAATTTTCTTCAGATAAATAGAATTTTTCATCTAACATAAATAGTACACTTGCATTGAAAATCACTTCATAGTTAAACTCGAACAAAATTCAATTACTCATCAACAAAATTTTATGAATTTCAAATTGAAAATTTTCTACAATTATACATAAAAAAGTTGATATTCTTTTCCATGTCATTCTTGCTGCAGGCATGAGTTCTCTATCCCAAGCATACATCAATTACACAATCTATCCGACAGTGCTAGTTCTTAAAACCATTCTATTTGAAACCAAACAATCACAGTACTACCAAAGAAAATATGTATAACTTAAGAAGAAAATATAAAAGCTTGATAACTGCAGCTTTGCAGGTCTACGACCAATCAAATATCTTCAAGCTCATTCCTCTTTCAGCCCCAGGCCATTGAATAAGCATAGTTAAATACCAGCTTTCCGTCAAACCCAAAATTTTGTAAATTTTGCAAAGACAGCATGTAGTTTCTTCCGACAAGATATAATAACTACATCTCTAACATTATAGGCACTAAGAATCCATAGACAAATTACATTAGTTACAGTACACGCTGACTATTTATAGACAACAAAAAAAAAAAAAAGACAAAAAGGAAAAATGTTGTTTGAGCTCAAATCAAACTAACTGTTTGAGCTCAAACAGAAGCTCAATTGAGCTAACTGTTTCAGCTCAAACAGTAGATCAATCAAGCTCAAAGAGAGGCATGCTGTTATGTAGTGAGCTTATTTGTTTAAAGTTGTTCAAGCTAGTATGTTTCAGCTCACTACAATACTTATATGTTTAGAAGCAAGTGTGAGGTTCAAACAGCATGTATAGAAATAACAATAATAAAGCATAGCAATGCAATCCAAACAGTGAGCATCTATAAAGCATGCATAGCAATAACAACAACAAACCATAGTAATGCAATAAAAAACAGTCAGTTGCACCTCTGTTTGCATCAAAACAGTGACTTCCAAACAGTCAGTTGTGGTGCATCTAGTATATTTTAGAAGCAGATAGTATGTTTCAGTTGTGGTGCTTCAAAACAGTCAGTTGTGGGGCTTCAAAACAGCCTTGCACTAGTATGTTTCAGCTCGCTACAATACTTATATGTTTAGAAGCAAGTGTCAGGTTCAAACAGCATGCATCTTCAAACAGCTCACTACAACACCTATGTACATCTTCAAACACCCGTTTGGCACAGCTTATGATAAACTACTTATCAACTTTTCTCCATTTCACGTTTTTCAATACATATTTTATAAATATATAAAAAATTTATTTAAAAATTTAGAAAATGTAGAAAAATTCTACGGAGTGAGATTTTTTTATTGCATATTTTTATTATTTTTTTGGAAGTAAAAAAAGTAGAGCTCGTTTTCCAAAAGAGACAAAAATACCCTCCATTTTAGAAAAGCTCCATTTCATAAGCACTACCAAAAGCCCCTATGCAGCCCTACGTACAATACAAGCAAGCATCTTCAGAAGTAATTTTGAAGAATTGAGGAACAACAACCGAACAATAAAGTAGCCCAATACTACAAAAATAAAACCAGCAAGCATTCAGATTAATTGCTGCTAAAGTTAAAAGATCAACTCTAAAAAGGTTAAACAAACAAGCCGCAACAGAATCACATTCATGAGCCAAAACAACACTTTATATAAAGAATGTTAGTTTTTTAAATCATTGAAAGAATGCATGATAACATTATGCATCAAACAGATTCAAATTCGAAGTTCATTATGAAAATGTAATAGTCTACCTATTGCCTGCTACCTCTTGGTAGTAGCAAAACAACCTTGCAATGCACAAAACAATCATGCATGTTTTGATAGTCCAACAAATTCAAACTCAGGGGCCATATATGTATACTTAATTGCATAATATTTCTTAGAATACAATTTAAATCAATTGATCAGAAATTTCTAAGGAACTTTGAGATAGAGGAGGTAAATGAGAGAAGGAAAAAAAAAAGAATAAAATGTTGGTGATGAGAGAGAGAGAAATGTTGGTGATGAGTACCTCCTTGTTGCGGTTCTCCATTGCTGGAAGAAATGCTAAAAAGTGATGCAGAAGATTGCATGAAGGTAAACAGAATTACAGAAAGAAGATAAGGGCCATGGAGAAGATGACAAGAAAAAAAAAAGCAAAATGAATAAAACAATGGTTCTTAACTGTTTTGATCCTGCTTGTTGAACGGTAAATTGTTTGCAACATCTGGACTGCTACTTCTTATTGAGGCAATGCTAACAACTTGAGCTAATATTCTATACACGCCAAAGATATTACTGCTCGTAGGACCAAAAGCACAATAGATAATTGGGCAGTGCCCCTTGAAATGAACCTACGGCATCAACTGTTGAAACAGAACATATCCGCGAAACATAATCCAGTTGCACAAAGAGCAAAAAGATTGATGATCTATTGATCTAACATATGAAGGCAAGGACAGAAATAAGAAAAAAAATGTTTTTTTGCGTACATTTCCTACAAACAAAGAATGAGTAAACCTACAAGTAAACATTAAGAGACAAGGAGAAGATCTTATGGGTGGAAAGAAACCAATGCACAAGTCAGAGACTGATTAGAGAAAATGGCAAAATAACATCATCTACAGCTGTTAATAACACAAACTAATGGTCAAAATGTGCAACCAGGTATGTGATTGAGATAGAAAACTAAAAATCAGAATTTCATATACTCTTTGAACCTTTATTATAATAAGGCTATAAACACTTAAAAGTTCGTGGCTTTCATAATTACGCCTTAACAAGAAGATGGTTTAGAAGAAAAGATTTTTTCTTTTTGTTGTTTTTTCCCTTTCAAAAACTATTAAGCATCAATCAAGCAAATACTTCCATTTTACCAAAATAACAAAAAGCTAACATTCTGTTATAAGATTATCTGTCACAGGAATCATTATGTACCTATATAATCGCTTCCAACGTTTCCTGTAATGTGTATAAATCTTTCTACACTGCATGCTTTATTGCAAAACTTTGGTGCCATAGTCTAATGTTAAACTAATGTTTCTCCTACAATACAGAAGAAGCAATTCAAATGCAAAGTATATAGACAACTAAGCACAGATAAAATGAGAAAATATTTGAAACAACAAATAGTAAAATTCATAATCCCCAATTCCTTAGATAGCTTGTACCATCAAAATAAATACAAGATTTAAGATCTAACTGTGACCGGCAGAAGCAAACTTGACCATAAGATCTAGCCAACAAATCAAATGAGAGAGACAACATACTAAGCGATATGGACAGACATCAAGAACCAGTAGGGAATTCAAGGACCATGAAATTTTAGATAACCACAAATTCCAAGCAAACAGAAAGAAAAGAAACGAATCAAAACACGCAGTTTTCAAATAACAAATCTTCGAATAAAAAAAAAATTTAAAGCTTCTTATTTGAATCTAAAACACATAAAATCGAATCAATTAAACAAATCAAGTACATGTATTTTTTTAGCACCGACGAAGGCTTAGAAGATCTCTGATGCACCGCAAGTAGTTATGCTGGAAGACTTGAGAAGAGACTAGTCGGTTTTGAAGACTTGAGCAAACGGGAGAGTTGAATAGAGGAGTGAATGAATGAACGGTGGTGACAGATAGTAGTGAATGAGAGGAGTGAATGGCAGCGGCAGTGGGTGCGGACGGGGGAGAAGAGTGAATACGGAGTGGAAATGTGTGAATCTGGATGGATGAGTGAGTTTATATGAATGTAATTTGTCAAACTTATCAAGAACAGAATAGTCATTTTAACTGACAATAATAAAAAGCTATGTGCTGCTTATTGGAAAAGCATCAAACAGATGCTTTTTTTTCATAGATAGAAGTTGCTTATATTGGACAAAAGCAGTGAAAGCCAAACATGCCAAACATTGTTAATTGCTTATTTTTGGCTAAAAGCCGCAAAAAAGCACTCTCAAATATTGCCTAAACTAAATTCTAACAGTACTATTTACAATAACACACATTTCAATAACTTATTTTCTACTAAAAGAGTAGTGTGTCTGGTACTTCCCAGCATACCTGAGAGTTCCACTAGCAAAAGTAATCTAGAAGTTAAAACTTCAAAAAATCCTTCAATCAAGTAGCTTTTTCCAACTCTACCTAGTAATACATCCCCATCCTATTCAATCTCACCAACAGACAAGTTTTATATGGAACAAGAAGGCAACCATCAGAGTTTACTATATATAATAGATCGTTATATAGGAGACCCACTCCCTAAACATATTTTTGGAAATTTACATTACTGTAATGATTAACGGAGACCTAAGTACTGATGTTAATAATGTCATGATCTTGTTTGTTCAGATTTTTCTAAAACAAAAATTAAAGTTCAACATTTGTCATAATAATCTTAGATTTTTTCCATGTAGAGAAATTATTTTGTTTAAGAGATCAATGGTAATATTTAAATGTTTACATTTCCAGCTTCGTTCTGCCTTAGTGGTAGCTATATGGATTCTTCAATTATTATGGTCAGACATGCTTAATAAGAAAATTTTAGCAATTTTCACACATTCAATCTCCCCTACGAATTCTAAGTACAATTTTAATTTATTTAAGTTACTTTTGCCAATTCGATCACTACCGCTGCCACTATATCTTCTTTCTCACTTCATTGATCAGCCTTCATTGCCGTCATTATTAGTTGCTTATTTCTACTTAAAATTAAAACAAAAAAAAAAAAAATGGAAAAGAGAGAGAGATTAAGGGAAGAAAGAACATAGAAGGAAACGAATAGGAAGAACAAGATAAAAGGAAAGGAAGAACAAAAATGACAAGTTCAGTGAATTTTTAAGTTCAACTAGCGTTTCTACCAAAAAAGGAAAAAGAAAGTTTAATCCTCTTAGCAATATAATTCATATCTGAAATATGTGAAAATGTGAAAGTTTATTAGACATGTATATAGTATTTTTAAATGTTGATTATGTCTATATATTTGGTTAATGCTTTTCCATTTCCTTATGCATATGGATATTTTTTCATCATGAAATTGGCTGTGGATGCCATTTATTCTTGACATAGAAGGTGGATGTCATAAAGATCAGGACATACGGGCAGACATCCACTAGAGTAATTGCTGTTACATGATTTCATCTCTTTTTGTGTAAGAAGCTCTAGCAAACTTTTCATTATTTAGAGAGATTGTTAGATCAAAACCTTTTCCTAGTAGGGTTGCATGGGGACTATTACCTCTACTATGGACCCCTGCTATTTAGTGCTGCTTAGTCAACTAGACAATTATCGACCGGAGTATTTTTTATAGAGACTTTTCAACTCCATATTTATCATTCAATGGTCCCACATTATGCAAATGAATTTTGATTTTATTCTAATAAGAGGAATTTAATGGGTCCATCATTTTCTTGCCTTCGCACTTCCCTTCCATACCATACCAATACCCTTTTCTTCTTTCTATTTTTCTCCTAATAATCCCATATACCACATTCTCTTGGTTATCTTCTTCGTCATGTTATTTGAATTTGTTATTTAAAATGATGGCCATCATCCTACTTTCTTCAAGGCACTAGAACCTGATAGCTGGACCTCAACATGATAGGGAGCGACCATGCACCACCACCATCATGACTCCTATTAGTATTTTCTGTTACTACTTACAATCGTTACACAGCTTCCATGCACCAGTAAAAACGTTTTTACTGTTTTACCTATCTGCATCTTTTTGTGTGATGCATAAATGGTGCACCCCACTATCTACCCAGTTAATGATGTCCATCTTCTTGATTCCTTTCAACTCTTTGCTTTTTACTTCTGAGCTTCAACCAATTGCCTGTTTAGGAGCAAATCTTGAATGTTTTAATTTCATTAAACTAGAAGCAAATAGCACATCCTTAATAAATTTGGGAAACTAGAACATCTTCTCAACTCCTCTAACTGTGCTAGTAGTGCCAAAGAAAATACTTAGCATGCAATTAATTCTCAATACTTGGAAGGATAAATTCATTATCTCAAATTTAATTAATATGATTGTTTATGTTTCTTTTGAAAATTTTCTTTTCCTACATATATTTAGGAAACAAGAGAGACCGTTCTACAATGTTAGATATAGAAGAAACAAACCGTTCTTTACAAGAAACTCAAAATACTGCATCAAGCAATTCAGTTTCCTTTGTCAAAGCAAGGGTATCATGCAATTGCACACCATTTTGCTTATCTGTCAAAAATATGTCGTAACTCCCACCTATGGATATCAATAGCAAACAATAAATCCTACTCACAAAAGATCAAATAAATGCATCATTCATGCACTTCATTTTTTTCTTTAATTAATTAATTAGTTAATTATTATTTTTTTGGGAGTCTTTAGCACTTCCTTGAATAACACCAAAGTTCCTCGGGCAGCCAAAACAATTGATAAATCAAAACCCTATAGCAAGAAATTTCTTATACCATGTACAAAATGTACAAAATCTAGTGACCAATTACAAAGAAATATTGAAACCCAATTTGATAAGTGAAACTGCAAAATGCAAATGACTACCATAGAATCAGCAAATATTCATAATAAGAATCACCAACACATTGATCAGCATTTGCAAAGAATTCAAGATCCTTACCTCCGGTGTGGCTTCCTAACAGTCATGTTACTAATATAAGGGCATTCCTAGGTGGCACAGGAGTCCAAGGAGCAGCATTAGCTCCCCAGGCATCAAATAAATCTCCGCCATTCATGCAAGCTGTAGCTGACCGTCAAACTCCCTTTCAATCCTCTCCCTATAAATTCCACCAGCACGGTAGTGTGCGGCACCAATTTCCTTCTCTCCACCAAGTATTGCTTCACCAGGAATGCCAAGAAATCAACATAACGTTCGGGAACCCATATGGACTCAGCGAAAGATTCTGCGAGCAACCGGACAGTTTCACCAAGCTCTTCGGCTTGGATCGGCCGGATTTCAAGTAACCCATGATTGAATTCTTGAGTTTGAAGCCGACCAAGGTCTGTAGAATCAAGAAACGGGCTGGGGGAATTCAGAAGGGAAAGAGTTCCGGAGCTTGAGGGAGGAGAAAGGTTGGATCTTTGGTGTTCTTGAGAGAGGGACAGTTGGAAAAGATCGGATTTTTATGAAGAGAAAGGTTGGAGAGTTAAGTCGAGAGAGAAAGATCGGATTTAATTAACAAAATTAAATTAGTTTTAAAATATAAAATAAATTTCATAAAGTTTTATTAGTTTCTCCATTAATTAAAATTAACTAAAATAAATAAATATAAAAATATAGTTGTTATAAAATAAATAACTCATTGTAAACTCTATTTTTAACAATTACATTTTAAAATAAAAAATTACACTTTCAATTTTATTTTTAGTAAAACATAAATATAAATATTAAACTCATTTTCAATAATCAGTTTTTAGTAATTTATGTTTGGTCTCATTTTTATTAACTCACTTCTAAGTAAGAAAACAAGCCCAATAGTAACTTCTATTGATTCTAAATGGATTAATTTTTGAATTTTGTTTATTATTACTATTAAATATGTCTCACTATTTTCATTAAATATATTCTTTTATTTATTATTAATCTTATATATCATAAAATAACACATAATTAACAAACAAAAAACTATACGCCATCTATATGATTTTTTATACTTAATTATTTTTATATATCATCATTATGTTTAAGATTTTATATTACATAACTAATATATAAAATAATTATTCTATTACATACATTACTTTTACTGTTTTAATTAGTTGTATACAATTAACTTTTATGTTAAAACTAATACATATACATAAGTTGCATAATAATACAATGATATTTAAATATTTAAATAATATAATATAATAGAGTGCAAAGAATATATGGAATATAAAGATAACAGGTTAACCATATACGGATTAAATATGTTATACATGTATACTATATTACAGACGGTAGAAAATAGGATGCAAAGATTTATTCTATAATGGCAATAGTGTGCGTAAGTTTTATCAGATTCAAATTTTTAAATACAATTAATTACCCGAAAACTTGTAAATTTTTCAATAAGCTGATGATGAACCTTTATACACTTTTGAGTACAGCAAGCAATAGATCATTCCAAAAATCAATTGGTCCTGGAAGGCACCAGTGCAAGCAGTCATTGTAACCTTTCATCCACTGGTTGTTCCAGTGTGAGTTTGGATGAGCATCTGCCCTCACCATCATAGCCTTACTTACATCAAGAACTCCATAAATTGTGTTAGAGTTCTTCTTTTTACCTTCAATTCTCTCCAATTCTTCTACTTGAGCATTCCGTATATCCCATTCCGTCTGAAACATGCTCAAATCGACCTGATCATAAGGTCTAGTCCTATTACAAACGCCGCCACTGTCCCAAAAGCCGTGCTCAAAGTGCGCCGGTGTGATTGTTCTCACTATAGTAACTTGCTTACAATCATCACAGCGATCATTGATGTGCTGCAGAGCTGTTCTGAAAGATCTGCGGATGGCGTATACGATGCCTAAGTCTGTAACATTTGGTTCGGAGCAGTATGTGCAACCTATGCGTTGGCCATCTTCATACAAGTAGTTCTTCCTAGAGAACCAGTGGCCACTAGAGATTACAATGTAGGTCACACCGGAGAGTTTTGAAGTCGAGTTGGTATCAGGTTTGTTAATTTCCAAGTTAAATTCTCCAGTAGTTGATCCGTTAATTACTCTTTCATTTGCTGCTACTAGAAATCTTGTAGAAAGAGCCATGAGAGTGAAGTTGTGAGAATTGAATACCCATGTTGGAAATCTGTCTTCTGAGGAATTACCATGCATTCTTACTGGTGTTTCAACCTTAAAAAGCAAATTGCACATTAAAGTTTCTAAATTGATCGTAACAATAAACACTGAAAATTCAACTCACTTGAGCAAATATTACATTCATGTTCTTCACCTAACAAATTAGTTGGGCCATCTCTCGTTAACACTTGATATTTTTCTAGCGACTTCTACATGCAATAAAAAGTACAAAAATGTAGTGCTGGTGTTTGTATTTCTAATTTCAAGCCATCAATCTCGCCAGATTTCATGTAACTGTAGTCTTGATCTTTCGGTGTTAAAAGTCAGAACTTGAAGAAAAGTATACTGCCATTATAACTGCTTTTGACTTATGACCAATTACAAGTATGTGATTTATAATTTTGTTTTTCTCTCTATCGGACAAAGGCCGAATTTCGTGTAAACTAAAAATAGTAAGTAGAATTTTTTAAAAAAAAATTAGAAATGAAGTTTAATTATTATATTTCAATTATTTTTTTTAAATAAGTTACAAAATGAAAGATAAAATTGTTTTTGAAGATGTGTATATAAAAAATTTAAAATTAAATTTTCGTATGTAAAACTGAAAATTTTGAGTCTTTGTGTAAATAAAATATAAAAATTTTTCAGAATTTCAATTATGACCGGAGAAACTTGAGCTTGGGATGATTGAAACACGCCCAAAGTTTTTCAATCAGCGGTCATCCCAAACGCTAGATACCTATGAAATCCATCTAAGAACTAAATAAGTTTTCGGGCCATGGTGTTGAGCTAACTTATATAGAGCGCGTTTGGCACTGCTTATCATAAACAACTTTTTAACTTTTTTTTATTTTATATTTTTTAATATATATTTTATAAATATTTAGAAAATTTATTTAAAAATTTTGATAGTGTAAAAAAATTCTATGAAGTGAGATCTTTTTATTATATATTTTTATTATTTTTTTAAAATTAAAAAAAATAAAACTCGTTTTTAAAAAAAAATAAAAATATTTTTTATTTCAGAAAAATTCTATTTTATAAGTACTGCCAAACGCTCCATACTTGTCTTCAATGCTTTTGCTATACTAGGGAGGCACATCTTCTTCTTAAAAAGTAAGTTAACATTGCTAGGGTTTGAACTTTTTAACTCTCTCTATGGGAAGTGGATCGTCAACGCAGTGGGTAAATGTTATGCGTTGTTCTCAGTAAACAAGTATTGTGTAAATTATATAAATCTTGGATAAGAGGAGACCTAGAAGTTGAAAGATTTGTGATTTTAATGAGGTTGGTTACTGAACTAAGCCTCTGATAGAATATGTTTTTGGTATAAGTGACATGTTCATGCAAATGTTTAGAAGATGTAAGGTTTTTATTTTAGGTACATAACCGTCTTAACTAAACGAAGAAATGTTGATATCTTGGAAGTACTTGGAAGGTATTTTTTTTCTACTGTTAGTGTTGTTGATATCTTGGAAATACTTGAATTACCCATTATGAAGTTTGATGAATCGTATGAAATTCAAACTTTCATTTTCTTCGTGTTATTTTTAGTTCACTTTTTTCAAGAAGATATTTTTTTCTTTAAATTTATAGAGCTACGTGGTTCACTTAATATTAGTGTAGATACAGTTAATTAGACTATACTTTCAATTGCTTAATTTCCTCCAGAAAAACTGAAAAGAAGAAGAAAAATTAAAATTATGTACCAGTTTTTAAAGACAAGAATACCTGAGAGAGCATGCACAGAAGAGACTCCATCTGATTCCTTGCAACAGAATCACCAACAAAAGCCATCTTCTTCCCTTTAACAATATTCAGAAACTCTCCTGCACGGAATCTCTGCAAATCGCAGCCCTCTGGCTTCCATCTCCAGCTCAAGAAACCTTGTTCCTTTCCATACTTTGCGCAGTTTTTTGAATCTGGCAAAGTTGGACATGTCAGGTTTGTGTAGTCAGGCGATCTGCTCTCGTCTTTAATCCATCTACCAGTAAACAGATCACAACCCACTTCTGTTCTACTTGTTTTCACTTCTGCAGAAGAACAACAAACCAAAACATATACTCCATGTTTGCAAATGGATGCAAAACTTTGACAGTTGAATATTTACCTTTCTCGTTTGCGAGGATAGAGAACTTCTGATAAATATCCGCGTTGCGGGAGTAGCCGAAGAGCACGAGTAAGAAGAAGATGAATGCAAAGAGAAGACAAAGGATGGATGAAATCTTTGATGAGTATGTTTCAAAATTTTGAATGAGGAGATGAGTAGTGTTCTTGACCATATTGTGTACTGGGAGATCAAGAGTTATATATATGGAATCAAATTTAATTAGCAAATCATCTCATATGTATGAAAGAATAAATTCATCAGTAGCAATTGCAGTTTCATATAGGAAATAAATTTCAAGGTTTGTATTGACTACCGGAGTTCGCGGCATGAAGAAGGGTTAGTAGTCCCAACGCTAGTAACTGATGCTGGATTTGGTTTATACACGTGGTCGTGAGTGTATTAATTATCGATCGATCTCATTGTACAAGGAACAAATATATAACGATGTATTATACATCGGAGTACAGCATGAAATAACATTCTTTTTTTAAATAAAAAAAGTTGTATAGATCGGATCAATCGTTATTTTTAGAAAAAAAATTTATATAATATTTATTTCTTTCTTTCTGATACGTTGTAATATTTCTTTTGATATTATAATCATTTTTGTTTTTTCCCTAACTTTGTAATTTAAAAATATATAAATAAAGCTGTTCCTTTATTTATTTTCTTGTTGTAATTTTTAATTTCATCAAGGTAAAAAACCAAAATCATGTCTCTCTTCAAATTTAGTATGCTTCCAAGGTCTCCAATGGTATCAAAGCTCGGAGAACAAGTACGTCAATGGTGTGTTTGGATAGTAAATTTATAAAAAATGGAGGGGAAGGAAACCAATTTCTCTGAAATTTGTGTTTGGTTACTAATATTTTATATAAGGGGAAAGGAAAACTGGAGAGAAAAGTTCTCCATAATGCGCAGTTCGAGAGAGAAACTGACACCCGGAATCGGAGTATAACAGCGTAGAAAAGAAACGCATAACGTTTTGTTTTATTCGTTTCTCATCTTACCCTTCTATCTTTTTTTTCTCGTCTTCACGCTGCCGCTCACTCCCACTCCCCGGCCGTCACGATCTGACTCCCAAGTAATTCTGTTTTTTCTTTCTTTTTTAAGAAATCACTCTTTCAGAGTGATGTGATACTGGGCGGTTATCACTGCTACAAATTGAACTTTTATTGATTAAAAATTTACCAATTAACAAAATCGAATCAGTAATTATGCAACTTACCGTATAAACTGATAAAGTCGGTATAATTTTTTAAATTACCCACAAATTTCTATTCATTTAGTCAATTAGAATATTTATTGATTTTAAATATATCAATCATCCTATTTAGCAACTCATAGTAATTCGGTTGATTATTTTTTTAAATACATTCAAAATATATTTCAGTCGATAAATTAAATAGTTTATCGTTTGAGTTAAATCAGTTCGTAAATTCACTGATCGAAAAATAATTTTGTTGACAAATTTATCGATTGAAATATATAGTAGTATTATGTTTCAGAACTAACAAATTAGATCTGAACTTGACATCGACAATTTCAATTCTTCTCTCTGCTCAAAATCTTTGTCCTTCCCTCATCATCGATCTGCCTCTCATCTCTTTCTGTCTGATTTTATTTTCCACTGCTGTTTCTTCCTTTACTGATCTCCTCTGAACTGCGATCTCTTTTGTTGGACAAGCTCCTTCGTCGATCTCATTCTCTATATGAGCTCCTTCTTATGTTAGGATTAGGGTTCTTAAAACTTCCAGTTTGGTCGTTCTTTTTTTTTTATAATTATTTTTTTGGCCTAGTAGCTATGGCATCAGATCAGCTTGCTTACATTGCGAAGAAGCTTGACGGAAGACACCAACATGTATTCAACTTTCACTCATTGTTTTGTAGAAAATCATTTGTTTTGGTTTTATGACGTCTTTGTATTGCACTCCTAATGTTCGATGAAATGCCTAACAGAACATGCTAAGTCTTATTGCGAAATTTGTGTAGTGGTATTGCACTTCTGATGTTGGATGAAATGTGTGAGCCGAACATGTCAAGTTTTATTGAGAAGGATGTGTGATGGTGTATCATGTTTGTTGAAATGGCTGAAACGGAATCTATATTCTACTTGACTTGCCTTATTTTGTACATGTCTTTTTAGCTAAGCTGAAACTTGTGATAGTAGCCTCACTCCACAAACTGGGATAACAAGATCTGTATCATCCCTATCATCACACCAATGGGCGGATGTATATCTCACACAAAACGTTCTACACGATGTACATTGTTTGAGCTTCAAAGTTGAGGATCCAATTGAGGGAAAAACGTTAAAACTACTCGAAAGACAAAGAGCAGACAAAGTGGTCACGCCTTAATGGTAATGAAGCCATAATATAGCTCTAGCTTTGTCTATTATTAATTGCCTCTTTACTTCTCGTATTGTTTCTACAAGTAATCTTTCTGAAGAACCTGTTTCCTCCATAGATGATAAGATAGTTCAGTCCAATTTGTGTTGATCCTGTCTAGGTGAATTTCGAATGTGTTTGAGCTTGTTCCGTTTACGATTGTTTCTATACCTACGACGAAGAATTCTATCCAGGATACCGTGAGTGTGAAGTCATGACATGGGAAATACCATATTATAAATTTATATCTTTCATTCTTGTGGCTTTGTTTTGGATCTATGCCTACAAATAAGATAATTATTCAGTAATGAACTGCGAGTTTGCCTCATAGGATATACTTTGCAATTTCTTAAAAGCTGTTGGTTTCATCCTTGACACTTGCAATGGTTACTAATTTTATTTCATTAAGAGCGTATTTCAAATGCTCATAACTAAATTTCGTGAAAATGAAAAATAGGAATTAGAATTTATTGAGAAATGAGTTAGAAGTCGAGTTCAGTTTTTGTGTTTGAATTCGTTTTAGAAATGAGTTGAAAATTTAAAAATATAGTTGTATTGAGAAGTTTGCAAATAAGAAAGCTAGAATTGAAATTCCGTATGTAGAAGTGTAGTTTTAAGTTCCTTATGCAAATATATGATCCGTTCGGAACTCCAAATCTGGCTAGAAAAAGTGAAGTTATTAGCGTTTGAAACACGCTCTAAAAGAAAAGTCTGTATTGAATACTTTACTTGAAATGGGAAGGAGAGTAGAAACTCGATTTGGTTTCGGGCAAGTAAGTCTCCTGCAAATGCCATCTTCTTCCTGCTAACAAGCTTTAGAAAATTCCAAGGATCAAACACCAGCAATTCGTCACAACTCTTAGGTTTACACCACTAATAAATATACGCTAGATTCTATGTAAGACACAGTTCTTCAAATCTAAGAATGTAGAACATGCCATATTCGTGTATATAGACCCTCTTGAATCTTTCACCGATTTGCCTTTAGAGAAATCATATTTCTGCTTCTTTGCATGGACTACGGGTGTGTTTGGAAGTGCTTTTGAAATAAAACTTTTCTAAAACGAAAAATATTTTTATTTTTTTTGAAAAACGAGTTCTATTTCAATTCAAAAAAATAATAAAAATAAGCAATAAAAAGATCTTATTACGTAAAATTTTTTTATACTTTTTAAAATTTTAAATAAATTTTTTAAATATTTATAAAAAATATATTAAAAATTATAAATTGAAAAATTAAAAAACTGTTTTTTGTGAACGTACTGCCGAAAGCCGCTACAACTGATGATGATGAGGCATTTGAACTCTGTACTGACGCTCACGGCTAGCTTTGTACTTTCGAAGGACTTTGAGTAACAACTTCCGTGATAAGCGTTTGATTTTGTTGCTTAAAACTGAACGCATCGAATACACAAAGTAATGAACTACCATTTTTTTCTAATATTTTCAAGCACTATAGAACTCAAGGTTTTGATGGTATTGGTTTCTGATTTACAGGCAACTTTTATTGAAGGAAAAACAAATTATAGAAAAGCGAACAGTGAAATACAAGCTATGAAAATGAATAATGAAGGAGTGATTTACCTCATAGGAGACAAAGAAGTGATTCCGTTTGACTTCTTGCAATTGAATCTTCGACGACTACCATCTTCTTCTTATGAACAATCTGCAGAAATATTCACAGATAAAAAACTGACAAATTATAGCTTTCTGGCTTCCATCAACCGTCGATGCATGGTGGATCCTCTTTATATAAAATGTAATTCTTCCGAAGTGTTAGAAAATTGCAACATGCTGCTTGTAAATGAAAACTTTGTTGTCATCATCTGAGTTGATCACGTGGTAATCTGTGTTTGCAAATAACGTTCTATCAGCACTATTATGTAAGACAAACTATTTGAGGCAATTTTATGCAAATGTTCAATAGACAAAGTAATTTGTATTGTGTTTGGCTTGTCTGTCCTGCAAACAATAGTTGTCAGATCGATCAAAAAATCGTCTATTCTGATGATAAATCAATTCAAATCTACAAAAAGTTATTTTTACAATCGACCCACTTCAACACGATAGATCCCCGCCCGTCCGGATCAAACTGAATTGAATGAAATTTAAAAAAATTTAAATTAATAATATATTTAATATAAAAATTATTAATAGTCATATGTTAAAAAATAATATATAGTTTAGATTTTATATTTGGATGTGATAATACAAAAATATAGTTAGTTATATCTTATTTGTAAATATTAAGTATTAGTAATTTTTTAATTTTTATATTGTAAAATATTTAGATCAAAATATGTATAAAAAAAATTAGTTATATTTTATTTATAATTTATATGTTTTATGATTTTATTTTTTTTAATCAGCTAATTTATTTAAATAATTTTTTTTAATCGCTTTAATATTATTGACGCGATGAATCGATTCATTGACCGGACAGATCAATCTGAAAATCATGATCCTGAAAATTTTTCGATTGGTTTAATGGTTCGATTTTTAGAAGTATAAGTGCAAGTGTTTCTTCTCCTATTCTTTCTTTTCCTTCAATTTCAGTCTTATTTGTTAATGTAAGCAGACATTTAAAAACCCTTATAATAAGAAATTTTTACTTGCTACCACCGAAGAATTAATAGAAACACAAACTACGAAGGTGGTTGGGGACAACAAAATTTCACCATTACCGCCACCAACACCACAACAACAAGCGCTTCTTCATCAAGAAACTCATCAGAGGACCGTTCTATTGTTTAATCCCATTACTACTTCTTCATTTCTATTTCATCCCACTCCCTTCTCGCAATCCTTCTCCTGCTATTTTCATCAATCCCATCAAAAAATTATTCCTTTCGCTATCCACACCCCTATCAGCATCTCCCCCACTTCTCCAACTCCAGGTAAATTGATTGTAACTATTTTTTTCTTTTTTTCTATTTATTTTTATTGATGTATCAAGTCGAAAGGGTTTGCACGCATTCGGTAAAGTTTGTTCGTTTAGTTTTCGATTTTCTGTTTTATTATACAATTTATTTTCTCTTTGGTATGTGGTGTGTAAATTTGTAAAGAAAGGACAAAAAAACTTGAGCAGGATGAGTAGCATGCTCAGCAGCAGCAGCAGCAGAAATGTGATTTTGTTTGACGGGTCATGGGTGCCGGATGAGCAAGGGCCAATATACAACGACACCACCTGTGGCACGATCAAAGAAGGATAGAACTGTATGGCTCACGGGAAACCGGACACCGGATACCTTCAATGGCGTTGGCGTCCATCGCAATGCCAGCTCCCAAGATTTGATCCGTACAAACTTCACGAAGTCACTACTAACAAACATATAGAATTCGTTAGCTTGTAATCAGCTTGAGTTGCTCCATCGTCTACAGTGTGTCAGATCTCTGCCTAGGTTGGTTTACCAGGACGGTGAAGAGAAAAATTCTGAAAGTGGTGTTTGATAGCCACAATGTGACAGTCTCTGTTTTCTGTCACCGTTTTTAGTCAAGAGTATCGAGAAGAACATTAGCACCGGCTTAAAAAAAAATGTTAGACATTGTAAAACCATTATATAAATTAATTGTTCATTAAACATAAATTAAATGTATATCATATCGTAATTGTAATGCAAAAAATTAAAAAAGACGAACCATCATCTAAAAAGTTAGAAAGTCAACGGTAAAAAATTTTGAATCATTTTTAAAAAGATAAAATACGAAAGAACTTGAACAATTAATGAAAAAATAAAAAAAAATTCAAAATATTTTTATAGCATTATATATATGAATGAAAGCTCAATAGATCATGAATGATACATTTTGAGAAAGGGAATACAAAGGATTCATCATCTCCCGCATGTCTCGCATATGCACGTTGTGTGAAGTTTGTCGGACAGATGATGAAGGCCAGAGCGTGTTGCAAATGGTAACAATCACACCGCCACAACTTGAAGGGGACTACTGAACTTTATTGTAAGCGGCAGTTCATAATACTAACCCAAAGAATTTACTTCTTGATAAAGGTTGGGACATCAATCAAACTCATAAGTCAGCGTTGTTCGTTCTAGAGAAGGACTACAGAGATCTAATTTCATGGACGATTTTCTATGCTTCAGTTAATTAAGAAACTGTCTATGCATGCTTTGTACATATCTACAAAACAAACGGTTCATTCATTACAAATTAAATATTAAATTCAAGTCGCACAGTACCCGTTTCAAGAGTTTGCCTAGGAGCATAGATAAAGAAAATTGACACCTTAAAATATGCATTTTGTTTCCAAATGAAGAAAACATTGGAGAAATGGTTATGGCAAACACCCAAGAACACCTTTACCAACAAATCTAGCAATCTCCTAATCTTCCAACCAAAAAGAAGCTCATTACCACATACATATATTTCCTTATACCCATAGTTGTCCTCGTCTATCTCTGCTTCTTCCCTATCAATTCGTACAATCTTCTTCTACGAAGACAACAATCTCAATCTCAAGAGGTTACATCCATCCCGATTTCCAACTCCTCAGGTTGGTTCAAAGTTTGTCTTATTTCATTACCATATAGTTTGTCTGATTCACTTACAACTGCAGCGATAGCAGAATTGCGACTTCTCGGAAGGGTCACAGGTGCTGGACAACCAAGGACCACTATACACCGGCTTTAGTTGTGGCATGATCACCGAGAACCAAAACTGCATGTCTAATGGCCAACTTGACAGGGACTACCTTTACTGGCGTTGGCGTCCGACACAATGTGAGCTTCCTCGCTTTGATCCTCAGAAGTTTCTCCAGCTTATTCGAGACAAACACATAGTCTTCGTTGGTGACTCTGTGGCTCGTAACCAGATGGACTCTCTCATGTGCCTCCTATCAACCGTGTCTTCACCCCAACTAGTTCACAAAGAAGGCGTGCATTTGCAACGATGGGTATTCCATGATCACAATGCCAGCATCTCTATGTTCAGATCACCGTACTTAGTCAAGAGCGTGACAGGTACAAATAATGGTCTTGGTGGACTTTTGATCGATGAACCCGATGATCTCTGGGCATCACAGCTAAATAAGACTGACATTATAGTATTCCAGATAGGCCATTGGTTCACGTTCGAGCAAATAATCTACTCTAAGCAAGGCCAAGTGATTAGTTCTCATGGTGTGGCAATGAGCGGCTACAAAGAAATTAGCACCTACGAAATGTTTCGCAGAGCCTTAAAAACTGCAGTGCATGACGTGGTACAGCAACGGTCACCAAAGCATGTTTTAGTGACAACATTTGCACCTGGGCATTTTGAAGTAGACATCTGGAATAAAGGCGGCAAGTGTCCTAGGAAAAACCCATACAAGTTGCCAGAAGAAAACCCAGAAAAAAAATTAGATTTTGATATGAGAAAGATTCAGGATGAAGAAGTGGCAGCAGTTGCCAAGGAAGCAGCTAGGGTAGGAGTGAAAGTTGAATTGCTAGACGTTACGAGATTGGCTATGTTGCGGCCGGATGGGCACCCTGGGCCTTACAGCCGCCCTAATCCATTTGCAAATGGAACCCAAGAAAAACCAATACAAGATTGCTTGCACTGGTGCTTGCCCAGGCCTATTGATACATGGAGTGAGATTTTGTTGGAGATGATGAAGAGATGGGAGAGAGAACGATAGCGATACATTTAGATTAGTGTTCTTTTTGCTCTTTCTTTTGTTTAGTTTCATATAATATATATTTTTCTGGCAGAAGAGGGATACATCCCATATCACTGAAGGTTTCTTCTCCACAAGGACATTATTAGAACTATCAACTTAATTTTGATGATAACAAAGAATTAGGAATTATGATTTATATTAGACTAATGACCTGAAATCAAGTTCTGCACGATTAGAAAAGATAATCTTATTTACGGCAGACAATAACAGTCATTATGCAGCCAACCGCTATGCTGCTACAAATCAAACAGCATACAAAATAGAGGATCCCATAGTCACACTACAATCAGCTGATTAACCTCTGAAACATAAAAAGACTTTTCTGTATCGACCAAAATAGAGTATTGGGTTCTTCAATAACAAAACTCTCTTTGCTTCAAAATTCTTTTGGACTCACAACGCACTGAAGCAGTTCAAATAAAAGATCTACAACGAGCAAAAATCATCTTCTTTTTCACGGAAAGGAAAAGCTCAATGATCAAGGAGAGAAAGCACATTATATAAGTCAAGACCTTTAATCAAGTCAAGCAGTCAACCTCGGATGCATTAAATATGGACAAGCCAACTCAGCTCTCTTATTTCAGACAGCAACTTAGCTAAATCAAGCTCATAATCACTAGCGGATAAATTCAAATTTTTACAATGCATTTAATGCCATGGAGATATTGCACAAAGATAGCCGAAAGCAATTGAGGAAGCGGTTGATTAACTGCTGGGCAAAACTGCTCCCCTCTTTGGCCTAAACGTCTACCGATGAAAAAGGGCGCCAACGGTAATCTTCTCCAACGGTTCCTGCACAGAGACGAAATTCTACAAGAAGGGAGACAGAGCAACAAAGAAAGAGTAGAGAGAATAAAAAGACGAACAAAGATATACAAGAACTCAACAGCTTTACTCAAGCAAATGAAATCATGCTGCTAATGACACTGAAGATATCTCTCTCAGGAACCTCTCTGATCATCTCATTAGAAATACTTCATGAACACTTAACCATCATGAGATAGATCCTGTGCTCAATTTCTGTTTATTTTTCTTATAACTTCTTATTGACCTTGTGACAGAGGTACTGTGGGCACCGGATAAGGAAGCTCAGGTGGAGTTTGGTGAAAGTTTTTAAACTTTGTAATAAAACTAGCATATCAGCCAGAGGGACATGTGTGTCCAGTAGGCTGTTAGGGGTTGTCTTGGTGAAGAACTCCGGTAAGAGTAAGTGTGTTTGGTGAAGCACTTTGCTCTTGGTGTATATGTAGTTTATTAAAGGTTGTTAGAATTTCCTATAAGATTAACTCAAGAGGGGAGGGGTGAATTGAGTTAGTCAATAAAAATTTTCGTCAAGTTTAGTTATCCTACTGGCAGCAAGCTTACAGCCGGCTGTGTTAATGCTGTAACCTGCAGACAGTGAGAGTTGGAGTGTTTATTGACATAAGTGACAAAGAATAGTGCTCAGGGTATTTAACGTGGTTCGGTAAAACCCTTTTGCCTACATCCACGGTCGCTCTATCACCAGAGTCAAAGCTTCACTAAATCTTTAATGAGCTACAAATACACCTAGAGCAAAGTGTTTCACCAAGCACACTTACTCTACCGGATTTCTTCGCCAAGACAACCCCTAACAGCCTACTGGACACGCCTGTCCCCCTGGCTGATTTGCTAGCTCTATTACAAGGTCTAAGAGTTTACACCAAGCTCCATCCGAGCTTCTTTTTTTAGTGCCCGCGGCACCACCTTCACAATTGTCAGTAAAATGTTACAAAAAAATAAACCAAGATTGAGCATAGGATCTATCTCAGGAATGTTAAGTGTTCGTAATGTGATTCAGATGAGATGATCAGAGAGAGTGCTGAGAGAGAGGTCTCTTCAGTGTGATCGGCAGCAAATCTTGTTTGTGTAGAAGGATAGAGTTTTTGTATATCTTTATTTTTCTTGTATTCTTTGTTCCTGTTTTTCTTGTATACTCTCTTCCTATTTTTCTTGTATACTCTCTGTTCTTTCTTCGTTGCTGTGACTCCGTTCTTATAGAGTTTCTTCCCTGTGCAGGAATCCTTAAGGAACGTTACCGTTGGTGCTCTTTTTCATTAGTGGTTCTTCACGTCAGAGAGGAAGTGGTTTTGTCCAGCGGTTAATCAACCGCTTCCAAGTTTCTTTCGGCTGTCTTTGTGCAAGGTTTCCATAGCATTAAATGCATTGTAGAAATTTGAATTTGTCGCCAGTTAGTAAGAGCTTAATTTGGCTAAGCTGCTGTCAGAGACTCGATGAGCTGATGAGTTGATTTGGCTTGTCCATAATTAATGCAATACGGGTTGACCTCTTGAAAAGATTTTGACTTGTATAATGTGCTTTCTTCCCTTGATTATTGAGCTTTCTTTTTCTGTTAAATTGAAGATGATTTTAGCTCTTGTAGATCTTCTGTTTGAAATGCTTCAGTCCGTTGTGAGTACAGATGATTTTTGAAGCAAGGAAAATTTCGTTGCTGTTGAACCCAAGGCTCTGTTTCGAAACAGAGAAGTCTTCTTGTGCTTCAGTGGTTAAGCAGCTGACTACAATGTGACTATGGCATCCTCTGTCCCGTATGCTGTTTAATTTGTAGTAGCATGACAGTTGGCTGTATGATAGCTGTTCTTGTCTGCTGTAAATAAAATGATCTTTGTTTGTCTAATCCTGCAGAACTTGATTTCAGATTATTAGTCTAATATAAATCATAGTTTTTAATTCTTTGTTATCATCAAAATTATTTTTATAGTTCCAACAATCTTCCCCTTTTTGATGATGATAAACAAATTAAGAATTATTGATTTATGTTTTTGTAAACCATAAATTTGACTTGGAAATTTGCCATACCTTTTCATGACTTCCCCTCAACTAGTGCATCTATTTTACTTACCTGTTCATTGCTCATGGCTCCCCCTCAGATTGAGCCAATATTATTGTATGTAACAATAATTCTTCTTTCTCCTCATTTTTCTCCCTCTTTTGTCATCTCAAAAAGCTTATATAAAATATAACATAGTTAAAATTTGACAGGTTAGGCAGAAGACATAACCATACAGTCATAACGAAAAGTTCAACCATTCATTTAAACATAGCTAGTGACAAGTAAATAAACAGGTAAATAAACATCCAACCAGACTAAAACAGTGATCAAGCTAAGCCTAAGTTAAGTTTTCAATTAGATATTTCTACGCCTTAGAGGATGTTCTACAACCAGAAAGTCTAGGGCGTTGATGTTTTGGTTTAGCTGTAGAGGACTGAGGAAGTATTTCTACATCCTCATCAACAAAGGTTTGTGAGCTGGAGACCAATTTGTGAGCTTTGCGTTTTTGGTTTTTGCGCTTAGGGGGAAGGCTAGGACGGTTGAAGGAGGTGATGGGGGGTCAGAGATAGGGGGTTCAGTGGTAAGGGGTTCATAGGCCATTTGAGCTTCAGGTTGGGTTTCAGCTTGGGGTTCTTGGAACAGTGGTTCTTTCTGCAGAGAGGCTTCATAGGTGGTGATTGATAGTGGCTCAACTCCTTCATATGGTTCTTCAGTAGCTCCTTCAGCTGGGCACTCTGTAGGTGATTCCATGTGCAATAGTTGCTCGGTTGTCTTATCCGGAGTTGCAGAATGGTCATTCCTGCCCATGTCTTGATAATCTGCATCCTCTTGTCCATCGTCCTATCCATTTTTCTGTTCATTTTTCTGTCCATCTTCCTGTGCATCCTCCTGTCCAGACTTGAAATTTTCTTGTGCAGATTTGGCCTTGGGGTGCTCTGGTTGACAAATAGCTTCCTTGAGTTCTTTAAAAGTAGTGTTCAACTTCTGAATTTTCTTAGTTTGCTCCAGAATGGCATTGAGAATGTTTGTCAGGCACTCAGTCAGTGAAGCTAATGTGGCATTTGTGGAGTCATTGTCGGCTGGAGGGTGCTTGAACGTTAGCCTTTCCTCTGCTTCAGTGATTCCTATTAAGAACTTTGCATCCATCTTGATCATCTTCTTCACTTGCAGGGTTCCCATAGGCACAGCCTCAAGTCAGCATATCCTACATATAACATGAGGGTATGTGAAGTGCTTACTGCCGGACTTGGAGACTCTTGTCATATGATGCAACATCACCTCACAGAGGTTTACGGGCAGTTTTTTCATCGGCCTTCATAGTAGAAATGCGTCATAGTTGGTGATGATGTTGCGGCTTCCTGACCGAGGAACTATTACTTTGGAGATGACATGGCACAGGGCTCGCGGCAACAGAGGTAGATGGGCAGCCGAATCATATTGGAGCTTTGTCACAATCTCTGTATCCAGTGCCTGCTTGAGGTAATTCAGTTTGGAGTCACTAGCAGGCGGCATCTCCTCCCGGTAGGGTATGTCGAGCATTAGTGACATGGATCGTGCCTCTAAGTTGATCTCAATTCCGTTCACCATAGTCTGAACAGAGGAGTTCCCGGTGGGATGAAGATTAGCGTAGAACATTCTGACACATCCCTCTGAAAATTCTTCCGGCCACTCGTTGAACGCTGTCCAGCCTTGTGCCTCAAAAAGTTCATCCACCTCAAGCCCGAAGTAGTTGAAGTCGTCGAAATTTATGCTTGCCGGCGTTAGAATTGGAATTGCTAGCTGCCGACTGTATCTTTCAAATTCCTCCTTGCCGGTAAATCTCTCGTCGTTGTCGTGGACAGTTCTGGAGCGCCTTACCTGAGTTTTCTGATTTTTCTTGGCCATTGAAGAGGTTTGGGAATTTGGCTTAGGGTTTGAGATCTAGGATTCGAGAGGGAGAGGGAAATTTTGAAATGGAGACGACGAAATCTGAGGAGCTGCCCAGTCGGGTTAGCTTATAATGCATACAACCTAGTATGAGTCAGCTGGGTCATGTGCTCAGCATGTGACCGGTCAGCTGTTTACTAAGGTTCTAATAGTTGCAGTCGGCTGTTTTGCGACTGTTATTATGCTGAAATCTAAGTATGTACAGAGACAGAACAGAGTATAGTTATATGATACATAATCCTATCTTATGGCAGATTCTTGAGAACGAGTCAAGTCCTAGAGGTTTAGTGAAAATGTCAGCTAGTTAATTTTCGAAATTAACAAAGTTTAACACTACATTATTGCATTCAACATGCTCTCTAATGAAATGGTGTCTCAAATCAATATGATTTGTGCGTGAATGTTGAATAATTTTTGGTTAACTTAATGGCACTCGTATTGTCACAGAATATAAGTACATTTTTAAAATCACAACCAAATCAAGAAATTGTTGTTTTATCCAGAGTATCTGAGAGCAGCAACTTCCAGCGGCTATGTATTCTGCTTCGGCAGTTGACATCGCCACTAAAACTTGTTTTCTGGAGCAACATGAGATCAGACAACCTCCTAAAAACTGACAAGAGCCACTTGTGCTCTTTCTATCAAGCTTGCAGCCACCAAAATCAGCGTCAGCATAAGCATATAAATTAAATTCACAGCCTTTTGGATAGAATAATCCTAATTCTTTAGTTCCTACTAAGTATCTAATACTTCGTTTTACAGCTATCATGTGAGATTCTCTTGGATCACTTTGAAATCTAGCACATAGGCATATACTGAATTGAATGTACGGTTTACTAGCGGTAAGATATAGGAGTGATCCAATCATACCTCTATATAATTTCTGGTCAACAGCTTTACCTGTGTCATCTCGGTTCAGTTTGCAGGAGGTAGACATTGGAGTGCTTATCTCCTTGCTTCATTCTATGCTGAACTTTTTGATCAACTCTTTAATGTACTTGCTTTGACTTATGAAAATTCCATCTTTCAGTTGTTTAATTTGTAGACCAAGGAAATAATTTAGTTCACCCATCAGGCTCATTTCAAATTCCTCTTGCATCAAGCCAGAAAATTTTCTGCATAGTCTTTCATTAGTAGCACCAAATATTATATCATCTACATAGACTTGCCAAATCAACATGTCATTATCTTCGTACAAGATAAATAAGGTTAGGTCAATCTTACCTCGACTAAAGCCTTTTTCAATCAGAAATGTGCTTAACCGTTCATACCAAGCTCTGGGAGCTTGTTTCAGATCATAAAGAGCTTTGTTCAATTTGTAAACATGACTTGAAAAGTTTGTGTTTTCAAACCCGGGAGGTTGTTCAACATAGACTTCTTCTTTCAGGAAACCATTCAGAAATGCACTTTTAACATCCATTTGAAAGAGTTTGAAGTCTTTGTGGCATGCGAAAGCAAGTAGTATTCTAATGGCTTCAAGACGTGCAACAGGAGCATAAGTTTCATCAAAATCTATTCCTTCTTCCTGATTATATTCTTTTGCTACTAGTCTAGCTTTGTTTCTAGTTATGATGCAATTTTCATCTAATTTATTTCTAAACACCCACTTAGTTCCTATGATGGATTTATTTGGAGATTTTCTTACAAGGTACCATACATTATTTCTTTCAAACTGATTTAATTCTTCTTGCATGGCAGTGATCCATGAGCTGTCTGTCAGAGCATCATATATGTATTTTGGTTCTAGATTTGATACAAATGCAGAATGTTCCATGAAATTATTTTTAAAATAAGATCTGATTCTTGTACCTTCATTTACCTCACCTAGTATGTTTTCTTGTGGATGATTGGACCTGTACTTGAAAGGTCTGCTGATCAGGTAGAATTCCAGGAGTCTGTCCTTCCTCTGTTATTCTAGCTGACTGTTCGTCAGCTGTTTGGGTCTCTGTAATTTGTTGTGTTTCTGTCGATGGAAACAGCTCTTCTTCTTCTTCTGATCCTGCATCTAGTTCTGGATTTTCTTCTCGGCTCATTGTTAGACTCATTAAATAGTACATGCATAGATTCTTCAACAATCATGGTTCGTTTGTTAAAATTCTATAAGCTTTTGATGTTGAAGAATAACCGAGAAAAATACTTTCATCACTTTTTGCATCAAACTTTTCAAGATTATCTTTCCTGTTGTTGAGGATAAAACATTTGCATCCAAAGGTTCTTAAGTAACCGATATTTGGGGTTCTTCCCTTTACAAGTTCATATGGAGTCTTTTTAAGAATAGGACGAATAAGTGCTCGGTTGATAATATGACATGCAGTATTAACAGCTTCAGCCCAAAAATATTTTGGTAGATTCTGTTCTATGAGAATGGTTCGAGCCATTTCTACTAGCACTCTATTTTTCCTTTCCACTACACCATTTTGTTGAGGAGTTCTTGGAGCAGAGAAGTTATGTGTCAGCCCATTCGAGTCACATAATTCATCAAAATAAAAATTTTGAAACTCCTTGCCATGATCACTTCTAATAGCACAGATATTTAGATTTAGTTCTTTTTGAATCTTTTTGAAAAAGCATATAAATATTTTCAGGGCATCATTTTTGTATGCTAAGAAGTAAACCCAACAGAAACGAGAATAATCATCTACTATTACTAGACAGTAATACTTACCTCCCAAGCTTACTGTTCTTGATGGTCCAAACAAATTCATGTGTAGTAGTTGTAATGCTTGCTTGGTTGTTATCACTTGCTTGTGCTTGAATGATGACTTCACTTGTTTTCCTTGGGCACAGGCATCACATAGTTCATCCAAGTTATAGTTGGCTTCAGGTAGACCCTTTACTAGTTTCAATTTGGACAGTTTTGATAGTATCTTGATGTTGCAGTGTCCTAAGCGTCTATACCAGAGCCAACTGCTTTCCTGCTGGCTTGCTACTAAACACATTTTGTTGTTAGAAAGATCATCAATGTAGAGTACATAAACATTACCTTCTCTTTTTCCGTTCAGTATTTCTTTTCCAGATGACAGGTTAACAATTGAGCAGCAATGATTATCAAAATTGATTTTAAATCCGTTATCACATAATTGACTTATGCTTATTAGGTTTTGTTTTAGTCCTTTAACATGAACAACATTTTCTATGCATAGGGATGAGGGATTACCTATTTTTCCTACACCTATTACTTTGCACTTACTGTTGTCTCCAAGGATTATATTTCCCCCGAATTGTTTTTGTAGACTGCTGAAATATTTTTCATTTCTGTCATATGTCTTGAGCACCAAATTTCAAGTACCATTTGCTATATTTCAGTCGGGTTAGCTCCTCTCATTTTTGCAAAAGAAGTTTTATTGCTTAGGTACCCAAATTTCTTTGGGTCCTAAAGAGTTAGTACTGTTAAATGTTTCTTTTGAAACCCACATTATTTTTATTTTATTAGTGTTTTTTATACCAAAAGAATTAACATTATGACTTTTTTACGCCATAATGGAAACATTTGACAAAAGGTATTGTGGAATAAGACCTATTTGCTGTACATGCTTTAGACATTGAATTTTTATTTTGCATCCTTACTATTACCATACCTGAGTAGCTAGTAGAGGGTTGATCATACCTTGCGATTTGTTTACCAGTTGTTATAGATGTTGGAATGAATCCTATTCCTTCTGTTCTGTATGGGTTACGTTGAGCTCCCAGTATTGCATCTAGTCTATCCTTTTCATTTACAAATTTTGCCAGTGATGCTTCTAGGTCGAGGTTCTTGCTTTGCAGACTTTTGTTTTCTTGAAGCAATCTTTGATTTTCTTCCATCAGCTTAGTTTCTTTCACGTGCATATTGGTATAATCAGTCATGAATGGTTTGAGATCAGGAATGGTGGGTATGATGATCTATCCACCTCTCGACTTCAAAGGTTCATTCAACTTCTCAAGCTCAAAGAATTTTCTTTATCATGTCTATGCTTGAGCTTTCTATGATCTTGTTAGTTCTCCGCCTTACATTCATTTAGTTTGACATAAAGCTTTTCGTTTATTTGAATCAAACGTTTATTTTCAATATGCAGTGCACATAGTTTAGAGTTTATATGGTCATAATCTGCATGGAGTGTGTCTTTTATAGCATAAGTTTTGTCTTCTAAGGCATTTTTTAAAATATGTATTTCCTTTTCCAGACATTCGTTTTCATCCTTAAATTTGTGCATGCATACCTTTATAGTTTTGCAGTCAGTTTTGGCATGTAGGTATTTCGCATACAGTTCATCAAAAACATCTTGTAATTGTTCATTAGAGTCATCATAGTCGGTAGAATTTACCTCATTGTCATCTTCATGATCTGCCATCAGATATAAGTTGTTTTCTTCATTTGTCTCTGTCTTAGTCATTTTGTTTCTGATAAGCTTTCATTTTCATCGCTCCAGGCTGCCATAGCTCGTTTCCTTCTTGTGTCTTTGTGTTTCGATCTCTTGAGCAATGGACCTTCGTTCTTGAAATGTCCTGGTTTGTTGTAGTTGAATCAATTTGTATGTTGTCTGTCCTCTCCTCTATTGGCTCTTCCATGAACCCTTCTTTTTCTAAATTTGTTTTTTCTGAGAAAACTTTTAAATTTACGGGTTAAGAGTGCAATGTCTTCATCAGAGGAGGAATCACTTACCTGCTGATCATTTATTTTTAATGCAATCCCTTCAGGACGTTCATCAGATTTCTTTAGTGACAGTTCTTTGGCCATCAGTTTGCCAATTAGTTCATCCAGAGACATTTGAGGAAAGGTTGGATTTTTTCTATGGCATCTACCTTTGATCCAAAGGTTGGCAGCACAGTAATATTTTCCACTTCAGTTCTTCGGGTTTGAAAACTTTTCCTAAATTCTTCAGAGGATTTGTAATGTTAGTAAATCTAGTAAACATCTGAGTAATGGACTCACCTCGGTTCATCCTGAAGTTTTCATACTCATGCATGAGTAGGTTCACTCTGATTTCCTTGACTTGAGTGGTTCCTTCATGTGTTACCTCCAACTGATCACATATTTCTTTGGTAGTGTTGCAAGCACTGATTCTGTTGAACTCATTAGGATCCAGCGCACAGTATAGAAGGTTCATAGTTCTATCATTCATTGATATGAGCTTGTTATCTTTATCATTGTATTCACGTTCAGCTTTGAGGATGCGTTTCCATCTGGGCCTGTTTTGGTTGGTACGATTGGTCCGTCTCGTATGATTTTCCATAGTGTGAAGTCTTGTGCCCGAATAAAGATTGTCATTTTGATTTTTCAGTAGCCATAGTTTGTTCCATCAAAGAGTGGTGGTCTATTGGAAATTAGATATTTCTACGCCTTAGAGGATGTTCTACAACCAGAAAGTCTAGGGCGTTGATGTTTTGGTTTAGCTGTAGAGGACTGAGGAAGTATTTCTACATCCTCATCAACAAAGGTTTGTGAGCTGGAGACCAATTTGTGAGCTTTGCGTTTTTGGTTTTTGCGCTTAGGGGGAAGGCTAGGACGGTTGAAGGAGGTGATGGGGGGTCAGAGATAGGGGGTTCAGTGGTAAGGGGTTCATAGGCCATTTGAGCTTCAGGTTGGGTTTCAGCTTGGGGTTCTTGGAACAGTGGTTCTTTCTGCAGAGAGGCTTCATAGGTGGTGATTGATAGTGGCTCAACTCCTTCATATGGTTCTTCAGTAGCTCCTTCAGCTGGGCACTCTGTAGGTGATTCCATGTGCAATAGTTGCTCGGTTGTCTTATCCGGAGTTGCAGAATGGTCATTCCTGCCCATGTCTTGATAATCTGCATCCTCTTGTCCATCGTCCTATCCATTTTTCTGCTTCATTTTTCCTCGTCCATCTTCCCTGCATCCTCCCCTGTCTGCACTTGAAATTTTCTTGTGCAGATTTGGCCTTGGGGTGCTCTGGTTGACAAATAGCTTCCTTGAGTTCTTTAAAAGTAGTGTTCAACTTCTGAATTTTCTTAGTTTGCTCGAAATGGCATTGAGAATGTTTGTCGCACACTACCAAGAAGCTAATGTGGCATTTGTGGAGTCATTGTCGGGTGGAGGGTGCTTGAACGTTAGCCTTTCCTCTGCTTCAGTGATTCCTATTAAGAACTTTGCATCCATCTTGATCATCTTCTTCACTTGCAGGGTTCCCATAGGCACAGCCTCAAGTCAGCATATCCTACATATAACATGAGGGTATGTGAAGTGCTTCTCACCGGACTTGGAGACTCTTGTCATATGATGCAACATCACCTCACGCAGGTTTACTGGCGCTTTTTCATCGGCCTTCATATAGAGAAATGCGTCATAGTTGGTGATGATGTTGCGGCTTCCCGACCGAGGAACTATTACTGGAGATGACATGGCACGGGGCTCGCGGGTAACAGGGTAGATGGGCGGCGAATCATATTGGAGCTTTGTCACAATCTACGTATCCAAGGGCTCCGCTGAGGTAATTCAGTTTGAGTCACTAGCGGCGCGCATCTCCTCCCGTAGGGTATGTCGAGCATTAGTGACATGGATCGTGCTCTAAGTTGATCTCAATTCCGCTTCACCATAGTCCGAATGCAGGAGTTCGGTGGGATGAAGATTAGCGTAGAACATTCTGACACATCCTCTCGAAAATTCTTCCTACCACTCGTTGAACGCATTTATCCCACCTTGTGCCTCAAAAAGTTCATCCACCTCAAGCCCGGCGTAGTTGAAGTCGTCTGAAATTTATGCTTGCGGCCGTTAGAATTGGAATTGCTAGGTGCCACTGTATCTTTCAAATTCCTCCTTGCCGTAAATCTCTCGTCGTTTGTCGTGGGATGTTCGGGCGCCTTACACGAAGTTTTTGATTTTTCTTGGCCATTGAAGAGGTTTGGGAATTTGGCTTAGGGTTTGAGATCTAGGATTCGAGAGGAGAGGGAAATTTTGAAATGGAGACGACGAAATGAGGAGAGCTCACCCGGGTTAGCTTATAATGCATACAACCTAGTATGAGTCACTGGGTCATGTGCTCAAGATGTGACCGGGCCAAATTTGTTACTAAGGTTCTAATAGTTGCGATCAATTGTTTTGCATCATTATTATCTTGAAATCTAAGTATGTACAGAGACAGAATAGCAGTATAGTTATATGATACATAATCCTATCTTATGGCAGATTCTTGAGAACGAGTCAAGTCCTAGAGGTTTAGTGAAAATGTCAAATTAGTTAATTTTCAAATTAACAAAGTTTAACACTACATTATTGCATTCAACATGCTCTCTAATGAAATGGTGTCTCAAATCAATATGATTTGTGCGTGAATGTTGAATAATTTTTGGTTAACTTAATGGCACTCGTATTGTCACAGAATATAAGTACATTTTTAAAATCACAACCAAATCAAGAAATTGTTGTTTTATCCAGAGTATCTGAGAGCAAAGAACTTCCAAATGTGACTATGTATTCTCGCTTGGCAGTTGACATCGCCACTAAAACTTGTTTTCTGGAGCAACATGAGATCAGACAACCTCCTAAAAACTGACAAGAGCCACTTGTGCTCTTTCTATCAAGCTTGCAGCCACCAAAATCAGCGTCAGCATAAGCATATAAATTAAATTCACAGCCTTTTGGATAGAATAATCCTAATTCTTTAGTTCCTACTAAGTATCTAATACTTCGTTTACAAATATCATGTGAGATTCTCTTGGATCACTTTGAAATCTAGCACATAGGCATATACCAATTGAATGTACGGTTTTACTAGCGGTAAGATATAGGAGTGATCCAATCATACCTCTATATAATTTCTGGTCAACACTTTTTACTGTGTCATCTCTGCTTCAGATTTGGTGAGGTAGACATTGGAGTGCTTATCTCCTTGCTTCATTCTATCTTGAACTTTTTGATCAACTCTTTAATGTACTTGCTTTGACTTATGAAAATTCCATCTTTCAGTTGTTTAATTTGTAGACCAAGGAAATAATTTAGTTCACCCATCGTGCTCATTTCAAATTCCTCTTGCATCAAGCCGAAAATTTTCTTTCATAGTCTTTCATTAGTAGCACCAAATATTATATCATCTACATAGACTTGCCAAATCAACATGTCATTATCTTCAGATAAGATAAATAAGGTTAGGTCAATCTTACCTCGACTAAAGCCTTTTTCAATCAGTAAATGTGCTTAACTGCTTCATACCAAGCTCGGGAGCTTGTTTCAGATCATAAAGAGCTTTGTTCAATTTGTAAACATGACTTGAAAAGTTTGTGTTTTCAAACCCGGAGGTTGTTCAACATAGACTTCTTCTTTCAGAAACCATTCAAAATGCACTTTTAACATCCATTTGAAAGAGTTTGAAGTCTTTGTGGCATGCGAAAGCAAGTAGTATTCTAATGGCTTCAAGACGTGCAACAGGAGCATAAGTTTCATCAAAATCTATTCCTTCTTCCCGATTATATTCTTTTGCTAGTCTAGCTTTGTTTCTAGTTATGATGCAATTTTCATCTAATTTATTTCTAAACACCCACTTAGTTCCTATGATGGATTTATTTGGAGATTTTCTTACAAGGTACCATACATTATTTCTTTCAAACTGATTTAATTCTTCTTGCATGGCAGTGATCCATGAGCTGTCTGTCAGAGCATCATATATGTATTTTGGTTCTAGATTTGATACAAATGCAGAATGTTCCATGAAATTATTTTTAAAATAAGATCTGATTCTTGTACCTTCATTTACCTCACCTAGTATGTTTTCTTGTGGATGATTGGACCTGTAGAAAAAGGTCTCTGATCGTAGAATTCCAGAGTCCGTCCTTCCTCTCAGTATTCTAGTGACTGCTCGCCACCGCTTGGGTCTCTGTAATTTGTTGTGTTTCTGTCGATGGAAACAGCTCTTCTTCTTCTTCTGATCCTGCATCTAGTTCTGGATTTTCTTCTCGGCTCATTGTTAGACTCATTAAATAGTACATGCATAGATTCTTCAACAATCATGGTTCGTTTGTTAAAATTCTATAAGCTTTTGATGTTGAAGAATAACCGAGAAAAATACTTTCATCACTTTTTGCATCAAACTTTTCAAGATTATCTTTCCCGTTGTTGAGGATAAAACATTTGCATCCAAAGGTTCTTAAGTAACCGATATTTGGGGTTCTTCCCTTTACAAGTTCATATGGAGTCTTTTTAAGAATAGGACGAATAAGTGCTCGGTTGATAATATGACATGCAGTATTAACAGCTTCAGCCCAAAAATATTTTGGTAGATTCTGTTCTATGAGAATGGTTCGAGCCATTTCTACTAGCACTCTATTTTTCCTTTCCACTACACCATTTTGTTGAGGAGTTCTTGGAGCAGAGAAGTTAGTTATGTATGCCACCATTCGAGTCACATAATTCATCAAAATAAAAATTTTGAAACTCCTTGCCATGATCACTTAATAATAGACAGATATTTAGATTTAGTTCTTTTTGAATCTTTTGAAAAAGCATATAAATATTTTCAGTGGCATCATTTTTGTATGCTAAGAAGTAAACCCAACAGAAACGAGAATAATCATCTACTATTACTAGACAGTAATACTTACCTCCCAAGCTTACTGTTCTTGATGGTCCAAACAAATTCATGTGTAGTAGTTGTAATGCTTGCTTGGTTGTTATCACTTGCTTGTGCTTGAATGATGACTTCACTTGTTTTCCTTGGGCACAGGCATCACATAGTTCATCCAAGTTATAGTTGGCTTCAGGTAGACCCTTTACTAGTTTCAATTTGGACAGTTTTGATAGTATCTTGATGTTGCAGTGTCCTAAGCGTCTATACCAGAGCCAACTGCTTTCCTGCTGGCTTGCTACTAAACACATTTTGTTGTTAGAAAGATCATCAATGTAGAGTACATAAACATTACCTTCTCTTTTTCCGTTCAGTATTTCTTTTCCAGATGACAGGTTAACAATTGAGCAGCAATGATTATCAAAATTGATTTTAAATCCGTTATCACATAATTGACTTATGCTTATTAGGTTTTGTTTTAGTCCTTTAACATGAACAACATTTTCTATGCATAGGGATGAGGGATTACCTATTTTTCCTACACCTATTACTTTGCACTTACTGTTGTCTCCAAGGATTATATTTCCCCCGAATTGTTTTTGTAGACTGCTGAAATATTTTTCATTTCCTGTCATATGTCTTGAGCACCAGCTGTCGAAGTACCATTTGCTATATTTCAGTCGGGTTAGCTCCTCTCATTTTTGCAAAAGAAGTTTTATTGCTTAGGTACCCAAATTTCTTTGGGTCCTAAAGAGTTAGTACTGTTAAATGTTTCTTTTGAAACCCACATTATTTTTATTTTATTAGTGTTTTTTTATACCAGCAAGAATTAACATTATGACTTTTTCTGCCATAATGGAAACATTTGACAAAAGGTATTGTGGAATAAGACCTATTTGCTGTACATGCTTTAGACATTGAATTTTTATTTTGCATCCTTACTATTACCATACCTGAGTAGCTAGTAGAGGGTTGATCATACCTTGCGATTTGTTTACCAGTTGTTATAGATGTTGGAATGAATCCTATTCCTTCTGTTCTGTATGGGTTACGTTGAGCTCCCAGTATTGCATCTAGTCTATCCTTTTCATTTACAAATTTTGCCAGTGATGCTTCTAGGTCGAGGTTCTTGCTTTGCAGACTTTTGTTTTCTTGAAGCAATCTTTGATTTTCTTCCATCAGCTTAGTTTCTTTCACGTGCATATTGGTATAATCAGTCATGAATGGTTTGAGATCAGGAATGGTGGGGTATGACAGTCTATCCACCTCTCGACTCAGTGCCTCATTCAACTTCTCAAGCTCAGCAATTTTCTTTATCATGTCTATGCTTGAGCTTTCTATGCATCTTGTTAGTTCTCCAGTCTTACATTCATTTAGTTTGACATAAAGCTTTTCGTTTATTTGAATCAAACGTTTATTTTCAATATGCAGTGCACATAGTTTAGAGTTTATATGGTCATAATCTGCATGGAGTGTGTCTTTTATAGCATAAGTTTTGTCTTCTAAGGCATTTTTTAAAATATGTATTTCCTTTTCCAGACATTCGTTTTCATCCTTAAATTTGTGCATGCATACCTTTATAGTTTTGCAGTCAGTTTTGGCATGTAGGTATTTCGCATACAGTTCATCAAAAACATCTTGTAATTGTTCATTAGAGTCATCATAGTCAGTAGAATTTACCTCATTGTCATCTTCATGATCTGCCATCAGATATAAGTTGTTTTCTTCATTTGTCTCTGTCTTAGTCTGACTGTTTTCTGATAAGCTTTCATTTTCATCGCTCCAGGCTGCCATAGCTCGTTTCCTTCTTGTGTCTTTGTGTTTCGATCTCTTGAGCAATGGACCTTCGTTCTTGAAATGTCCTGGTTTGTTGTAGTTGAATCAATTTGTATGTTGTCTGTCCTCTCCTCTATTGGCTCTTCCATGAACCCTTCTTTTTCTAAATTTGTTTTTTCTGAGAAAACTTTTAAATTTACGGGTTAAGAGTGCAATGTCTTCATCAGAGGAGGAATCACTTACTCACGATCATTTATTTTAATGCAATCCTTCAGACGCTCATCGATTTCTTTAGTGATGTTCTTTGGCCATCATTTGCCAATTAGTTCATCCAGAGACATTTGAGGAAAGGTTGGATTTTTTTTCTATGGCATCTACCTTTGATCCAAAGGTTGGCAAAGACAAATAATATTTTCCACTTGATTCTTGGGTTTGAAAACTTTTCCTAAATTCTTGAGGATTTGTAATGTTAGTAAATCTAGTAAACATCCGAAAGAATGGACTCACCTCGGTTCATCCTGAAGTTTTCATACTCACGCATGAGTAGGTTCACTCTGATTTCCTTGACTTGAGTGGTTCCTTCATGTATTACCTCCAACTGATCACATATTTCTTTGGTAGTGTTGCAAGCACCGATTCATTGAAACTCATTAGGATCCAAAATATAGACAAGATAGAAGGTTCATAGTTCTATCATTCATTGATATGAGCTTGTTATCTTTATCATTGTATTCACGTTCAGCTTTGAGGATGCGTTTCCATCTGGGCCTGTTTTGGTTGGTACGATTGGTCCGTCTCGTATGATTTTCCATAGTGTGAAGTCTTGTGCCCGAATAAAGATTGTCATTTTGATTTTTCAGTAGCCATAGTTTGTTCCATCAAAGAGTGGTGGTCTATTGGAAGATCTACCTTCAAAAGCTATAAGAACAATGTTAGCCATAAGGATCTTTTACCTCAAGGTTGTTAGACCTTTGATTTTAGGAGGCCTGCTCTGATACCAATTGTTAGGTTTTCCTGTAAGATTAACTCAAGAGGGGAGGGGTGAATTGAGTTAGTCAATAAAAATTTTCGTCAAGTTTAGTTATCCTACTGGCAGCAAGCTTATAGTCGAATGTGTCAATGCTGTAACCTGCAGACAGAGAGAGTTAGAGTGTTTTACTGACATAAGTGACAAAGAGTAGTGCTTATGGTATTTAACGTGGTTCGGCAAAATCCTTTTGCCTACATCCACGGTCGCTCTATCACCAGAGCCAAAGCTTCACTAAACTTTAATGAGCTACAAATACACCTAGAGCAAATATTAGTCTAATATAAATCATTGTAAATAAAATGATCTTTGTTTGTCTAATTCTGCAGAATTTGATTTCAAATTATTAGTCTAATATAAATCATAATTCTTAATTCTTTGTTATCATCAAAATTATCTTTATAGTTCTAACAAAGGTTTAATGAAGTTTTAGCTCTGGTGAAATAGCGTTTGTGGATAGGCAAATATTTTTTACCGAACCACGTTAAATACTCTGAGTACTATCCTCTTTTTCTAATTCAATAAATATTTTAACTCTCTCTGTCTGTAGGTTACAGAATTGACATAGCCGACTGTAAGCCTGCTATCCGTAAGATAACTAAACTTCACGAAAATTTTATTTATTAACTCAATTTATCCCTCCACTCTTGAGTTAACTTAGAAGAGAACTAACATATATGATTATGGAAACTCATGTGGTGCACATATAACAGAGAAAATATAAAAAGAGAAACGAAAAGAAAAAAAAGGATAAATTTAGAGATAAATTCAAATTTTATACTTGCCAAGCACCCTAACTGTTGTTGGGGTGGCGAAGGCATTCATTCAATTGTAAGTGATGGAAGAACGTGGTGAAATCATTTTACAAGATATCATCACTCCCGAAAAATACTTTGGCATTTACTACCACATCTCACCATCCAATCTTCCACATATTTGGTGGAAAGTAGCTCAATAAAACGTTTCAAAACATACCATCTCCCCAAATGATGTCGATTTATGTTAAAAATTTTGAATCACATTATTCATTTTTCTTGTCTTCTTCAAAGTCAACTTTAGCAAAACATAGTGCTATGCTCTGTTTAGTTGTAGAAAAGTATAGAAAAACTCAGAAGCTGAGTTTTGTTAGTTGAAAATTAACTTTTGAAAAGTGGTATAAAAGTGGGAAATAATTTTTGAAATTTGTTCAATGAAAATGGTGAGTGAAAATGTGGAGCTATATAACATGATATAATATGCAACAGTATAAAATAATGTCTATATTATATAGTATAAATATACTTTATATTATTCTTATATATATATATATAACAAAATAATAATTTCTAATATATGTAAAAATAAGTGTTTATAATTTTTGTATTAATCATATAATATAGCATTATATATATCAATCACTGTACAAAAAATTTAATATACGATAAGTATTAGGATTTATATATTATTTATAAAGAATGTTCACGTTTGATATATAATAAAAGTAAAGAAGTAAACATATTTTAATATAACTAGTATAATATAATAATAATTTCTTATTAATGAAAATAAGTATTAGTAATACTAGGCTAGTAATAGACTATTTAAAATTTTTATTATAATAATATAATAATATATCAATATTTTTTTATCATTATATTATAATCATAATTATTTCTAATAATATTTTAATTTTATAGATGTAATTCATTTTCTAAATAAATCATAGAAATCAATCCACTCAAAATCAATACAAATCAAGTTCTGGAGAAGTGAAACAAGTCACGTTTATCTCATATTTTCATAGAAATTAATTCCATCTCACTTCCGACTCAAGTACATTAAGTAATCTTTTTAGTTCGAAAGAAATTCTTTAGATATTGGTCGAACTCCATGAAACCTAGAGTTACGCGCGAAAGTTCCTTCACCTTCCTCACTCGCAAAGCTTCCTTCTTCCGCTCGATCCTTCAATTCTGTCTATATTTTCCTCCACCATTGTGCGAAATCAAACACATAACTACGTGCGACTTCTGTCTTAGGCTAACCTACTTGCCGTGAATTCACCAAGGCCTAGCCATCACCTTTTTGTCCCCCACTTAAGAATTATTGGATATTCAATATCAATTAACTTTAAAAAGTATATATACACTTATATATAATAAGGATAACTTTATAAAGTACTGTAGTGCCCTTATTTTACTCAAGTACAAACTCAAGAGAAGGAATAGTCTACTTACACTAGTATTCCTGATTAGGTTGGCTCACAGATATCTGTAGTGCCAAACCTCTCTAAGTGAATCATAAATCCTTGTTGTGATATTGCATGTGCGAACATACTTACAATTTGTTTCCAAGAAGATATAATAAGTTCATTAATTTGTTTACGCTGTGACTTCTCATTAATAAAATATTATCTGCTTGTACAGTTTGATCTAGGTTAGTAAATTATTTGATATATTATACGAAGATTTGTATCATAATAGAGCTTAGTAGCTGTTTTAGATGTAAATCTAATTAATAAGTAACATCTCAACCATAATACTTCACAAATTTTCTATGCAATTCCTTTGTACTTAGACTATATAGAGCATCAAGATACAACGTCTTGTGTCTTACTATATGCTTAGTAACTAAATTACCTTCAATAAAGGTGAAGTAACAATAGAATGCATATATTTAATATTTCTTACATAATCTTCATTATTATAGTCTTTAATTTAAATGACCAAATTCATAAGTAATATACCTCTCATAGAGTCAGAATTTAGATAATTTCAAATTCTCATTACAATAGCCATATAATCCACATTAAATGAAAATAAAAACTGATTACATACACTTACAACATATGCAATATCAGAGCGTATAAGTGGTATACAGATTAATTTTTCAACCAATCTCTTTTATCCCTTTGTATTAGCTAAAATATGATCAAATAATATTTAAATTTATGATTTTAAATAATCGGCATCCTACTGACTTAAAATCTATTATTGTAGTATATGTTGTTATATCCATAACATATTTTCTTTATCAAAAGAATAAGCCATAATTATAAAGAGTAATTTTTAACTCTTACAAAATATCTCACAAATTACTATATCTTTAATTTCAAACTCTAACGTGAGACAATTTTGTAAACTCTCAATTTCTTTAGTATCACCACTGATATTGATCATATCATCAAAATATATAATTAATAGAATCTCATTATCAGATTTATATTTAGCGAATAAGCTATGGTCAGAATTGATCTGTTGATAACCAAACTTTTTCATAAGTACAATCAATTTTCAACAACATGCACAAGGAGAGTATTTTAGTCCGTATGGAGCCTTCTTCAAATGTCACACATCATGCATATTCATGGCACATCTAAGATATATAAATTTCTTGTTTTAGATCACCATGTAAAAAAGAATTCTCTATATTGAACTGGTTTAGAGTTCAACTTAAGTTTATCGCTAAACATAATAAAACTCTAACAAGTTTTTATCTTAAGCACGTGTAAAAAAGTGCCATGTAATAAAAAGTCGTAGTTTTGATTGAATCCTTTACCTACTAATCTTGCATAATATCTATATAGAACTATCTGCACTGTATTTAATTATAAAAGTTTATTTACACCTAACATGTTTTTTATCCTTTAAATAGATGAACAATTTTTCATGTATTATGTTGGAACTTCAAGATTGATTTTGATGATAGTAATGATTAAAAATTATAATTTATAGATTAGGGTGAACTAATGATTGGAATCAAATTCTGCAGAAATTTATGAAACAGATCTATCCGCAATTCAGCAGTCAACAAATCAACTTCTTAGCTACTGATTGTATAAGATTTCTTTTATAGCATACAGAATAGAGGATCCCTCAGCCACCAAGCAGCCAACTGTCTAATTGTTGCTACATGGTAAAATAGAGAATCACAAACAGAGCATCTCGAACAGAGAAGAACAGAAAACAGAGCATCGCTAATATAAAAGAATAGAAAACAGAGGACTTAATAGCCGGCTATTTTGCTGCTGCTCGCTGGATAGAGAAGAATTCAAAAATCGTGATAATCATGCACTCTTTAGAAGTAATTTCAAACACGATGCCGATTCTATAGAACTTCAACTTTTCATCAGAAACAGACCAACATGTACACTATAAGATTGACCGAATAACACATCAAATCATGATCAACATAAAGTTGGAAAAGTCGTGAAATGATAAATGAAAACTCAGTAAATAGAGAGTAGAATCAGATATTGATGGAACAATTTTTCAGATGTAATTCAACAAAAAATTTATCATCCATTTAAAACAAAATCTTAAAGACTTACTGAGGAACATATCAGTTACAAGTTAATATCAAGAATCATAAAAATCACAACAAGAGAAGACGAAGAATATAGTGCAAAGTATCATCAGAATCATGTCTTCTTGACAATGCAGAAATGATTCAACATATAGATTTCGATTTTCCTCCAAAAAAAAATCACGAATTTAATTACAAGAACAAGTTCAAGTATAGAGATTGTTAGATGGCCATAAAAATCCACTGAACACAGTAGGAAGCAACGAAGTAGAGACTGCAAAGTCACGCTATTAGAGTCCACCTCACTTGAAGCAGTCAACTTAACAAAATATAACAAATCAAGAGAAGCCAACTCAGATAGAGATTTGAAAAATATAACTCAGCTGAAACAACTCAAAACTGCAGGCTAGAGTTTTTGAATTGCTTCCTTCGGTGCATTTAATTGTGATGAAAGACTTACACCAGTTTAGCTAAAAGAAATCTTGAGGCAGTTGATTGACCATTGAACACAATCTTCATCTCTACTTTAGAAATCTGTCACTACAAACCAACGAATATTTTTCTAACGGAAAGAACCATCTATTTGCAAGAATAGAAAACTTTATAAGAAGCATAGAGACACAGAGATAGAGGAGATAACGAGAAAAAAATTCAAAAACAAATTTGCACTACGTTGACTTAATTTCTCAAGTAAAGAAACTTCTTTTACTGTCAATCACTTACAAAGCATCATCTTCAGCAGCAACAATTTTAATCATCTCAATAGAAAATTTTAAGTTCATTTAATTACTTTGAGATTGATCCTGTGCCTAACATTACTTTTTTTAGGTTTATTTGTAAACTTGTGATAGACGTGCTTGCTGCACTTGGAAAAAAAGTTCGGTTGGAGTTTGGTACTAGTTCTTAAAACTTTGTAATAAGACTATCATATCAACCAGAAGAACAATGGTGTCCAGTAGGCTGTGAAGGGTTGTCTTGGTGAATAAACCTTTGAAAAATAAATATGCTTGGTGAAGCACTTTGCTCTTGGTGTATGTGTAGTTTATTAAAGGTTTAGTGAAGCTTTAACTTTTGTGATATAGCACCCGTAGATGTAGGCGAAGAGATTTACCGAACCATGTCAAATACTCTGAGTACTCTCTTCTTTACGTTATATATTCTAACCCTCTCTGTCTGCAGAATACAAAGACTACTAATAGCTGGCTGTACGCTTGCTGTTTATAGGATCGTTAGATTTTACGAAAATTTTTATTTATCAACTCAATTCACCCCATCCCTCATGAGTTGATCTTGCAGGAGATTCAACATATTATTTTTGTAAGTGCATTCATTTCAAAATTCATAACATTCGTCCACTTTGAATCAGTCGTTACTGCTCAACCCTGTTTGCAATTTCAGTATCATCCATCGTTGTCACAAATGTCTTACTCTTAAGAGATAATAAATGATCACATGCATATTGAGTAATAGCATATTTTGCTATGATCTTCTGGTGAGTAAGGATAAGGTCAGATCATGATTCTGTTTGTCTGGTAAAGTATAACAGTCATCATCAGTAATAGATGTAGGGTGCGTACCTTAGAAATATACCGGAGAGTTTAATCAGATACTGTTGTAGTGGCAGATGGGGCAACTAGATATTAGTTTCCTTAGGCTATTCGGTCACTTCACCATATTGGTTAACAGATTGGTTTGAAGCAATAGATTTGTTTAGAGGTGCAACAGTTTCTTCACCCCTAGTAATAATGGTGTCATAATTCCTTCTTTCCTATTGATGTGAGTTCTATAACTATAAAATTCTGACACGTTTCTAGCTCTAACAATTAGTTATGTCCTTCACTCTCACAGTCGCCCAGTCGCCCTTTGAAATAATACCCTATGGTGTATTTCCATTAAATATTTCATCTCCACAATATAACATCGAGAGAGACATATAGGGTGTGTTTCAAGTCTGCAGAACTCCAGTTTCTCCCGTTAAAATTGGAGTTTACAGACCTTCCATGTTTCATTTGCACACAAAATTAAAAACTTTGAGTTCCCAATTTCACAAGAGCGGAACTCCAGTTCCACAAAGCAGAAAGCAAGTGGATAGATCAAGACGGATCTCAAATATTTTTGTTCGATACAGATATTTCCTTCTAATAATACATTCAGTAATAGGCGTGGCAATCCATCCATCACTCAACCGCTTTTTTTAACAATACTGACTATTTTGTTCAGTAGGTAATAATATGCTTCCCAAACAGCTAGCACAGATATAAGATATCTGGATGCAGGAAGAGTATTAGAAAACCTCCAAATTAGTTGTGGTGTCTTTTGTTCCAGCTTAGGCAACTTTACATAAGTAACTAGCTCAATCCTCTGGTAGCTTTCTATAACTCGTATGTCATTCCCACCCTAAGCAACTTGCTCTGTGGGATGGGAAGAATCTTTTCTCCTTGGCTGAAGTTCTTCCTTATGAAATTGTACATGTGGTTGACAATAATTTTCTTGATAAAGTTGGAGTTTTGTGATGCTAGCACTTGGTTTTCTCCTATCAAGTAGACAACTCCTTTCTCCATCTCTTTGTCAAAGAATTGCATTTCATGTTCACAGCTTGGTGGAATCAGTGTTGTTGCACTTCCAGAATGGTCACCATCTTCATTCTCGTCTTTTGAACTATCCTCTATGTGCACTGTGGATGATCCTGGTCGGCGTGACGTGATGTCTCTCTCAGCAGGACTTGGAGGTTTGCTTTCAGTGAAAAGGCTTTCCTTGTGGATGAAGCGCTTTAAATTATCAGCAAGCAGCTGCTCAAATTCGTGTGGCCCTTCCATTGTGTCGTTGTATCCATATCGGGCAACACATCGAAAGATTCTACACTCCCTTGGTTCAAGTTGCCTAAACAGAAACCGCTCATGCATTTCCACTCTACTGACTGGCAGATACTTAACAGATACGATGATTGCAATGGAATGAAGTGATGGTATTTTGTCAATAAAGTGAGTGAAGATAGGTGGAACGCCTTGAACTAGCTCCGAGAATAGCAGCCCCACGCCTGGTAACCTTTGTAGATCAAGTCTTCGAGACAAATCTCTTATAAAAGTGGAGGAAACTTTGTTTCTGAGCTCATACTTGTACCTTCCTACATGAACGTAATGCCAGACACCCATTATTATCATAAGGACGCTTGCAAAAGCAAGGGGCAAGTACCCGCCTTGATCGAATTTATATAGCACGGAAGATAAATAGATAAGCTCCACTCCTCCTAAAATGACGAAGAACAGCACACTCAACCAAATGCTTGTCTTCCATATGAGAACCATGATAATAGTCACCATCATTGTAGTGATAAACATCACACAGACAACCGCAATTCCTGCAATTAAAGGAGTGAGCCAGAGAAAAGTAACACGTTTTGATTTCGTTTAGCTGTACGTTTTCAAGATATTATACATGACAAGCAAACCTATTCACCTGAATAATTTGTTCTTATATATATGAGGGGAGGGATAGAGTTACCCCTTTCTTTATCCATTACATATATATATACACTCTAGGTTAATTCTGATCGTTAGTCAATTTAGATTCAACAATCATGATGAATAGAAAGCTGTGGAAAGAACATAATGTTCTTACATGCAATACAACTTTAATTACTGCCGTTCATTCTGACCATTGGATTGAACTTGATTAACGCTTAAAATTTAGAGTGTTCATAGAAAGAGAGTGGCTCAAACCCTTCAATATATCTTTATCTATATATGTGTGTGTGCGTGTCCAAGTGTGTGTTTTCTGGATCCTTACCGTAAGCATGGCCGATTTTCTCGGTAGTTTTGAAGGCGGCGGTCACAATCACGCATGCAATCAAGAGTACGTAATTAATCACAGGAATATACACTTGCCCCTCGTACTTCTTTGAAGTGTGAACAACTTTAACCCTAGGAAAGCAGCCTAGACTTTGCGATTGTGATATTATAGCAAAAGCTCCAGAAATCATTGCTTGGCTTGCAATGATGGCTGCTGCAACAGCTATTATAAATGTTGGCCAGAACATTGGACCTGCTATTGAAACGTTAGTATGGATCGTACAGTCAGCAGTCATACAGATCCTTAGGTACTAAAAGCTTTTATGTGCACCTGGAATCGATTTGTAGAAAGTGTCACCGACTTGATCAGGGAATTTGGTCAGATATGCAGCTTGCCCGACATACGCTAACGATACAGCAGGAAACAGCACAAAGGAGAAGCCAATCTGCATTTGAATGGAATGCCATTGCATCTCTTTCTTAATTAACAGATCACCATCTTATGAGTAAGAAAATGTTCCGAAGTTGATTAATGCGCCACTCAGAAAGAACAAGCTTCAATTTTCTTGAATATTTTTTCCTTAAGTTAGTTGTTTGATTCTATATCTTGCCATAATCTTTTCAAACTATGGAATAATATATGGTCCGCATCTTCTTTTTACATTTGATCACCTTAACACGATTCCCAGAAAGCTAGCTAGCAGGACAAAGAAAGAAAAGCAACTTCAGCTAGAGTACCTGAATAGCTCTGATGTTGAAGTGTCCTAGGTCCGCAAACATGGCCTCAGTTCCTAAAAGATATCAATATAATTAGCATTAATATAGGCTATGTAAATTAAAACGAAAGCAATTATTAACTAAACGCACCTGTTATACACAATACAATACCACCTAGGGATATCCATCCTTGTTTTCCATTTCTTCTGAAGTAGTCTACTATGTACTTGGGATTAAAAGCTCGTAAAACACCAACATCGTACTTAAAGAGATTGTATGCCCCGATACCACCAATAAAAAGAAACCAGATTGAGACTATAGGTGCAAATAAGTAACCAACTTTGTCTGTTCCGTATCGTTGAACTAAAAACAGCACAATGAGGATGGCAATTGATATTCCCGCGATACTATCTGGCACAAAATAATGCAATAATTTGTTACCGAGAGCTGCTTTTTGTATGATATCACACAGAAGCTAAATTCTAAAATGCTGAGTTTTGACATGGAACTCTGAAGCTACGCACTTCAAGCTTCTAAAGCATTTTTTAATAGAGTTGTTGGATTGGATCTGCTTCGAAGGGATTCAACTATTCAAGTTCTTTTCTGTTCAAAATTTCATTCATTTAACAGATGGTATATTGAGATATTAATTTTCAGTTGTTAACTATTTAATGGCTATGATCATCTGCATCAAAGTTGATCCTTTTCGGGTGGAGCACTAACATGATATATTTCTTTGGTCAACATTTCATCATGTAAAAATATGCCATGTTATTATTTATGTTACTAATGTTCTGAATTCAGTATAACATATATTACGTGTACCTTCTGATAGCGTGGTTGTTTTCTCCTTTATCCCTCCAACCGCAGAAAGCACTGCAAAACCAGTTTCAGACATCTTGTATTGGTAGTAAAATAGTAGATGGTAACTACGTTAATGAAAGCAATTAAGGTAAAAATAAAGACGAAGGTTAAAAGTTTTAGCTTTCAAAAAGATGATTGGGATATTATGCAGAAAAAGGTGATAAATGAACTTCAATGCTGGCATATCTATGTCGTGTAACTGAAATTTGTGGCAAAGATGTTTGCTGATTATTTCATAGAACTTGATAGCATATATATAAATACTAGCTACAGTTCTATCGTGTGTTTGGAGTGTATAGCAAATATAAAGCATCTCCTCTTCCTTTCTGTGTAAGATGACCTAAATGACCAATAACACTAACCAGAGATGCACGGAGTTAAGACTCCATCACCAATCACCATTGAAGTTCCTAGTATTGTCAGAAGAAAAAGAAGACTTTTCGCAAATTCGCTCTTCTCCAGTTTAGCCCTCATCCAGTAAGCTCTCCTCATTTGTCTTGTTGGCAATTCTAATGCGTAGCTCGAAACCATTGCATCTTCAGCCTGTTGGTTTGGTACCATGCTCACTTTTGCGTATCTGCTGATCAGGGAATATAGAGCAAATGTCCCCCCTGCAGGAGTAAAAGTTTATAGTTAATATGTGCGTTACAAATGTTTGTGTAAATGATGTAAAAATTAAAACTAAAAAAGAAATTTAGTGTTTTCTTGATTTTTCAATCGGCTTACATACATCGATCTCCATTTTTGACGCAAGTTTAACTACATTTTATTGACAAATTTACTTAAACATATGCGCGTGAGATATGAAATTAAGGTAGTGCACACTTAAGTCAGTCAGTAAAATTCAGTTATATTTTAGACAAATACCTATATATACGGAAAGAGAAAATGATAGGGCACCTACGTAGACAATATCAGGCACATGTAGGTCAAAAATAGCTGACGAAATTTCTAAATTTAATCTCTACCGTAAGATATAAAAAACTATTAAATAGATAACATTCTGACAAGATTTAATTTAATCAAAATAATATAAATAGTAAATAGAAACTATTTTTTGTACCAGTTGGATTAAAAGATGAAAGTCAATTTGTGGTCTAAATGAGCTAAAATTTTACCAGTATATTTTACATTTATAATTTTTCATATTCGACGGTCGAGATTGAATTTGAAAATATCATCGATCATTTTTTGCTGGCGATGTGCGTGGCATGTGTCCATAATGCCGCATTGGACTTTATTCCTATATATAAATGCATATATTGATCAATCAAAGCATAATAACGATGGTAGCTAGGAGAATGATCGAACTTAATTACCATCTCCATTGTCGTTAGCCCACAACACTATGAGAACGTACTTGATCAAAGGTATTAGAATTATGGTGTATATGATGAGAGAGAGAACACCCAACAGGTCATTCGGATCATTAATCCCATTTGTAAAGGTGCTAGAGTATACATAAAGAGGAGACGTCCCAATGTCACCATAAACCACTCCGATGCTCTGAAATGCTAATAGCAACGTCGTATTCCAGTTGCCATGCTACAAAAGTAAGAAGCATTAGTATAAGAGTATATATATATACAAGGTTTTTCAAATCTCGATCTAAATCTTAATATTCTACGATCTTACGATTTTATATCACTAAAACGATTATATTTCAAGTAAACCTTTTTTGAGTAAAATTCCATCCGAATCTCGATTTTTTTATAAAAAGTTTCCTAAAAAATTCTAAATTTTATAAATATACTAATTTTTTTAAATATTAAAAATAATTTTTATAAATCTTAATAGTATTAAAAAAAATTTTATAAAATTTATCGATATATTTTTAAATTTTATGATCTTAATTTAAAATTTCGATCTTACAATACTACTCAAGTGAACGATCATATCTAAAATCCGATTTTGACAACCTTATATATATATATATTTGTTCTTCAAATAAGATTCTTAGAACTATTTTTAAAGCTGCGTATTAGTTTTTCTTTCATGTTGTTGATAGTAGAAAGCATGCTTTGTATGAGTACGTGAAGCAAAGCTATATAATTCTTTTCTTTTTTTTTTTTTTGAAGTAGGAAATACCTTAGCTCCATGGGTGGACACGCCTGAAACTATCCCTGCTTCCATGTGCAGCGAATCAAGACGGGGAAGCCCTCCTCCGCCAACTGTAGCGTATCCATCATGTGCACCTCCAATCTTTACTTCTGTTATCTCCGGTAGTACAGCTCCATCACCTTCCCCATTGTTGTTGTGCATTGAATTGGCCGTTTGCATGCCGTAGAAAGCTTGCTCGTGTACTTCTCTCTCTCTCTCTCTCTCGCTCGCTCGCTCGCTCGCGTTCTTGTTGCTTTTATAGGCAATAGACGACGCAACAAGGTCAAGGCATCTTTAGCTCAAGAAAATTCCACGCATTGACGTCCGCAAAAGAAATTAAACGATACGGTTTGTGTTGTGTTGTTTTTTTTTTAAATTTCTGAGATAAAAAACACTATTGCTTCAGATTTCGATTTGACTTTACTAATTAGCCTTTTATGCAGTCCGTGAGTTTGTAAGTTACTACTGTTGTTGTGCATTGAATTGACCATTTGCGTGCCGTAGGAAGCTATCTCATGTACGTCGTAGAAACCTTTCTCGTGTACTTTGGAGTCTCTCTCTCTATTTCACGTGTTTGTTGCTGTTATAGGCAATAGGCGCAACTGGTCAGGACTAGCTCAAGAAAATTCGAGCCATCGACTTTTATCAAAGAATTAAACCATACAGTGTATTCTTTTTTCTTTCCTGAAATAAGATAAAACAAATGCTACTGATTTCGATGGACTTTGTTAACTAGTTAGTCTTTGATGCCGTCCTTTTAGCTACTTCTGTTGCTTTGTACCTAATATATTTATTTTCTTCCCGAGGTTGCAGTCGCAGTTTAATTAGCAACAATTATTCAATTTTTTATTATATCTTCAATTCCGATGCCATGTTAAGATTTTCATATTTATCAGTGAAACGCTCACCGATCACATCTTGATAATAGATTTATTTATATATATATACAGCGCACAATTGATAAGTCACCTCCCTTGTATCAATATATTAGTGAATTATTCATGAGTTTGCAGGCTTATTTTATTATCTGCGGTAAACAATAAGTTCCACGTCCTTGAAAAGCTCACCAATCACATCTTGATGATAGGTTTACTTTTATATGTATACACAATTGAAGAGTCACCTCCCTTGTATCAATATATTAGTGAATTATTTATGAGTTTGCAGGCTTATTTTATTATCTACGCTAAACAATCAGTTCCACTTCCATTGTTTCTTCACTCTCAACTATTTCAGATTCTCTTATTTGGCACAGATTTGTAATAATTGTCCAAAATAACATGAATTATTGAGAAAGACGACTAATTATTCGGCACCTAAACCAACAGACCTTATATTTTATCTCTTTAATTGTACGGTCCGTGGTTTAGAGTATTTTTTCCCCTTAAATTAGTCAAAAGTTTCATTTTTATAATCAATAATAGAATGAGATTCTACATTTTGATGTCATCACGTATATAAAAAAAGCATAAAATATTAGAATCTCTAGCGTTCTAAGTTCTAGTTCTTCTACTTTCCTTTCTATCCAGCCGCCTCTATTATATTAAATTTGCATTGCTTTCTTGTTGGATTTTCTTGGCAACAACCTTAGTTGGAGGAAGGTCAAGAGATGTTCAGTACTTAGAAGTACCAAGTGCAATGCATCTTATATGCAAAGATTGTTGTCCATGAAATTCTCAAAATTTGTCCTTTTTTAGTCGTCATATAATCACAAGGCAGAGCAATAAGAACACCGCTTAAAGATTTATATTATGTTAGATAAACCTGTTTGGTTGAGACTACTTGCAACTTTTTGTATTGTAGAATATTCTTAGAACTCTTAAAATATTTTTGATGATCACAAGTATTAAAATTTACTGTTTATGAATTATACTAATCATTTGAATCTAGTTGTTGAACTTAGCATAACATGAACTTGTAAGAAACACTACTCTTGGCACAAGTAAGAAGACGTTTTACACAAATCAGCCACAATATAATTAGCTAGTTTGTAGAAAAATGCATCCGGAAAAACTAAATCCGTCCTTGAAGTTATTTGAAGAGATGAGCCGAACAAAAAAATAGAAGATATGAACAAAGAAAAAATAATCTATTACATTAATTAGTGCTGAATCTGACCTAATACAAGATCATATCATAATATATTTCAAATCTCAACCTGACTTAAGTCATTCATCAGAGACAGATCAACACATAAACTCAGACTTAGCTGCAGCGACATATTAATAACGGAAGACTTAGTCAACTAGCTAATGAAATTCATTAGGGACCACACAATCTAAATCCAGCGGGCAAAATAAAAAAATTTGCACGAAGAGAATTTGAAGTTCTCGCTACTAGCGCTCTCACTAATTGCAACAAAAATTTCAAATTGCCTCAAGAGACGCTAAATTAAATGCTAAATGAAGATCTGGCAAGATCCCATCATGCCCACTCGGACCGGGCTTGGAGTGTCTCAATGGAAAGATCGATAATCAATAATGGCAACACATTGAAGAAAAGGTTTTAGAGATCGAGACGAATAGCGGCAACAAAAAAATTTCTCCAATGGCATGAAATTTAAGTGTTCAAATTTTTAGATATATAAAGATCAAGGTCAAAGAACCGAAAAAATATTGACGAATAGACAAGTGAGAAAATTAAAAAGACTCATCTATAGTTCCAATTTTTAGATATAAGTTCAAGCACATCAACTTCTTATCAGTCTTTCTTTTAATCTGCTCGTACGATTCAATTTGAAAGTTCTCATTCGTGAGATAGATCCCAAGTTGTAAAAAGATTTGTATTCTCTAAGATATGTTTAAGTGTGTTTGCATTTGGAAGTAAAAGACTTGGTGAAGCTTTCACTAATAAAACTGTTGTTGAAGGATTATAAGTACAACAGTAGACGAGTAGGTAGTGAGATTGCTGTGGGTTCATCTCAAGGGTTGAACTCAGTTAAGGTAAGTGTGCTTGGCCAAGCACTTTATCTAGGTATTGTTATTTCTCCAAACTAAGAAAAACTGTAATCACTCAAATAGAGTAGTTGTGAACGTAGGCAAATTTATTTGCTAAATCACGTAAAGTATATATTTTGTAGTGCTTGTGTGAATGTTTAATTTCTATATAAAAAAATTGTTACATTCTTTAACATCTCTATTCTGGAAGCTCTATTTTTCTGTCATTAAAGTGGTGCTATTAGATGAAAAACTCTTTCAATCTTATTCTTATCATTCAATATAAGTACATATATATAGACTCCTTATAAATCTAAATAAGAAGAGTTTTAAATAAAGAAAGATACCTAAATATAATTCTAAGAAAGATATCTAGAATAAAATATAATTCTAAAGAAAGATATCTAGAATAATATATTGTTGATTCACGCCAACACTCTCCCTTAAGTTGGTGCAAAAATATCATTAATGCCCAACTTGCTCAGTGAGTTATGAAAGATTTTGTTTGAAACTCCTTTTGTCAATATATCTGCTAACTGTGCCTCTGAAGTCACAAAAGGTAACTCAATTAATTTTGAATCCAGTTTCTCTTTGATGAAGTGTCGATCCACCTCAACATGCTTGGTGCGATCATGCTGTACTGAATTATGAGCAATATTTATTGCAGTCTTATTATCACAAAATAGCTTCATAGAACTCCTTTGAGGAAAACCAAACTCTGTCAATAATATTCGAGGCCATAAAAGTTCACAAACTCTATGTGTCATTCCTATATATTCAGCTTCAGTAGAAGATCGAGCAACTATTTTTTGTTTCTTACTCCTCCATGTGACTAGATTACCTCCAACAAATGTAAAATAGCTAGATGTAGAGCGTCTATCTGTCTTATCTCCTGCCCAGTCTGCATCAGTATATCCATCTATATTCAGATGATTATGTTTTATAAATAATAATCCTCTGCCTGGTGAAGATTTCAAGTATATCAGAATTCTGTTTACAGCTTCCATATGATCAACACTTGGAGAATGCATAAACTGACTGACAACGCTAACAGCATATGCTATATCAGGACGAGTATGTGATAAATAAATCAACCTACCACTAATCCTTGATATTTGTTCTTAGCTACTGGCACTTGATTAGGGAGCTCTGCTAAGTTATGATTCTCAATGATAGGTGTGTCGGCAGGTTTGCAATCGAATGTTCCTGTCTCAGATAATAAGTCAAGGACATATTTTTTTTGTGATAGAAAAATACCTTTCTTAGATCTGGCCACTTCAATGCCCAAAAAATATTTCAACTCTTCAAGTTCTTTCATCTCGAATTCAGAGGCTAGATATGTCTTCAATTTCCGAATTTCTTCATGATTATTACCTGTAACAATCATATCATCAACATAAATTATCAAAGCAGTTACCTTATCATTCTGGTTCTTCAAGAATAATGTATGATCAGCATTATTCTGTCGGTAACCATATCTGCTTAAGGCTTGACTAAATCTACCAAACCATGCTTCCGACCAAGACAACCGTACACAATTTGATTTAGCTTTCGTTAGCATGCTTCTTTATTGAATATGCCTGTATGCACGTTAAGTGGTACGAAGGACTTGAGTTCGGGCGGTGCGGCTTAGAGTTGATGGTTGGTACAACTATTTGCTTAGACTATATATATTTTCCTCCTAAATTAACGTTAGGCTTTCGACACAGATAGCATTTGTTTTGAAAATTCTGGCGTACTTTACCATTCTCGTTACATATTATGATTTATCCTTCATAATACATATGTCTGTACATGTTTATGTTTAATTGACATCATGTTTACATTTATTACTAGTATGTTCATATATTATAGGCTATGTGGCATAATTAGGAGAATATTTTAAAATACGTGTCAATATTTATATTTCAAATATGCAATATACATGTCAATATTTTTTCTTTCATATACGCATAAGTATAATCATGATAGCATTGAAGGGATTAGGCATAGCATGTTCATTGAATGAAAACCTATTGTGTTGTATCTACTTGTTAGGAACTTCATTAGTATGGAACAATGCAGAATCTGACAAGTATTGTAATAACCTATTATATTATATATGTTTGAATGAGATATTGATACGGTGGGTCTCATGAGATACTATGCACCGAGATATATGGATAGTCGATGGGTCTCAGAACATACTGGGCATCGAATTATGAAATATGAATTACCGATAGGTTCCATGACATACTGAGCACCGAACTTGCTTGTGGCTTTGATATATATAAAGGTATTACGTATGTATACTTGTATGATATACCTGATAGCGTGATGTGAGTTGAAGATGTGATCTCACTCGATCGCCTATCTTGTATGACTCTTACACTTGATGCATTCGCATACATCATTACATATACTTATTTGCATGGGTGCACTATGTATATGTATATATATTATAGCCTTGAACGTGTCCAATAACATTGTTTTATATTATCGTATATCTCTGCTAAGAACTGAATCGGTATGAGACGATTCAGGATTTAGTAGAATCTGATCTGATTTATCGTTGCATCTGCTCTATTTAGATAGTATTATAATGCCTACTTAATGCATTAGCTATCTAAATTGGGCATTCTACTGTTTTACCTTACTGAGACTGGGCTCACCCTCTTTTCTCTTCTTTGGCCTCCTCCAGATAGGTCAGAGGCTAGCGGACACCGATTAGATTCTATATTATTGGACCGAGAGCGTACGGATGGTATTCTATAAATCTTTTGGCATGTAGTTAGCTTTGTAATCCTTGAAGGGTATTGACTTTTTTTATACTTTATTGTATGTAGTATTGCGATGGTATTTATTTTGGATTGTAATAGATGTTACGGCTACTGGTACCCATTAGTGGTATTTTGTTTGTAAAATAATTTTTATGCTGGTCGTTTTTTTTGTTTTGGATTTTTGATGATAAGTATAATTATTATTACTTGTACAGGTTCTTCCTATTAAGTTTTTAGTGAAGAAAATGTCGAAATTTTCTTGAATACGGGCAAGTTAGCTTTATTGAGTTTTGGATTAGGCTTACTGGATTGGGCCGAATTTGGGCCTTGTCTGGACTTGGTTTAGTCCAGTACCAGTTAGGGTCTAGTTTTGGGTCTTGACAGATACGGAAGGAAGAACCATTCTCAAACCTTAAACGAAATACATCGATGAAGACAGCAGAGCTATGTCACTTAATGATAGGGTAATGAACTTACACTATTGCGCACTTTATTCAAGTGAGTTCAACCGAATATGATCCTACAGTACAACCAAGGAGATTTGGGACCAACTGAAAGTAATGCATGAAGTAACTACTCAAGTTAAAAAAAATCAGGGTAAAGCTACTAATGCATAACTACGAAAATTTCAAAATGAACAATGGTGAATATATTACTTAAATCTATACTAGATTCACTAACATTATAAACTCTTTGAAGAATTTATAAAAAGTCTTCAAATTATAAAAAACTCAAGTGGAAGATACTCAAACCTGTACTGCCTACTTTTGCATCTAAAGTTGATGAATTAAGGAAAACCCAAACTTTTCTCAGATGACACTGAATGAACTCATAGGCAAGTTAAAGGTAAAAAAAACTGATGATTGTCCTGAAGTGATTGCTTTCAAGAGCACTGTCTCCTACAAAAGAATAAATTCAAGAAAAAAAAAAAACAATGAAGAATTCCAACATAGAGATGACAACTCTGAAGGTAACTGCTACCATTGTAAGAAGACTGGACACTTTGAAATGAATGCACTCCTCTAAAGAAGACTAGAGGAAAGGATTTGAATAGAAATAAGACAATGGCTGCTTGGAGTGATAAGAATGAAACATTATCAGAAGAAAGTTAGATTGAAGCTGCAAATCAAGACGAGATCAATATCTGTTTGTTGGCTAATAGTGAACATCTAAGTGAAATAAATTCATCTGATTGTGATACTGATGATGATTTGCAAATTATTTTGATAATATCTAGATGTAAAGACAAAAAAAAACACAATTAGACTAAGCATGTGATCAATTGAGCAAGGAAATACTTACCTTTAAAATTGCTTTAGATGAGCCATCGTATATTCGTCAGCATCTCGATTCTGTAAGTATCTCCTCATCCAGCAAACAGACACATAGTATTGTCTTCAATAGTCAGTATATTGTTGATGAGTCTTGCTCCTTAAATCTACTTCAAAATATTTTTATTGTCATAGAAAAGGACATAACATAAATTCATGTTAGTATAAAAAGATTACAAACAAAATTAAAATAATTTGAGTTTTAAAAGGAACCACTAGTAGCACTAACTCTCTATGACCGAAAGTAATTTAGGTACCTAAACATTAAATTTTTCATTGTAGGGAAAAAAAGATGGTACATGGATAATGGCTGCTCCAAACACATAACAGGAAATGCCAAATTAATGTTTTACTTATTTGTAAGAACACTCTAGTGGAAATGTAAATCTTGATGATAACAAAAAATGTAAACTAGTAGCATTGTAAAATTGGAAACACTTTTTTTCTCTATATTGATAATATCTTACATGTACAAGGACTGAAGTACAATCGGCTAAGCATAAGTTAACTATGTTACAATAATTTTTAACTTTAATAACCAATTCTATTCAATCATCAATATGAATTCTAAAAAGGTAGTCCTATATGGCACGAGAGAAGGTATGTATATGTGCTATATATTGATGAACATCCTAACCCCAAAATCTGTGCACATTGACATGCGGGGGCCAGCAATGGCATTTGCCCGTAAGAAAATCAAATCAATTAGTTGTTGACGAGATCAAAAGAGGGCATTCAAAGAGGCCAACCTCTTCGGGTGGGTCTCTTCTCGGCAATCAGGATTTTGCTTGCTAGTCAAAAGAAAAACACTTGGCTGTGGCACACTTGACTTGATCACTGTAGCATAAAAAATTTGCCTAAATTTTAAAGTTCAATATAATGAAAGGCTTACCTGAAACAACCTTCAAACTTGAAAACTTTGTGACACATGCATGAGAGGCAAACAGGTTAAATCATCATTCAAATATAAATAGGTTGTCTCAACAAAAAGGTCACTCTAGCTGTTGCATATGGACCTGCTATTTAGATCTTCACGTGTTGCAAGTTTGGGACGCAAGTAATACTGTCTAGTCATTGTGATGATTACACCTGTTTCTGCTTGGTACATTTTCTTACATACAAGAAAGATGCATTAAAAGATTTTTCAATCTTTTTCAAGAAAAATTACAAAAATAAACTTGATTTCAAAATCATTTTATTTTATAGTGATCATAACAATGAATCTCAAATATTGTACTTTGATAAATTTTGTGATTCAAATGGTGTAGTTCATAATTTCTCTAACCCTAGAACCCCTCAAAAAAATGGACTTGTTTAAAAAAAAATATGGAGCTAATGGAAATGGCAAGAATCATGTTGCTTGAACAAATTTTACCAAAATAGTTTTAGGCTAAAGCTATAAGCACTGCATGCTACATCATCAATCGTGAATTCATTAAGCAAATCCTTAAGAAAACTCTTATGAGGTTCTGAAAGGTAGAAAGCCTAACATTGCATACATGATGTTTTGGTTGCAAATATTTTACGTTAAATAATGGAAAGAACAGCCTTGAAAAAATTGGCCAAGAGTGATCAAGGTATTTTCTGAAATACTCTTCAACTCTAAGGTATATATGGTGTTTAACAAAAGCACCTTAACTTTTGAAAAGTCTCTTTATGTTATTTTTAGTGAAACTAACAGTGGGTCATAAAAAATGTCAAATTTGGATGAAGGGCTAGATGCTGACAGAGAAGATATCTTCATTTTAGTTGGACGGCAACTCATTGTCCTAAAGGAAGATGCGGATGATGACCAACCGGATGCAATAATATCGAGAATGAAAAAAACTTTGATGAACTACGAGGTCATATAGAAACTAATGAAATAGGCCAAGACCATTCCAACACAGGTCAAGTCGCTGACAAGAAAATATAATAGGTAATGTAGATGAATGCATAAAAACAAGATCATATATCGAAGGTAACTTCATTGAATACATAGCCTTCGTTTCTAATCCAACAAACATTTTGAACCAAAATGTTTGTTGGATTGTTTCTATGTAAGAGGAATTAAATCAAATTGAACAAATTAACATATGACATTTAGTTAGTAAACTAGCTCATAAATTCATCATATGAACTAATCGATTTTTAGAAAAAAATGGAAATAATTTTAGAAACAAAGATAGGTTGATAGAAAAAAGATACAACCAGAAAAAAGATATTTAATTTGATGAGACATATGCCACGGTTGCTCGTCTTGAAGCTATAAGAATATTATTTCTATTTGCATATTATAAATATTTTAAATTTTTTCAAATAGATGTTAAAAGTACATATTTTTAAATGGTTTTCTTACCAATCTTGGCACAAAAATGGATGTTATAAGAGGATTATGCTTCGAAATACTGGCACAAAAATGAAAATCTTACCAATCTTACCGAAGCAACAAATCATGTGGGTAATACCTCTACATTTCTTCTTGCTAATAATGATTCAAGTATTCACAATAATGCATAGTATTTTGATTCGAGTGCTAGTAACCACATGTGTAGAAAGAAATAACTTTTTATGAAACTCATAGAATGTGTTAATGGAATCGTGAGCTTGAGAGATTCCTCAAAACTCCCAATTGAAGGTAAAGGGAAGATCAAAATCTACCAAATGGATTGCAAGCCATAATATATTTTCGACGTTTATTATACTCCTAATACAAAAAGCAATATTTTTAGCATCGACCAATTATTCGAAAAGGGTTACAAAGTTCATACGGGAAACAACCATCTTTGGTTGGAAAATTCAAATAGAGGTCTCATAACTTGTGTTAAGATGACAATGAATCGTTGTTTCCCTAACATCTAAATACGAGAGTTGACAAATATTTTCAAGGACTCGTGCAGAATGAGTCATGCAGATTGCATCTTCGTTTTGACCATTTGAACTTTAATGGCTTGAAGTTATTATCTATGACTGGTATTGTTCGAGGCCTACCAATAATTGAACCACATAATATATATGCGAAGGATGTGTAATTGGCAAGCAACCACAACTTTCTTTTCCTAATAGAAAATCATGGAGAGTAGAGGCACCATTACAACTTATTCATATCAACATCTGTAGGCTATTTGACCCTGTCTTTTTGGGAGATAACGAATATTATTACCTTCGTTGATGACTTTAATAGAAAGTTATGGGTATATTTTCTTAAAGAGAAGTCTGATATCTTTTTCACTTTAAATATTTTACAGCTCTTGTTGAAAGGAAGAGTGGCCACAAGATAAAAATTCTCCGATCTGACAGAGGTGGTAAGCACACCTCAAATATATTTCAAAACTATTGAAGTGAATAAGGTATAAAAACGTAGTTTATTACTGTCTCCAAACCACAGCAAAACGACATCGAAGAAAGAAAGAGTAGAACCATCCTCAACATAACAAAAACTATGATCAAAGAAAAGGAATTGGCGGATCAATTCTGGGCAGAAGCCGTGGCGTGTTCAGCTTATTTGCTTGATCGATGTCCTACAAAGATGGTGAAGAATAAGACACCTCAAAAGGCGTGGAGCGAATTTAAGCCAAATGTCGCACACTTAATAATTTTTGGGTGCATTGCATATGCCCAAGTACTTGAAAACAAAAGAAAAAAGCTTGAAGATCGTGGTGAAAAATGCATCTTCATCGGATATAGCGAGAAGTCAAAAATATATAAGCTCTACAATCCACTAACCAAAAAATTAGTGATTAGTAAAGACGTTATGCTTAGTGATGAACATGTACGGAACCGCAGTGAACAAATTTTCAAAAAACATTTAGTGGTAGATGAATCTGATGAGCCCCTACATGAGGTACCACCACTAACAACACTCATATCTACTCAACATACTACACTTTCTTTTATTAGAGATTCTTCATCTTATGGAAAAAGTAGTAATAGCGGATCTTCTACGCAACGGAGTTCTATCAAAATCAGAAGTTTTAGGGAGATCTATGAGCAGATAGATGAAGACGGTGAGTCTAATCTTTCTAGCTATATGCTGATCATGAACCTCTCATATTCGAACAAGCTGTAAAAGAGAACTGTTGGCGATTAGCAATGGAGGAGGAGATCCAAACTATAGAAAAGAATGACGCCTAATAGTTGACAACACTTCCCAAAATCATAAAGCAATATGTGTTAAATGGGTATACAAAATTAAGGGCACTGCTGATGGCGATGTTAATCGGTACAAGACTAGACTTGTAGCGAAGTGTTAAAAACAAAAAATACGGCATCTAATATGCAGAAGTCTTTGCACAAGTTGCTCGACTTGATACTGTAAAGCTATTAATATATTCTACAACTCATCATAGATAGAAGATATATCATCTAGATATCAAGTCAGTATTCTCCAATAGTATTCTTGAAGAAGAGGTATACATCCAGCAACCAAAAGGTTCTCAAGTGAAAGGGTAAGAAGACAAGGTATATCGATTAAAGAAAACTTTGTACGGATTGAAGCAAGCACCACGAGCGTGGAATTGTCGAATGGATGGTTATTTTCATCAAAATGGCTTCATCAAATATCCTTATGAGCATGTCATTTATATGAAGAGGAACCACAAAGGCGAGTTTCTAATTATTTGTCTTAATATTGATGATTTGTTGTATATGAAAAATAGCCTTGAGATGCTTCAAGAATTAAAAAATGATATTCAAAGAATTCGAGATGACGGATAATGATTTCCTTACTGTCGAAGTAAAACAACAAGAAGATAGGATATTTATATCTCAAAAGAAGTACATAAAGGAGATCCTAAAGAAGTTCAAGATGAACAATTATAATCCGGTGAACATTCCAATTGCCACAGAAACAAAGCTATTAAAAGAAGGAATGGAGATTAAGTTAACTCAACTCTTTTCAAAAATCTTGTTGGTAGTTTGAGGTATTTGACGATCACAAGGCCAAATATTGTTTATGCAATTGGATTTATGAGTCGCTATATGAAGACACAAAAGGAGTTTCATTGGTTAGCTGCGAAGAGGATTTTAAGGTACACCAAAGGCTCACTCAATTTTGGTCTATTTTATACTTATGGTGAACCTGCAGAATTAGTAAGCTATTCAGATAGTGATTGGGGTGGTGACTAAGATGAGAGAAAAAGTACAACATTATATGTTTTTTACTTTAGATCAACTGCATTTTTATAGAAATCAAATAAGCAAAGTATTGTGGCTTTATCTTCATGCGAAGCAGAATAGGTTGCAGCAGCATATACAGTGTGTGAAACAATTTGGTTGAGTAATATGTTAAAAGAATTGAATCGTCCACAAGAAAAATCAATAAGAATATTGGTTTATAATCAGTTAGGTATATAACTTGCAAAGAATTCAGCACATTATAGAAGAAGCAAACACATAGATACACTTTCACTTTCTCAAAAACCATATAAAGCAGAATACCATACAGTTTGAGTATTGTCATATTATGGAGCAAGTAGTAGATATTTTAACTAAATATTTTCCAATTGAACATTTCAAAAGGCTAAGAAAATGCTCGGTATAAAAAAAGTTTTGATTTGAGGGGGTGTGTCGAAATATCAAATCAAAACTCATGTATTCATGTGAGAGTTTCTCAAAGCATTGAAGAAAGAAAGTGGCTATGATAGTAGATAGCACATAAGTTACTTAGAAGAATTAGTGGGTGAGTTAAAATGTTAGTAATGGTTATAAGTTTAATTTTATTTAATGTCTTAGTTAATATAATGGTTGGTTGTAATGCGATATAAGGATGCTTATAGCATGTTGTTTTGCATCAAGTAAAAATAATAAAAATTTTCAAAAGAAAAGTTATTTTCTAAAGAAAGCTTCCAATTTTTCTACTTATACAATTCTAAGTTCATAAACTTAGAACCAACAGGTCAACCATGGAGGTGCACGATTTCATTTACGAAAAAGAACAGTAATGATTAAAGTAGAGTTGGGGGTGCTTCAATGAAACGAAGTGAGCATATTCGGAAAGCTAGTGAACGACCTACATACAATGACATCTTTGCCTTACACCACAGTAAGTTATCAATAAAATCAATAAAATGTATGTCCATATCTTGTTGGGGATTGGCTAAGGATGAACAACCGGGCAGCTCGAAGTGTCTTTGACTTAGCCCGAACACATGTGACACATGTAGCTATATGCTTTGTATATCCATGGAGAGGCCCTTCAAGTAGAATTGGCCAGAAAGGCATTTTTAGTTCCTCCATATCTAACTTGAGCTAGAATTATGAGCCTCGAATAATAATATATTCAAAGAGACTGGGCATTTGACATGAAAACTTGGCCTTTTTGCAGGATGAGCCTTATTTCCCTCGATGATTCGATGTTAGAAGAGTCTTTAAGAGTCGTCCTCATGTTAGGCATGTCTTAAATCATCTCAAAGGAAAGACAGAAGGGTGGTAAGAGCGGACAGAGAATGGTCTATGCTTTAGGACAAAGCATTGGTGGATAATGTTGTGCTTGCTCTCTCAATATTCAGTCTTATAGTTATATCCCAATATTTTGATAAGCCATTTTAGTTGATCCAGTGAAGACAACCATTGTTCAAGTATGGATGACGACGCAAGTATGGATGGATGCCAGCACTGTACAATAGGAACTAATGCCATCAATTTTTTTTTTTTGTAAGTTGTCTTTGTCGACGCAGTAGGAGAGAGAGCCTTTGTGGAGTAAGCTATGGGACGATTAGCTTTAGTAATGATAGTTCCAATATGTTTGTTTCAAGCGTCAACTTTGACGATGAAGCAAGCACTAGAGTTCTTGTCATGGTTGCCTTGGGCCGACTGAAGGCATCATCCCAGTAGCAATCTATGTGTAGGAATCCATTTTCGTTAGGAGGTCAAAGAGGCATCGATGTTACCATAGTCCTTAACAAAGAGTTAATAATAGCCCATCAACCTATGAAATCCGCATAATGTGGTCAGTGAGGTTGGTATTGGCAATTATAACATACCTCAATCTTAGAAAGGTCGGCGGCGATACTATCTTCGGAGCAAAACAATGCATCCCAAGTATTCCAGTTGGCAGCAACCAAATCGACACTTATTGCGGTTTCCATACAATCTTGCTTGGACGTAAGATGGAGAAGACTGTTTCTAGATACACCAAGTGTTCCTGCTAATACTTGATGTAAATCAAAATTTCATAAAAATGAAAGAGACAAACCATCACAAGTGAGGCAGAATAAGTCATCCATTAATGACCGAATGGTTGCCAAAGTATTTGTTAACCCAAATGGCATCATCAAATTTGTAAACCCGTCATGGGCACGGAAGATAGTCTTGTGGATGTCGTCATCTTTTACATGAATTTGATGATAGCTTGATGTGTTGAGCTTGGAAAAACATTGTGCCATGTAGCTCATCTAAAAGCTCGTCAATCATTGGAATTGAAAATTTATCCTTCACGATAACATCATTTAATGACCTATGTCGATACAAAATTTGCAAGAACCGTTTGTTTTTTTTTCCTTAACAAGCAACATCGCCAATGAAAACGCTGAAGAGATTGGGTTAGTGATTCCTTACGACAACATCTCCTTAACGGTATGCTCAATTTATGCTTTCTATATATGAGGGTACTAATAAGGTTGAATATTTAAAGGGGCGCCCAGGCAGTACAAGGATACTTTGATCATGCAATAGCCTAGGTGGATACCCAATATAGACTGCAAAAGCGAGTTATGTTTGGAGGGTAGTGACTGCAAGTCGTCGGGTAGTGGTATGGATTATTCTATTGGTCAGTACAGGAGATTTCAAGCAGCCGTATGGAGCACAAGTTAGAGCCAGGGAAATGGCTAGTTAACTGAGACACGTCGCCTTCGTGAATATCTTTCAGCACAAAATTTTGGTTACATAGGGTGAAATGCATTTCAGTGCTGCAATAGTTACACAAGATATCACCTAAACTTTAATCTATTGAATTCTCAAGACAAGGTCTATCAAGGGAAGAATAAGCATCAACAATATGATCCACACCTTGCACTTCTAGAGGTGCAGCAAGAAATTCAATGGAGTAAGGGAAGCCATCAACAAGCTCAATTTCAAAGGACTGATAGTAATGAGTGGTAACGCAAGTTTTTGACTAGCCTTTCTGCAATAAAGTTGTGAGTGCTTACAGTATCAATTAGAATAAATAACTGTTGCTTTGTAATCATGTTGATATTGCATTAGATTTGAGGGCCAACAAGAGGGATAAGGTTTAAACATCTTCTATAACATGGGTGTCTAGCGCCTCTATTGTTGGCTCATCATCTTAGTCAAGTACCACATCGCCGCAATTGAGTACAACCTGCTAGCACACTTATGCCCTCTAGTGTATTTTATCTCGCAATACCAACACAACCCTTATGCTTTTGCGAGTACTGATGTCAACTAAATAGAGGATTATACTGCAAGTTGACTGCTTCGATTGATTACTTTTAGAGGTATTCGTTGCTGCAAATAGTACAGTAGGTAAAGGCGTTTGTAAACGCAATACTGTTGCGATGCGACTATAGGAAAACCTAGATGAACGTATCATTGGAGATTTATAGTGTTCCTCTTTATCACACATATGATGAGCAAGCTTGTATTGTGTTTGTAAATCTTTTGATTTTCTGCTCATTACCTCTAAAGAAATCCAACGAGATAGTCTGACATAAAAATGGCCAATAAGGTCCTCTTCGTTGGTGAAGGGCAGCCTTAAGCGTAAATCTTCGAAGGCTTTTGATAGCCAAAGAGGGAACATGTTTTCTGTGTTGTTTCAATGAGTAGCTAGATTCTTGAAAGTGGATGAACCAATTGAATGATAAAATCACAAATTGATTTCTCAATAAAAGAAGTACAATATATATATGGTACAAAAAATCTAAATTAGGAAGAATATCTAATATCTAAACTAAGAAAGAAATATAATTAAATATTTCAACACTCCTCCTCAAGTTGGTGCATAGATATCATACATGCCCAACTTGTCTAAAAATTTTGAAAATATATGTTTTGAAACTGCTTTGGTAAGAATATCGGCCAGTTGCTTCCGATCGAATCTTAGCTAACTCCAAAAAAATTTTATCCAACTTCTCCTTAATAAAGAACCTGTCTACCTCAACATGTTTTGTGCGATCATGTTGGACTCGATTATGTGCTATATCACATATTGCATACTGTTAGAAATAGATATAGTAGATAATTGATTTACAAATGACAGATTTGATTCTGACAGCCGATAGTTAGACATATAATGACTCATAAGATATTTGGTTTTACTAGAAAGTTCAGATTCATAGGTAGGCTTAGGAATACCTCTATTATGACGGTGTGGTAACTGTTTTCTGAATGCTTCAGACATTGGGTTAAGGACATCCTCAGCATTCGATTGGTTTGGTATGTCTGTTGATTGCGGAGCGAGGGACTCTAGATTAGATGAAATTGGTGCCATACATTCAGTTTCTGATTGTTCAATATTTTCATTCACTGTCACACCAAATAAGTCATCATTAATTACTTCTGATAGAAAGTTATCGCCACTGTTGTCCACTACTTGATAGGCAAACTCAGACAATCCACTTTTTTCTGAAGAGTGAGACTCATAATCTAAAGTCTGAATTTCCTTAAAATTCTCCCTTTGAAGTTCGGCCTCAGCAGAAAAATACATTATATCTTCATGAAATACAACATCCATTGTGATAAAAATACGCTTAGTTGGAGGATGATAACACCGATACCCTTTTTGAGACATAGCATACCCAAGAAAGACATATCTTAAAGCTTGAGGACTTGTTACGTTGGTGATGATGAAGATGTATAAATGCCACACAGCCAAAGATACGGGGGAGCAAGTTCGAAGCTGCTGGTGCAACAACTGCTTCCAAAAGGAATGCAAATAGTGTTTTAAAATCTGTAGAACTTGACCGTACCCGATTGATAAGATATGCTGCAGAAGCTAGTGCTTCTCCTAATAAGTTAACGGCAAATGGGCATCTATCAATAAGGCACGAACCACTTCCAATAAGTGTCTATTTTTTTTTCATCAACTCTATTTTGTTGGGGTGTATTAGGACATGTAGTTTGATAAATTATCCCATGTGCTTCTAAATAATGCTAAAATGCGGAACACTTATATTCTCCACCGTTGTCACTGCGAAAAACTTGAATTTGTCAATTGTACTGAGTCTGAACCATCTTATGAAATTTTTGAAACAAGTAGCTCACTTCACCTTTAGACTTCATCCAAAAAAGCCATGTCATTCTGGTACGTTTATCAATAAAAGTAACAAACTATAGCGATCCACCTAATGTAGTAACTTTAGATAGACCCCAAATATCAGAATGTATTATCATAAAAGGTAGTGGACTTTTATACAAACATAACCGGAAAGAAGTACGATGACTTTTTACCAGTTCATAAACATCACATTGAAAACTAGAAACTTCAAGTTTTGCAAATAAACTGGGAAATAATTTTTTCAGATAACCAAAAGAAGCATGCACCAGCCGTCGATGTAATAACAAGATTTCTGATTTCATCTTCTCACCCTTTAAGCCATCCACTGTCAAAGCCTGATGCAACTTATATGAACTCTTTGGCACTAAATCCAAGTAATACAATTGCCCTCGCTTATACCATAACCAATCGTCTGCTTTGTTTGGATATCCTTAAACACACAAAATTCAGGCCAAAAAATTACAACGCAAGATAAAGTTTTGGTTATTTGAGAGACAGACAAAAGATTATAACACAAGGATAGAACAACTAAACTGAATCTAAACTTAAACTATTAGTGAGGTTTACAGATCCTTCGCCAATAACAGAGTTCAAATTACCATTGGCAGTTGAAACAAAATTTTGTGAGGAAGATTTAAGGTTTAAGACATGTCTAGAATCAAACGTCATACGATTTGTAGCACCAAAATCAATTATTCATATACTATTAGAGACAGGTGTAAAAGTATATAAAATCTTACCTCCATTGTCTGCGGTAGCTACTAATACTAAGCCCTTTGTAGCACCATCATCGTCCTATATCTTCGTCTCAACAACTGCAGCAATATGGTCCTTTTTGGAACCTCGCTTCTGCTGATCACGACTATGATTCCACCATTCTGGATATCCAATAAGTTCAAAGCACTTCATTTTAGTATGGCCAGATTTATTACAATGAGTGCATTTCGATGTTGACTCTTGTGCAGTCTTAAAGTGTGTCGCATTTGTACGATCATGCCGATATCGTACCATCATAGCAGAATCTTCAGAATTTTTAGACTCAGTTTTCATAGTAAAGCGACATACCACCTCACGACGAATCAATGAATAGCATTCTTCTAGATCTGGAACTGATTCTTTACGAAGGATCTCTCCATGAATCTGTTCAAAATCACTATCCAAGCCAGCAAGAAATATGTATACTCTTATTCGCTCAATGGACTTTCTGTATGCCAAAATATCATCGGGATCTTTCATGACCACCTTATCACGATGGTCTAATTCTCGAAAAATTTCGGTCAATTCTCCATAATATTCAGAAATAGATTTTTCAGTCTGTTTAGCAGTAAATGTTTTTTGGTTCAAAGAGAATACCTACATTTAATCACTCCAATCATAAAACGCCTTCGATAAAGCACCCCAAATCTCCCGAGCAGTAGGTAAGCGTAAATAGCGTTTTATAATTTCTGGAGTCATGGACATAAGTAGCCATCTCTTCATACTCTGATTTTCAGGATACCATTTTTCATATTCAGCATCTGATTCATCATGTAGTTTTGCCTTACCACGTATATAAGAAAGCTTCTCTCTTTCAGCAATGTGCATCTTCATTAATTGAGAATATTATAATTAGTCTCTTTAAGAATAATTTCTTAATTGAATGCACCTTCTGATTGAATGATAACTGGAGTGGTTCCACACATAACTGCTGCACTCCCCTAACCCCCCCCCAATAAATCATATAAGTTTGTTTATAGCTAGTATCCAAAAGAGTTCTTCTCCTAATAGAACTTTACCTAATGGCTATAACCTGCTTATAGATCATAGTTTCTAGTTATGGTTGCACTTCTATAGGATAATTCAACTAAACTTCTAGTGAACTTATTGCTCGACATATTACTAAGTCTGTTAACATATCTAACCTACAGACTCCGATCAACTTCTTTCTCAATTGGCTTATCTGGTTATCTTAGATTTCAGTTGGCTTTGCATGGATGTCTTAGTTGGTCTCTGTTTGTAGATTGTGCGTACCAGTAGTTGATGTACCTTTCTATTACACGCAAGTCATGTTTACATTTGTATTGTGTTTGAAGTGCCCATGTACTCAAGTACCTATAGGTCTCAGAATAACCGAAGCAAAATGATTCTCTTCTTCTTAAGCACCTTCCTGAGAACCTCTCTGGACATCCTATTTTAATCTTCCTTTCATCTTGGCAAAATCCAATTTTAAGTTGCTATGTTTGTATGTTGCTAGTACGAGTTTTGCAAAATTGTGTCTTGTTTCACTGAGAACTGGAGGGAAGAATATCTATGGCCGCACCTGTAAAAATGAAAACCTCAAGTGTAAGAAGGTTGTCATCAGCGACTCTGGTGAACTACCTGCAGTCTGAAGCAAATTAAAAGCCTGATAGATGCTCTGTCCGTTCCCTCTCAATTTTGTTGTGCGTATAAGTAGCTACATTAGTTAAAAGCTCATGTGAGCTTTTTGTATAGAAGCTGGGCTAAGTTTTTAAAATATTGTTGTTGTTATAGTATATGTACAGCATATTCATAATATATATCTATTGAACATATTAAAATATGATCGATTATATAAATAATTTTACTGAATTGAGTGTGTTGAATTAGTTCAATAACATATATTTCTTAATTTTTCTAATATTAATGTATAACTATTTACTAAATTAAAAGGTTAAAATACATAAAAATTATTAACTTTATTTTTTTATGAACAATCTAGCACAATATTATTTTCAAAACTCACTTTTAAATATAACCAAAATCAAAAGTGAACTTACTAGTTAACTTAGCCCGGTCTATTAATTTGGCCCAAACAGCCAAGCCGGGCCAGCCCAGTCCGCCCATTTTTGTACTTATAACTACAGTCAAACTTGAATATCAAGTTGCGCATCAGAAGTTTTATCTTTCATAAAAATCAAAGATATGTGGAAAAAGCAAAGTAAACCCACATTCAGTTTCTGATAATACTAGAAAAAGATGCAGAAATATGTATCGGGTGGCAAAAGTAATGCAGCAAAAGACAATTTCGAATAATTACAAAAGTAGAGGCTGATACCATGTCATTACTGAGAAGCTCTAGCATTATAACGATCATAAAAATACTGTGTTCCTCCATTGTGACACAACAAAAATTATTTGAATCATTTGAACTAGCTTTCTCTTTTGAAGAACTTTTACAAAGGTAGATTCAATGGTTTGACCCTGTAATTTCGAATTAAGAAACAGATAGAAGATTGACCTCCCTTGTAAATCAGGGAAACAAGGTTGAGGGCTTGAGCTCAGTGCAATGGGACTAGCCTTTCCTTGCACAACAATAGAAACATGAGGATTTGCATCTTGGTAGAGCAAGACGCTTCCCATTACTTATTACACATTAATGCATTAAGATCACATTGGTAAAAGGCATGCCTCGCGATTAGAATCTATGCAGTATGAACCATTCAGCTTACAATGAAACTCTACAAATGCAAACCTCAATCTTTTTGTAACACCAACTTCCCGTTAAGGAATCTGCAAAGGACCTTTACCTGTAGGCTGTAGTGTTTCTGAAGAATATGGTATTGCAAAACATCTATTTCATTGCCAATGATCCCAGCTTGGATAAATCAGGAATCCAAAATGACAACTCAGATGATCCAGTTGTAAACATGAGGCTTCCTGGGGCCCACTTGATCAAAGGAGGCTCAGTATCAGTGCTCGCCCAGCAGGCAACCTGCAATAATAATTTAACAAGTATGTTAAGAAACATCAGAAAAATAAAACTAAAAGAACTTTGTAACCAAAAAGTAGAAAGAAGGATTACTTTGCCACTCCGCACACTCCAGGCAAAAACACTGCCATCACCAGAACCTGGAGAGAGAATAAGTCATGAATCACAATTTAACAAATGTTGAACTGGTGACAAATTCAAACAAAATAAGAGAGCATAATATCAAAGTAGTTTTCAAAAAGTAAGGTACAAACAAGAAAGAAGAAACTTAGGCTTCACTTTTGCCTTTTGTCTTTAGTAAAGGGGTTCAGATATATGCAGTCAAATGTTACCTGAAACAATAAACATGCTATCAGGGCTAAAAGATGCCTCCAAAGTTGCACTGCTTGATACGGGCTTCACATTGTATGTAGACATCTAGAAAACACAAACGGCAATCACGGACCATGGTAATATCAGTAAAGGTTGACCTCTTTTCCTAGAAAGTCAATTTTTCATGCTTCCATTTAAATTATATTTCTAGTTGTGGAGACACCCTAGACTAAAAAGGCATGTGTTTATGAATAAACTTACGAGTGTTCCTCTGAAGGAGTCTAACAAATGAATATGTCCAGCCGTAGTTGTTAGAAGCATTAGCCTGCCGTCATTGCTGAACTTCAGAACATTGGCATCAGATGTATCTCTTCCAACAGAAAATACCTCAAAAGGACCCTACAAAACTTAAGCCAAAAATAAAGTCAAAAAGCACACTTAAATATAGTCTATTGTTGTTTCTAACCTTCTCAAACTGGCGAGCGTCAAACATTCTTATACTGCCCCCAAAGGCAATTGCAAAAACCATTCCCTGGTCATCATATGAAACTGCTGGCCTTCCTTGTACACGCAATAGACCCTAAAATTAGAGAGGGAGATAAGGAAAGTTGACAAGAAGAGAACAAATCTACCGCCTAAATTCAATTTATTAGTTCCACCTGAGCCTTCTCAGTTCTTTGATCCCATAACAAAACAGTTCTATCAAGAGATCCCGAGATAAAGTACTCCTTTCGAGGGCACAAAGAAAGCGAAACAACTCTGAAAAGATGATGAATAATTACTCCAGATAGAATGTAGTATCTTATACTAGAAACAAGAAAACAGACATACCTATCATGGTGGCCTTTGAAATATCTCAAGTATTTGTTATCATTCAATGACAAGAGACGAAGTGATTCTGAGAATATCTCTATTAGTGCATTTTATGAATGTGCAATAACAGATAATCACTTTGAACTCACCATCCCAACCATTTTTGGAAGAGTATATAACTGTTGTTGGATGATCTGTAAAGCAGACAAGATCAACACCATACTTTTTGCTATTGATGGTCTTCAAACACCTACAACAGAAGCATTCCACTAAGCAAACAAAACTGACCAATGAATAGCTATTTTAAATGAAATTTTTTCTAAAAAAAAGAGAAAAGCAAACTCAAAAAAAATTTTAAAAACGTTAAAGTAAAAGTCTCCAGCTTATATACCATCTAAAGAACATGAGATACTTAATCACAATAAAGTTGCATGTTTATAATAGCTTGGTGTCTATCCATAGGAATCTGAGTCCTGAAATAGAAGCCTTTCCGGAGAATATAAGAAATAAAATTCTAACTACATACATAAGACTAACTGATGTAGAACACAAAAGGGAAATGAAGATAGATAAAACCAAGCGCGATGAAGAACAAGGAAGAAACCAGATGAAAGAAAAAGAACACCACAGCAAAATCAACTCATAGCTTTCTTATTCCATAAACCCGAGCAGCTACGTACAATAACTCAATGCTTCTCGGTTCTTAGTTTTGAAGGCTAACATACTTAGAAGGTTGGAGCATTTTGGAATTAAGAAGTCAGAAGAAGAAAAGCTAGAAATTAGAACTTGAAAACAATAATTGTGGCTGAAGCAGAGCAGCCAGAGTTAGTCTTAGGAATCCTGATCATAGTTAATCAATGGCTAAAATTTGTTAGAATGAGTCAAGATAAACGGCTTAGATGTGAAAAACAATGTTCACAACCATGTGCAGGACATGGGAACATCACCTGATTCTCTAAGACAAGATTAGTGGTAACAAAAGGAGATAGTGGTAGCAATGTCAGAGAAGGTGAGGGTTATTGAAGAACCGAAAGTCTACAACAACCAAACCAAATATTTAAATGCAAATATAGTAGGTTTTGTTCCATGTACAACGCACTAAACATCTACAAAATGTCATAGAATTCAAATTTGGAAATGCTCTTAGAATTCTATGTAATTTCTAGTTGTCTTAAAGACCATGTGGAACTTAGAGCATGCTCCTGTGGAGATATATTTGTTGTTTCTGATACTAGTGACAATTATTATGTGTATCTGAACTCTACAAAAATATGAATCTAGCTCATTTGACAATGATAGAATCGTGTAAGGACTTGCCAACTGTTATGAGAATTAACACTAACAAAGTACAGTATCTGTATCAATGAACTCTAAGATAGTGTCTTTCTATGTAAACCATCGTGACCATCTTGTGGGTACAACAACCTACACAAAAACGTATACAACATTTATGTTCAAAAATAAAACAAACTTTTCAGAATTGAATAACTAAAATTACAATTGTTGAAAGTTTTGGACTTCAGATGAAAGTTCAGAAAAGCGGAGTCAAAAAAATACATGCACTAGAGTAGACGCTCAGAGAATGTATGGTAAGAGAAAATACAAATATGTATGAAGTTTAGCAAATCTGGGGATTACAACTCATTATACTATAGGTTTCTCTAGAAAGGACAGACGAGGTTACCTGGCACGGATTGTCTCCCTTTATTCCTGTAATCAATATATTCTTTATATTATGCAGTCATAATCACTATGTTATAAAAATATTTCTAAAGACGGGAGACATATCCAGTGAAGAACCATTATTGTATGAAAATAGATCATAATTCATATAACATGCTCCCGTAACCACAAGGGCAATATCAACAAGGAAATGGATAGAAAGAACATATATCATCTTTCTTTCCAGTAGAGAAGGGAGACAATATTTTCCAGTAACCTTAATGGCCATACTGTTTCTCATTCTTCCTTATAAGCAAGTTAGTAATATCACAATGAAAAATAGTGTGGTAGTCCAATTAAAACATCTTCAAGCAGAATATATAAGAATAAACTGGGCAACATATGGTCAGCAAAGCTAGTTCCACTTAAAACGAGAGCATAAAGTAAACGACCACATTGACATCATGATGGAGAAAAATGTACTTACATTGCATTCTGAACATCATAAAGGCGAATTGATTCATCATCACTTGCCGTCACAAGGTAGCTGGTCGACCTGTGATAATCCATTGAACTTATCCTCCCGTTCTGTATTCAAAAGAGATGTTAAGCTATATACTTGTTGAAGAATACCAGCAAGAAGATTGGTCATGCTTTGAACTTTGAAGATTGAAGTAATAGATAATGTTAATTACTGCTGGTTGCGAATTCCTGGCATAATATAACAGTTATCATTGATTTGATTATGCAAGCAAGAGCAAATAGACTCAAATAGTAAGAGAACATACTCTTACACGTCTCAAGAATATTCTTTCAATAAGTTAGGCAAGCAAGAAATAAAACTGTCGCTATAAATCAAGAACTTGGTAGCTAATATATCTAGAATTTGTTATCTAGAGGAAATTAACACACTAAGCAAAGTTTAATTCCCAGAACGCAATATATAACTAGCATTCAAAGCGGGTGATGGTTGTTATAATTTCTAAACCCTGTATAATCATGCAAGCATTTTGGGATGACCTTCTATATGGCAAGCAATAAGAGAATTCATATGTTAAATATGTAACCTGGACATCATGATGTATAGGCGAAGAAGGCTTGTATGAAAGGAGGAATATATCATATACTTGGGTCTTGACCAACCAATAACTCAAGCATTTGCTATGAGCTTTTTAAAATTGAATTTTATATCAAAATAGTATTTTATGTAGTATACGAATTGTGTAGATAGAACAACTATCGATTAAAGGATGCACAACTAGTATTTATCAAGCTAAAAATCAATGTGATTAACCAACTGCAAAATTCGTGGAGTACATTGTTCTCCTAACTGTTGGAATTTATACAGAATCTATTTACATTTATGTCAAAACCTGAAAGGAAACAAAACCAACACCTAAACGGTCATTGTTAGTTTCTCAACAAGAATTAACTTTAGACGTAAGATAAAGGTGTAAGAGATGCCTTTAAAATTGTTGAAGTCTGAGATTTAAAAAATGCTTAACTGTTAGAAACTTGTGGTAAGGTTTGAACATCACCAGAGATCGAGTGGCTACCATTAAATTGGCACCAATGAGCATATTACTACGTCTTCGTATGTCTAACATAGCCAATTTCCTCAATCAAGAAATGCCAAAGAAGCCAACTCTTTAAGTTGCAAGAAAGATAAAAGGTAGCTTGAAATTTTTCTTCAAAATTTTCTAGAAACAAATCCAAGCTCATCATTTCTCTTTATTATATGGCCGCTTCCATGATATCAGAACTGGTAGTCTATGGCTACTACTTGAAGCAAGCAACAGCTACACAATCTCCTCTCCATCACCAACAATCACTTCATCATCTATCATATATCAAGCATTGTATCATTAATTCCCTTCTTATACGGGTAAGTTTATAAGCATTAGTAACACTGTTCTTCCAGCTCCCCAAGTTATGGAAGCATCCGCCAGACCTAAGCACTTGATATTGAATACATACAATAATTTGAGCACACCAAATTTACATACATGGATCAATGCTAAAACCTACCTATGTCCTATCATGAATACCAACAAGAAGGGTTCAGACACTGTTGAACAGCGGCTTAGATCTCCAACAACACCGCACATTATTAAACTTCGAGGTCAACTTCAATCAACAAAGAAAAACGATTTCAGCAACAGGCTTATCTTCTTCAATTCAAATATATTGTTGATTAACTTGCGACTTATGGTGATCTTATCACAAAGTCACTTAAGTGTGCTTCTGCAAAAATATCGCTCCATTGCTTAGGCAATTCATAGGCAAATGCTTCATGGACCCTTACTGTTGATGTGGCCCATAATAATTCTCTCTACTTCAAAAGCTTGCTAAGTCAAGCATCGCGTTTCTTGCTACTCCTTTAAATCCATTTCCTTCAGCAAGCGATAAGTAGTTTAACGGGAGCAATCAACACAATCAAAATTTTGGTAATCAGGTTACGCCACCATAACAGCAGTAGTTAAAATTGCATTCTATCTACTCCCAAACCAAGCAGTACTTGTAATGATAGTAATATTGTTAGTCATACATGTGAAACCTTGCCCAACCCACTATATTACATCTGAGCTTTAAAACCTTTCTATAAACTACATGTACCAAGTTCATTAAATGCAAGTCAGCAAAAACTAAGGTTTGGCTATTGAATCATCTAAACTCCCATATCCTTTTCAAAGACAATTTCTGCGGTGCCTCTGCTGATCTTCTTTCCCTTACAAAATTTTCTTATAGTTACCATAAGAATTTCGTTTTCATGATCATGGTTTTGTTGTGGCAGATAAAGCCATAGGGAAGACCATTCAGGGATAATTAAGCATAAGTTTTGCCTTTCCATTCACTCTCTTCATATTTTACATTGAATCAACCTTCATCATCTATCTCCGTTTCATGTCTATACAGTTCTGTTAGGTTTGGCCCCACCTGTCACAGGATGCCCACTTTAAGATATTCAACAAATCGTTTTTTTAAGTGGTTTCATAACCAATAAAAAGTTCTATCAATTTAGCGAGAATAGAATACATCCTTCTAGCTAATCTACTTCCTCAACATCAAAACCTCTTGAGCCACTTCATTGCAATTTATAGGGACCAGAGCATACTGTTTTATTTTGTAGATTGAACTATTTTTATTTTTTGTTGACAATTTCTCTCGATATACATGGGTTTTGCCAACTAAAGTTTTACCTTTACTTATGTCTTTAAGTAAAAGTTAAAAATACCATTGATGCCAAAATCAAAACCTTACATTTTGATGATGGTGATGAATCAAAAAACAATGCACTTAATAATTTTCTTAAGAGTAAATGGCATTGTCCATCCACTTACATGCCCATGCATTCAGAAGAAAACAGTGTCTCCAAATGGAAGCATCATTCTATTTGCTGATTGTAGCCTTCTTGCTCATGCCTTTATGTCATTCACATATTAGAAAGAAGTACTCCTCATGCAACCACTTGATCAACCACATGCCTTTATTTTTATCTCATTCTACACCTTAAGGAAACCTTTTAATGTTTAGCATCACCATAATCACCTATAATCATTAGCGTGTGGTTGTTATCCTTATTTGAGACCTTATTGCTAATAAACTACAGCTGTACGTGTCTTTTTAGGCTACAACAACAAAAAGGATTTCATTGTTTGTATAAATCTAAATGGCAAGTCCTATATCTCTCAGCATGTCTTATTCAAGAATCCATGTATCCTTTATCTCAAAACAAAGCCCTATTCAATCCATAAAACAACATGCTACAAGATGGGATATTGACTGCCCACTCCCTTCTCTTAATTCCCATCCTAGTTCTTGTACATGTTCAATGCAACTCTATTATCCTTCCATGTAACACCACTTTCCAGAAACCAACATTACTTAACCATTCCAGTACACAGTTGGAAGAATCTATCCGATCTCAAACCTCTGCCATTACCAATCCTATATTAACAATAATAAATCTACCAATAATCACACCACAACACCATTACCACATACCATGATCACAAAAACCTTCATGCTTAAGCAGTCTCACCCCATAGAAAACACGATGTAAAATGTATCTTAACCCAAAACATTATGCCCAAGCCTTCCTAGTTGTATCCAATTGAACTGACTTGCTACTCTCATGCATCTAAGTTTCAACAGAGGAGAAAACCAAAACATAAACAGTAGTGTACCGACACATGGAGGTTGGTTTTCTATCAACCCATGTGTCAATTGGCTACAAGTGGGTATACCACATATAGCACAATTAGATGGACACATCTAAAAGAATAAAGCATATTTGATCACCAAAAGGCTTTCATCTACAACTTGGTATCGACTTACTCTACACTCGGTCTTATTTTCAAACCTGCCAATATTCAGACAATTCCATAGCACTTCCCCACAAATGGCCTCTTCCGCAACAAACTCTCCAGGATGTTTTTCTATGCGGCAACTTATCAAAGGAAGTATATATGACACTACCAATAGGGCATGTCCTCCCTACAAATCTGCCCTGCGTTTGTAGATTGGTGAAGTCTATTTATGGCCTTCATTAGGCTCCTTGTGCCTCGTATGAAAACTTTTCTTCCAAATCATAGCAGATGGGAACCCGGACATCGATTTCGATCCGTTGTTATTTCTTATCTTCCATCAAAATAACATTGCATATCTTCTTTTGTATATGGATGATGTGATGTGAAATTGTAGTCCCTTCGTGCAATTCATTAAATGATCAGGATGGACCTTGGGCCTTTTGACATAATTCTTCCAAATCGAGGTCCATACTATAGATAATTAAACAGCACAAGAATTAAATGAATGAATAAGGAGGAGAGCATCCATACATAATCACGGAAAGCCAATCCTACTTCCATACTCTTGATGACTTCATCGGTCAGCTCCATCGCTACTCTCTCCTCCCTCTCTATCTGACCGCCTGAAACAATTAAACCACAACCGACATGTGAATTTATTTATGAAAATAAAGAATTCAATCATGAGATGAGAGAAAGAACAAATAGCACCTGCCATCTTTTCCTTTCGACTTTGAAATCAGAAACATATAATTCGTCCGAGCCGCTTATTCAATTCGACTTCTTCCTTCCATTTGGAAACAATAACAATCATCTCGGCATCACACTGTGGGGGATTTATAAAAACCACACGAAGATAGAGAGAAACAACCGAACTTCTTGAAGCACGCTTATCTACAAATTCAGTAGAAGAAAAAAGGGTGAAGAGGAACTCTCGTTCAAGCTCTCACGAAATGGATTTGTGAAAAAGAAGGAACGAGGTGAAGACGATGTGGTGGTAGTAGGCCGCCGAGAGGTAGCGGACAGCAGCCGGATTCCGGCCAGGAAGAAAGAGGAGTGATGAAGGAGGAAGAAATCGGCGGGCTCAGGTTTGGCGCCGAGGGTTGGAGAAAATAATAAGAGTGAAACCCAAAAAACCAAAAAAAGAAATAATACCACTGGCTCTGTTTAGGTGCGGTTTGAAAATGATTATGAAAAAAATTCTAAAATAAAAAATATTTTTATTTTATTTTGATAAATAAGTTTTATTAATTTTAATTTAAAAATAATAAAAATATTTTTCTATATAGAATTTTATATACTTATTAAATTTTTTAAATAAATTTTATAAATTATTATGAAAAATGTATTAAAAAAATATAAAATAAAAAATTAGTAAAAAACTTTTTCAGAATGGAAAACCAAACAGTCCCGTAATGTTTGGTACATGTGAAACGAGGTGAATAGAGGTGAAATTGAATCATCCACCTCATTTGGCTTAACCCTCTTTTGCCTCATATGGAGGTCAAAATTTTTATCTATTTAGATTTGAAAATAATAAAATAAGAATAAGAATAATAAAAATAAGAGTCATAGAGTAAAACTAATTTTTCACTCTCATCTTATTTGAAATATATTAATAAGAATAATGAAAAGTAAAGAGTTATTTTATTTAGTTAAACAAATAAATTGAGAAGTAAATAAAATATTTTCTTAGAAAGTCTGAAAATACTCTTATTAGGTCTTGAAAATTTTAAAACTATATATGCATAGTATGAAGAATAGAATCGAGTAAAAGGAAGAAAATAATTTAATAATTTTAATTAATTAAATTCTTAGTTGATAGGTTAAAAAAACTTAACGGAATTTTTTGAAAGAAAAAGTACTATATATAAATATTGTAATTTATATAAAGTTAATAGAGACAGAAAAAAATATTTTACAATTCTAAATTACTTTTCTTCTGAACTCATATTAGAGTGTAATTCACTCATAAGAATAATAAAGAGAATTATTATTCTTCATTATTCTTATAATAGACTTGCCAATAAAAGTGCGTTTTGGATGAAGGATTCACAAGGAGGAGGAAGCAGAAAAGAAAGAATGGCTAAGAAAGGAAGAAAAGAAAGAGAAGAAAAAAATTTTGATAGTGTTTAGATAAATTAGTAAAAAGGAAGAATGTAACATGCTTGAAATTTTTAGAAGGGTATATTTGTTTTTTTTTTTCATTGTCCTTGGATTAGCTTGCTTTTGAGTAAGTAGTGCATGCGTGTGAGTCCAATCAAACCTACCTCACTACACCTAACATGACTATTTAGAATTTTCTAAAGTTCTTTAGAAAGTCTTAGGTTTTCCTTTTTTCTTATCACTTTTTCTTTTTTATTTTTTATTTCCTTTTCCCAGCGCGTAGTTGAGCTTCACCTGTGCCCTCTCCCATGCGATTCTCTTTTCTGGCTGATATTTCTCTCAATCGGCGCCGGATTAATTTTCTTCTTCTTCCATTCATCCTCTCACAATCAGCAAGCGATTTACTACAAGAGCAGAGCAATTTCGCGCTTTTCTTGTGGCTGCAAGTTCGCCAAAATTCGGCCAAATTTGCCGACGATTATCGTCGTTAAATGGTTTGTGACTCTGTCGGTCCTTCTCTTCCTCCTTTACTATCTTGATTACGTTGTAGATTTCGCTGGAGCAAAACCTAGGTTTGGCCGAAATCGTTTCATCGCCGGCGACTACCGCCGTGAGCAACCCAGGCGGCTTACTACTGCTGCTACTGTCTCACTGCTGAAATTTCTCGCTGGCAGAAACTTGATAATGTTTAATAATATATATTTATTATATCTTATTGTTATAGTAAATATTAAATTTTTATTAAAATTATATTCATAATATGAATTAATTTATTTTATTTTATTTTTGTGAAGCATAGGTGAATAAAGAAGCAAATTATTGAATGAATGAAATAAAAGAACTAATCATAGGAGGAAATATCAAGCGGCGGTCCTCATTGATGCATTTGACCAATCAAATCTAAACCAAAGATTTAGCATCAAATCTAGCATCAAATATAGCATCAAATCTAGTATCAAATCTAATCCAAAGATTCTGAAGATATTTTTTTTTAATTTTGTGGGAGAAAGTTCAACTATAAAAATGAGTGAATGGAGGGCCAAGAAGAACCAACAATGAGCGAACGAAGAGCCGACGGGAGACAGAAGGAAGATCAGATTAGAGACGAAAAATTCTTCAGATTTGCTTTCTTATCTTTTTCTCATGTTTTATTTTTCATACAATATTATTGTGTGTAATATTAATATGAGTGGCTAAATTTTCTAAACTAGAGTGAGGATGAAACCCTAATAAATTTAATTTATTTCTTAAATATTATGTGATGTACGGATTATTGATTTTATGTGAGTTACTAATTCTTATTTGAAAGGATATTTAGATGTTAAATTTACATGCATGATTAGCATTGAGTTTGATATCTAAATTATTATATTAATTGTGTTTGCGAGGACCAACCGGAGCATAACTTACGAATTACAGGATTAATAACTGTAGTTAATATTTACTGGACCAAAGTGAATGTAACTATATGATTTATGATTTCGCAAAACCTAATGCATCGTTAGTAATTTCAAAATAAGGAGTTAGAATATCACTAGCGATAGATGATTTTATACTGGATCAAAGTTAAAGTCATAATTAGAAATCGTATCTAAGAACTGGATCAAGGTGTTAGATACAAAGTCTTCACAATTATCTAATCTATTATCATATTTATTTAAAGATTAAATTAGAGGCATTAGTGGTGGATTCTAAAACTCTAATTGTTTGCATATCTGTTTTCTCGATCCGTACGTTACTTTTCGTTCTTAGCCATCGTACACTCTTGATTCGCTTTTACAAACACAATTTTTATTAGTTAAAAATTTGAATTAAAATTAATAACAATCTTTATGGAACAAACTCGTTATCTGATATACGGTAGACGACAACCGTGCACTTGCGGGATAGACTAGAATAGAATCACTGAGTTTTTCTTAGTTGATTTTATTAGATTTTCTGTAAGATTAACTCAAGAGGGAAGGGGTGAATTGAGTTAGTCAATAAAATTTTCGTCAAGCTTAGTTATCCTACTGGTAACAGGTTACAGCCGGCTGTTTCAATTCTATAACCTGCAGACAGAGAGAGTTTGATTGTTTGCTCACTTATGTAAAGAGGGCAGTACTTAGGATATTTAACGTGGTTCGGCAAAACTCATTTGCCTACATCCACAGTCGCTCTATCACCAGAGCCAAAGCTTCACTAAATCTTTAATAAGCTACATATACACCAAGAGTAAAGTGCTTCACCAAGCACACTTACTCTTACCGGGTATCTTCGCCAAGACAACCCCTAGCAGCCGACTGGACACAACTGTCCCTCTGGCTGATATGTTAGCTCTATTATAAGATCTAAAAATTTTCACCAAGCTCCACCTGAGCTACCTTTTTCGGTGCCCGCAGCACCACCTTCACAAGGTCAGTAAAATGTTACAAGAAAAATAAACAGAAATTGAGCACAGGATCTATCTCATGATGATTGTGTGTTCATGAAGTATTTCTGATGAGATGATCAGAGAGGTTGCTGAAAGAGATTTCTTCAGTGTGATCAGCAACAAAATTTTTGTTGTTGGCGTAGAGTAGTAGAGTTCTTGTATTTCTCTATTTTGCTTGTGTTCTCTCTCTCTGCGCTCTTTCTTTGTTGCTCTGTCTCCCTTCTTATAGTATTTCGTCTCTGTGCAGGAATCGTTGAAGAGCGTTGCCGTTGGCGCTCTTTTCCATTGGTGGTTCTTCACGTTGGAGAGGGAGCAGTTTTGCCCAGCGGTTAGTCAACCGCTTTCTCAATTGCTTTCGGCTGTCTTGATGCAATGTCTCCATAGCATTAAATGTATTGTAAAGATTTAAATTTACCGCCAGTGATTATTAGCTTGTTTTAGCTAAGTTGCTGTCTGAAACAAGAGAGCTGAGTTGGCTCGTTCATATTTAATGCATTGTTGGTTGACTGCTTGGTTTGATTAAAGATCTTGACTTGTATAATGTGCTTTCTTCCCTTGATTATAGAGCTTTCTTTTTCTGTGAAAAAGGAAGATGATTTTTGCTCGTTGTAGATCTTCTATTTGAATTGCTTCAATACGTTGTGAGTCCAGAGGATTTTTGAAGTAAGGAATATTTTGTTGCGGTTGAACCCAAATCTCTGTTTCGAAACAGAGAAGTCTTCTTATGCTTCAGTGGTCAAGCAGCTGACTGCAATGTGACTATGGCATCCTCTGTTTCGTATGCTGTTTAATTTGTAGTAGCATAACAATTGGCTGCATGATGGCTGTTATTGTCTGCTATAAATAAAATGATATTTGTTTGTCTAATCCTACTGAACTTGATTTCATATTGTTAGTCTAATATAAATTATAGTTTTTAATTATTTGTTATCATCAAAATTATCTTTACAGTTCCAACAGATTTTATCTACATCAACTCTATCGCGGGAATCCTCCGAGTAGGTGGTTTCCACTGTGTTAGATGAGATGCTACGTTAAATCTTGTCGTTAAGACTTGTTATTGAAGTAATTATTAACAATTTTCCTATGCGGTAGGTATTTTTTTCAAAGAGAGGCACTAAAAGTTCGACGTCGAAATTAGAGGTGATTAAGAGTCTAGTGATTCGTCTAGTTAGGTAAGCTTCTATTCAAGCTTTGATTTTTATGCGGTTATGTTTGGGGAAGAAGGTTAAACTAATGCATCAGTTTTGATGTAGAGCTATAGTTCCTTAGGCGTTTAGTGTTACATAATATTAATTTGATACGTAAATTCGATGGACAATGGTAATATTGTGAATACTTGTTGGGATTTGGAAGGAGAGTGTGCTAATGCGATTATGGACTTGTGCAGCGTAGGCATTAACGAAAAATTTAAAGTGAAGGTTACCGTACCACCTTTTTCTTCCTATATTAACGTTAGCACTTGGGCACAAGTAACATATGCTTTGGCCCTCCGGCATACCTTGCCATATTCGTTGCATTATGATTATAGTTTCCTCATTATGCATGATTCAAGTATGATGCATGTTTACTTTTGAACTTGATAGTATGTATAATATTTTAAATTATCATATGTTATGTTTGCTTGTTTTGTTAATACTTTGAGTATACAACATACTTGAAAATGATTTCACTTGATTTTATAATTATGGCTTTGCTGTGGAAGGCATGTGATTATGAATTTATGAGATTAAGAAAGCTTTACAAGTTTATAGATATAATTTATATGTATTGGTACGAGTATTTGAAAATGTATTGTGTTTATGTTTGAAACACACTACACGGAGGCATGCGAGTAAATCAGGAGCTGAGTTCAGAACCTGAGTAGGTGTGGGGAGAGTTACCCACCTATGGCCATAATAGTATGTAGGCTTAGGCGCGTGGGGGAGATGCCACCTCCCACCCGAACAAATCAACCAAATGGAGGTAGCCTCGGTGAGGCGCAGATGGAGTCTAGACACCAAGTGCAGGCGGAGATATTGGGTTGGAGATAGATTTAAGTTTAGATATCTTTACTTCCTGACTATTGTATTTTATCACGGATTTCGAATTATTAAGTATTCTGTTAGAAAAGTATTTCTAATTATTAACATATTGAGTTTCAATGAATATACTATTTTAATATATGTTTAACTACTGCTTATTTATTAGTTACTTTACTTAATTATTCATTTACTAGTTATTTTATATTTTATAACAGACTATTATTTAATATTTGATTTATCAATTAAACATTATTTATTATAACTTAATTTTTTGTTATTAAATTTTTTTTGTGAGTTTTAAGATTTATGTTTTCCTTAAGAGTATATTATCTTACTAAATTGATTTCGAAACTATATTGACATTGGGTTATATTATATAATTATTCAATTTGCTTGTTGTATTGCATATAACCGTATCCCTCCTGCTAAGAACTAAGTCGGTATGGGACGATTCAGAATTTGGTAGATTTGATCCGATCTATCGCTGAATTTTATTCCATGTAGTACTATAGGATTAAATAATTAGGTAATGCATTAGTGACCTAAATTGGCATATTCTGTTATTTTTACCTCACTAAGATTGGGCTAACTTTTTCATTTCTTTGGCCTCTCACAGATAGATCAGATGCAGTAAAGCAAGAATCAGAATTAGCATCATCGACGAAGTCTACGCATTGAGGGTATTCTAATATTCTTCAACACTCCACTTTTTGCATATAGGTGACTCTGTTATCTCAAGAGGCATATACTACTCTATTGCTTATTTATGTATTGTCGTATATTTTTGGATATATATTTATTTCGTAATGGAGTGAGTAGGCTACCGGTAGCCAGTAGTCGTGTGTTTATTTGGTGGTATTTATGTTAGTTTTGAATATTTTTATATTGTTGTATGTTAAAGTTGTGTTTACACCGTTGACTTTTAGGGGATGTGCTATCAAAATTTGTTTAAAAATTTCTGGTACTTATTAGTTTAAATTTGTTGGGACCATTTTAGATTATGCCCTTGATAGGGGTGTCACAGAGAAGTATAATAATAAATTGTGTTTCGATTAGAAGAGTAATAGAAGAAATTTGTGAGAAAATTATTTATGTAATTTTTTATAATAATTAGATGAAAAAGACAGAAGTGCATAAATTTGTTTACATTTGAGATCGAAAATTTCAAATCTTAGTTTTCTTGTTTTTTTTTTTTTTTTTTTTTTTTTTTTTTCAAAAGCTCTAGAGAGTTGTTTATTCAATTCAGCTACTGTAATAAAAAACCAAAACAGTCAATGCAAATATATCTTCAATTTTACTTCAACACCATTAATAAGAATATATTTTCATCAATCTAATTCATTTGATTGTTGCTTTTTCACTTCTGTGCAAACGGGTTCAATGCTTACTCGCTCATGACCTTTGCTTCAGATCAACCACAGAGGAATAAGATTTCCACTCACTCGAACAAGCTACAAGTCATGGTCTTATTATAGTTGCAAGAACTAGTGCAAAATCCATCTAGAACTGACACAACGAGAGTCTAACATGAATATTAGCATGACTACCTGAGTGAATGTCATATTACAAAAAAAAAAAAAACATTATACCCTCATATCAAGAACATGAAATGCCCGAAACACAAATCACAATGCTTGCAAATTGATAAGAGATTAAAGTAAACAGAAAATAAAAAAGATTAAGCACTCTCAAATCGTTTCTTAAGCTTTTCTCTTTGTTTTTTTCTTTTTATTTTGATTTTGTTCTCTTTTCACTACAACTTTCTCACTACTTTCTAGTTCCTAATTTATATTTATATACTTTTTAATTGAATGAACTAATTTTTTAATTTCAAATTACTTTGGTATTTTATTAAATCGCCTAACTATGGCATATACTAGTAGTATTCAAATAGTTTTGAAATTAGAGTTTATTGTTATAGTAATTCAAAGCATGCCATTCCCTAACTAGCTATAATTTCAAGTTGGATGATCCATGGGAAACAAGCTTAAATTATAGCCAGGCCTACCTATCCCATTTGGGTCTCCAGTGGGCCTCCATTACAACGATTGTACCCATTAAACCCTCTTTTGGGCCTCCACCAACCAGAATCGGTTTTCTCATGCTGTTTCCTTCCTCGAAAGAATAATTTTGTTATGTAAATGACTTCGTTTTAATAAAAGAAATTATTCTCAAAGCTAATTCCAGATTTTAATAAAATAAGCAAGTCTTCATTCAAGATAGCGAATACCAGTGGGATAAAAAAAATGAATAAATTGAAGTAATATTTTCAACTGTAGAAGTTATTTTTTGATTTGAGTGGCTACCATGTATCAACTAAATATTATGTTGGATATAAAGATACTTTGATTAGCTTCTAATCAAGCAGTCTATAAATAGCTGTTGGTAGTCCATCATTTAGTCCAACATAGCTTTTATAGTAATTATGTCCAGATTCATTTATGAAAAAATTATGTCCAGATTCATGAAGAAGTTATGTCCAGATTCATGAGAAAGTTATATCTACATTCATCTAACTATCACAAGGAAGTTATGCCAAGAAGTTACTTTGGAGAGTTAGTTATTTAGTGAACTAGCTATCAAAAGATTTTCTTGCATCATATATATATGTTCCAAATGTGTGAAATTTGGGAGAAGTATAAGAAGCATACAAAGAAACATCTAAAGAGAGAATGCAAGCAAGAAAGCAAATATGTAAGCATATATTGTAATTTCATCTTATAGTGATATTTCTTTTGGTGTGATCACACCACCGTGAGATTTTTTTTCGTTTTTTCTCACGTATATCTTGGTGTTGTGTGATTACTTTATTCATCTTTAACAATCTCAATTTGAATTGCAAGATCCTAGTGTGTGCTATATATTCCGCTGTGTTATTTTTTCGTTCATGCACACTACCTTATTCATAACAAGTGGTATCAGAGCTAACGGTTTTTCTGATGGCAAACAAGTTTGAGATTGAGAAGTTCAATGGGAGCAACTACCCATTGTGGAGGATGAAGATTTTGGCAATTTTAACCAAAGAAAATTACTTTGCCACTCTAGAGGATCACCCCGACGATATTACGGACGATAGATGGCAAAAGATAGAAATGTATGCTTTGGCTAATCTACATCTTTCTCTTGCTGATCATATGCTTCTTAGTGTCTCAGAGCTAAAGACCGCAAAAGAGGTTTGGGAAAAGTTTGAAAAAGTTTACGCCAAGAAGTCAATGCAACATGCTATATTCTTGATGCGAAGTTTGTATTCTCTTCGCATGACTGAAACCTCCTCTTTGGCTGATCATCTTAGTGCAATTGAGTCTCTTTTCTCTCAATTAACAACACTAGAGAAGAAGATAGAGACTGATGAGCGTGCCTTGATTCTATTCCAAATTCTTATGATCAAGTTGTCATAAATTAAACAGGTAATAACGACTTGAAATCACTTATTTATGAAGATGTCGTTGCAGCTGTTCTTGAAGAAGAAAGTCGTCGAAAGGATAAGCTTGATATTGTGCTTGGTGGACAACAATCGGAGGTTTTGTTGTTGGCATAAGATAAGAAAAGGAAGCGGAATTATGGAAGTAGTGGCACGGGGCAGCAAAAGAGGAACAAGTGGCAAGTAAAGTATTTTGCTTGTGGAAAGTTTGGGCACTACAAGCGTGAGTGCAAATCGTTGACCAAAGGAGGAAGTACAGAAGCCTCCAAGTCTCAAGCATGTGTGGCATATAACTCGGATGAGGGTGAGGCTTTAATTGGCGAAATAGCAATTGTTAACGAGGATGAGGCCAAATTTTCTGATGTCTGAATTTTGGATTCAGGAGCATCTTGGCACATGACATCCAGAAAGGATTGGTTCCACAAGTATGAAGTGGTTTCTGGAGGTAACGTGCGAAGGGAAAATGGCCAAGTCTTGAAGATTATTGGGGTTAGTTCCATCAGCTCAAGGGAGAAGATGGAAGGATTCGTCTCTTCATAAGGTACGCCATGTACTTGGCATCACTAAAAATTTGCTATTTTTTGGACAGTTTGATGACCTTGGTTGTAAAATCCGAATAGATGGTGGCATTATAAAGGTCATCCAGGATGGGTAAGAAATCTTGAAGGGAGAAAAGATCGATTCCAACTTGTACCAAGTGCTTGGAGTGACACTATCACATGGAGATACAAATGTGGCATCCGGCACTAGTTTAGAGAAGGTAACTCGAATGTGGCACTTAAAGCTTGGTCATATTTCGGAGTATGGCCTTAAAATTCTCTGTGATCGGAAGCTCTTGGCAGGGCTATCCGAGGTTAAGTTGCCGTTTTGTGAGGAGTGTGTTACCGGGAAGCAGCACCGTACCAAGTTTGGAAGATCATTCTTCAGAGCCAAAGCCGTTCTTGACTTGGTTCACTCGGATGTGTGGGAATTACCGCAGATTTCATTTGGGGGCGCCAAATATTTGGTAACTTTTATTGATGATTTTTCTCGACGAAGCTGGGTGTATCCAATCCGAAAAAAGTCAGAGGTCTTTGTTGTACTCAAGTACTTTAAAGCTCGGGTGGAACTTGATTCCAGTAGTATGATCAAGTGCCTACGGTTGGACAACGGAGGAGAATACAACAGTGAGGAATTCCTTATTTTCTTAGCCGAACAAGGGATCAAACGGCAGTCCACTGTACTTTATACTCAACAGCAGAATGGAGTTGCGGAGCGATTCAATATGACATTACTTGAGCGGGTAAGGGCTATGCTTAAAGTGGCTGGTTTGCCTAACTCTTTTTGGGCAGAGGCAGCCAAGACGGCTTGTTATGTATTGAACCGCATCCCTTCAACTGCTATTGGGTGAAAGTGCAAATAGAAATGTGGACTAAAATGTTGTTGATTATTCTCGCCTTTATATATTTGGTTGTCCAGTGTTTGTGATGTATAAATCACAGGAGAGATCCAAGTTGGATCCTAAGTCCAAAAAGTGCATATTTCTGGGGTATACTGAAGATGTTATGGGGTATCGCTTATGGGATCCCACTGCCCGTAAGGTTTTCTGCAGCAGGGATGTTATCTTTGTAGAAGACCAGCTGCAAAGAACATCAGAAGGTGATGATGCCACTAGATATGCCACTGGAAAGCAAAACTTGCTTCAGGATAAGACCGTGGTTAATCCGGAGGAAGCAGAAGATGAAGAAGAAGACTCAGATTCTGTCCATGAACCAACATATGGGCATGAGGAAAAAGTTCTTAAGAATCCAACCCTTAGGCGTTCAACTCGTAAAAGAAAAGCACCTGAGAGGTATGCGGATTATTATTTGGAGCCTATATCTAACATTTCATATAATCTTCTTGCTGAAGAAGGAGAGCCAACAACTCTTAAGGAAGCATTGGATAGTCCAGATGCTGCCCGTTGGATGGAAGCTATGCAAGAAGAAATTGAGGCACTCCATAAGAATGAGACTTGGGAATTAGTTCCACTTCCTTAAAGACGCAAAGCGATTGATAACAAATGGATTTACAAGATCAAGCATGGTAGTAATGATCAATTAGAACGGTTTCGTGCCCGATTGGTTGTAAAAGGATATGCACAAAAGGAAGGAGTCGACTTTGATAAAATCTTCTCTCCGGTAGTTCGTTTGGCAACAATTCGTGTAGTCTTGGCATTGTGCGCATCATCGGATCTCCACCTTGAACAACTCGACGTGAAGACGGCATTCTTGCATGGTGAGTTGGAAGAGGAGATATACATGGTCCAACCAGAAGGCTTTGCCGAGGTCGGCAAGGAGAACTTGGTTTGCCGGTTAGTCAAATCTCTTTATGGGCTTAAGCAGACACCAAGATGCTAGTATAAAAGATATGATGGTTGTATCGGGAGCCTCGGATACAGCAAGTTAGTCTCGGACTCTTGTGCTTATATCAAGCAGTTTGAGGGAGGTGAGTATGTCATCTTGCTGCTGTATGTGGATGATATGCTTGTGGCGAGTCAAAGCATGGAACGCATCTAACAATTGAAGGCTTAATTGGCCAATGAATTTGATACAAAGGACTTGGGTCTGGCAAACAAGATTCTTGGGATGCAGATATGACGAGACAGAGACAATAGAGAAATCCGACTGTCCTAGGCTGGCTACCTAAGAAAGGTGTTGCAGCGATTTGGCATGCAAACAAGTAAGTCGGTATTTACCCCTTTCTCTATTAGTCTCAGGTTATCTTTTTTGGGATGTCCTAGCCAAAATAAGAAGAAGATGGAAATGTCTCGGGTACCATATGCATCTACAGTGGGAAGCCTTATGTATGCCATGGTATGCACTCGGCCAGACATTGCCCAAGCAGAGGGAGTGGTGAGTAGATACATAGCAAATCCAGGCAATGAGCACTGGATGGCTGTCAAGAGAATATTTCGATATATTAACGGTACTTTAGATGCTGCATTGTGTTACAAAGGGTCTGAATGTCTTGTCAAAAGTTTTGTGGACTCTGATTATGCGGGTGATCTTTATAGGAGGAAATCTACTTTTGGTTATGTGTTCACCCTTGCAGGTGGTGCTGCCAATTGGTGTTCAAAACTACAATCTGTTGTAGCTCTTTCCACAATAGAAGCAGAGTATATGGCAGCAACACAAGCATGCAAGGAAGGCATATTGATGAAGAGATTGCAGGACGAACTAGGGTACAAACAAGAGTCATTGCCTCTATTTTGTGATAGCCAAAGTGCTCTACATCTTGCAAAAAATCCAGCATTTCATTTCAGAACAAAACACATTGAAGTGCAATATCACTTTGTTCGTGATATGGTTTCTTGTGGGAGTATTAATTTACTCAAGATTCCTATCAAGGAGAATCCCGTGGATGCCTTAACGAATGCAATTTCTTTTGACAAGTTTGAATTTTGCAAAATTTTGTATGGAATCACAATGGACAACAGTAGGGACAGCAGTGGTAGTGGTCATAGGTATCCTAAGAAAGCATCTCAAGAAAGCAATGTAGTTGGAAAAATTTTGACTAAGGCATGAGGTACTTCGGAAGTCAGCTAGTAAGTACTCCGATGCGGGTACTTTCGTACCAACTTCTTACTTTCTTAGAAAGATATGGCAAAGTATCTTTAAGTGGGAGATTTGTTGGATATAAAGACACTTTGATGAGCTTCTAATCAAGCAGTCCACAAGTAGCTGTTGGTAGTCTACCATTTAGTCCAACATAGCTCTTATGGTAGTTATGTTCAGATTCATTAATGAAGAAATTATGTCCAGATTCATCTAACTATCATAAAAAAGTTATGCCAAGAAATTAATACCAAAGAGTTACTTTGGAGAGTTAGTTATTTAGTGGATTAGCTATCAAAGGATTTTCTTACATTCTATATATATGTCCCAAATGTGTGGAATTTGGGAGAAGTATAAGAAGCATACAAAGAAGCATGCAAAGAAAGAATGCAAGCAAGAAAGCAAATGTGTAAGCATACGTTGTAATCTCATCTTATAGTGATATTTTTTTTTGTGTGACCACACAACCGTAAGATTTTTTCTCGTTTTTTCTCACGTATATTTTGGTGTTGTATGATTACTTTATTCATCTTTAACAATCTCAATTTGAATTACAAAATCTTAGTGTGTGCTATATATTCCGCTGTGCTATTTTTCTATTCATTTACCGTATTCATGATGTATTATTTATGCAATCACTTTTAGGACATCATAGTTCAATTTCGGAGTACTCTCATTCAATTTTGGCTTATGCGGCTATTTTGTGTTACTTAAAATAAGAAGATTGTCTTTTAAAAATATTTTCAAATTATTTTCAAAATAAATTTATTTCTTTATATAAAATAATTAATATATATATATATATATATATATATATATATATTTATTTATTTATTTATATTTTTATATTTTATAATTTGTAATTATTTATATTTCAAATTTTAAAATTATTTTAAAATAGTATAAGCTTTATTAAAAAGAGAAGTTGAAATACAAAAAAACTATTTGATAAACAACGTCAAGTATATTATGGAGAAGTTTAGAAATGCTTAAAATATGAAACCTTTTAGAATATAACTTATTTTAAAAATTTTATCTTAAAACATAATAAAATTATATATATAAAAATTGTACAATGTATAACTTATTTATACTTTTTATTTTTTTAAAAAATTTTATAATACTATAAATTTATTATAAAGTTTTTATAGAATACAAAATAATATCAATAGTACTGACAAATATCTATGTCTTGTTAAGATTGTCTAAATAGTAAACTTATATAGAAATACTGTGAATAGTGAAAACATGTTATGTGAAAATAATTGGGGGATAAGTTGAAGAGATACAGAAAATAATATGATACATTGGGAATGTAATAAACTAAGCTATAAAAGGCACGCCACTTCAAACTCTTTACGCAAAACAACAGATGCTACCAATCACTTCTGAAACACAATCTGAAAGAACCCAACAACAATGCAAGAAAGAAAAACTGATGAACTCATCCAGCTATTACCCAGCTGCTGCACGCTACCTCACTAAGCACCAATCACCAACGACAACAGAAACACAAAACTACAGCCTCATGGCTTCTTTTCATTGTTTATTACTTAAAAGCGTGTTTAATAAATTATCTATCGTATTATATATATATATATATATATATATATATATATAATAAGATATAGATATATGTAGATTTTAAAGACACATATGTACACATGCCGGTCAAAAGTGGCCAGCAAGCTCTCCAAATCTAATATCCACCGTCGGATATGAAGAACCATCAGTTGGGAACATGTTAATAAAATTTCAGCTCAATCGGAATACGAACCGACCTCCATCGGAACTCTTGATTAAAGTGACACAAAAACAAAATATATATCTTTTGTCAAATTTAAAAGTTTATGTCATTTTGATCAAGAGTTCCGATGGAGGTCGGTTCGTATTCCGATTGAGCTGAAATTTTATCAACATGTTCCCAACTGATGGTTCTTCATATCCGACGGTGGATATTAGATTTGGAGAGCTTGCTGGCCACTTTTGACCGGCATGTGTACATATGTGTCTTTAAAACCTACATGTATATATCCTATCCCATATATATATATATATACAATAAAAAATCAAACTCATTTCAAAAATATATCAAAATATATATAATTTTAAAACTTTGTATTGTAAGCACTCTTAAACACCTATTTAGTAACAGCTAAAGATGCAAATATATACGAGTTGAGCCGACCCGACCCGCCCGAACTAAATATAAATGAGATGATCGGGCCGGACTAATCCGACCCGCTTCTCGCACCTGGACCGGACCGACTGGGCTCGATTTTATTTTTCACAACTCGATTCTACCCGTTTATTTATTTTATTTATTTTATTTTATATAAAATAAATAATAAAAATTTAAAAATAATTTTTAAAAATTATTATTAAAATAAAATTAAATAATTTTTTATTATTTAAAATATTTTTTATTAAAAATTAATCTGATCAACTATCAATGTTGACCAGATGATTGATCAACAAGCACATTAAATAGACAGGCAAGCCGCACATCATTGGACTGGACTGGTCCAACCCTGCTACTATTTATGAGCTGGACGGGGCAAACTTTGGACCATTTTGTCGGTTGTTTAATCTGGCCCAAATTTACATTTCTAGTAACGATTACATATCGGTCGGTAGTGCTCATTTGTTAATCATTATTTCCTGAAGAGTGACAAAAACCTCGGTCCTATCGCCTATCTTTCCTTTCCGCTTCCATGGTCATAGTTCCATTTGTGTTGCTTTGTAGCTCATCGCAAAGGAGATCCAATTTCGGGGCGTGTTTACCGACCTCTTAAACTCTATTTTTTTTTAATTTATTTTTAATAAGATAAATAAAAATTTAGAATAAATTTTTATTCTAAAATTTCGGGGCATGTTTACCAACCCCTTAAAACTCTATTTTTTAAAATTTATTTTTAAAATAAAATAAAAAAAATTTAGAATACATTTTTTCTATGAATTTTTTTAAATTTATTTTTAAAACTTAATATTAATACAACATTTATATAAAAATTTTTATTAAATATTTTTAATTTAATTTTTTTAATTTACTTTTAAAAAAATAAGTTTACATCAAGATAAATACATTCAAAACAGGTCGCGAACTTGTAAACACGTAAAAAAATTGAAGCCAGCTCTCTTTGTATTACAACAAACACGTAAAAGAATGATAAATCGTCAGTTCAAATTTTTTACATCTTCCAAGAGACAAAGGTATTCCAAATTTCCAAGATGACATCGCATGCATGCTTACTATCTTCCAAAACAAACACTGCAACAATAATAAACAATCAACGCCTTGTCTCTCACGCAAAAAAGCAAACTCAAGAAAGTTTAGTTCAACTCCTATGAATGGACAAAAGGGAACAAATACCTCATAGATAAATAATGAACTTACGTATGTATTCTCTTTTCCCATCACAAGGTATCAATGAGATGATGGTGTATTCTAAAGAGACAAAGATATTCCAAGATACAAGAAGATTATATCACATGCATGCATGATCTTTCCATTAGCTTAAGTTGTATATAATAGAGATTTCTATTCCAGCTACAACTTAATTTAAGGTAGAATTCAAATTGGTTCTTTTTAATTTGAGCTAATTAATTTGAAACTTCGTGCATACTGCTACTTAAAATTAAACATAGTGAGTAGTATTAAAAATGGGAATTTGGAAACAAGTACAGAATTAAAATTGTTAGGAATCAGTGCCTCTGACTTTAAAAAATTTTGTTATAGAGAAACCCAAGATCTCATCTAAACATTTCAAGTGTGCATATATTTGAAAACTATACTATAATGCCTTTGCAAGGCCTTTTCAGAATACTATTTGTTTAGGTTACTTGTCTTGTAATGAGGCAAAGGCTGCTCTCAAGATAAGCAAGTTGAGAAAAGTGGGACACAAATGTATCCCTTCCAACTATACAATTTATGGCACTGAATCAAGTAGATAGAGGTTGTTGTGTCCACTTTTGAACACCTAATCTTCTGATAAATGTAGGGATGTTCAATAAAGTCTTGTGCCATTTACCAACCATGCCATGTAACTTTAGAGGAGATCTTAATTCAAGGTTCACGTTACCCTTAATTTCAAGTATTTTGCAAGTTGTGTAGTATTTTGGAAGTGGTGTCTGAAACAATTCATATTTTCTCTAGTAACTTGCTGCATTTGAAGAATTGTTGATTTTAGAAGACAAAATGAAAGTTAGGATATGTTTGGTTGTGCTTTTATTTGTTTATTTTATCTCTATTTTAATTTTTTAGTTTTCATAAAACTTTCAATAGTATTTTAAATATTTTTAATTTAAAAATAAATAAATAAATTGTACGTCATCGAATATTTATATATATAATTTATAAAAAAAAAGACAAATTAAAACAATTCCAACTGACTCCTTATACAGAGTTTCTACAAGGTCAGTTTCCTATTGTTGGTTTTCTAAGACATTATCTTCCTCTAGCAATTCAAATTCCTATTGTTGATTGACTAAAAGAAAGTCTTGGACCGGGTGACATTAGAATCTCAACACTTAAAACAAATCTTCATATGCCATCTTTACAAAATTACTTGTCCTTCTAATATCAAGGAATTAGTTCAAAGATTTCGACCTCTCGAACAACATCGTCTTGGTTTTATTTGTATATACATATTCTTTAACTTGGAAAATAATATGCATAAATATATCACCAAGTAAAGGGAAATTATCAATCAATAATTATGTTATGGATTTTATGACCTTTTAATTTTACATATAATTATATTCGACTTTCGGTGCCTAAAAGTTGTTGCTAATAATTTTTCCATTGGTAAAAAAATATATAGAGAAACTAATTACGAAGAACTTTCATAAAAAAATAATGTTCTGTTTTTCTATTGTCCTATATTTCAAACTTGTTTCAATCTTCTTTCTGAATTCTATTTCTAATATGTAAAAATGGAAAAATTAGAGAATTTGCTATAATCTAAAAAAACTTTAAAGTGTTTTTCTTTAATAAATTAGATGGGCGAATGCACAAGCGAATATGTTTCTTTAATGCATGAAAGAATTTTCTGTAACCTTCATATCTTTCATTGATGGTTTCATTATTGTTCTTATCCATATTTCAAGATTTAGAGAGTCATGACATTTAAAATATCCTATTTAATCACTTAATTAAGCTCTTGTAATTAAATGAATCATGATAATTCTGTAGGTAGGTTCTTAATTAATAGTGTTTGCTACAATGCAATGTAGATTAGGTAAGTGGTTGATGAGTTAGATCATGGTTTTTGTCTGCCTGTCTTCAATTCGTTTGTCATGTTTAGTTTCAGTTGTCTTCAGGTTAATACAATTTTTAACAAAATTGTTCATACTTGTAGTTTTTTTAGACAATTAGCGAATTAATAAGAAATAGTAATACATTGCTGACTCATCTATCAATTTTCTATTAAAAAATTTTAGAATTTAGTGACCAGGATTTAACCTAATCATGATTTAGAACGCAAAGGGTGCAAAGATAATAAAAAAATTATAAACTTGATATATTAATCCAACAATTCTAATTTAGGTGATGTTTTTCCCCTAATCTCAAAACTCACTCCTGCTGATCTCAAAAAAAAAAAAAAAAAAAAAAAAAAAAAAAAAACTCTAGGCAATTTTTTTTATAAATTTAAAGACATTTATAATTATACAATATAATTTTTTTTTTGTAACTACGGCAAACGAGATCTAAGACATTTTCAGAATTTAGCGACTACAACATACATAGCATGCCATCTCTCTTTATGTCCGGTAGCTCAAAAAAATTAATTAGGAGTTAGAGTAAGGAGCTAATTAGGAGTGCTTAAGATAAAAAATAATTTTGAAAATAGTTTATTATTGAAAAAATGAATTTAATTTTTTATTAATATATATATATATATATATATATTTATTTATTTATTTATCGCGTATAATTTATTGAAACTTTTAAAATTTAAAATTTTTAAAAAATATTATATAAAATTTATTTATAAGTAATAATTTAAAATAAAACTTAACAAGTAATGATATATACTGTCAAACGATACCTTAATAATTGCGAGAATGATGCGTGGTTCAAATTTTCTTTACTTTATCATAATTTTAATAAGTATTAATAAGTACAGTCAAAATATATCTTAATAATTGCGAGAATGGTGCATGATTGAAGTTTTCTTTACTTCGTCAAAAATTTAGCAAAATAGTAAAAGTACTCAATTGTACTTTAATAATTGCGAGAATTATACGTGATTCGGATTTTCTTAACTTTGCCACAATAATCATCAATTATAGATATTTTACATGGATTTGTTAAATTCCTTGTGCTTCCGTGAATCAATTAGTCCTCCCTTCTTTTGCGAGTTCATCAGTCATCAGCTTTAAAAATAAGACTTCTTGAGTCGACGAAATTTAGCACTTAATCTCGTTCGTTGAGAGAATAATTATAAGATTTGGGGTTCAAAACCACGTAGTTTAATTAAATAAATCGCAAAAGAAGAATAATTATAATTTATCTAATTCAAAATTTGTGCTCTTCTGAGAATGAAATAAATAGTTTAACGAAATCACTCTAGTGATTCTGAATATTAAGTAAAATAAATAAATCGGGCTAAAAAAGCAAAATAAGTTCTCAAAATATGAATGGTCACAATTTTACAGGTGCCCACTGCCAACTATACCACAGCAACTTATAAGAGTGTTTTTACCGACACTTTTTAACTCATTTTGTTTTTTAAATTTTACTTACAACTCAATTTCAAATCAAATTACATACAAAATTAAATCCAATTTTCTTCCAAAAATTATACTTTCAAATTCAAATAACTCATTGAAACTCACTTTCGAACACAAAAACTTAATTAAATTATGAAACTCTAATCAAATAATAAGTAAACATAAAAAACTAAAATCGCTTTCAAACTTCACTTTCTAAATTACTTAATTACGAAAATTCATTTTCCAAAATTTAGTTCAAGGCAACAAAACACACTCTAAATTGTGTAGCTTTGTGCAGTTACAATGCATCTAGTTCATGATTTGTTTTTGTTGGCAAGTGAGAGTGTAGTTTATATAAACCACATTTGTAAAATTAAAGTTCGATAAAATATAAAATTTGATAAAAATAAATTTTAAAATAATAATTAAAATATATAAATAAATTTTAAATACATTTTAATAAAAATAGAGCTATATGCTGAAAATAAAATATAAAATTGAAATAATAATTAAAATATGTAAGGTGTAAAATTCAAATTTAGAAGATAAAAGGTATAGTTTTGTGGTAATTGAAACATTACCTGATTAGATATATTTGTGTGAAAAGTGATTTTATATTTTAAAAATTATTGTTAAAATAACTTTTTATATAATTTAGTTAATATATTTTTATCACTTATTTTAAAGAATTCGTTTGTCTCAAAAATCATTTAGACAAATTATCTTTTATAAAAAGAACACTTTTCCATAAGGAAATTTTCTTTTGCGTCCGAACTTCATCTTTTAAAAAAATTTATTTTCAATTGATTTTCTATATTTATTTCTAATGAACTTTAATTTATAATCTATTTTTAAATTCATTTTCTAAAAATTACTTTCTTAAAATTATTTCATTTAAAAAATACATTCCTATAACAACACATGACTATTAATGAACTTGCCATGGCAGTGTTGAGGACAAACATGTTCCTGATAAATTTATGTCAATGCCAAACATGTACATGTAAAGTTAATAAGCAAATGTTTTCCACTGGATTGGGTTTGAAACATTTGAATTCTGCAAATTTATATAAGCTGCAATTTTTCAGGCATCACTAATTCGCGTATAGTTTCTACATCAATAATTCAAGAATAATTAGTCGTAATAGCGCTCTCAATTATGATACTGTAGTATGACAGTATTCCTAATATTATTCTCACAATAATTACTTACATTTTGATTAGATAATCTTTCGTTGCTTCAGAGTTACTAGGCACTTATTAAGCAATAAGAACCAAATCATGCATAATCTGAGCAGGCGAGTTCGTCGCTGGTCAAAAGTATTGGTTAAATTTCGCAGCAAGAGCTACGATCATTAAGCTACATTTTAGTACGAGCAAGTAAATAAAATTAATTCGTATATGGATTTTCATACAATAGTATAATTTGAATATTAGGTTTGGAAGTGGTTAAGATAGACAACTTTTTTAGAATGAAATTTATTTGAACCTTGTTTAAAAAGCTTAATTTTTTTATCTAAAATATAATAAGAATAACTTATACAAAAATTATAAATATATAGTTTTATACTTTTAAAAAATTTAAATCTATTTTAAAATATTATAAAATATTTATTAAAAAATAAAAAACTTTTTAAGAATAAAAAAACTAGTATAATAAAAGCTGCCAAAAATCTCTTACAGTATACTTTTAAAAGTCATTTAGGAGTTGTTTGGCAAAATTTTTCATGTAAAACTATTTTTTAATTTTTGAATTCATGGTCTTAATATATTTTTTATAGTTATGTAAAAAATTTTAACAAAATCTTAATTCGTAATAAAATTTTTTTACTACTTAATTTTTTTAAAAAATTCTATTTTGAAAGCAATTCCAAACAACTCTTTAGAATCATTTCCAATAGAAATTACTTCTTAAATGAAACTTTTTAAGAAATTTTGAAAAATAAGTTTATTTTATAGTTTAAGAAATAACAGAAATTATATCTAAAAAGTTTAACATATAATTTTGAATTTAACTTAGATTTTAAATACAATATTACTAAAAAATATTTAGAAAACAAAAAGTCAAAAGATGAAAATAAATATGTAATTTCAAAACAGCACGGATATATTACTACCTCTAAGGATGTGTTTTTACTGACATTTTAACTTGTTCTTTCCTTTCAAAAATTCTATTTCTAAGTTATTTTCGAATCACAATAAATACAAAAAGTAAGTGCAATTTTCTCTCTAAAAATTTCACTTTAAAATTTAAATTTAAAACTAAATATATTTTAACACTTTTGATAAAAAATAAATAAAATTTAGCTTATTTTGAACTTTATTTTTTTGAAGAAACGTTTGAAAGTACATATTTTTTCATCAAATTTAATAACAAATAAATATGAAATTTTATTTTCTTATCAAAATCTTTTTTTAAACTGAAATTTTGAAACCAAGGCCGTGCAAGTATTTAAGATGGTACTTGACCATTTACCGAAGGTGGTAATGTAAAAGTTAAAAAGGTGCGTTCAAATAAGCGTTTTTTAAAATTCCTTTTTTAATTTTTAATTTTATAATTTCAAATAAATATATTAGAATATTTTATATAATTTATTTAAAAATATATAATTTATTATATATTAAAGGAAATTTTTAAGCTCAAATAATATAACTTATTTATTGAAATAAAATAAAATATTCTTCGAAATCTTTATATAATGTTCTGAGAGTATGTTTTGGCAAAATAATTTCGAAGTATTATGCCGCGTTTTGGAATATATTCTGACAAAATATTTTTAAATTTTTTTATTCATATTTTAAAATAAATTTTATATAATAATTTATAAATTTTAATTTTAATTTAAAATTAAATTTTTTTTGTATTATTAATTACTTTTATTATTATTTTTTAATTATAAAATATTAACTTATTTTTTTTAAAAAAAATTATTTTAAAACATATTTTTCAAAAGAAATCCAAAACACCCCAAACATCTCCAAAACACGAGCAAATGTTTTCGGAAATGTTTTCAAACTGTAATTTAGTACGTGTAAATAATTTGGAAATGAATTTCTGTGCAAAGGTCAAGAATCAGAAGCCCAATCTGCCTCGGAATCCAGCGCAATAAAGAAAAACCAAAGAATAACAATCATATGCGTGTTGGTGTGAACTTGGTGGCCCCATATTTACAGCGTATTTATAATGTGAAATAAAAATTTTATAAAAATTAATTTTAAAAAATATATTTTTATTTATTAAAATAAAAATGAGTTTATAAGTAAATTCTTTTAATTTTAAAATATAACTCAAATAAAATTTTTTTGATAAAAAAGTTAAGTTTAGTTTCTTATATTATTTTAGATTAAAATAAAACTAGAAGTAAAATATTTTTAGAAAAAAGTAAATTTATATAATAGGTAAATAAATCATTACATGAAGAGAATCTCACGCTTCTGATACTGTTAGATAAAACTACGGAAAGCAACAGCACATAATGAGAAAAAAAAAATAATTCTAAATAAAAAACCTCTTCCTCTTCTGACCAAGTAGAAGATTACTAACCGGCTTCTCATGCTCGTAGAAGCCAAGCAATTCACATGTCATGAAATCATGATTCAAAGTTTTGAAGAGAAGAAATTGCAGTATAAGACCACTTGAAACTTTTATTGGATATGACTAATTCTGACCTAGATTTCTTTGATTGCAATAATGCTGCATGTTCTACCGTCAGTATAATTAGATTAATGAAGTAATATATATAATTTAACATAAATATAGCTTAGAAAAGTAATACAGTAATCAGTAGCATGATGATCGAAAGGAACGTAAAGTATTAGCAATCTTTTCATAAACATTCAAAACTTATTTGTGGATTATATTCTTTTATGAGACTGCTATTTTACAAATTAGTCGAATTACAGAATGTGGACTTCTGAGTTAAGTGAGCCCACCTTGAAACTGGATATAATCTTTGATAAATAAAGTTAATCTTTATCACTGTTTGTACAATAAAAGCTAGCCAGATTTAAGTGAAATTTCTGAACAAAAATACAAACAACTTTAGTCCAGAAATTTTATTTTATTTCATCATAAATCTATAAACTCCATATGTTTTGACTATCTATTTGATTCAAACCCTCGACCTGTTCTTTAGAACAACATTCTAGCGATCCAAAGCTATTAATTGTTGGCACTTATTTGTTGTTTCCTAAAAAAGTTGATTTTTTATTTTCCCCTCAATCTATACGGTCGAAAAGTTTGATAAACAAAACGCCTCATGCCTATTTTTACCAAACCAAGACAATATATGCTCATTGCATAAAACTTTTTCATCTTTAAGAATATAAAAGAAAGGACCCCTTTTTATAATGTAGTGACACACAACAGTGTGTGCTGTAGTTTCACACTTCCCTCTTCAGCCGTTCTTTTCTCCGCCACCGCCCGTCTCCTCTTCTCCCCCACCACCAGTCTCCTCTTCTCCCCTCTAATAAAGACACCAAAAACAAAACGCACACAGACATCAGCACAGGTCCAAGACGGAGAATTAAAAAAAATCCAAGAAAGTGTTTCTTTGAGAGAGAGTGAGAAAGATTTTAATGGGGAACTGTCAAGTAACAGAAGCAGCAGCGGCGATAGTGCAGCACCCGGGAGGAAAAGTAGACAGATTCTACTGGCCAACAAGTGCTGCTGAGGTGATGCGGAGTAACCCTGGAAGCCATGTTGCTCTTATCACGCTCTGCACTATCGATGAGTCTCGCCGCGATATTTCCGGCGATTGCAACAGTGCTCCTGTTATTACCAGGTTTACCCGTGTTCGTCTTCTTAAGCCTCAAGATACTCTTGTTCTTGGCCAGGTCTACCGTCTGGTCACCACCCAAGGTTACTAACTAAAATTTCACTCTTTTGCTCCATTTGATTTTGATGATTTAGAAAGTTTAGGAACTTTCATTCACGCACCTTTGTTGAAGTTTCCAAATGACAAAGCCACCATTGCAGGCATTGGAATTATAAATTATAATTTGTCAATAGCCTGAGGGGTTTATGTGATCTCCTGCTACTCAATTTCGCACGTTTACTTCACTGATTTTGAAATTCTCAATATTTAAACATTTATTCTCATTTATTTTCAAGAATATTGGGTAAATTAATTTTAACCTTGTTCAACATTAGCGAAGAATTCAGACGATTTTGGTTCACTCTCCGACAAATTTGTATGGGTTATATTGTTGATCTCGTTCTGTATAATTGCAGAAATCAATAAGGCATTGCAAGCAAGGAAGCATGAGAAGATGAAACGAGCAAAATTAGAATTAGAAAAGAAACAACAATATCACCAACAGCAGCAGCAGCAGCATCAAAGGAGCGACGTTAACAGCGTTGCCGGTAGAGAAGGAACAAAACGTGCTTCAGAGAAAACTGATCAGGTATATACTAACTAATGAAGCATAAAATTTTCTTATCCGCGCATCTCATTCCAACCATGGACTGTGAAAGAGTTGTTTACCAAACACTTGAATTGCGAAATAGTTTTTTTTACCTACAAAACAGAGAGAACTATTCTCATTTTCTGAGCAAAATTGTATGTTTTGACTGAAATTTGAATGTTTCAGGTGTTATCGCAAGACAGATATCGGCAGCAGCGAAGTAACGGCCAGCTGGTTCTCCGATCAAGGCATTGGCGACCTTCGTTGCAGAGCATCTCAGAGACTGCAAGCTGACTTCACGAAAACTTTTTATGTTCATCAATTGGTGCTCAATCCTGCTGCTTTTCAAAACACTGGAGGAGTTATCATATTACCTCAATGCTACATATCATCAGGTGTAAAAGTTCGTAAGGTTCTTGTTTTTATTTTCCTCGAAGGCAGGGAGGGAAATTTTCCAAAATTGCAGGAAATTGTTGTGGTTTTGAGGTGATAATGTGGTTGTAATCACACCAAGGATGGCATAATGAAGTCAGGCTTTCTAGCTCTGTGTAATTTACACTTGAATAAATCAGATAAAATTTTCTTCTGTAGCTCTTGTTAGAAAACTACAAGCAAATTCAGAATTTTTTAGCACTTGGAGCATTTAATTTGTTCTTTGCATTAATAATCGATGTAACAGTTCAACTAATACAAGTTGCGCACACTTCAGAAATGATAGAGAAAATCTACCAAACTATTTAATGCTAGTATTTTAGTGTCACCTAAATACATTTTGATCTTGTTTTCGAAAGGTTGGCTCCTCTTGCAATCACTATCAGCATAATTCTTAGCGAATTATAATTGTCAGATTGATTCAGACTGGACGTTCGAGTCGACTAAAACATTATTGATGCGAATGGGATTTATAAACGAAAGTTGCTATTACAGTCAACTCGAAATGACCCGAAAGTTGTTATTGACATAGTTAAAAATCAATGCGAGTTTGATACTATCGCCGCGAACAAGAGATCTTCCTAACTACTGTTGAATCTTAAAAATAGAGTTCACAATATACGATTCGATCTAAAATTTTAATTTAAAATTAATTTATTTAATTCGAGTTGAAATTAAAAAGTTTTAATTTGTATAAAAATATGAATTAGTTTAGAATTGAACGAATTTGATCAGATTATTAGATAAATTAATTCAGACCGATTCAAAATTAACCCACTAATTAGAATTATTATTTTTTAAAAGAAAAAGCTTTTTTTTTTTTTTTTACCGTATAATAAAATTTTACAATAAAAAAGTATCGATCATAGTACTTATAAATTACTAAATTATATTATATTTATAATTAATTAATTATTTTTATTCTTTAGTAAAATAGTATAAGATGAGAATTATAATATTATGAAAAGTATTACTATATAGGTATTTTTTAATAACGAATTTGAATTTTGTACAATATTTTTATAAAAATTTTATCAAATAGCTATATTTATCAAAATTTTATCGAAATTATTATTATGTATTTTTTTAATCATAAAATTTTAATTATCACCACATATTTTCAAAAAATAAAAATAAAATAATTTCTTAAAATATTCTAAAAACCGATGAAGATATTAAGAAATACATGCTTTGACGGACACTCACCATATCTTTTTACTAAAAATATCATGCATATTCATTCCAACTGATTTTATAATTTCACTCAAGTTTAAAAGTATCAAATTAAAAATTAATAATTTTAATTATTAAATAGGAGGTCGATCTCACCCGTTATTAAAAATATTAGTTTAAATTTGACAAATTTGATCCGTATAAATTCATTATTTAGATTATAGTTCAACGAATTTGACTTAATTATTAAATAGATCGATCCTAAATTGACCCACTAATATAAATTGTCGTCTCTACTTAAAAGGACTTTCTTTTGATGTCTGTAAAGATAGAGATATGTGTATGCGATCACAATAAATAAAAACATAGGCCAGAGCTTTAGAATTGCCTTTCTTAGTTCAACAATCCTATCCATCACAATACCACGAGAATAGTTTACAATATTTATGATACTATTTTTTATTTAAAATTATTTATATTTTAAAATAAATATTATATAAAATTTTTAAAAAGTTCTAAAATTATAATTAAATTTATATGATATATAACTTTTATATGTATGATTTTATTATTTTAAATAAAATAAATAAAATTTTTTAATAAAATTTTTAAAATATTTTATGATAAACACTTGTAAACATCACAGATCAATGCTTATCCATTTACGACGCAGAAATGATTCACATAGCTAGTGTCTTCGAACTCAATTTTTCTAATTCATCTAATCTTTTTCTTCTATAGAATTACTTCCTCTCGTGAAGTAAACATGCGGAAAGGAGAGCCACTTGTGATGATGAACGGTATTTTAATTTCTTCTAATACGTTAAGATGTTTCGATATATTTATTAGAGAGCAGGTACTTTTGTTGCCCAACGAACACCAACAAGGGTTAGGTTAGATAATGAGAGCTTTTCCAGCAATAGCTGAAGATTAGTTGGATTCTGACACAGATTTTGATTTAAATAAAATCAAAACACAGGTTAACTGTGCTTAATTAATACAATAATTTCCCCGACCAAAGCAGCATTCTTTTACTATCTTTTCCTCGAGGGCTCAAGTACAAAATATTAGTTAATCTCTGTAGGGGACAAAATCATACATATTTATTTTGTACAAGTATGTGTTTTTCTTGATGTGTTGTCATTGATTTTGTCTTGCATTGATTGCGACGTCATTTTGTCGTACTATATTCATTTTATTTACTCATATTTATATATGCAGTAGATTTATAATGGTACGACTCGGCACATCATATGATTTCTCGTGCCAATAAAACAAATGGGTCTAATTCCGTATCTCTTATTCCACGTAATTGATTTCAAGCTCAGGAAAAAAAAGAGCGAATTTAAAGTAACAGTTATGGATAGGGATTATTTTTTGAGAGGTAAATGCACCGACGGTGTTTTAATTACTTCGCAAATGTTTTTTTGACTTCATTTCTTATGTTTCGGATGTGCCTCAAAATATAGTAATATTTAAACATTATCTTTTGTACTTTATGTATACTAAATCTATTAAATATATTTTAAATTATTTTTTATCAAAATTAGTTTAATTTCACGATCTTATTTCTTATTCAATTGAAAATATACTATTCAATTGTTTCAGATTCACTAAATTTTTTTTAATTTATTTTTTATGAAATTTATTTTTATCGATTTTAGGATGTTTTTGAATTATATAAAAATAAATTTTACAAAATTATGTTTTATAAAAATAAAATTTGATAGAAATAAATTTTAAAGTAATAATAAAATATGCAAAATTAAATTTAAAATAAAACTTTTTGTATAAATAAAATTTGATATAAAAATAAAATTCAGAATAATAATTAGAATAGGTGAAACAATATGACTAGATTTCAAATTTAAAAGTAGCTGAATAGAGTTTAACGTAATCAAAATATAATTTTATTCTTTATAAACTAAGTCTAGCATCACTAGAATATGTTCTAAATCTTCCATGAATTTTAATGATATTATATCAAACTCAGGCCTCAAGTTTCAAACATATCAAACACCGCCTTGGGTTTAAAACTGCTTCAACCATCGCTCTTCCGTCAAATTTTCGGTTAAAAGATTTGGTTAAGTTGGTTTTGCATGTGACCGGATAGATTCAACAACTGGACAATTCCATCTGTCTTATTCCTTGGAACAGGTTCCCTACATCCCCTACTGAAGTCATCCTCCATATTTCTTCGCGGACACTGTCGTTGAAATCCATGTAACCTTATCGTGTCTTCAACGGGTGCATCAAAGCCAGAGACGTGAACTTTGAGGAAGCTGAGTTTGTTGAGTTGAGCTATACATAAATAAATTATTATAAAAATATATAAAAAATTATTCAAAACTTAACGTTTAGTTAAAAGGATTACTTCGAGTGTTAAACACACATCTTAAGCATTAGGCATCGCTGCATCTCGTAGACTTTTACTCGAGCTTTGTGCTTCTAAAGTATATATCAGGACTTAAGAATTAGTGTTAGTAATGTTAGATTAAAAGTGAATAAAATTATTCGATAATGAATAAAGATAAGATGAGAAAAAAATTAATTTATTAGAAAATTTATAATTTATTGGCTTAAACTTTTGAATTGGATTGAATTTTTTAATATATGAACCGGATTATTCAGTTTTTGGTTAACTACTTCGATATTGTATTTTTTCAACAATGATATCAGAATCGACAGTTTGATTGGAAGCTCGATACATGTATTAGCTCTTACTGATAATGAGTAAGCAAAATAAGAGTAGTGTGATTCACATGGGCTTCTGTAAGGTATGTAAGATATGAACAAAAATTCGAAGCAAATTAGAATTAATAACTAGCTCTTAATTACGCAGATGGTGCACAGCTAAGATAATCGGCACATGTTATAGTTTTAACTAGTAGTGTGATGAGCAAGTTAAGAGCAGTGTGATTTATATAAGCTTCCGCAAGATGTGAGCAAGAATTCGAAACAAATTAGACTCTAATGATTGGCTCTTACTAAGCAGACAATGCACATGCGAGGCGACCGCTGCATGTTATAACTCTAGCTGGTGCTCGGAACCAAGTGGTTGAGATTCTAAGCGATCCACGTACTTGGTGTGTAATTGAGTGCTCACCTAAGAAAAAATATGAGTAATTTATTCTTGAGGAGAAATTTATTAAATTAAAAGTGAATAAATTAGTCCCATATTAAATAAAAATAAGATAAAAAAAGTTAATATATTAGAAAGTTTCATAATTTATTAGCTTAATTTTTTGGGTTGGATTGAACTTTCTAGTATCGATCAGACCTTTCACGTGTCTTATATTGATTAATTTTTTCAATGTTGTATCTCTCCAAACTGTAATTATATTTAGCTACTTCAGGAAACTTTCATTCCCACCACAGGGCAACCACGACTATGCCATCTATATCATGCGAACTTCACAGTTACTTCACAGCATGGTCACTCGTAATGGATATGGATTGGTGAAATGTTCTCTGAGCGGAAAGAAATAACAGTTAGAATCCCTGTAGGCATTATCAGTATTTATCGCTATATAACTCCCGAACTCTATAGAAACTGAGGGAGGGATGTGCTTGGTACAACATTGAAAACCTGAGGGGGTGTAGTGTTAACATGCCTTCATAGATAACTAAGGCATATTTGTACGTTATCCCATATTGTCTACATTATTCCAAAGAAAAATAGGACAAATTAGTACCGAATAAAGATGGGAATAAATTCCAAGCCAAAAATAACTATTTTGAAGAATCTCATGCAAGAATTTAAAAATTATCCTCCTCCTTTTTATCTTCCTTGTCCCACTATCTCGCTGACGAAAAAGAACCACTACTTAGTAACAGCCTACTTAACAAGAACATCAAGTAACATTGCAGGAATGAGTAATAGAATGACCTATTTTTTTACAAATAGCTTTGCTTGGCTTCCTACATCAAGTCCTTAATTTGAGCATCTTTAAAAGGATAAATTCTTTTTCGAGGAATTTCTTACACAAGACATCAGTTGGATATTCACTTTCGGATCGTTTAGTATTTCTATCGCTTGAACCAACTTGCAAAGTAGGTTTCCATAATGCAACAGGCCATACAACACACGAAACAGAGGAGTTACATAAGGCAAGGAACCCAGGTAGAGAGGAAAGCATGGCCGGAGACCTCGCTGGAACCGGCGGCCGGCAATCAACTGGAAATCATGTCTGTGAGTGCCGGGAGTGAGCACAAAGTAGAAGGTGGGCCTTGGGTGCACTCAAGTAGGATAGCAACCGAGTGCAGCCCAGAGGTGCAAAGGACACCATTTAAAATGGTGTCCTTGGAGCCAAAATCTGCGCCCAGGCTCTTTTTGAAAAAGCAAGCGGGTGCCGAATTGAGACATCCAGGCGCTGTCCTGTGATGTCTAGTAGGTATTTCTGCTTAATAAAACCTCTTAGAATTTGTTCAAGTCCAATAGGGACTCCGAGAATTCGCCCTTGAATTCTACGAGTCTTTTAGTTGTGTATAACTACCTATTATATAAATAAGGGATGGCATAACCATTGTAAGGTATGCAAGTTGAATCAATTAAATTTAGTTTATTAATTAGTGTTAGTCTAAACAGGTTGAAGGTGTATCATTCCACTAGTAGGACCGAATTATCAATGAATCTTTCCAGAACCACACACTATGCTATGCACAACCAAAACTCAATCAAGACAAATCAAATCAGACCCAGAAGAACACTTTTTTGCTGTATACAACTTCATTAGCAGAAAAAAGAAAAGTGAAAAGGTTATGGTCGCATGCTTCAATCATATCTTGTCTTCTATGAGCTAGCTGAATTCATGGTATGATAAAGTTGATTGAAAAGATTACCTTCAGCAGACATTCATGTGGATCAACGATGTTGATCAATATCAGCTTCACATTTTTCAACTAGGCATATCAAAGATGAAACATCAAGCTGCAGCTTTAAAGCAACTTTGAGTTAAAAACAGTACTGCAATGTTTCAATATTGCAATTGTCAGACTTTTGAAGATCAATCCGATCAAAGCTACAATTCCCACAACTTAAGATAACGCAAGTTAGAAGCAGCCAGGCTGTACAACTCATTCCCACAATCAAAATTATAATTATCGAAACTTGAAGAGAATGCAAGAGTCGAACACAATGAAGTTAAGATTTAATTCATGGATAAAACAAATTCATGCAAATGTTGTTCAAAGTCATTGATGCTCAAACACATAGAAAAGAGTCCTCAAAATTTCCAGTTTCTATATTTCTTAGGAATCAAAACTTCTACTGAATGATCTGTAACTGAAGTTTTTTAAAAGGTAAAAATTATCTGCAACTATTGCTGAAGATAACATAACTGATGCTTAACAGAAAAAGCTACTATCGGAAGCGAACAATTTGCCTAAAAGACAAACTTATTCTACCACCAAGTTGTCTGCCCTTGTTGTCATCTTCTATCTGCTATATTGATTCTTGTCCAAGTTGTTGAATTATAGGTTCTAACAGCCACCTACTTACACCATCATCGATCCAAATCATATATACCAGAAAGCTTGAACTTAATTAGGTTTCTAAACTTTTCAGTAACTTCTAAATAATAACACAACCATGGAATCAAGAGGATATATACTGAAAATCTAGAAGGCAGTTCAAGATAGCTTTCATTGCATAATTGATCGGCAAAATGCAGAAGTACAAGTGCAATATACTTTTTTGTACAAGACCTTATGAACATAGTGAGTTAGTCAAAAAGGATGTGTGCTAAAACTTATTAAGTGGGCATCATTGCAAACATTAAAACTCTAAAGCATAGGTTTCTTCTTGGTTTCTTCAAGGACATAGCACGTCATCTAGGATGTTAAAGGCATCAAAGAGAGAAATGGACAACAAAGGGTTACAGAAAAGATGCACGAGATTTTCGAAAGAAGTGTCTCTAGTCAATTCCTGGTGGACCATTTTAAATAAAATTAGAGAAAAACAAGTAATCAAGAGCAATACATGAGATCTCAAAATGATAACTTAGATAAACTTTAAGCTATTTTAGCAATTTCATTTGGTGAAATGCCCATAAGGCCACACATATAATGATAAATAGATCTTGAACAAGAAGAGCGCAGTTACATTGGCCACACAACCAAATATGTAAGACCACATTTGTTGTGCACACATATGCATCCTAAGTGTGTGCAATCTTAATGATAAGTCTCTACGTGATCATAAAATAGCAACATACTTTTCATTATGAGGTATTTCCAAAGGCGCAAGATTACTTAATTAAAAGCATGCATCTGCCTTTCCATAAGTTGGAAGAATGATCAAAGGTTTATTTCAGTTAATTATTGTTTAAGCATTAGCACACCTAAGTGTTAAAATATAGAACACACCTACTAAATTTGAAAGCACATATATCATTAACAACACTCCCTTCTATTTATACCTTTTGTAAACATAATATACATTCCGTGTGTAGTCTTAAATAGAGTTTCTCCTATTTCTTGTGGTCTGAACCTGGAGGGGTACTTTATCTAAGAATCTTACATAGCCAAAAAAGGTTAACATTGCTTTCAATCAAAATAAATAACAGAGGAAATATACATTTGACACTACTTGGATTGTTGAGAGGTCCAGATCTCCCAGTCAGTATCAACATAATTTTGAGCCCACAAGAGTGCTGCTCTAGCTGCAACTGCAGCACCTGGAAGATTCTTCTCCTTGAGCACAAGCAGCATGTCTGTGAAGGGCTCCACCAGAAGCGTTCCCGGTCCTCCATATTCCTTGTGCAAAAAATTGCTCACTATCTGGTTGAGTCCAACATCAAACAAAGACAATTCGTTTATAATCAAGAGGGCTCATGCAGCCTTCAATTGTATGATAATTGTGTTTCTTTATGATGATGCAAGCCTCAAACCATCTATTTAATTGAAAATATAGGTTAGAGCAAGATTTTTATGATCTTTGGTTCTAGGAATCTGATGTATGCCAAGAAAGTGAAACTAATTCTTTTTCTCCGCTACGTATCTTGTGCTCACTATACTTTGTTTATACAGCTTAATTGATTTGTTTATACAACTTAATTGATCTTTACTAAGGATTAACTCAAACAACATAAATGATGAGATCTAAGTAGCAACTGGCTAAAATCTAAATTCCTTTAGATGATACCTATAAACAACTTAAATTTGATTTCGCCAAAATTTTCTTAAGCCAAACATTAAAGTAACTTCTCAACCACATTGGTTTGGGCATCCATCTTCTTTATTCATAAAAAAAAAAAAGAAATTATACCATGTCTACTTTGAAAAGAATTAGCAACTTATTTATTTATAATGTCAGCTTGGTAAAGCTCTAAGTTACCTACCTCTATGCCATACATATTGTCATCCTGAACTACCCCATTTCAAATCTATGGACCTTCTCTAGTAACTCTAGTGCCTAGTATTAAATATAATATATTCTAATATTTTATTGGGCCATTCTGGTTATTTGATGTTTCATTCTCATGATAAACATGATGTATTTGCCACCTTTATTAATTTTAGCATTTGGTGTGGGAAATATGCCCTCAACTAGAACTGAGCTCTTGAAATTAGATAGTGGTGGAGAATAGGTTGGATAATCTTTCACAATTTTCTAAAGGCACATGGTATTTCACCATTTTTGCCATATAAGCCCAAGGAAAACAGCTAGGCCGAACATGATGGCTTCACATTATTGAGACTAGACTTGGATTACCTACATAAGCCCATATAAGCATAGATTTTTTACTCAAAATTACGAGAAGACCACTTTATATATTACACAACTACTTTCTCTTGGTCTTGAATTCACCTTTTGCAAAATATTTTTTAACCACACTTCTGACTACTCTAAATTATAAGCCCTTGAGTGCTGCAGTTTCCAATTGCTCAACCTTATGCTAAACACAAACTTTCGTTCGGCTTTGCCTAGTGCATATTCCTTGGTTAAAGCATGGATCAGTAAGCTTAACAATGTCTGGATGGTAGCACTGCCAAAGTACTAAAGTCTATCTCAAGAAGTTGTCTTTGACAAAACAAGTTTTCTGAGAAAACATTGAGTTCCAATTTATTCAAGCCAACTAGCAACTTTCAACTGCAAGTATATGGTGCATTCTATGACACATTTAATCCTTTGGTGCCACTCCACTAGGTAAAAGGTCCAATTCTTAGTAAACCTATACCTTACGTAAGCTCAAGTGATAATATGACCATCTGCATTTTCAACTAAATAATCTCAAGTGATATATAACTGATATATTAACACATAACATGGCTTCGTGAACCAACAGCCTCCTATTGGGTGATTGATTCTACTGACCTCAGTACACACTCCAACCACAGCATCAATCTCATTGCCAAAAGCTTCAGGATTCTTAGAGAGTCTCCTATGAAGCTCTTCTCGGAACTTCTGGGTCTCCTGGACATTTTCCAACAATAAGTAAATCCCAATGACACAAGAACGATCAGTAAGAATAACAAATCTATCACCTCATAACAAAAAAATCAGGCGTTAGAAAGAATGGCCACAACAAAACACATTAGCCTAGAAAAATTGGCAACGTTAGACATACCACAATAGTCAAAACAAAATTCACAATGCAAAGTTTCCAACACGTTTCGAATTATAATCAACCAAGACCCAAAGCTCAAAAAGAAAACCCACTTAAAATCCGGAATTTAATCATCGTTGCACAGTGGACCAATGTTCTTATTAATATCTCCGATAAATTGGAATAAAAGCAGTTAATGCTCGAAACAAATAAATAAATAATTACAAAGAAAACAATACAGCATAACCCAGAACTCATTCCGAAACCTAACTATGACGACTTATCAAGAAAACCAAATAAAACCATTACAAAGATTCAAACTTGAACTAGAAAAAACAATAATTCAAAAGAAGAGATTTCAAGAACTAACAGCTAGAGCGAACTCAGGGATGGGATCCGGGTAGACATATTTCGGTTGCTGCTCCCTAACATGGCAATAACAAGAAGTTAAACCAGTGATGAACGTGGTATTTCTTGGGAGAAAATTCAAAGAAAAGCGCGTTTGCAGAGGTATGAAAATTGACTGTTTAGAATTCGAAAATCGATTCGTTTGAGCAAAAGAAGGGGAGATGAAGGAGCGGGAAGGGAAGAGAAGGGTCATGCTGGTAGTCCTGATCCAAAATGTTAGCTCAGCTCACTTACTCCAATGAGGTTCTGGAGATATTTAAAAACGCTTACAATAAAACATTATTATAAAATCGCTTTAAATTTTTATTTAAAAAATAAAAGTTATATATAAAAGTTATTTTTGATTTATCTAAATTATTCAAAATTTTAAAAAAAATTATAAAATACTATATCAAATTTAACGTTAAAATAAAATTTGAGAATGAAAAATAATATAATAAATACTATCAAATATTTCTATATATAATAGAATCAATATTTTGAATGAATCAGTATGAGTAGTGATTTCAATTCAAATTTTTTTAAAATTAGGATATTGTATCTCCTCTGTTCATAAAATTTTAGCAGTATTTAGTTTATAAATTTTTTATAATTAAAGTAAAATAAAAAATAAAAGTAAACATTATTTATTAAAAAATTTGTGTAGATTTTTTTTGTAAATATTACCTCTTTCAATGAATAATAGGGTACTTTTTCAAATTATTTTTCAAAAATAAAATACTATATGTATATAGATAATTTAGAATTTATTTAAAAAGACTACTTAGTAATTATTAAACAATAAGTTCATAATATTTTGTAAAGAAATCTTTTAAACTAATTAGTAATTGATTATATATATGTTATGTATGTGTGAATAAAAAATATATATATTTCTATTCAGTATCGGATCGAGAAGTAAACTATAGGATCTTAGAAAAAAATTTGTAGCGACAAGAGATTGCTTTAGGCTGTTGCCAAAAGAGGCAAGAATAATACCGAAGCCTATGCTTCTTAGGAGATTTAACATTGGACCAGAGAGCCTAATAAAAGCCTTATGTTGAAGTTTGGTCTTTGTCTGTTTTAAGCCCAACGTCGATGATCCGTAGTTTAAAGGCCCAAATTTGTATCCCTTTGTCCTGGAACTCATTGCTACTTCATTCTCTTAGTGCAGGATTTTTAGTGCAACAAGTGCCGACTATCTACAGACAAGAAGCACTGCATTTAAGTAGGAATAAAAACATTAAGAGCTCATTTTGGGAGTGGTTTGGAGGGCATGGGCATTTCATTCTAATTTTTTATTTCATATTCTTCAATAAATTTTAAAAATAAAAAGATTATATATTATAAAATTTTATTTTTTTAAATAAAAAACTTATTTTAAAAAATATTTTTAAAATACTGTTATTTTTAAATTTTTAGTTTATAATACTTTCAAACATCTCCTAAGACATGAGTGTCCAAATATAAAGACCATACTATCTGCATTTTAGAACTACCCTTTACAAATGATTTTCAACACAAACAATACATCACAAGTACAAGTTCCTCATCTTTCTTTTTTTTGTTTTTTTTGAGGAGCTAACTATCCTTCAACTCTCTTATGCTTGATAAATTCCGACCTTATGGCGTTCTCTCCCTTGTACACTCTAGGTTTTTCTGAACGCTGCTGTTGTTTAAACCTAAAAGCCATAGGCACATTTTAGGCATCCTAAGCCTAAATGGGCCAAGGCAGAACTAAATCAAACATTTTATGAGTCTTATTATTTTGTTAACTACTCCAATAAAGATTTTATGAACCCTAACTACTCTTTTTGTAGACAGGTAACTCTTAAACCAACCAGGGGAATCCGACCAAAAACATTTCAATGACACTACATATATAATGTACCGTAGCAAGTGAAGTGATTGTATTATGCTAGACACAGTCCCGGCAACAAAATCAGTACCTATTACAACATCAGCTACAAACACGGTATGTTAACTTTTGTGTATTCAAAGCATATGAAAGGTGCATCTCAACTTATATATTTATATTATATGCATATGAAAGGTGCATTTCAACTTATACCTTTATGAATTTAGCTTAATTTTTCTAATAATTGTCAGATGAGCAAAAAATTCTCCGACATAAATTGGTTTCATGATGAAGCATAATACAACTTTCTTCCCCCAAAAATGAAATCATGAAAATCTTTTATTATGCATTAATCAATAAATTCTTTCTTATCACTTTGAAGTACTAATGCATGTCCCATTCAAAAGCACCTTCTCTTTCCTTCCTAGCTATGGCAAGATAAAAGCCATCCTAGCTATTAGCTTCTATTAAAAAAAAAGTCCTTTTGTAATAGCAAAGTGCGTTTAGATATTTTCATATGCACAATGAATAAAATCCATGCGTATGATCTGACGCATTAAGTAGTCATAAGCGTATTATAACGTCTGTATTGATAAATGGTTAAAATGCATATTAGTAGCACTGAACGATTCAATTAAAGAGAAAATGTGTTGCATTATGTACTTACAAGTTCCCATCACAATCAAAATTAAGACCGATCGACCATCGCAAAGTGGCTCAGTATTTGTGTTCATAGTTGCTGAGCAACAACAATAAAGAAGGAAAAGGGCTTGACAAAATGATCAACTATATGGTAGAGGCTTAGTGCCGACTGATAATGATTAAGAAATATGGCCACTTTAATGGACATAGTTCGTGACAAGAACCAAGCAAGTTTAGATATCCATGAATTTTATTATCATGTGTAAAAGCTTAGCTCTATATAGATATATATATTCGGTCACGCTTGCGCTTTGGTTGAGTTGGTGTGCCTTGCTTGTTTTATAATTTCGTCGCACGCATGTTAGACATCTTGGTCCTTAGTATTTGTACATATATATTATTTGTCAGTATTGATTTAAATAAGAAAAGAGAAAACTCCTCATTTTTTTGATTGAAAAGACGCATGCAAGCGTATCCAGCAGTCATGTATATCCTCAATTTTAACAATATAATTCATCACTATAACAACATAGGGTCCTAAATATTAATGCCATGTACGTGCACTTTGGTGGAGTTCAAATGGAAGCTTAGAAGCCCATTTGGCTTGAAACTTAACGAATGTCTCCTACATCCTAGAGACATCAGAGCTATAAGCTAGGAATGAAAGCTGAAAACTTGAATTCTATAGTAGCTCTTTCAAGTTTCAATTAATGGTCAAAGTTTTTGGGACTAATGATAAGGAACTTCTGGAAAAATGTATCAGCAATTAAGCATAGATGTCAGTGTTGCTTTTTAGTTAATTCATAAAAAATTGTATGATGTGGTGAGGGCTTTTACCGGACTATGATAAGGAGCAGTGATCCAGAGAACAGAGATGCCCAGGCTCATGATCTTCCTATGATAAATGCAATCCAGCAAGCAGCAACCTTTGAATTGGCTTAGCACAAAAGAACACCATCCATCTCCAAATATTCTTTCTTCAATCATTTTAACTTTTGACTCCAATAATTATTACATACCAATTCTCATCTCTTACAAAATGAATTTTGTTTCACTTGCAAACAACTTAAGTTTGCATATGCAACTCTGCAGACTAGCATATGCTAATAAAGCAGGTGTGTCCCAAAAAAACTTATCATTATCTCGATTGAAGAGACAAACTTTACTTGAAAAACTTTCTCAAAAGGTTGGAGATGCGGCTTTGCTGTGTACACGCACTCTGTTGTTTTATAGGATTCTCGATAATACCCAGGTGAAAGAAATAACAGGTAATAGGAAAGTGAGCATGAAAGAGGCTTCAAATATATGTACATTTTGATTTCTTTGCACTACTCTTTGTTCCAAATAGTTGTATAAATAAGAAAGTGAGTGCACTGTCTTTTGTTCACTTGAGGAAAGTGTAGATGCACAGGGAAGCTACAAGGCATGAAGAGGAAAGTTGCATTGGATGCTAATGTGCTTCTTTCAATAGAATAGCTGCTTTTTTTCTCACTTGTACACCACATTGAGCTCTGCTGGCAAAGGGAACTTCTTTGCTTCTTCATTCAAAGAGGTTTAAGGCATGTTTATTTGCTCGAAATATAAATTTCTAGAAAGTGAATTTGTAGAAATGTGTAGATAAATAACTTAATAAGAATTGGATTTATGAGAGTAAATTTTATAAAATAAACATAGACCGTCATCCCCAAATATTCTCTTCATGAAAAAAAATTTACTTTCGAATGAAATTAATAAACTTAAGTTTTCGAAAGGTTTAGATGGAGGACACTACTAACCACTGCATCAGTGCTTAGTGTTTTAAGCAGGCGGTCTCCACGATTGCTTTCTAATATTTGGACCAGTTTTATGTCACATTTACACTAACTAAATACGCACTACCCAATAATTTAGCGGAAACTCTTACAAGCAGGCCACTATCTTGACTTTTGGCCTCGTGCAGAAGTATTTCAATTTCTGAAATATTTTTTATAGCAAATACGAGTATCTGTATACAAAATTTTAAAAGAAGAATTCAAAAGCGATGGAACCCAACAAACGGGCCCTTTGTAACATGGGCATAATAACATGGCCAAAAACCATGCACAGAAAAGTAGCAAAAAATCCGTACACATCTATCATAGTCTGAGAAAGTATGAGTTGTATGAAGTTGGATGCATTCGCAACCAAGTTCTGAGCCTTCCCACAAGACTCTCCTTTTTGAGAAATTTCAAGTATCACATGATTGATGATTCCACCATCCATGATTATATGTATACGACGACAATTCATCTAGTTTCATGTGCATGTACACATGTGAGCGGAATGTGTGTGCACTATATTTCATAGATCTGGCATGAATCCGGAATTACTTGAACCATTTTTAAAATAGACTATTCATTCCTTAGCGAACGTTCGGATGAGTTTATCAAGTGCTTCTCGTTTCAATAAATATTTTATATTTTAAATAAATTTTATATAATATTTTATAAATTTTAAAAATTTATAAAAATAGAAATTATATATTATAAACTTTCATATGTATTATTATGTTTTATGTCAAAAAATTCAATTTATTTTGTAAAATTTTTTTAATATATTCTTTATTTCATAAAATTTTATTCAATAAATATTTTTAAACGTCCACTAAATGCACGCAAATTTTAATCAGGTATCACAATCTCCTACATAGATTTTTTTTATCGGCTGTCAGTAAAGATGTTAGAATTTGAATTCATAGATTTTTTAAATAGTGATATTCTTTCGTTTTATTTGGACTCTTAAATACTATTTTCAACTTTTAAGATGTATTTTTTGAATTACAAGTGAGTTACTAAAAAATAAATTATATATTTTAAATAGTATTTTAAAAATGATTCAAAATTTTATGGTTTTTATATGAAGAAATACATTAAATTAAAAATTTTTATGTAGCTGAAAGTAAAGTAAAAATGATTTCTTAACAAAAGAAAGTGAATGTACAAGATAAAAAAATTAAAACGGAACACAAACTTATTTGCATTTGAACAATGTTTGAACAATGTAGAAATTAGAATATGACAAATAATTACATAACTGGATATTAGATACTTAAAAATAGAATAATCCAGATTTTGTGGGCCCACTTAGGTTGAGTTTAAAGTAGTAATTACTGATAGTGGTATCAAATCAAAGGTCCACAGTCAAAGGAGCACGGTCACCCAAAAGCTGGCTAGTACTTTAAACCATGGTTTTCTGGCAAAACCCAAAACATAAAATAAAAATACTGTAGTTTTAAACGTCACGTGAGTCCCCTTCCTATTTCTCTCTTAATTATTCTAACAACATTACAAGGGGTCGTTATCTGTGTCCCCTCCGTGGGCAAAAGAACAAAACTAGAGAACCAAATGAAAAAAAACCAATAAAGAAACGAGTAGTGAGTGTAGAGCAGAGCAGCAGCGGCAGAAGAAGGCAGAGGTTTCGGCATTTTGCACTTTAGTGCCCTATTATTGTTGGATTTTGCTTTTTTGGATCCCCACCGTCATGTGGCTAATGGACCATCTCTCATCTCATGTTTACTACGTATAAGGCTCGGTTTTGCTGAAGTGAATTTTTACAAAATAATTTGTAATTTTTTAGAAAGTGAGTTTAATTATTTCTAATATCTAGTTACTACTGAAAGTGAATTTAAAAAATTTTTTTATTTGATTAGTCATAAAAGTAAGAACTGAAAGTAATTCTATTTTATTTTTGTAAAAGTTGACACATCTTTTAATATATAAACTTCTTTCTTTTTGGAGGTCATTGTAGCTAAAGTTATTAGATTGGACACCTGAGTTCATTCTTACCATCTTCAATCGATATGTCAATATTATATCATGCCTGATTTCTCATTATTAGCATGCGTGAATATAGAACATTTTTTTATAATGTATTGGACAGTCGATAAGTTAGCGCTAGCGATCTCTTTAGGATCGTTTTAGGATTGCTTAGATTTTTTTTAAAAAAAAAATAACTATTGGTGAAGCTTTATTAGGAACGAGTTTAATTTTTAATAATTTAAAAATAATAAAAATAGTATATATAAATATTTTATAGCGTACAATTTATTTATAATTTTCAAATATTTAAAAAAATTTTAAATACCATAAAATTTTTCTTAGAAAATTTAAAATAAAAAGCACTAGAAAAACTGAGCCGAACAGTTTCTTTAACAAATTTGTCCAACGAACTTGATGCATTTGACCTTACCCTTATTAGAATATACTGCTGATAATGCTAATTACTCAGTTGAACATTCTTGATTAATATATCGTACCAGGTATAAATATTTTATATATAACCTGTTTACTTATATTAAATGTAAGTTCACAAAAAAATCTTGATTCAACAAAATTTTCTAATTTTTTCGATTTTTTTCTTTTATTATTTTATATTTTCTTAGCCATTGATTTTGGAGTATGTAAATCTTTACTGTTAATCTTTTCGCGAAAGAAAAATGTCAAATGACAATATGATTACATACATCGTTAAAACATTAAAATAAAATTTAGATTAAATGTGAAACTGATTAAGAAATTTGATGAAAAATTTCTTTTGTACGCGTTTTTAAAGGAAGTTCATTTGGGGATATTAAAGAAAAATTAATACATTAATATACAAAATTATCCCTGCAACGCACGACAAGTCACTAGTCCACAAGAACAAAGAAGTTATTACTTAATTATATAATGGCAGCAAAGTTTTTTAAAGAAACATTCCTTTCTCCTTGGTTTTATTCAAAGACAACGCAATGATACAAATGTTCAAGTTCCTCTATAGGTCTTTTTGTCACCAACAATTGACCTCAAAATTTAGGCCAATTTCAGGACTTGGGTACAACCCATGTCCAAATATTCATCGCAAACACGCACGTGTGAACAAATTTTGCAACATCGTGCGAACACACAACTCACTAATTAAAAAAATAATGTTACAAGATAACTGCTAAACAAGTTGATAAAATGGACCCATTATGTCGAATGATATTGTAGAGAAAGAGAAGCACTTGCAAATCAATGACCATTCCTTTTCAACTTGGTTGTCCCTCTCTTTTACTCCCTTTTACGTCCACCAAAAGGTCCACCAACATTTCTTTTGCTCTCATCTTTATTTCAGCATTTTCAATGAATGAAAGTGTACTCTGCAACCTTTGCTTTCGACACCTTCACAAACAAGAAGAACAAAACCCCAACACCTTCACCAGATCCCTCCACAAAAACCTAATGGTTCTCATCATGATAGCATCAATAATAATTGAAGGACCAAAAAAAAAAAAACACCCATAGGCAAAGAAAAAGAAAAGAACAAAAAAAAATTTGAAGAAATTAAATAAACAATCACCAACCATGCCTAACTCCTAACTCAAAACCAAACTCCTCCTATATAAAAATACTTGAGGAATCTGCAACACTCCTTAGCTATATAGCTAGCTAGCTAGTGCCCTCTCCATCTCTCATTCTTTATCTTCTTCTTTATGATTCATTATTATTGAAAACATTTGATCATTAGATATATGACTTGGTCTTATTGTTCTTATGAGTTTTAATTGCTAGCTAGTTAACTCTCCTTATCACCTTCCACCCACAAGTGATTGTTTAACTTTCTTCTTTTGTTTGTTTGTGAAGGAGAAGAAGATGACGAGGACCGATTATTGGTGCCTCCCATGCTCACAGTAACTGCTGCAGGTGTTGTTACTCTAAACAGAGGAAGGATTCTTGGTGGCCTTCTTTGTATGTTCCCTATCACAACGTCTTGTATCATTCTGTAACAATTTGCCAATCCTTCCTATAAAACAATGCAAACGGCATAAAAAAGTGGGTAAAAAATAACTGTCATATAGATTTTTCCAAAGTTTCAAAAGTAAAGTAACATTTCTAGGAGATAACTTATTCGCAAAATGTTTTTTTGTCGTTAACATTTTTTTGAAACAAAATTGTTTTCTTTTATACAAACAAGTATTATATATTGGTCATTTAATGGGGTAACCAATCATGAGCTTTAGCATCGATTGCCTTGCAAATTAAAATTGATGCCTTTGACTATTAAGTAATCACCTAAGGAAAGATGCGTGAGGACCGATAATTTGTCCTTTTGTATATAATAAATAAGGAATATCCCAAAATAGACAAGCATATATAATTTTCTTCATTGGTTTGTTATTATTAATTTCTTATGCCTTCTATTTAGAAGGTACATAAAGAACTTACAGCAGCGAGTCCTCTGCACCATGTAAGAGCTGTGGCGGGATCAATGAAGTCCAAATCCAGATTCTCATTGTTGGCACATACTATCGCTGTTGCTGCAATCGTTGAGGGAGTGTGATCCAAGAAATCTACATCTGCAGTAAAAAAAAAAAAAAAAAACCCGGTCACGTTGATTTGGACGTCTTGATTCTTGTCCAATTCAAACAAAGAATATCTAGAAAATCCATACTAGTAACGCTTATGGTTGTACATACCATGCACTGTAGCTAGGCTTATTTGAGCAGCACGTGAGATCAGGTCACTTGTGTGGAATCCACTTGGATCCGCTTTATATGCAAAGTAATCGAGGAATGTGAAAGGAGTCACTGCCCGAAGACGCCACTTGAGTGCGGCAAGGACAAGGAGCTCCATCCGGGTTATGGTTCTAGGCTCAAATATGTATCTAGTTTCTTCTATCTGCACCTTTCAACAACATATATGCAATATATATACATATCAGAATAAATTATCAATTTTTATTACGTAGAAGTATAGTGAAAATTATTTCAACAAGATTAAACTAATATAAGGTGTCCATTTACTAGTCTTAGCGGATGTTTGGAATCTCACATATTTAAACTTTTTTTATTTTAAAAAAATTTAATCTATCTAAATAAATTATATGTTAGCATATATATATATATATGTATATATATCTTTTTAGTTTTGTTCAAAAAGTGTAAAAAAAGTTTAAGCTTTTTAATTGAGTGCCCTTTTGAAAGAAAAAAAAGGTTCATACATTATTGATATTGAAGAGTTGTCGTGTATAAATATTATATGTATAGCGATATATAATCATGCTAGTTTAGCTTAAAATTTAGCGGTAAAAGCTTGTAAAATAAATATACATTTTTGCGTAATGAAGTTTGTTTACAATGATGAGATTGAGCTAAATATAAGATAACCGACGAGAATATGTAGGTACCTGAAAGTCCAACAAGGATGGAACAAAAGGTTCTTCCATCTTTGCAGCTAAAGAAAGGCAAGCCACAGCTAGGAGTTGCAAAGGCCAACCCCTCGGTTGCTGTCAATGGATAAAAGAAAAAAAAAATAGCGAATATAAAAAATTCTTTTAATCTACTGTTATTGTGTTGTGATACTTTTTGTAAAGGTGATGATGAGGTAACTAACATGAAAGTATAAATTAACACTATACATGTCTATATACCTGAGTTAACACAACTAAAGATTTTGCTCTTTTCTACGTACTTAAATCACTAAAAAAGTATAAAACCTACGAAGAATCATGACGAGAAAAACCAATATATGAAGAAATATTATACCGTCAACGCAAAATGAAAATAAGATCAAGTATATGCATGCTTCTTAGATACAACAAAAGAAGGACTAAAATCTTCACTTTGAAGAGCAATTCGATTAAGCTAAACGTAAAAAAAAAAAAACAACATCTTTATCGATTTGCCGATACGTCGAACTTCCAAAGGACTACAAAATTTTCCCTACTTTATACATAACAAAAAAAAAGTATATAGTTCCCTTGAAACCTGCAAAAGTGATTGTGTATTATCAATTTAAAGAACTGAAATTTTATCTTATGAATTAGCTAAAAGCTTACCTTACATTAGTGAAAACAGAAAAAGGTAGTAGAAAGTTTTTGAAAATTTTAAGAAGAAAAAGAAAGAGGAGAGATTGACTAGCTTACCGGCAAACAATGAGAGGAGAGAAACCTGTCCATGTAGTTGATTGAAAGACAAGCAGTGAGGGGTTGAAAACCATAGAAAGATTTCACCTGCAAATAATGAACTTAATTCATTCCCTGACGATGAAAAACTGTTTCTGAAATGTGCAGTACAGTTTTTGCTCTAGCTAATAATACCTTGAGAATCCAAGTGATAGATTCACGGCGAGAAGAAGAATCAAGTGACTGAGACTTAAACCGTGCCGGATAATCTCCGGCAGGCATGTAATCCAACTCTCCATCTACAAACACATCAATATTGGAGTGCTGCTCATCTGAGAACTCCACTTGATCATTGTCACTATAAGATAACTCTGTCAAGTTGCTGTTTTCTTCCAGAACGCCGTTGTCTTCACTGCACAAGAGATCAATATTACTGCAACTATCGCCGTCTTCCGTAGAGAAGATGGGCATCTTTTGAAACAATGCTTCCTCTGCTCATTGCTTCATCAACTCCATTGTTTCATTGAAGCATAACAGAAGAACTAATGCCGCAGATAGAAAGAAACGGAGAAAGAATGGAAAGACAGAGTGGTGGAAGAAAGAAAGAAAGAGGGATTTCTGGAGTTCGAAGGGTGAATGAAGGTTGGCGTCCAACAAGGAACAAAAAAAACGCCTTCACTAGCGTTAGATTTGTATATAATATAGAAAGAGAGAGACTAAATATTAGAAAGATATTAGTCCACTAGTGGAGAGCAACAAGTGAATGAATATAAGTAATATATAGTTTGGTCGGTGTACTTTGAAGATAATTATAATCTTCATTAATAGCCACGTATAATATTATTGAAGTAGCAAAACTTGTACAAGCTTCAATCGGTCTTGAACTTCTATTGAAAAGGTTCTATTAATTTGGATTATAAAGTTTTAAGATCGGGTTACAGTACTCCAAATCTTTTCTGTCTAAATAATGCTGTTACGTACATTTTGTTACTTTGATTTGGTTGGAATTATAATAAAAATATTAATATATATTCATGGTCTTAATTGTAAATTTGTGGAGTTCGGTTGTAGATATAGTTCTTCACGAAGGTAACACGAAGCTTTGTCTCATGGTAGTGACGTAAGCATATCTTTGTACTAGGGGGGTGTAAATGGCTACCAAACAGTAAAATAGTCAAATATCCTAAAAATATTGGATGTTATATATATGTATATATATAAAATAAAGGTATTATTTTTTTAGTGGCACTTTCGGATACTTTTTTTTTTATTTATGGTCGAGATAATTTTTAATCTAATTTTTACCGTTGGATATAAAGAACTAAGAATTAGAAACCTACTTATAAAATTTTAGCTCAATCGGATCACGAATTCACCTCCATCCGATCACTTGATCAAAATGACAGAAAGTAAGAAAATTTAAAAATATATATATTGTATTATTTCTGTCATTTTGATCAATGATTGAATGGAGGTAAATTCGTAATTCGATTGAACTGAAATTTTATAAATAAGTTTCTAATTTATAGTTATTCATATCCAACAGTAGAGATTAAACTTACAAGTCACTCCGATCATAAACTAGAAAAAAAGTATACAAAAGTGCTACTAAAAATAGAATGCTCTTATTATTTCAATATATATATATATATATATATATAATTAAAAAATATTCTATATAAACTATTCTTGGTGATCATGCAACGACTACATAAGTTAAAATTTATTGGCTTTATTAAAATTTGTTACTTTCCAATGATATACAATTTATGTCTATATTATATAACCAAAAATCGGCATCCCGATTTGATTACTTAACAATATCAGCCTTAAATTCTTAAAGGTATAAAAATAACTAATTTGTTATAAGAAATGGGTTAAGTTATTTACTCGGATCTAACTAGAACTGGATTATATTTAGATCAATTATATTTCTGAAGCAATCTAATTGTAATATGACACTAATATATATTTCAGGTACATATGGGAAGAGATTTAAGAAATAGCAAAATAACTATATAACAGTGTTTAGTTTAAACAAAGGCTGTCTCTCTCAAGACCAATCTATAAAACATCGGACGAAATACTTACTTGCTAACATTCTTCTCTGATGAGCATTAATTAAAAGCACTTCGCAGACCTTTAGCAAGTAAATTGAAACTGATTTGAAAGCAGTTTTGTATTTATTAGTTGTTGTTCAATGAATTAAAATATTCAATAAATGAGCAAACGTACTTCACACAAGTTCTTACATCACTGCCAGTTCTGTGCAGTGATGTTTGGAGTATTACTCCACTGCATGTATTCATTGCCTTGCCTATCAACCCCCTCTGCTTTTTCAGAAGTTTTGCATAATTAGATACCAACAATTTAATTGCATCAAGTTAAAATTCCACCACTACAAATTTTTGGTCTTTTCTGAAAACTTCAACTATCATCTAAGTCAATTCAGCTGTCCATTTTCTTGGCATACATATATAACCATAAGATTTATTTTACCAAAAAAGAAAAGAAAAGAAAATCTTCACATTTTTCGCATTGATCACTCATAATTCTTTACATTCTAAATCGTAACTCACGTTTTGCGTCCTTTCTGATTAATATATGACATGGCTTATGTTGAAATCTTTTCTAATATATGGATCTAGTAGAATTTAAAGAAAGATTTTGGGCAACATGCATAATATTACAGACATTTCACCACTTCAGTACCTAGAAAACCTATTTCAGCACTTACGGTATGCATCATACTCGCACAAATAATCTTCGCTTGAGCCATTAACGCTTAACCAAGTAAACGTTCAAGTCACTGATCAAAATCTACGTATCAAAAGCAGTACAAGAACTGTAGGAGTTGTTGTTGTTATTTCTTTTTCTTTAACCTTTTTATTTCTAAGTATACGGGGACCACTGTCTGAAGAAATGTTTCTGGTTGGGCTGGCTAACAGCGACCTAGCAATGAGTCAAATTTAAAGCCGAACCGGGGAATTGGGTTAGGCAGACGAGGACCAGCTGCTCTGTTCTGTTTCTGTTCTTTGTATGTGCTGTAGTTAATAAGTCTCAGAGCCAGAGACATAATTAAACTCCTATCACTGTATTCTTGGCATTTTATTAAATCAACACACCTGGGTCCAACCTCTCATTCAATGCGTTCTTGCACCAAACCCTGTTCAGTGGTTAAGCACCTATCAAGCCAACCTCGTTCAGGAGATTAAAATACTGGATCGACAGAGTTAACTTCGGATCCGACTAAATGTATTGTTCATTTCTTAACTCAATTTTTTTCTACTTTTTATAACTATTTTGAGAATGAATGATGCCATGAATGACATACTTTATATATTGTGTTAGACGGTGAATCACCAACTTTTAAGATGTACCATTTTCAAATTCCAACTATGCGATCAAATTATCGGTTGAAATACTCACCGTCGACTTTTTTTTGCAGTCGAGCGATATATTCTGCCTACAATCATAGTACAGATGCCAGATGCTACACGCTTATTACTTCAACAGGAATGCCTTCTTTTTTTCTCTAAAAATGACTTTCAGATTACTTCATATATTTATTTTTACAAATCTAATTTCTAACAATTCATTTATTAAAATTTACTTTCGCACAAATAAAGCTAAACATTGAACTGAAAGTATAGGTCAGACGTGTCAAATCACTATGCTCTATAGAGATTGACATCAGTAGTGGTTAAACTTATTATGAAAAAAAAATAAATAACATGCAATGATACTGTTAAAGAGGATTAGTTCTATATTATTATCGATAGTCATAATGATATTCATAGGCTCATCCTTATTATTGTCAATTAATTTTTTAAAAAATTTAAATTTGTCATATAGAGAATAGATTAGATAAATCAGCCAAATATATAAGTTAAATCTAACTTAATTAGTCATTTCATAGCTTTTATGGTCCGGACAAGTTGTCCGATTTATTTGAAGACTTCATAATTCGTTTTGTTCAAGATAGATAATTTGCTTCAATAAAAAATAAATGTTTTTGAATAACTAAAACAAATAGTTCGTTTTTTTCAGAACAGAAATCTCACTTATAGCTCCGCTAGACCGGTGATAAAGAGGTATAATCTATATTAGTTATTAAAATTCTGAAATGATATTCTAATATTCATAAGGATTTGGAGTTACTTTTTCTATTACCAATTAGTTTAAAAAAAATACTAAGTTTGTCATATATACGCATACAAATTCAAGGAGAGTTCAATATTCCAAAAACAGTGAATCATTCTATCGAACAATAAATGAATAAGATCAAGTTCTGCCATTTATTAATGTGTATCATAAAGTAGAAGGTAGAGAACATGCTTTCTGAGAGTTGTGTGCAAGGCAACAAGGATAAGGTCTCAGATTGAGGCCAGCAAAAAATGGACTCACTCATTTATTTTCGCTACTGATTACTGTTGGAATAAATATGCTGATTTATTTATTTATGTTCGATTGTGGTCCAATACAAATATGTGGCGAATCCTGATCACATTCGTTTCAACAACCTAGTAGCTGAATTGAATTCCATATGATTTATCTCCAGTTTGTGCAAACTTGGTTGGAAACGAGTTGGTTCCAAGTATACCATCTGGGAGACAGAAAATACTCTACTAATTAGTAATCACATTAACATTTCGAGCTTTTCACATCAACTTATAATTTTCTGCTAGTTTGAGGGTGCTAGAATTAAAGTTTTGTTCATAAAATTTCATGTAATGTATGATTCCAAGACAAAGTTTGTACAAACTACTGTTACAGACCCCATAGCTTGTCTTAACAAGTATATATTCATTGTGTATTTATCTCAGTTGCACACAGACTGCAAAGTTATATAGGCTTTACGTTATTTTAGAGGGACTTTGTTTACCAGTAACTAAATAAACCTACATTGCTAAATGAAATAAAGTAGCTAATTTTCTTAATATAATTCCAAACTGATAAGGAAATTCAAGGCAGCCTAAGTGTCTAAAATGCAAGAATCACACACTCCCATTTACAAAAACTGATATACTCTAATACAACAAAACCACATGACTATAGCTATAACAATACGAACAAAATTTGATATAATTTTCTCTACAGACAAGTAAGCCAGAAAAGAAGTCATCAGTTAATGATAGATAATATCCATACCCAAGTTGGTACTGTGGAAGATCCGTGTGGCTTGTAGCCATGGCACTAGCTATTGCTGCTTTCTGGCAATGGCCTCAAAATTATTTCCTGCTCCTGTTTGTTATGCTGCCACTATATTGTTTGCTTGTGTTGTGAACATGCATCAGGCCATTGCCCATCTGAGGTTTGTAAATGGACAGAATGTCTTGGCAGCAACTCTCTTGGACGCATCTCTGGCACAATCTACCAGAGAACCTGATAAGAAAATGGTGTAGAATGCAAATAGTTTACTGTTTACAACTGGGAATTTCTCAAGACTCTAACCTTAATCTGAACAGAATCAAACTTTTTCATGTCAGTTTAACGCCCATGGATACTCCAAAAAATTAGAGCCAGATACTGAAACCGCTAAAGTTAACAATAACTGAATGCTTATCTAAGACAAGCGACCGGTAAGTAACATGAGACAAAATTGTAGTTACCGACTCCTTGTCTTTACCTAACTCATTGTAAACTCCGGTCCATTCCAAAACTTCATTAGAAAAGCATACGACGGATGGTCACTGAATGACCTTAAGCCTAGCACTTTGCCTATTTTTAAGTTTTTCTGCTAGACTTTGGCATCACCTGACTCCGACAACCTGAATCGGTGAAATACCTCAACAATCTAATAAATTGAGATTTTACTTAATATGGCAACAATTCATTACGTGGCCAAGCCCACAAGCCCGACACTACTCAACTGATGTTAATAACCTATATGATGCAACACAAGAACCAACAACCGGATACAACGTCAAACCTACATAACTCGTAACATGCTGATCATTAATGTATAAGCAAATATCTACAACTTTGTGCATGATTCCAGCAAGAAAGCTTGTTAACTTCTCAATTGTTAGAAAAGCTTCAGAAGTTATAACCCCTGACGGAAGACAAACCACCGTTTGATACAACAGCAAACCTACCTAACTCACAACATGCTAGTCTCTTAATCTAGAAGCAAATAGGCTTATTGCTCCCTAACTTTGCGCACGCTGCCGGCATGAAAAGCTTTCTATATTCCTTCTAAGAAAAATGAGGAAACAAAATTTCCTAAAAGCTTGCACGCTTGGTTATATCACAAAATTATCTCACTACTGTCACTTTCCAGAAACAATCACCGTACAACTACTACACTTCGAGAAAGCTGAGCAAATGAAGAAGCAGGGTGACACGAGTAATCCACTAGTACTAAATTATTCAATCAACAATATATGCCAAAACAAAGATAAAATTTGCCACTACTGAAATCTCTAAATTGATTTTGATAATAATAATAGTCAAGAATTATATTTTATGACTTAAGTGGATAAAGGATAAAACTAAGAACATGCAGATCCATAGGCAAAAATAGAACACCAAAAGTACTAGCTGAATAGTTGCTTGCTATTACATAAAGAGATATTTATCCAACATAATCGCAGAGAAACAGTTGACTACATCACGGGAACAAAACCTTCTTACGATAGTGACTGGGAAGTGACAGAAGTGACAATAGTGCAGCTAGCTATCATGCAACTCTATTTTTCACTTGTCAGCGGTCGAAGAAAGGCCAGTGTTCGAACCAAAATCGCAAAATTGAAGAATTAATGTCAACAACCGACAACTCGTTGCTAATACATTGTTGTTCAGTTACATAATTTTTCTGACAAAATAAGCTCAAATGTAGATTTCAAGAGAAGTTTTGAGCACGATACAATTGGAGATTTGAGCCTGATACTCTCAGCAAAGCTAGAGCATCATGCTAACTATCACTCCACATAAAGACTAGAGCAAATCACCAACATATTCAAGCAATTAATATATTCCAAAATCGCTACCAGAATCATATTGTTAACAGTTCACAAAGTAAAATTCAAGATGAACTTCCTAACTTCATTGAAGAAGAAACTACGAATCATGTGAGTCATCATACATGCCATCCACTATTATTATTTAAAATGATACATCACAACATCATACTACATAGAACTACTACACTAAGCGGTGTAAACATTGGAGCTGACCAGAAGAAGGAAATATTACATAGAGTTGTTGAAGATTTACAAAATTAAATCCAAACAACCTCTCATTGCATGTTAGAGTTAATCATACCAATACATTAAAGTGATAACACTTTAGTTGTCTAGCATACATCTATGAGAAACCAAGATCCATATTTGCAGAAATTAGTGAATAAGTTGACTTTAACTTCACGAGCCGTTGAGCATTCCTAGGAGAACCTCACAGTTTCTACAAAAGAAGTAGAATATAACATAATGATAATGCATAAATTCTACATACTACACAACACGTCGTTTACGGAGCTCAACTGAGAAAACATTTTTAGCTAACTTTTGATCCTTTCATTTATATTTTATTGAGTTTACATACAAAATTGAGAAAGTGATCTGATGCTTGTAACTGTGAGAGGAAGATTATAAAAACTCATATTAAACTTGTAAGATTGCAGGTTCCACTCCTAAGAAGGGCTTAAGAAAGCCTTTCGGGTGATTATAATCTTATAAGAGTTACCGGATAGAGGCCAAAGAGATTTGAGAGTTTAGAAGTAGGGGTGGCAATATGGGTTCATGGATCAGTTCCGGATCGACCCATATAATAACCGGATCAAAATTATTTAACCCTAACCCGATTCATTTATTTATATGGGTCAAAATTGTCAAACCCTAATCCAACCTATTTATAACCGGGTCAAACTCGGATCGACCCATTTAATAATTAAATTATTAAATAAAAATTATAAATATTAATTTTTAATAATAATATATATAAATTATTAATTATGATATATTTAAAAAGAAAATATTAATTTTGACAAAATTTATAAATTAAATAAAAATTAGTTTAAATTAAGATAAATTAAAAATATATATATACAAATTAAATTCAAATTTTTTGCTATTTATTTTGTAATTATCAAGTAATATATACTATATAAATAGTTATACGGATTAAACGGGCTATTTTTGGGTCAATCGGAACCCGATCCGAACTCGTTTAAATTTTTCGAGTCATTTTCGGGTCAACTCGAAATCAACCCAAATTCGACTAAGGCTTGATCCGAACCCGACATTTTCGGATCGATTTCGGGTCGGATCGAAATTTGCCATCCCTATTTAGAAGGCTGCTGATAGTTCGTCTCAAGAAAAGAACTAGTTAAGAAAAGGTGTTTGGGTGGAACACATTATCTTGATGATTGTAGCACTTCTTCATAAAGAGTGATCCTTGATTTTGCTGAACCACATAAGACCTGCTTGCATTCTGTGTTGAATGATCTTCCAATTTACCTGCTTTTGAATAATACTATTGGAAAAACTATATTATGTGCAGGAAATAGTAGAGACAGAAAAACATGTAGTATACCAAGTGAGGCAACAATTTTATATGCACTAAACATTTGCGGTCACTCGTCACATCTGCTATATGCTATACTTTTAACTGAGTCGGTTACAAGACGAAAATTAATCTACTATGTTATATCAGTGTCATGGAACTCATACCGATGATTAGAAACCTCAAAACCAATCACCAGAATTGATTTCTTGCTGATTTACCTATCTCTGTTAAATATGGCCCAATTATCATACTAAAGGTCTACAAAATAAAAAATTAGTTCTTGCAGTTTTCACTCGCATTTTATTCTTTGCTAAATATGAAATGATTGATTCTCTATTTTTCTAACATGTAGCAACTATCCAAGAATTGATGACATTGTCACTATGACGACGAGTGAATGAAGGAATGCACTATGCATTGAGCCAATTACCATTCATCCCTTCCACTAATTCTTGAACATAGTGAAGAAAAATATGACTGTTCTTTCAATGCTTGAAAAATCATTAAGGCCTCAGAGAAGCTTCTCTATTGAACCATTTACTTACATAGAAGATGGTTTTAACAAGCAAATTATCTCAACTACAACCGCCACACTTTACGATCACATCAGTCATTAGCATCGAATACCTTCAGGCCCACAAAAAACCATATCATAATTCAACTTTCCAAGTTTCATATCACAAGTAATATAATGCAAACTTTCATTTAGAATATTTGATACGCATTAAACATAATGCTTGGTGAGTTTTCTCGCCAAGCCTCTCAAGAGATGCTAGTGTAGACCGAGGCTACTTAACTAAGACATGTCACAATTGACGTGCACAAAGAAAGTGCAACCATTTAACAATATTCTGTGCATTGTTATTTATGTTTTCATGATGATGATTGTAACAAAACACCTTGGCTAGGCAAAAAACTCTTTAAAGGGGAAAGCCTTCACGCCTAACCAATTTATCTAAGTTGAGAGTCATCTTGATGACACTTACGATGGTTTTGTAACCCTTCTTCCACATAGTAGATTGGGATGGACCCTGTTGGAACTATCAAGTTAATTTTGATGATAACAAAAAATTAATAATTATGATTTATATTGGACTAATAACTTAAAATCAAGTTCTGTAGGATTAGACAAATCAAAATTATTTTACTTACAACAGACAATAACATTCATTAAGCAGCCAACTGCTATGCTACTATAAATCAAACAGCATATAGAACAGAGGATCCCATAGTCACACTACAGTCAGCTGCTTAACCACTGAAGCATACGAAAACTTCTCTGTATCACCCAAAACAGAGTATTGGGTTCAACAACAACAAAACTTTAGCTCAAGCTCTTTGCTTTAAAAATCTTCTGGACTCACAACTCACTGAAGCAAATCAGATACAAAATCCACAACGAGCAAAAATTCATCCTCTTCACAAAAAGGAAAAGCTTAATGATTAAGGAAAGAAAGCAAATTATACAACTGAGCTTGACTGATCAAGTCAAGACTGGGAAGTCAAACAAATCCAAAACAGTCAACCTAGGATGCATTTAATATGGACAAACCAACTCACCTCTCATATTTCATACAACAATTTAGCTAAATCAAGTTCACAATCACTAGCGAGTAAATTTAAACTTTTCTACATTGCATTTAATGCCATGAAGACATTGCACAAACAAAGCCGAAAGCAATCGTGGAAGCGGTTGATTAACCGCTGGATAAACTGCTCCCTCTCTGGCATAAAGATCTACCAATACAAAAGGGCGCCAACGGCAATCTTCTTCAATGAAAAGATCGCCCTGCACAGAGATGGAATTCTATAAGAAGGGAGACAGAGCAACAGAGAAATAGTAGAGAGAGTAGAAGACGAACAAAGACATAAACTCTGCTGCTGATCACACTAAAGATATCTCTCTCAGCAATCTTCCTGATCATCTCATTAGAAAAACTCCGAGAACACTTAACCATCATGAGATAGATCATGTGCTCAACCTCTATTTACTTTCTTGTAACCTCTTACTGATTTTGTGACAGAGATGCTGCGGGCATTAAAAATAAATGACCTGCAGGTAAGTGATTCCTCCTATGATGAAGATATTGCACTCCTAACTCGAAAATTTAAAAGTTTTCTCAGAAGAAACAAGTTTAGAAAAAGAAGGGGTTTTGGAAGAAACAATAGAGGAGAAGACAAACAAGAAACAAATTGCTTCAACTGCAACAAACCAGGACATTTCAAAAACAAATGCCCCTTGCTCAAGAGATCGAAAAATAAAGACGCAAGAAGGAAACGAGCTATGGCAGCCTGGAGCGATGAAGATGAAAACTCATCAGAAGACAGTCAGACTGAGACTGAGAAAAATGAAGAGGGCAACTTATGTCTAATGGTAGATCATGAAGATACTAATGAGGTAAACTCTACTGACTATGATGATTCTAATGAAGAATTACAATATGTATTTGATGAACTATATGCAAAATATCTACATGCTAAAACTGATTGCAAAACTATGAAAATATGCATGCATAAATTTAAGGATGAAAACGAATGCCTAAAGAAAGAAATACTTGCACTAAAAAATACCTTAGAGGACAAGACTGATGCAATAAAAGACACATTGCATACTGATTATAACCATATGAACTCCAAGCTATATGCACTACATATTGAAAATAAGCGTCTGATGCAAACTAATGAAAAGCTACATGTCAAACTAAATGAATGTAAGACTGGTGAACTGACAAGTTGCGCAGAAAGCTCAAGTACAGACATAATAAAGAAAATTGCTGAACTTGAAGAGTTGAATGAAGCACTGAGTCGAAAAGTAGATAGACTGTCATATCCCACCATTCCAGATCTTAAGCCATTCATGAATGATTATATTAATATGCATGTGAAAGAGAGCAAGCTGAAGGAAGAAAATCAAAGACTTCTTCAAGAAAACAAAAGTCTGCAAAGTAAGAATCTCGATTTAGAAGCTTCATTGGCAAAATTTGTAAAAGAAAAAGATAGACTTGATGCAATACTGGAAGCTCAACGCAGCACATAAAGAAAAGAAGGAATATGATTTGTATCAACATCTAAAGCAATTAGTAAACAAATCTCAAGGTATAATGATCAGCCCCTCTACCAGTTACACAGGTATGTTGACAGCAAGGGTGCAGAATAAGAAAAATTCGGTGTCCAGAGCATGCACAGCAAATGAGTCATATTCCACAATACCTTTTATCAAATGTTTAGATTGCGGTAGAAAAGATCATAGTATTAATTCTTGCTGGTATAAAAAGAATACCAAGAAAATAAAAATGATATGGGTTCCAAAAGGAACACTTACCAGTACTAACTCTTTAGGACTCAAAGAAATTTGGATACCTAAGCACTGAAACTTCTTTTACAGGAAGGAGAAGAGCTAACCCGACTAAAATATAGCAAATGGTATTTGGACAACGAGTGCTCAAGACACATGACAGGAAACGAAAAATGCTTCAGTAGTTTGCAAAAACAATTCAGTGAAAATGTAATTCTTGGTGACAACAGTAAGTGCAAAGTAATAGGTGTGGGAAAAATAAATAATCCATCATCTCTGTGCATAGAAAATGTTCTTCATATTAAAGGATTAAAACACAACTTAATAAGTATAAGTCAACTATGCAATAATAGCTTCAAGGTCAACTTTGATAATCACTGCTGGTCAATCGTTAACTTATCATCTGGAGAAGAAATATTAAATGAAAAAAGGGAAGGCAATGTTTATGTGCTTTATATTGATGAATTTTCTAATCATAAAATATGTTTAGTGGCAAACCAGCAGGAAAGTAGCTGGCTCTAGCACAGACGTTTAGGACACTGCAACATCAAGATTCTATCAAAACTATCTAAGTTAAAATTAGTAAAAGGTTTGCCTGAAGCAAACTACAGTTTAGATGAACTATGTGATGCCTGTGTTAAAGGAAAATAAGTAAAGTCATCATTCAAGCACAAACAAGTGATAACAACTAGCCAACCATTACAACTACTGCACATTGATTTGTTTGGACCATCAAGGACAACAAGCCTAGGAGGTAAGTACTACTGCTTAGTAATTGTAAATGATTACTCTCATTTTTGTTGAGTCTATTTTCTTGCATATAAGAATGATGCTCTAAAAATATTTGTATGTTTCTTCAAAAATATTCAAAAAGAACTCAATCATAATATCTGCTCTATAAGAAGTGATCATGGTAATGAATTTTAAAATTTTTATTTTGATGAATTTTGTGACACTAATGGTTTAACGCACAAATTCTCTGCTCCTAGAACCCCCCAACAAAATGGTGTAGTGGAAAGAAAAAATAGAGTGCTAGTAGAAATGGCCCGAACCATGTTAATAGAGCAAAATCTGCCAAAATATTTTTGGGCTGAATCTGTTAACACTGCATGCCACATAAATCAATCGTGCACTCATTCGCCCCATTCTTAAAAAGGCTCCATATGAGCTTCTAAAGGGAAGAACTCCAAATATTATTTTTTGAAAAACCTTTGGATGTAAATGTTTTATACTGAATAATGGAAAATATAACCTTGGAAAGTTTGATGCAAAGAGCGACGAAGGTATTTTTCTTGGTTATTCTTCAACATCAAAAGCATATAAAATCTATATTAAACGAACCATGATTGTTGAAGAATCCATGCATGTATTATTTAATAAGTTTAACAATGGGCCAAGAAGGAATTTAGAACTAGATGCATGGTCAGAAGAAGAAGGAGAGTTATTCCCATCGACAGAAATACAACAAATTACAGAGAATCAAATAGCTGATGAACAACTAGGTGAAATAACAGAGGAAGGACAAATTTCTGGAAGTCTACCTGATCAAGCAGAGATTCATGAAGAAATCAATAGACTTTTCAAGCACAGATCCAGCCATCCACAGAAAAACATCTTGGGTGAGGTAAATGAAGGTATAAGAACTAGATCTCATTTTAAGAATAACTTGATGAAACACTCTGCATTTGTATCAAATCTAGAACCAAAATGCATATATGATGCTCTGTTAGATAACTCATGGATCATTGCTATGCAAGAGGAATTAAATAAATTTGAAAGAAACAATGTATGACATCATGTTAGGAAACCATCAAACAAATAAAATGGATGAAAATGGTAATATCATTAGAAACAAAGCTAGACTAGTAGCAAAATGATATAATCAAGAAGAAGGAATAGATTTTGATGAAACTTATGCTCCTGTTGCACGTCTTGAGGCCATTAGAATACTATTTGCTTTTGCATGTCACAAAGATTTTAAACTCTTTCAAATGGATGTTAAAAGTGCTTTCTTGAATGGATTCCTAAAAGAAGAAGTGTATATTGAACAACCTCCTGGTTTTGAAAACACAAATTTTCCAAGTCATGTTTACAAACTGAACAAAGCGCTCTATGGTCTGAAACAAGCTCCCAGAGCTTGGTATGAGCGGTTAAACATATTTCTGATTGATAAAAGCTTCAGTCGAGGTAAAATTGACTTAACTTTATTTACCTTGCATGAAGATAATGACACGTTAATTGTACAAATTTACGTAGGTAATATAATCTTTGGTGCTACTAACGAAAGATTGTGCAGAAAATTTTCTGACCTGATGCAAGAAAAGTTTGAAATGAGCCTGATGGAAAAACTGAATTATTTTCTTGGTCTACAAATTAAACAACTGAAAAATTGCATCTTTATAAGTCAGAGTAAGTACATTAAAATTTTGATTAAAAGGTACAGCATGGAAGGAAGCAAGGAGATAAGCACCCCAATGTCTACCTCTTGCAAATTAAATCGAGATGAGACAGATAAAGCAGTTGATTAAAAACTATATAGAGGTATGATTGGATCAGTCTTATATTTAACTACCAGTAGACCGGATATTCAATTTAGTGTGCGCCTATGTGCTAGATTTCAAAATGATCCAAAAGAGTCCCACATGATAGCTGTAAAACGAATTATTAGGTACTTAGTTGGAACTAAAGAACTAGGACTGTTTTACCCCAAAGGATATGAATTTAATTTATATGCTTATACTGAGGCTGATTTTGGTGGTTGCAAACTTGATAGAAAGAGTACAAGTGGCTCATGCCAGTTTCTAAGAAGCTGCTTGATCTCATGGTGCTCTAGGAAACAAGCTTCATTAGCAATGTCCACTGCCGAAGCAGAATACATAGCTGCCGGAAGCTGCTGCTCTCAGGTACTTTGGATAAAACAGCAACTTTTTGATTTTGGTTTTGACTTTAAAAATGTGCCAATATTTTGTGACAATACTAGTGCTGTCAAGTTAACAAAAAATCCTATTCAACATTCACGTACAAAGCACATTGATTTGAGACACTATTTCATTAGAGAGCATGTTGAATGTAGTAACATAGTATTAAACTTTGTTAACTCTGAAAATCAACTGGCTGACGTTTTTACTAAACCTCTAGAATTTGACTCTTTCTCAAGAATCTACCATGAGTTAGGCCTATGTATAATATAATCTTGCTCTGCTTTGTATTTCTGTTCTATATATCAACTTCAGCATATAATCAGCCACACAATAGCTGGCTGTAGTTATCAAAATGATGGTAAGCAGCTGACCGGTCACGTGCTAAACACATAACTAAGCTGACTGTTTAGCCTGAACACATTATAAACTAACCCAACCAGGCAGCACTCCCCATTTCATTGTTCTCAATTCGAAACAAAAAAAAAATTCCCTCGCAAAACCCTTGTTCCGAATCCTCAGATCTCAATCCCTCAAACCCTACTCTAAATCTCTGCCATGGCAAAGAAAAACAAAAAATCACAACCAAAACGCTCCAAAATTGCTTATGGTGAGGACGACAAATTCACCGAAAAGCAAGAATTTGAGAAATAAAGTCGGCAGCTGGCGATCCCGAATTTGACTCTAACGAGCATAAATTTTGATGATTTCAACTACTTTGGCCTAAAAGTGGACGAACTATTTGAGGCACAAGGTTGGCTGCCGTTCAACGACTGGCCCGAAGAATTCTCTAAAGAATGTGTCCGAGTTTTTTATGCAAACCTCCATGAAATCGGAAATTCCTTTGTCCAGACCATGGTAAATGGTATTGAGATAAATCTGGAGGCACAGTCCATGTCCTGATGCTTGCCATACCCTACAGAGAAGAAATGCCGCTCGTAAGTGACTCAAAACTAAACTACCTGAAGCAAGCATTGGACACGGACATAGTCACCAAGCATCAATACGACTCAGCTGCTCACCTACCTCTACTTCCGAGAGCTTTGTGCCATATTATTTCAAAGATGATAGTTCCTTAGTCTGGCAATCGCAATATCATCACCACCTATGATGCATTCTTGCTGTGGAGGTTAGTAAAAAAACTTCCCAGTAATCTCTGTGAGGTGATGCTGCACCACATGATTAGAGTATCTAAATCTGGAAGCAAGCACTTTCTATATCCCCATATTATATGTGAGTATGCAGCCTTGAGACAGTGCCCATGGGGACACTACAAGTGAAGAAGATGTTTAAGCTGGATGCACAATTCCTAAGAGGAATTACAGAGGCAGAAGGGAAATCCAAGGACACTCAAGCTGATCCTCTGACCAATACAAATGCAGCCCTGGCTCCTCTGACAGAATGCCTCACCAACATCCACAATGCAATCCTAGAGCAAACCAAGGAAATCAGGAAGCTCAATGTTACGTTTGAACAGCTCAAGGATGCTATATGTCAGCCAGAGCACTCCACAACTAAAACTGTATAAGAGGACACCAAAACAGAAAGTGCCAAAGCTCAGGAGTATGCAGGGGAGGATGCATCCAATTCAGATCTTCCACATATGGACACAAGTAGAAATGAAGAATCTGCAACCTCTAAGACTGCCACTGAGCATCCTATGCATAAGGAGTCACCCACTGAATACACTGTCCAAGCAGCCTCAGAAGAAATGGATCATGAAACTGAGCCACTGTCCATTACTGTCTATGTAGCCCCAGCAACCCTGCAGGATAATCCCTTGTCTCAAGCAGCTCAAATAGAAAGTCCGCCTGCAGCTCCAACAGAAGCACATTGTGATCCTCTCACCACACAACCTCCTTCCTCTGATCCTCCATCATCACACTCAAATATTTCCAGCCTACCTCTCAAACGCAAAAATCTAAAACGAAGGGCTCATAAATCTGTCTCTAGCTCTCTAGCCTTTTTAGATGATGATGTTGTGATTCTTCCCCAATCCTCTGCTACCAAACCTAAACATCAACGTCCTCAACCCCCTGGTTGTAGGATATCCTCCAGACGCAAAAATATTTAGTTAAACTTTGACTAGGCTTAGTTTGTTTACTTGCTACTACTTTTAATGTCCATGTTAAGACGTCCGTCTTATCCTTAGTTATGTTTGGATGTCTGTTTGGTTGAACTTGTTGTTATAACATCTTGATTATCCTTACTTAAACTGACTGTGTTTTCAATGCTAAGATTTTAGTTGTGTTATATTATTGGTACAACTTCACCTTTTTGAGATGACAAAAGGGGAGAAAAATCAGGAGAATTATTGCATTATAGCATATTTAATATGATGGCTCAAATTAAGGGAGAGCCATGCACAGGTAAACAAAATAGATGCACAAGTTAAGGGGGAGCCATGCACAGGTAACCAAGGGTAAAACCAAAAAAATCTGATTGCTTTTGAAAACATAAATCAATAATTCTTAATTAGTTTGTCATCATAAAAAAGGAGGGAGATTGTTGGAACTATCAAGTTAATTTTGATGATAACAAAAAATTAATAATTATGATTTTTATTGGACTAATAACTTAAAATCAAGTTCTGCAGGATTAGACAAATCAAGATTATTTTACTTACAACAGACAATAACAGTCATTAAGCAGCCAATTGCTATGCTACTATAAATCAAACAGCATACAGAACAGCGGATCCCATAGTCACACTAAAGTCAGCTGCTTAACCGCTGAAGCATACGAAGACTTCTCTGTATCATCCAAAACAGAGTATTGGGTTCAACAACAACAAAACTTTAGCTCAAGCTCTTTGCTTCAAAAATCTTCTGGACTCACAACTCACTGAAGCAAATCAGATATAAGATCCACAACGAGCAAAAATTCATCCTCTTCACAAAAAGGAAAAGCTCAATGATTAAGGAAAGAAAGCAAATTATACAACTGAGCTTGACTGATCAAGTCAAGACTCGGAAGTCAAACAAATCCAAAGCAGTCAACGTGGGATGCATATAATATGGACAAGCCAACTCAGCTCTCATATTTCAGACAACAACTTAGCTAAATCAAGTTCACAATCACTAGCGGGTAAATTTAAATTTTTCTACATTGTATTTAATGCCATGAAGACATTGCACAAAGAAAGTCGAAAGGAATCGTGGAAGCGGTTGATTAACCGCTAGACAAACTGCTCCCTCTCTGACATAAAGATCTACCAATGCAAAAGGGCGCCAACGGCAATCTTCTTCAACGGAAAAATCGCCCTGCACAGAGATGAAATTCTATAAGAAGGGAGACAGAGCAACAGAGAAATAATAGAGAGAGTAGAAGACGAACAAAGACATAAACTCTGTTGCTGATCACACTAAAGATATCTCTTTCAGCAATCTTCTTGATCATCTCATTAGAAAAACTCCGAGAATACTTAACCATCATGAGATAGATCATGTGCTCAACCTCTATTTACTCTCTTGTAACCTCTTACGGACTTTGTGACAGAGGTGCTGCAGGCACCTGATAAAGAAGCTCGGGTGGAGCTTGGTGAAATTTTTTAAACCTTGTAATAGAGCTAGCATATCAGCTAGAGGGACAGATGTGTCCAGTAGGCTGTGAGAGATTGTCTTTATGAAGAAACCCAGTAAGAGTAAGTGTGATTGGTGAAACACTTTGCTCTTAGTGTATATGTAGCTTATTAAAAGTTTAGTGAAGCTTTGGCTCTGGTGATAGAGCGTCCGTGGATGTAGGCAAAGAGTTTTGCCGAACCATGTTAAATACTCTGAATATTATCTTCTTTACCTAAGTCAGCAAATATTCTAACACTTTTTGTCTGCAGGTTACATAACTAACTCAGTCGGCTGTAAGCCAGCTGTCTGTAAGATTACTAAATTTCACAAAATTTTTTATTTATTAGCTCAATTCACCCCTCCCCTTTTGAGTTAATCTTACAGGAGAACTAACAGACCCAACAGTCGCCCATGATGTGTTCGACTTGAAATTGTAAATGCAACTGATCCTTTCAATCTCAAGATCACTTGAGCAGGTCTACCCTCTAGTCTATAAATAAATATTTTGAATATCTCTAGTAGATGATGGGAAGACAAACATATTGTATTTGCTGTAGTATTTACCTGTACCTATAAGCACAGGAACAATGACTTGAAACACATCTTAACATAATACTTTTGTGTAAGTTTTCAAATGATTTCTGCAACAATTACCTTTCCAAAGAGTATTTAAGCATTTCATTTTATTTGTATACCATTTTCTCACTTTATCATGAGTCCACACTCATTACAATCTTCACATACAACCTACGGAGTCCCATGACAACGAATTACTTGCATGATGCACACTATCAACAAATCTTTTCGTTCTCAGTCTCAGTTCATTGTCCAAGTGTGTTTTGCATAACTTAAACAGTTCAGCAAAAAAGAACTTGAATCATGTTTTGAACTAAAATTTCGACCACTTGCAGATGACATAACCTGATAAATAAAAGAAATTCAAGAAACAAGGCCGAAACAAGAGAGTGATATGTCTAACGATCTACTCATCAACTAAACAGTTCATTCTCCTTACACAAAAAACTTAGAAATTCAAGTAAAGAACGGCGTACCTCCAACAATCTTCTAGTGAACTCATTATAACAAATGGATTCAAGAACTTGATTCATGAATAGAGAAGAATTTTCTCCAACGAGCTCCTCGTCGTAAACGTCCGCAGTATAGCCATTCACGAACTTGTCGACTCCCGACTTCTCTTCTTCTCCATCTATTTCTCTCTCGCAAATCTCCCACTGCCGACGAATTCAAGCCTTCTGCCTCGAGATTCACACATGCATCTCCATCTATGCCATTGACTTTTTGCGATAAAGTAAATAGAGGAGGATATTCATCTGTGGAAGAAATTTGGATGGAAGAAATGGTAGCGAAGGAGATGAAGTTGCCAACGGTCACAATGTTATGTGAGAAGCGAGAGTCCGAAATAGTCTTTTACCGGCTAAAGACCGAGAGAAATCGGAATAAGCGCTATTAGATGTTGAAATCTCTTCCGTTGTTAGAGAGGAAGGGGTTTTTTTAGAGCAATGCCATATTGCCATCACGTGTTAAGGTTTTTTAATTTTCAACTCTCTCATGTTGCTGGGTAGAGCCCATAATCGTAGACTTGGGTTAACTTTTGGGTCAACAAAACCCAGTCCAAACAACGGCAACTTTTATACCGACCGTATATGGCATGTTTCAATTGTTATCAAAATGAGTTCACAAAGTTGAATATCAAAAGGAGTTCGCAAAATTGAACTCCACAAAATAAAAATTTAGTGAGAAGTAGCTCAGTAAAAGTGAAGTTTAAAATAGCAACTGAAATATATAGAATAAATTATAGAAGTAAAATTTGATATAAAATAAAAATAGAATTTGGAGTGACAATTGGAACATATAAAATACTCCAAATTCTAAATCTGGCATAAAAATTAGAGTTCGGAGCAAATAAAAAATGCTTTTACTTAATATTTGGATAGTTGCACTATGTGGAAGAATAAATTTGATATACTAATAAGAAAAACTAAAGTACGTAGAAGATAAATTACTTAAACTTCGTCCAAAATCATCTAATATATTTTCTTATCGCAGTGTATTTACACCTACATTTCAAAGTTGATCTAGTACTTAGGTGATTCTATTTTTTATGAGAGGTTTACTAAATTTTTAACTTGTTGTTGAGATCCTATTGTTTTGCATAAAATAATTAAATTCTACATTATATAAACATCACTAAATGTAATGCATTATAGGTGAGTGAGCAATAGCTCTATGTTTCTCCTTTATTTGTTGCCTTATTAAATTCCTGTCTATGGTATTTGAGTTAGGTTAAAGAGTGAGAATAGTGAGTTAAATTGTTCTGAAGAACAAATAAAATATTAGAGAAACGAGTGGTTTAAAAGAACCACAGGCAACAAGATATGATAACCACTTTCCAGAAATCTACTCCTCAAATATATTTTTCTTTGATCTATGTTACCAAATTTTAATTTTGTTATCTGTTTTATAGAAGAATCTAAAAATATCGATGAACTTTAAATTGAGAATTTCAAAGTTCTTTGATGATTCATGCGAAAAGTTAATCAGCTAGAAAATAAAGAACAAGCATTGGAATCTTAACCGATAATGCTCTTCAGCACCAAATAGAGTAGATGGAGGAAGGAGGTAGAGAAAATAGAGATCCTAGAAATTAGCAATATCAATATCAAAATAATCATTCTCATGACTTTCAAGAAAGAGAAAGAAGAACATGGCGAGGATGCCACCACTCTACTGGACCAAAGTCAGCATACCTGTGTAATGTTGGTGTTACAAATACCATAGGTATAGCAATTATAACATAATATTGGACTAACTTGTCTAAAGGCTATGGTGTGAAATTTGACTTTGCAGAGAAGAAGGAAAAAATATCTCTATTGATGGCTTATCAGCTGAACGATGAAACCAATAAGAATTTGTAGAAGACACAGGTTGAAGCAACCATATGTGTGAAGATAAACCTGCAGCCTCTGTATAAGATGAATCCTTCCACGAGGATGTGATGTTTGGGGATAATTTTAAAATCTCTGTGATCGGAAAAGGAAGGGTAATCAAAGTATCTCTAATGTTCGTTTTGTTCACTATTTGAGAACCAATTGATTTAGTGTGGGATAGTTGTGAGAGAGATATGAGATCTCTATCAAATATGAGTGTCAAATTCGAGATGCAAAATTGGGTTAATTGCTCAAGTCAACATGACGGCGAATCGATTATTTTCACTTTCTTCACGTACTACTCATTCATGCTTCTCAATGAAATTGAAGGATTTGGCATGCCGTGGGATTTTCGCTATGGTCACCTTAGCTTTGGTGGCTTGAAGACTTTACAACAGAAAAATATAGTGGTAGCTCTTCTAAAATTTGAGTATCCCTCGGATGTCTATGAAGAATGTTTTGTTAGCAAATAAGACCATGATCCCTTTAGAAAAGAAAAGTCATGGAGAGCAAAGAAGGTGTTGGAGCATTTGCATTCTAATATTTGTGGCCAATAAACCCAACTTCAAATAGAGGTAAAAGGTATTTCATTATCTTTACTTATGATATAGTAAAAACAATATGGATTTATCTTCTACGGGATAAATATGAAGCTTTTACAGCTTAAAGTTATAAAATACTTGTTAAGAAAGAAGTCTCTTTTCATTTATTGTGAGAAATAAGTATTTTCATTTTCTGTGAGACACATGACGTCAGAAAACAAACTCACGATAGCTTATTGCCTCAATAACATGATGTGAATGAGAGCAGAATCGCACAATAGTTAACTTGGTAAGAAATCTCTTGGCAGAAAGTGGCATTCCAAAAAGTTTCTAGTTAGAGACAGTCAATTTGAATATTCATATTTGAATAGAAGTCCCACATTTATGTTCTAACTATGACACTTGGAGGAAGCATAGAGCAGAAGAAGCCCACTATAAAATAGAGATTTTGGATGTATTGCCTATGCTCATATTCAAAATGAGAAAAGACAAAAACTAGATGATAAGGAACAAAAATACATCTTCCTTGGCGTTAGTGGTCAATCTAAATCTTATAAGCTATACAATCCTAACACTAAGAAACTTCACAATATTATTTTTAATAAAGAAATCTTCTACTCGTGGTACAATGATTCTATTAGAGAACGAACTCTTGCTAATTTTGCTGGAGATAATGAAGATGAGAAACACCACCAGTGAAGAATGTGCAACAAAAAGTTATTCAAGTTAATGATAAACAACAACAACGTGTCAGGAAAAGAGCCTCATGGATGACTAATTATGAGATAACTAAAAGATTAATCTAAGATTCCATTTATCTATTTTGCTTTATTTTTTATTGTGATCATATAGTCTTTGAAGATGTTGACAAAGAATAAAAATGGAAGAGTGCTATGGATGATGAAATTACAACTATTGAAAAGAGCAAAACATGGGGTGGATTGATCTTCTAAGAGGTCAGATAGGTGTACAAGAGAAAATTGAAATAAAATGACAAAATTGAAAAATACAAGAGACGCTTAGTAGCTAAGGGTATAAGCAACAATTCGGATGTTGATTATAAAGAAGTTTTTACTCCTGTCGCACGACATGATATAATCAGAACATTGATATTATTGGCAACTCAAAACTCATGACTGATCTTTTACTTGGATGTAAAGTCGACATGTCTATATAGTGATCTATGATGTAGACAAAACCACCTAAGAAGAGTGATCATATTCTAATTTATCTCGAAAGTGCACGGTTGTCTTATACTAAATGTAGAAAACGAGTTTGTTCAATAGAGATTGTGCTAACTCTAATCCAAACTAAACTATCAAAAGTTTGTATTTATGTGAAATGTTAATCAATAGTGTACGAGAGTTGAAAAAGCAAAATAAAATATGGATTGTAAAAACAGAGATGAAAATAATTGGAATTTTAAAATCCACTACTAATGTCTTTAATTCAATCCTTAAATAACTAAATATTATATGATATTGATTGTGAAGATCTTGTACCTACACTTTCTCTAGTTTTTAGGCACGATTTCTAATAACTCATAATCTAATCAACAATCTATACATTCTATAATATTCAAAAATTAAGTCAAATTTATTAAAGTTTTATCCAAACTCTAGTTTTGAGAGTTTAGCTACTCTTATTAATATTACACATCATAAATTTGAGTGAAATAATATAAGTTCAAGAAAAGCAAATCTGAGTGATGTTCTGTAGTAGTTCTATTAGCCACTTGCACTTTGTTCGCTGTGTGTTCGTTGCTGAACTCCTTTTCCAATCTGGATGGTCTCCTGATCTGGATTGTGTTCTTGGGATTTGGATCTCGATCTCCCCCATCTGCCTCCTCTTCTCTAGATCTACTTATAATAACCAAGATTCTTCCAACATTTCGGACCAATCCCCTACCTCCTCTTCACTCTTAGATTTCTTTCAAAAATAAAACCAAAAAGATCCAATTGAAGTGAATTCTTGGTAAAAGATGTTGAGAAAGAGAGGACTTCGTTGAAAATTCGGTTATCCGAAGAGTTCAAAAAATCTGGTGCTTGATCTTTTCTGGAGATTGATCTGGTGGAGGAAAGGAACAAAAGAGACGTTGCCGCTCCGGTTAATCAACCCTCCATGTGATTAGTTTTTTCTTAAGGAGATAAGATCATTATGTCATGAGTCACATGGGCTTCAAATATGTTGGACCAATACTTTGCAATTTGCAAATCATATAATTCTTTTTTTCAAGATCATATTCTTCTTTCTTTGCTTATTATTCCTTCAGCCCTATGTTTTTCTTATTCCCTATAATTCATAAAAACAGTAATTAATTCAATAACACGAATAAAATTTTTTGATATTTACTCTAGTAACAAGATTTAATAAACACACATAATTACATCTCATCAATCTACAAGAACAAGTATTTATTAACCAACCTTCTGGTTATGTGAAATTAAGAATAAGCATAAAGTGTATAAATTGAAAAACACTTATAGACTAAAACAAGCTCTAAGAGTTCAGTATAGTCGTGTACATGCTTATTTCTCTAAGGAAGAAATCCAAAATGTCCTTATAGACATACATTTTTCACAAAAATTGGAGATAGAGGAAAAAAAATGCTCATGGTTTTGTCTATAGTAGATGATTTAACTTACATAAAAAATAATAGGGCCAGTTTTAAAATTTTGAAGGTCCACTAGGGTTGAATTTGATATGTCTGACCTTGGAATGATGCATTATTTTCTTAATATAGAATGGTGCAATCTTCTACTGGTATATTTATTTCTCGAAAGTGGTATGTGAAAAACATTTAGATAGATTTCGGATGAAGAAATGTAATCTTATTTGCACACCTACTGAAATGATTATGAAGATTTTTAGAGATCCTAAAGGAAGAAGGGATGACAACACTTTTTGCATGCATGTTGTGACGAGCATGATGTATTTGACTGCATTAAGACCGATAGCATGCATGTTGTAAGTCTCATTAGTAGTATATGGAGTGTATAGGTACAAATATGGACGGGCCAGACCGACACGGACCGAACGCATTTTTCTTGATCCGATCTATTTATCCGTTTATTTTTTTAATTTATATAATAAATAAATAATAATAATTTAAAAATAACTTTTTGAAAATATTATAAATATAAAAGTAAATAATAAATATCTTTTATTATCTAAAAATATATTTTAATTATTAAAAATTATTTTTTTATTATATGTTGATCTTGTCAATGTTGACTAAATCAACGGTCGTTGTTCACCGGTCAATGTTGACCAGGTCAACATGTATAGTACCGGGCGGGCGGGCCGTCTGATTATCGGCTTAATACTACCTACTGGACTGGACCGGGGTGGTCTGATTCTATCACTGTTCACGGGCCGGACAGATCAAGCATCGGGCTATTTTATCGGGCCACGGGCTAGCCAGTGTAGCCCGCTCCAAATTTGCATCTATAATGGAGTGTTTAAAAGACATACATCTCTTAGCTGTAAAAAAAAAATTGAGGTACTTGCAAAATACTGCTAGCTATGGGTTATTCTACAAGAAAGGTTAAAAAGCAGAGTTATTTTACTTTGCAGAAAGTGATTATGCTGGAGACCTAGATGATAGAAAGAGCACATCTAACTATGTTCATATAATGGGTAAAAGAGCAATTTCATAGTCATCAAGGAAGCAATCAATTGTAAATCTATCAACAATTGAAGATATGCTTGTAGTGGCATTGGCTTGCGACTGTCAAGCAATTTGGTTGCGGAAGGTTCTTAGAGAACTTCACTTCAAACAAGAGTGATACTCCTATTTATTGTGACAACAGTTCAACAATAAAGTTTTTCAAAAATCCTATTCTACATGAAAGAAGCAATCACATTGATGCAAAAGAATTATTTTTTGAGTGAAGTGAAAATCAAGTTGTTGATCTCATCTATTGTAGAAGTGAAGATCAAGTTGCTGATTTTACAATGCCAAATGAATCAAGTATATTTCAGAAACTTAGGAAGCTATCTGGAGTTTACTCTCTTAAGAGTCTAATTTGAAGGGTGTCTCAAGTTGAATTTTGTTTCCTTTAAACTTTTAGTTTGAGGGATTCTTGAACATTCCTTAGTTGAGTGATCTACTTTTTGGAGAAGTTTACCAAATTTTTAGCTTGTTGAAATCCTATTGTTTTGCATAAACTGGTAAAGTTATGTTGTATATAAACAGTAAAATTGTAATGCATTTCACGTGTGTGAGCAATAGAAGTGTAGTTCTCTGTTTCTCTTTTACTAGTTGCCTTGTTAATTCCTATCATATGTGTAACTTTATTTTCTAATTTATACGATTAATCAAACTTAAAAAATAAAATTATTTATGAGATAAACTTTTTAAGTATATAATTTTGCATTAATACTTTTAAAATTTTATTCCAATCAACTATTATTTCTCAAACTGAGGCTATGCAAATTTAAATAAAATTCATATTTACTTAAAAAAATAACTTCAACTATGACGAGCATTTGGGACGAAAAATAAATTAATACATGCTAGTAAAGCTCTTTAAATATTATCCCGTTACAATAGTAACATGTTTGCACTCGTTATTGAAATGGACCAACTGTTTTCCATTTACAAAAGCCAATACCAAATTAAGAATTGGGGCGCATTTGGGCATTAAAACCTACCCAAAATCAATGCCTCCGTAGATGACAACACGTGAACTTAATAAAAAAGTGAATTTTATTAAACTAAATAATAAAAATAAGTTATTAAAAAATATAATAGAAATAAATTTATTTTTAGATTTATTTATATTTGAAATAGATTATTGAATCTGACTTTTGTTTACTTATTATATTTAAAAATAAAAAACTAAAATAAATTTTTATTTTTTATTATTAATATAATTATAACTATATACTAAGTTTTAAAAAAATGACCAAATAAACTATGTCAAAATATTTATTATCGACAGTATATGTGTACTATAAATAAAAAGTCTACACATTTACTGACCTCCATAATTCTTTTCTTCGGAGTGTTCTAGACAGTGTTGGCAAATCCAAACATGATTGTTTGAATCGATCTGAAAGTTATTGATCTAGACCAAAATTTGTCCGAGTCTGTAAAAAAGACCGATCATGCAACTAACACGATCTGAATCGGACGAGTTTCGTATTGATCCGACTATTCGCCCGCCCCTGTCGAATAGGGTCAGTTATTAAAAAATAGCATTTGTTTTCTTTTCTATTTGAGTGGATCAAGGAATCGAGTTGTAGCTTGCTGCTCGAGTTCGATTGCCTGGCCGTTTAATAGTTGCTGCTCCGCTACTTAACTGAGTTCGATTTCCGCACTCAAAACCCAAATCCGTTGTTGCTCTGCCGGCTCCGCTGAACACATTCCTTATTAGGATTGGTGGTTGTTGCTTGAGTTCGACCTAGATAGCCTCTGCTTCATTGGCTTCGCTATTCCATTACTCTACTACTTGACTTCTACCAATGCTTTATTGCTACTCGCCTCTGATTAATCATTCTCAGCTCCATGTTTAATCTCTATTATTCTTCTCCTTCTAGAGGCTTAGATTTTTCACCGACTTTGATTCTTCATCGGCGGTTATTGTTCTGCTTCATCGATGGTTATGATTTTGCCGATAGGTGTCCTGATTACTGATTTCAAAAAATTGTTCCCATTCTTTGTTTCTTTGATTGATTTTCTTTTGTGTTTTGATTTCAATATCTTTCCACTTGATAATGATCAATGATTTCCTCAACGGCGAAGGATTTTTCTGGTAGACATTCGTTAAATTGTTTACGAATTTGTTGATGAATGTTGTAGTGATAAATGTTTTTGATATTGTTGATTCATTAATGAATGTTGTTGATGTATTGTTGTTCATTGTTGTTGGCATTGTTAGGAGTCGCAGTGCTAGATATTATCAAGGGTTGTCTACCAATGCATTAATGAATGTTTTCTGGTAGACATTCCTAATTGGGTGTTGGCAGTGTTGCTTGGCACTACGGCATGCCAGCAGCTGATTGAGTTGATGAGTTGACCTTGGAAAAATACGGACCTAACGATTCTGACACAATTCTGAATCTGCATCCGGTCTGGGTCTTCTAAGATTGCAAACAAGCTGCCTATAAAATTTTTCAAAAAATTAAAATTTTAAAATATAAAATTGATTATACATTATAAAATAATTATAATGTATATTTTTAGCAAATTTAAATAAACTCAGAAGATCTTTTTTCATAGAAACAAATTTATTTCGGCAATCTCAAACGTGGCGGCCTAAATATACTTCAGAAACATGTTAGATAAATAAGTTATACGGCAAATATCCATAAATTTAACATTCTCCTTTAGTTTATAATTACTTTTAATTAAGTATCATTTTCCTTTCAGTTCACAAATAAAACACTTCTTATACAATCATATTTATAAAATAAGCATAAACGCCCTTTTCCCAAATGGGTCTTCTTCGCTCTACTAAGAAAGCTCTCCATCAAAACCTAATCAATCAGAATCAAATCAAATCAATCGCAGATCAACAATGTCTCCGGCGAACTTACTCAGCCGGATTTCATCACCACTGTTCTTGAACCTTAGATTACGATCACCAGGGTTGGCGGCGGTATTCCCACCGGTCATCTCATTTTCCTTCTCTTCATCTACCATTACTGGTGGAGGAATCGCTTCATCTCCGCCGTCGACTGCTGCTACATCTTTAGCCAAGGCCACCGTCCCTGGTGGTGGAATCACTTCAACTCCGCCGTCGACTGCTGTTACCGCTACCGCCACAGCCACCATCCCTGATGGAGGAGTCACTTTAACTCCTCCGTCGACTGCTGCGAGCGCTTCCACCAACGTCGTTGATACGAAGTATGGTGTTCTCCAACCCCGCGTGCTCATCTACGACGGCGTGTGTCATCTCTGCCATAGAGGTAACCAGCATTTATTTTTTTTGCACGATCGTACTCCTTCTGTTTATGCGTTATCGGAGTGTTCAGATTGTCTATTGCAAAGTGCCTGCGCGTTTGATGTCCGAGGAATGAGCAATTTTTTGCACGATCTTACTCTCTTGATCTGTTTGTGCATTGTCCGGGTATTTATGTAGTGTATGCATGTGTATGCGCTTTTGATCTACGGTGGTATGAGCGATCTTCTTACCTAAGAGATTGTTGCAGTTGAAGTGCCTTGATCTTCTTTTATCAGATGTTTAGAAATGTAGTGAATAGTGTTTCCAGAGGCATTATGAATTGTTGTTCTTCAAGCAAGTTTTGTGCAACTGTAATCTCTTGATGTGTTTCTCAATTGTTGTATATTCAGATATGCAGTTGATAATCTATTACAAGTGTGTATGGGTAAATGTTTCCCAAGGCATTCCCAATTTATTCGTTGCGGAGGTTTTGCATGATCAGGCGCCCTTGATAGAACTGTGTATGATTAGGTATCCTGAAATGTCGTGTCTAGCGTATCGGAAGTTTGCAGGTGTTAGCGTAAAGGTCTAGGTTTGGACCTGTTCTAAAACTGGTATGCAGAAACAAATTATACTTCAGCCTGTTTGTGTGTATTTCCATTCAGTGAAACATTGTGGGAATTAGATCTTCAAATGTCTACTTGACTTCAGGCTTCTGGAATTATAATGGCCTACGTAAGCTGGTTGTATTCTGTCATGAACAAGAAACTTGCTATTACACGAGAAGTTCAACTTTAGTACAATTGGCTGCAATAGGAATGCCGAACTTGAACTTTCAAGCTTGAATAACCTTTGCTTTCTTGGGTATATATTGTTCATTTTCGACCTTGTTGTAATCCTCTTTAAGGTACACCACAGAATTTGACACAGTTAACCACAGAAACACGTAGTTGACTGTTGATACATTTGTTTCACACAGGATGTCTTATGCTAACTGACATAGAAATTGGTCTATGTTATCCTGTTTATTATTGCTTTCTATATGCTTCTTCGTCTTCTTTAGAGAACAAGTTTTATTTAAATATTTGTTACTTAATGTCTTCCAGATAATTGAAAATGTTTGAAATTTCAGGTATTCCTGGTTGCCATTTGGATCTGTGTTTTCATGTTTGCTTCTCTCTTTATGCTTTGTTCTTACATAGCATGCCCTTACAGATCCATGCTGTTTGTGTTGGCACGGTTCATTACCAACATGTAGGCTCAGTCTGTTTCACCCACTATTGTGTTCGGTTGATCATAGTACGTCTGTGTTTGGTTGCCACAATCAGTAGACCTTAGGATGCCTTTGAAAGTAGTTCAAAATGTGACTTTCTTTATTTACAGATTGTTACTTCTCTTTTGATGTAGTTAAAGTTGCAACTTATTAACTTACCTAACAAAGTTTGAAATTCGCTCCACTCTTTATTAATTTTATGACTAAAATCTTTTATTCTAAATGGTCAATCTCTTATATGGTGCATCTTAGCCAAGTCTTTATTGTAATTGCTTTTTCTTGTTTTACTTAAGTTTAACTACAAACTTGTCTACGTGTTTGATCTTATGGAGTTTTATAAGAGAATCTTTTGTAATTATGATATTCGTGATTGTGGCAAAATAATGGAATGATAGTTAACTTATTGAATTTAGGAGTGAAATGGGTCATCAAAGTAGATGATTACAGAAAGATCAAGTTCTGCTGTCTTCAATCCAAAACTGCTGAACCGTACTTGGATTACTGTGGGCTCGAAAGGGAGGATGTTGTCCGCCGTGTTTTGTTTGTTGAAGGACCAGGATCGTACTTTCAAGGATCAGCAGGTTAGCAGCTAGCAATTGAATATCTCCGCTGTGACAAATTAAAGTTATTTTGCTGTCACCACACATTGGGAAATTTTCTTGCTACTAAGACTCAGATTCATGTGACAGTGTTTTACTTTTCAATGTCCCTTGATGCCATATCTGTAATAATAACACTTTGTCTAGCACATCTTGGTTGGATGGTGAAGGCACTACCTCGTCGTATGTTCATTCTTTGCAAAACCAGTATACTCAAAAGAAGAAAAAAAAGTAGAGATAATCTAGTTGCCAACTGGCCTTTTCTGACAAGGCTTAATATCTCAGAGTTGTTTCAAGCTACAAATTTTAGCAGAGATAAGTATTGTATCGTTTAACTATTATGAGATGAAGTGTTGTTTCTTAATCCAAGATTTAACTTCTAAGAGATTAAGTGATGCTTTTAATCCAAGATCATACCCCTGTTCATTTACTTATTTTAATAAATTCTTTTTAACAATCAAGTATGTCAGTGATGAATGTGGTAATCCTCTTTCATCCCCACTAAGCTCCAGCTTTTATTCTTCTTTATCACCCATTTTGAAACTGTTCTCTCCAACCATTTTTTCACTGAGCACTTACCTTACTTTTCTCTTGTATTCATCTCCTGAATATGCTCTAGAATTTTATATTTTACTTTTCTCACAAATAATTCTCCTCCTTTCCTAACATGTATATACTTTGCACTTATGCTATGGTCTGCATATAAGAAGGACGCTTGCTTGTGTGTCCATTGTATTAGTTGTCGGTAGGTGTCAAGAAGTGATATATCTGTTGTGGATATATTCCTGGTGTATTATAGATACTATCGTAGAATGAGTTATGGGCAGTTCTTGGAGAAAAGTCCACAGGTTTTATGAACCAGTACTTTTCTTATTTGTCTGTGGTTTTCTTTCTCCAAACTAGTAAATGCTTTGTTAGCAAGACTAAGTTTTGCGTAATTTGTTAGCAATGTATATAAATAAATGCTTCGGTTTTCTTGCATGTTTTACTGGGATATCTTCACTTTAAATTCTTGACTATGTTTAAGGTGAACATAAAGTGAAGATATGCTAACCAACAGATAGCTGTGACATCTTGCACCAGGTTCTAGCTATTGATGACAGTAAAGTCAATCTACAGATGCAAGGTTTAACTCTGTGGACCCTTACTTTGAAAATGTGTGTTTTGTTAATCAAATTTTGGTAAGATTTCAATAGATCATATTGTTTTTTGCTTTTGCAGAAAGGGTTGTATATGATTGTTCCAATATCATAAATATAATTCATATATGCTGTTCAAACATAATTGTTTGTCCCATAGTATCTAACTTTTTAGTTTATTTCTAAACATATACGCCTCTGTTTTATATGGCAGCTCTTTCGAAGGTTGCGTCCTACTTGCCTTTCCCATACAATATGTTAAGTTCGTTGCTTATAGTCCCTGCCCCACTGAGAGATGCAGCTTATGACTTTGTAGCAAAGAGGCGCAATGACTGGTTTGGGAAAGAAGATGACTGCATTGTTAAAAGTCAGAAGGAGCTGCTTGAGCGTTTCATTGATAGGCATGAAATGCTGGATGACTATGAATTCAGACGGTTTTAGGTAAACTTGGATTTAAAGCTTAGAATAGAGATTTTATGTAGTCGTTTTTGAGAAATAGAGTCGTTATGGAGCACATGCTATGTACATAGTTTGTATGCTTTGATCTTTTGTACTTCTCGTGTGGGTGGACGCCCCGATCTTTGACATCACATACTCCAAAGAGCAACCCAATTTATAGGTACTGCATGAGTCCTAAAATTAGATGCCATTTCTGGTATTTGAAACTACTAGGAAGAATCCTCAAATTTTGTAACCGACTCTGTTAGAGAGGATGTAGCAAATGTGATGCGAGGCAGTGCGCATTTTCTTCTATGTTGTTGTATCATTGGTATACTACATGGTTTGTATTCTCAGTCCCCAGTGCATATCTCTTACTTGCTTAGATTGAATTTATACGGTCACGATAAAGGTGGCAATTTGGATTGGTGGGTCGGTTTCGGATCGATTCATTTAATAATCGGATTAAATTCGTTCAATCCTAATCCAACCTATGAATTTATACGAGTCAAAATTGTCAACTCTAATTCAACTTATTAATAATCGGATCAAATCGGATTGATCCATTTAATAATTAAAATTATTAATTATTAATTTTATATTTTTAAGCTTCAGCGAATTTATAATATCAGTTGTAATAAAAGTGTACGATATTCTTAATAAGAGATATAGTGAATATCTGTCAAAATGTGCTTTATTTAGTATCTTCAACGATCCTTAAATATTCAAAAAATTTTATTTATTTTTTGAAAATATATGATGACAGCTGAAATTTTATGATAATAAATACATATTAATAATTTTGATAAAATTTTTGATAAACATAGCTATTTAACATAATTTTGATAAAAGTTTTTATGCAAAATCTAAATTCGTCATTACATAAACACATACATAGTAATACTTTCGATAATATTATAATTCTTATCGTAAACTATTTTACTAAAATATAAAAATAACGATTAATTATAAATATCATAAAATTTAATAATTTATAAATTATTAATATCGATTATTTTTATTGCTAATATTTTAATAAACGGAAAGAAAAAATCAAATATTATTTCTTCAAGAGATGACAATTCGAATTGGTGGATTAATTTTGAATTAACTCGGATCGACTTATTTAATAATCGGGTCAAATTCGTTCAACCCTAACCCAATCCATATATTTATTCGAATAAATTTTTTAATCGTAACTCTAATTAAATGGATCGGTTTTGGGTTGTGTTTTCGGATCAGGTCATATATTGTCACCCTTAGGTCGCGGTGCTAGAGGTGCAATTCTAGGCCGGATTAAACGGGCCAACCTGCAATCTGGGGAAATGGCTTGGGACATGGCTCGTCCGGCCATGAACATTTGGGCTGATTCTGTTCGGTCCAACAGGAAGTATCGGTTCCCCAGACAGCTCGTCCGTTCGGTTATTGTAGATATTGACTAGTCAACGATGACCTTTGACCTAGTCGACATTGATTGTTGATTCGCTCACAAAAAATTTTTAAAAAAATTAATGGTCATACTGACATTAGCAATGACCGTTGTTTTTTTCTGGCCGTTGGTATCCATTGGCTGCCTATGCATTTTTTTTAAATTTATTCACCATTTTATGTATAAATACATGTTATCTTTATTCAAATTTACACAACAAATTTTTATTTTTCAATTCTCATTTTCATTCTCAAATCTGAAAGACTCTAAGTCATACAAATTTATAAAAATAATTTTTTCTTCCTTTATTTCTTAAACTCACATTTCTTCCATTCTCAATTTTTAGAATTATTTTTAAACGAAAATACTTCACGTACAAATAAAACTATATAATTATATACATATTAAAATAAATTTTTTATAGTTTTATTTTAATAATATTTTTGAAGTTAGTTTTTTAAACGCGTTATACAAGATAGGATAATGCAACGGTTTATCGTTTTTTGAATAATGTACAAAAGATTTGCAGTTTTTGTATATTCCACTGATGATACAAGGGCATATTTTGTTTACCTTAATCCTTATATATACTAGAAATTTGCATATGCTAGGCACATACGTATCGCTAGTGCTTTTTTTCTATTAAATTAATGAGTTCTTTATATAAGTTAGTAGCGGCTAATCTTATACAGCAGTTATGGGTAATGTCAATTTGTTTTTAAAATTTATATTTATTTTGTATAAAAATGAATAGCAGCTAATTTTTATAAATTGTTAGTTGCATTTCTTTTTTAATTTAATAATTTTAATAAACTGAGAGTGGCTAACTTTCTCATACAATGTTTTTAGTACATTTAATAAATTTATTTTTCTTATAATTTAGCGGCAATTAATTGTGTAAATTAGGTCTTCTCTTTTATTATGAGTAAGACTAAGAGTAATGAAGATAAGTTGCAAAAATGAAGTAAAAAGTGAAGTAGTCATCGTAACTTTATCATGTTTGAATATAGTGGGCGCATTAATTATGTAAATGTGAGTTTCGTTAAAATAAAATTTGATGAGAAATAAAATTTGATAAAATAGAGTTTGATATGGTAACTAAAATATGTAAAATAAAATTTAGAGTAAAATTTTAATAAAAGTAAAGTGCAGTATGGAAATAAAAATAAAGTGGTAATTAAAATACAAAAATATCAAAATTTAGAGAAAAAAATTAAAATTCGGTGGCATTAAATGTACTTAGAATAAAACTTACTCTTTTTTTTAGAAAAGTAAATATGTGAGTAGTTGAAGGAATCTGATAAAAGAAATCAAAAACTTTTATTGAATCATATTAATCTAACATTACATTAACTTTATTAATAAACTTTTTATATTAAACTAATTTAAAATTAATATTAGATATAACTTAATACAAATAAATCAGTTATTTAATATAAAAGTTGCACATATAGTGAAATATTTAGATATAAGTTTGTACAATTAAATCAATTGTATACCGCTTATAACTTTTTATAATAAGATACAATACGTGATAACTTTTAAAAAGTTATAGATTTTCTATACTTTTTAGAAAAAGATGAAAATAATAAAGACAAGAGTTGGTATTTAATCTTCACCTCACGTACACTAACTATTCTTTTAAGAAGCCAATGGCGCCTAAATCATGTGAACAGAGTGCGTTTGGCGTACTATTTAAAAAGCTATTTTTTAATTTTATATTTTTAAATATATATTTTATAAGTATTTAAAAAATTTATTTAAAAATTTAGATAATGTAGAAAAATTTTACGTAATAAAATTTTTTTATTATATATTTTTATTATTTTTTTAAAAATAAAAAAAATAAAATTCGTTTTTAAAAAAAAACAAAAATATTTTTTATTTTAAAAAAGCTCTATTTTATAAGTAATTTTAAACGCACCTTTATTTTAGATTAGCTCCAAATACATTTTTCTAAAACTTTTTAAAGACTTATTAGTTTTCTAATAAAATTTTGTGATCATAAAATGTTTATAGTCGCAACGTCTTTTTCGTAAGTCATGACATCTTTATTAATAAATTTTTTGTACCATCTAAAAGAGAAGTATATAAGTTAAAACACCAGTTTTCATACATAAGTCAATAGTACCAATTTTTTTCGTATTGATGGATATCTCTATGCTTCATGTGTTGAGAAAAGAACGCATACGATAATTCTAATTATTATAGTCTATAGTCGAAGTGGATATAATTTAATGATAGTTTATTAGAGCTTATAGATTGGTGAGAGCTGAGTTTTTTATTGACCTTTACTCTGGGTCTTTAGTGTTTAAATCAATGAGCTATCTATTAGAAGTTGTATTATTAAGTATAGAGGGATAAGAGTCATTTCAGAAGACGATTATGAATCAGATCGAGTTTGCTTTGTAATGTAGTAAAATAAGATCTTACTGCATAGGCTATAGAGTAGCAAGACATCTTTTTAACTACCAAGAATAGGATGCTATTCATAACGGAAAATCTTTTCAACTAACACAGTAACAAGACATTGCTGCGTTGTGCAGTTAATAGTCTTTTCAGTTACTAAGGACAGGATGGTATTTAGACTTTCTCAAATCCTCCCTTCATGTTTTCGCTTCTCATAACGGAAAGACGAACTTCAAAACTACTCAAAAGGTAAGACTGCTTATTTAGCATACAAGCTAGCATACATTTCCAGAATACTTCATTGATGTAAGTCTGTGCCTGGAATTAACTCCTAGAAGAGCAACAAAGAACTAGAATGAGATGTTCTGCCCCTCACAACACTAGAAGCTACCGTTTAATTTTTCTGAAACTAGAATGCAAGTTCTGCTCCTACATGCCAGATAACCAATCAACTTAAGATAGCAGATTATCCTTCTGTCAACAAAGCATATTCAATCAGTCGCTATTGCCTGTCCATTTGTTCCAGTCCTTGTCAATATGCTTCTGAGCCCATACAACTGCTGCACGTGCAGCTTGAGGGCCACCAGGAAGTCCTCTTTCATTTATAGTATCAGCCATGTCGATAAAGGGAATTACTAAAAGTGTTCCAGGACCCCCATACTCTGTATGTAAGAAGTTGCTCAGAATCTGCAAGACCAAAAAATTGATAAATTACTATTGAGGCAACTTGAATCTGAAGAGGAGACTAGCTAAAATGATGGCATGAAAAGCTAGTTATGTGGAACCAAATAGTGTGAAAGATTAAGAACCATGTACTGAAGATTATTTGCTCAAATATGATATCTAGAAAGTCAAAGTCCGAACAAGCATATCTATATGCTCTCAAAGCTAGAGCTATATTGCAACAGGGCAAGCCTTTCAAATTCCAAGAATCCAGCCACAACAGAACTAACTAGGAATGAGATGGCCACGGTTCAAAAGCAGAACTCTGGACTAAACAACATAAGATTTATATTACTAAATTGAACATAAAAATATCATTTGCCGTCCTGCCAATTTTTAACATGATCAACAAAATCTTTACAAGCCTAGTAAGATCTGACACGAAAATTGAACAAATGAAAATTAAAAGAATGTAAATTTATGATGAACAAATTATGGCGAATAGTATGCTTGTAACATGTACGTCTACATGATCGATTTGATTTCTTTGATTTTCTCACCAACAAGACCTGCTTCATTTTTTAATGGAACTCTTCCTGCAAGGCTACTCTCTCTATTAACAGAAAGAGGATCAAATGAAATGTACAATAAACTTATTTAGATAGCTACAGGTATCTGCCAACATCTATTAAATGTTCACTTAGACTGTAGTTATCTTAGGATTATAGTGTATTTCCTACCCCATTAGATTTTAAGTAGACACCTCGGTACCTAAGTAGACGTTAGGAATCATCCATTCTTGGCTGATAGACTTCGAAAAAAGAAATAACTAAAGTATGATATATCCAAAACAAATGACAGGAAATGAGAGTTAAAAAGGCACTAACCTCAGTGCAGATCCCCACAATTTCTTTGACAGCATCCCCAAATATATCATTTCTCTTTGATAGCCTCTCAACAAGATGCATCCTGAATTTGTCTGTCTCCTGAATCAAAAAATTTGAGGAAAAGCAAACACGATGAACAAGGTACAAGAAGATCGGAATGCAGCCACATTGCCGAGCTAACATTTATAGCTTTTCACATCTTGGACATTATATTAATGTGACAATACCTCAAGAAAATCGAGCCTCTTGTGAACTTCAAATAACTTCACAAAAGTTACCTTAACAGAGAATTTAAGTTGAACCTTCTTTGCTAGATACTGTCTGCTAAATTGAATAATTACGACGCTCAACTTTTACAAAAGGAGGAATCTAATCAAGAGAAATTATGTAATCTTTGAATAAGTAAAAGACTGATTCAAAAAGTAGTACTTGAGAATGTACAGTGGCCGCCATCACAAAAATCAACAACAGCATTTGACTCATCCAAGGAAAAGTCCTGTTATTTAGATGTAATTCCAAGCCAGAATAAACTCTGGAAATTACTTGGGGTCATAACTTTACAACCAAGGAAATTTACTAAACATCAAGGTTCCTAACGTTGTGACTCTCTACTCAAAGAACTAACATGCTTGTTCCTGTTCTGAAACTTGCCTGATTTTTCAACTTTTAAACAAGCAATTTTTCAGCTTAGAAGATTGAACTTTAGTTCACTATCAAGGACAATCAACGTATAAACAACTTGTGACAACCAGCTACTACTTAATTAGCTTGCTCACAGTAATCCTACATATCTTACTTACACAACTTCTAGATTATTACTAAGACAAAATGTCAATTGCAGTGGACGAATCTTTTCATTGAATTGTCAGGTCATGACAATTTCTTATTAACCCTGACTTAAAATCACACATCAAATCACATGCTCATATCTAACGAGATTACAATGAATTAGTAAGTAAGGTAACGTTCATCGAGAAACAGATATCATTTAATGCGCTCCATGTGTTCGACGTAATGGTCACGAAAGAATTATAGTCTGTAAGAGAAAGAGACAAAGCTTACAGCATCAGCGAAGGCAGGGATTGGGTCTGGGAAGACATACTCAGCAGTAGCTCTGCAAACTGTACTACCTAACCGAAATCGATCAACGGAGACCGAACGCCAACTCCGCGGAGTCCGAGAAGGAGATGAAACAACAGCAACAGCAGCAGCAGAAGAAAAAGAAGACAAAACACGGTAACGGAAGAGTTTGATGATTGATAGTTGAGCTGTTTTAGAGCAGAAACGGCGAGTTTTGGGAAGCGATAGATATGAGAATGCGCCGGTACTGCTGCTGCTGAACGCCATTCTTTCACGTTGCTGCTTTGCTCGCTCTCCTTATCCACTGTCAAAACTCATCAGTTTGATTATGTTATATTCTCTTTCTCCTTTTTTTTCTGTTTTATTTTTGTTTGTTTTTTTTTCCCCATTTTTCGGTGGATCTCCATAGTGCTTTGTACTATGTATAGGTCTTAAAGGAAGACGTTTTTTTACAAGTTTAATTGACTCGAACTGAAAATTATATACATATTTTAACCCGGAAAATGACTAGTAATTAAATGTCACCATTGTCCACCAATAGGATTGTTCGGAATTACTTAAAATAAAAAAAATTTGATAAAATATTTGGTAAAAATATTTCTAACTCTATAAATAAATCATCAACTCCCAAGTAAGCTCTATTAAGCTTTCGGTAATTGCAAGTAATAGAGAACATTTTCAATCCATTCTGCTATAAGTCATCACGATAAATTGTAAAACCTCTTGCACTGTTTATGATATAAAATAAAAAATATCAACAAACGGACGGAGAAATTTAAGTATTCGTTTGGGAAACAAATCTTTAATTTTATATTTTTTAATATATATTTTTTAAATATTTAAAAAAATTATTTAAAAACTTAAAAAATATAAAACATTTCTATTAATATTTTTATTATTTTTTAAAAGTAAAAAAAATTATTTCGTAAAAAGATAAAAATGTGCTTCCTAAATTTTGTAAGCTTAATAAGACTCATAAGATACTATACATCTTATATCATATGCGTTTTAGAGAAAATTTTTATTGACAATAATAATTGTGAACATCTTCTAGAAGTTGACATTGTCAAATGAACGCTTCAGACCATTGACTCTTCTATTACGACCAGTTTTTGAATGCCCATGAGATTCTTAAAGGTTTGACTCCAAAGCCTCCAACCATTTGGAAGGCTGCTTCGTTCCTTGAAACTTTCAATCAACTAACTTGTTCGCTACTTCAAAAACTCCTCCTATATGAACCTTGCCTGGATTCCCATTCTCCACCACATCCAAAATCAAATCGTTCATTCAAAGCATCCAAGTAGTGTTTCTGGTTCTTCAATTGATTTTTAGAAAACAAGTTATTGAAGAAAGAAGAAGATTAGAGATGGCTTACAGTGGTTCTACTTCGAAACGCGTGGTCGTTGTTGGCGGTGGAGTTGCCGGAGCTCTACTAGCAAAGACAATGGAGTCAAATGCTTATGTTACACTCATTGATCCGTATGCTCTATAAACTAACTCAAAGATAAAATCTCTATCTGTTTTCTGTGTTTTTTTCTCTTTATTTAGCTTTTAGGCTCTTTTGAAATTCATCTGTATTGGATTTCTATGGTTTTTGGGCAAATGGGTAGCTTTAAGGCATGCAATTGCAGAACATTTGAAGTAAATTTGGTATAATACGCTATATTGCTATTTCTTGTTTCTTACGTGTATTTCTTGTCTTGGATATATAACAGAAAGGATTACTTTGAGATCCCATGGACGAACTTGAGATCGATGGTTCAGCCGCAATTTGCGGAAAAATCACTCATCAAACACACCGATTACCTGAAAGATGCCAAGTTCATCAAGTCCACTGTAGTTAACATCACTGACAGAGAAGTGCAGACAGCCGAGGGCAGTCTTGTTCCGTATGATTATCTTGTGATTGCCACAGGTCACCCTAATACCATCCCTGTTGACAGGAAAGATCGACTTGAACAGTTCCGAAAAGGTGTAAATTTAACTGTTTAGTAGTTGTTTTACGTTAATGCGGAAAGTTGATCAGTAAGCTACAATCTGGCGATTTGCTAATTTTCTTTCGCCGTTTTGCTATATGTCCAGATAATCAGAAGATAAAGTCGGCTAACTCTATCTTGATTGTCGGAGGAGGGCCAACTGGAGTTGAACTTGCCGCAGAAATAGCTGTAGATTACCCAGGAAAGAAGGTGACTTTGGTTCACAGCGGATCAAGACTGCTGGAGTTCATTGGACCCAAAGCCTCGCAGAAGGCATTGAAATGGTTGACCTCAAAGAAAGTCGAGGTTGTCCTTGAGCAAAAAGTTGACTTGGAATCTGGCAAAAATGGAGTCTACACGACAACAGCAGGTAAAAAGATCGCGGCTGACTGCCATTTCCTCTGTACCGGACAGCCTATTGGTTCTTCGTGGATAAAGGATACCATGTTGAGGGATACTCTTGACGCCCGTGGGAGATTGAGGTTGATGAGAACTTGAGAGTGAAGGGAAAGAAGAATGTGTTCGCTATTGGAGACATCACTGATGTTAAGGTAACGTTCATGTAATATGAATTTTAGCAATAATGCCCTCTCTTTTGGGGTTGAAACTCTTGCAGTATGAACAAACTTCAGATATGTTTTTCTTTATTGTAACAGGAGCTCAAACTCGGTTTCCTTGCACAAGCACATGCTGGGGTTGTTGCAAAGAACTTGAAGTTGCTGGTGAAGGGAGTCAACGAGAGCAAGCTAGCAAAATACAAGCCTGGACCTGCGATTGCCATGGTTTCTCTCGGAAGAAAAGAAGGTATTGTGCAGTTCCCATTCATGACAATGGGAGGACGCATGCCTGGAATGATGAAATCCAAGGACTTGTTCGTGCCCAAGACGAGAAAATCACTCGGAGTTTCTGCTTAATGGAGAAATTTCAGTGTCCAAGTTTTATATAGTGATGTGCTGCTGTATGAACCGTCTCATGCATGGTAATTTGTGTGCTTTCTATAGGAGTGACTTTTGCCTTCTCTCTTTGGTTACGCTGTAAGATTTTTGTTTTTGTAGCAACACTCTGTAAGATTGTTCTTGTAATATAGACGTTGTTAGATCATTATTAATCAATACTAATTTAAACTATTTGGAAATATTTGAGATTGGTTAGACTAAAAAAGTTTTTTAAAATAAAAAATATTTTGAAAATATTGGTCAAACCTGCACAACCAACTCAAAAAAGGAGAGATAAATTGAGTTGGCATCTAAAAAATTTAATACGGTATTCCGAACTAAGCAGAGTTTAATTTCCTACAAAATAGCTACACTATAATCGACTGAAAGTGAACAGATTCCTGCACACTGAACAGTTAGTATTCTCTGCTTAATTCAAGTGTAAACAATATAAGAAAATTATTCACCACACAAACACACAGATTTACGTGGTTCGGCAAATGAATTGCCTACATCCACGGCCACTCTTCATCAAGAGTGAATTTCACTAATGCTTATCAAATTATTATAATACTACGATAATGTTTAGCCAAACACCATTGCCTTAATTGATTCTCTCCTCAAGATGAACAACCGACAGCCTACTAGACTCACAAGTCTCTCCGGCCGCTAATACACAAGGCTTAGCTAAGGCCTTATGCAAAATACATAGCTTATTACAAGAATAGCACAACCGAGAAGGCTTAACTAAGCTCTTCTCACCGAATATATTTGTTACAAGCAAATTTAAAGCACAGGATCTCTTTCATACGGATTGAGTGTAAGCTCAGTAAGAGTAAGGAGAGGATCAAAAAAATGCCGATGGTGTTATTTTAGTAAAGCTCAGGCAGTGAGGTAGAGTGAGAAGTTATTTTTCTTTCTTTTTGCTTGTTCTATTCACTTCACACTACTTCTTTTCGTTATTCTTCTATTTATATATTTTTTCTTCTCTTCATTGACTGAAATAATTCGGATCTCCAAACGGTAGGAAGTTTTTTCCGTTGTTTTCTCGTGCGCCTGCTACAATATTATCAACTTGCTATTCTACGCCGCTGTCGTTTGAGGTTTTATCAGGTAGGTTTCAATGGTTGGATTTTGATGGAGAAGTAGAATGTCTACTCAATCTTTTAGCTGGCTCTTCAAATCTCAATTAATTTACTGGTATGACATGATCAGATATTTCTTTTGAAACATTAAATGAACTTGCTGGTGGTATTCATATTTTCCCGCGTGTGCTCTTCTTTTTTGTATATTTTGTAGTATTTTTATTCTTTTTGGTGGCTCTCAGTATGGAGACGATGATCTGATCGGATGATTGGAGTGGATTAAACTCAAATTCGATTTTTCCTTCTGAGTTCATATATCAATCATGTAAGGTTTCCGTCGGATGTTCCTTGGCTCTAAAATAGTTTTGGATCAATTTACTTGCTGTGAGCTACAGTGTATAGACTTGTTCTCCATGAAGAATGCTAGTGATTTGAAGTCTATTATCATCTTGATATTCCAGTAAGATTAATTCTGACATGCAGCAAAAGTATGCTTGAATTTCATCTTATGAATCTTATATGAAAGCTCATTGTAGAGTATTTTTCTTATTAGCTTCACAGTTTACATCATTTGGTGTATTGCTATATGTAGCATGTTATTGTGATATATCGTCATAGTAATATGGTGGATCAAGTGTATGTATACTCTTTGTTACTAGATCCTTGGCTTTTTTTTTAAATGAAAATCGAAATTCAAATACTGAACTTGAATTTGGCATGCTAATAGAATGGTTCTGATGATACTTTAGTATTGTGTTCTGTACATTTATTTGTTCCGAGTTGTTGCTGTACTTGATGTGGAATGACAGTGGATATGATGTTCTATATGTTCTCAAAAATTGGCTTCAAACGAATGGGAAAATCTTGATCAAATTTAATCTGAAAGTTGACTCCAATGTTGTCTGATTTTCTACAATGTATGTTTTCTGAATTTTTTCCAATCTTCCAAGGATTTTCTATAGTTGTGTAGATCATAATTTAATCAACTCTTTAGTCAAGATTGTTGTGTGCATGTTATTCTAATTTTGATAAAAATATCATGTTCAAATTGAATTTGCATCACGATTAAATCTGCCTCTGAAATATGTAAATTGATTATTTTCACTCGGATCAAAATCAAGAAGAATCTAATCTACCGCTCGCGACTCTCTGCTTACGCTTCCTCGACCGATCCGCCTGCTCGCTCACTGTTTCAACTCTTAGCTAATTTTTTCTTTACGTTCGATGTAGAGTATCCTATAAAGAAGCTAGCTGAACTATGACTATTTAGTAGAAAAATTTTGTACTTTTCAATTCTGCACAGCTTATTTTAAACTATTAGTCCATCTAATTCATAAACTATAATTCTTAATATTTGTTATCATCAAAATCAACTTTGAGATCACAATAAAAAAAAATTTCAAAAAACAAACTTAACTTTTGCAATCTTAAAAAAAAAAAATTATATATTTAAAATTTTTTTAAATACTTATTAGAAAACGTGAAAACTTTTTTGAAATGAAAATTACTTCAAAAACCTAAATTTGAAAACTTTATCGATCTTCGTTAGTTTAGATGATGAATAAATGGTTTTGGGGTCATTTCCTTAACCTTACCCGCTCTTTTTGGGGGGTGGGGTAGTATATGGAATTGTTTTATTTCTGGGTGCTAATGCAACCTATATAGCTGTCTGAGATCAGGCATTTCCTTAAACATCTTTCCTGCTTCTTGGATACACTAGTGTCCGGCTTTCAATTCAGCCGAATCCTTCATACATTTTTTTTTCACGATGTAGGCAACGTTTGTCGACGTGTTTTTCATAAATTGCTCATTAAATTTTTTATTTTGTATTTTGTAATAAATTTTTTATAATATTTTATAAAATTATTTAATATAAAAATATAAAAAAATTTACGTAATAAAATTTTATTATTACTTAACTTTTAAGTTAAAAAATAAAATTTATTTCTGAAACAAAATAAATTATTTTTTCTTTCTAAAATAATATTTTTGATAAGTAAAACCAAATACAACAAAATATTGTTGGCAAATATTCATACTTTTCAGAACAACATTTGTGTGCGTTCAAATAGGTTCCTAGTAACTACTCAATGCTGGCCCCACATCCTTTGGCCAATAGTGAGTGAGCAAAAGCTTGATACCAGATTTTAAGAAAAAGGCTCTGGGTGCGTTTGGGATTGGTTATGAAACAGAGCTTTTTTGAAATGAAAAATATTTTTGTTCTTTTTAAAAAATAATCTTTTTTTTTTTACTTCTAAAAAAATAATAAGAATATGTAATAAAAAGATCTCATTATTTTAGAATTTTTTTACGTTTTTGAGAGAGATCGCCGAAGAAGACCTAGATCTGAAAACAGTTCACCGAAGAAGAACGAGAGTGGAGATCAACGACAAAAAGAAATTGCCGGCAAGAACGAGAGCAGTGAAGCCGAAGAGCGAGTGCTGTGAGTGAGAGATCGAGTGAGGGCAGAGATGTGAATTAAAATACATCTCAACGTTTGCACCCCAATCGGGATATAATGCTTTCACGCTAAAACAGTAACATTTTCCTCCCCTCTTCCTCCTTTCTCCTTCTCTCCTAAACAGTAACTCCTAAACCAAATACACAACTAAGGAAAATTATTTCCCCTTCATCTCCTTTCTCCTTATAAACCTCCACCAACCAAACACAACGTAAATCTACCAATAACCTCCACCACGCCAACAACAACATTTGTAACTCCACAAATAGCAAGCCTACTCGATGGCCTGCCTACCACAAATAGGGTCTGTTGTTTTACCTACTTAAGTCACTTCAATTTACAAATAAGTCACTTTTTGTATTCTTTTAAAATTAAACTCATTTACATCATACAACTCATATTTTATAATTTCAAATCAGCTACTTTCCCCTCCACTTCCCCCCTCACATCATTTTTTTCCTTTTGTTTTTTTTTCTTTCCTCCATCTCGTAGATCCAATCTCTCGTCTTCTTCCCTTCGAATCGGTGATCTCTCCCGTTCTTCTTCCTGTTCTCTCCCAAATCACGTTCGTCTTGGAAAAAAAGATGAAGGAGGAAGCAAAGGAGGGAGATATTGTTGGTGAAGAATTGCCGGAGAATGTGGAGGTGGACGAAGAAGATTTAGCAGTGGTAGTGGAGGAAAGAGGCAGTGGTGTCGATGTGATGTGAATGAGGCCCACTATTGAAGAACTCTGGAGGTAATCCTTACTAAGTACTTGAACTTGTTGTTCTCTTTTCAAAATTTGTGTGATTTGGCTTATAGTTTTTAGATTTGAATTGAGTAGAATGTAATAATTAGTTATGGATCGCTCATCTTCTCTTGAATTGAAGATTTTTGGAGAGTGATTCTCCTACTGACTATTAGAAATCATTCTTCACTGTTGAAGCTTATTTGATTCGATATGATTTTTTTTCTCTTTTGGTTTTTTGTTTGCGTTTTCTTACAACATTTTGAGAGTAAAACTACTACTTTGTTAGTTGTTATTACTTCTCTAAACTGTAGGAGTACTATACTACAAGTAATGGTAATTAGTGCTAGCTCTCTTGTTATTGTGAACTCCTTTGATTTGGTTTACCTCTGCTCTATTATAATTTCACTATGATACATGTTGTGAGGTAATGCTTAAGTGAGAACTGAATGGAGAGAGGCTTGTAATCAAATGTTAGGTAGTGTAAGCGCTACTGGTTGACTCGTCGTGTATATAGCCTCTTTTCATTATCAATAATATGTTCTTGGTGGTTCTTTGATTTTTGCTTTTCTCAAGTTCCGTTAGCCCCTTGCAACTGTTAGTGATGGCTTTTATATATATATATGGGAAGGGATATAGGCATTCCCTTCCCTATTGACACTCCTCCAACACTGTAAACACTTCAAAAATGGACGGCTGTGATGTTTCCGCTTCCAAATCGTAGCCATTGAAAATTTCTCCTCTTTATTAAAACTATCATTTCTTCTTTCTCCCTCTCGCACAGATCCGATTTGCTCTCGAGCGGGTCTTTCCCGGATCTCACTCTCCGATCAAACTGCGGCTTCTCTCATCCGATCTTCGTCTCCGATCTTCTCCTCTCCATCGTTTTCGTCTTCGACTCCTCTCGCGCCATTTTCTCTCAGATCGAGCAGATTTCGCTACGTCTTCGTCTTCGATCCTACTGCGCCTCCTCTCGTCTGCATTCGCCTCCTCTCTTCTTTGATATCTGTCTCTTAAACTGGACGAATCTCCCCTATTTTCGTTCAGTCTTCGTCTTCGGTCTTTGTCTCGTCGGAAACTACATCGACTTTGAGCTCGAGAATAGCTCTCTCCCTCCTAACTCAGATCGAAAGTTGATTTCTCAGCTCCCCGATCTGAATTTGATTTCTCAGTACGATGATGTTTTGTCTTAATTTAGATGATTAATTTGTTTTTTTATTTTTGTTGGTTTGGTTTTAATGTTGTTGATTTATTTTTTGATTATGATGTATTGGTATGATTTTATGGTGTATTGCTTTGATTTTGTAGTGTATTGCTTTGAATCAGTTGTATTTTGTGTGGTTGTCGAACTGTGAAGGCTTACGGTGGTGCTTTGTGAATGTCTGTTCATGTTGGAACTGGAATAATGGAATCAAATCAGGTTGGGCAGCGGTGCTTTTGTTTATGCTCCGTTCATGTTCGAGATGAGGCAATGATGGTGAAAAATTATCTGATTTAGGATTTGTTACTCTTTTTTTGTTCATTCATCTTGTTTCGATATGCCTCTTAAAATAGACAGCAAGGCACTAGGATGGCCAGTGATTACTCAGTCAGCCGGCAACCACTGCAGCTGTAATTTAAAGAAGGCAGTGGAGAGAGGATGAGAACAGTGGATGAGTGAGAAAGGTGAATTTGAGCCTCCATCGACTCTTCCTCTCTGTTGTTGTAGTTGTTGGAATGCATGTTTTAAGTTCCTTTTGTTGTGTTGATATTTGTATTTGCTGTGATGAGCTTATGTGCAATACTATGGATGAAATCAAGGTGCTTTTGTCCTGCTCTTTTAATGTTTAAACAGGTGCTCACTACAGCTTGGGAATCAAGCATCCAAGTGTTTGGCACTTCAGTGTAATCTAGTATAACAAATGTAATCAATATAACCTGCCAATGGAATTGTAAGACTTGTATAAGTGTATGACTTATAGGAGTGTTCATGTTATATTATTGTTATCTAAGTGACTTTTATAAATTGTAATCCAAGTGTTTATGTTCAAGTGTATGACTTGTATAAGTGTATGAGCTATATGGCTTTTGATATTTAAAAGTCAGTAGAACCAATCTCTTTGATGTACACATTAGCAATATTGTATCATTTTGAATCCAATAGAGGTCTACACTTTTATTGGAAAAGAAGTAGTTCACTGTGTAAACGAGCTTTCATATACCTAAATGATGTTATATCATAGAACATAACTGGTAAGAGATCATAGTGTATTTATAGTACAATAACAACCAAGCATTCATCACACTGGTAAATTAAAAATATTGTAATTTGATAATTAATACAATTGTACATGTAACATTACACACAAGTTGATCATAGCAATGCAAATACATTTACATTGTTTGCACTTGTTACACATTTTCACTGGAGATATTGGTTACAATTTCATCCTAAATCAGACAATTTTTCATCATCATTGCCTCATCTCGAACATGAACCTAGCACGAACAAAAGCAACGCTGCCCAACCTGATTTGATTCTATTATTTTTCCAGTTCCAATATGAACAGACATGCACAAAGCACCACTGTAAGCCTTCACAATATGATTTGATCCATTATTTTTCCAGTTCCAATATGAACAAACATGCATAAAGCACCACCGTAAGCCTTCACAGTTCGATAACCACACAAAATACAACCGATTCAAAGCAATACACCACAAAATCAAAGCAATACACCATAAAATCATACCAATATACCATAATCAAAAAACAAATCAACAACATTAAAACCAAACCATCAAAAATAAAAAACAAATTAATCATCTAAATTAAGACAAAATATCATCGGACTGAGAAATCAAATTCCGATCGGGACATGAGAAATCAACTTTCGATCTGAGTTGGGAGGGAAAGAGATATTCTCGAGCTCAAAATCGATGTAGTTCCGACGAGACAAAGCTTCTCTCATTCCGAGAGAGAGATTGAAGACAAAGACAGGATGAGATGTAGGGGAGATTCATCCAGTTTAAGAGACGGATATCGAAGAAGAGAGGAGGCGAACGCAAATGAGAGGAGGCGCAGCGGGATCGAAGACGAAGACACAACGAAATCTACTCGATCAGAGAGAAAACGGCGTGAAAGGAGCCAAAGACGAAAATGATGGAGTGGAGAAGATTGGAGACGAAGACCGGATGAGAGAAGCCGTAGCTTGATCGGAGAGCGAGATTCGGGAGAGAGCAAATCGGATCTGCGCGAGAGGGAGAAAGAAGAAATTATAGTTTCAATAGAGAGGAGAAATTTTCAACGGCTGCTATTTGGACGCAGAAACATCACAGCCATCCATTCTTGGAGTGTCTATAGTGCTAGAGGGAGTGTCAATAGGGGAGGGAGTGCCTATATCCCTCCCCTATATATATTGATTGGCTCTCCTGTTCTGATGATTTCACTCTTGTTGGCAGATATTAGAGTTTCAAAATAGAAAGATACAACACATTGGTGGCAAGAGTGTCTCGTGGTTGTTATGTGTATGAGCTGAATCTTCGTTAATTGTTAAAGTGACAACACCATCTAGAAGGGATGGCACTCATTCTGTCTTTTTTGGAGAAGCATCATATGTAATCACCAATTCAGAAATCTGAATTGATATATATTTTCTGGTCAGTATAGGTGAGTTCAAACTCACTCATAAGTTTTTAATTAAAGAAAACTCTTTGTTGAAGATTACATAGTGCTATATGATTTGAAACAAGATCTATTTATATTATTATTAATTAGTATTCAATCTGTAACTTCTAATTTTGGCAAATATTTAGTGTATGTTGGTAGTAGTGTTGTTAAAAATTTCTATGCTTTTAACTGTTTATGCTTCACTAACATTGCTTATTTCTCACATTGATGTCATTCGCTTGTTATACGATCTTGTAGCTGTTGTTCTGGCTTGACTTGACATTTTCTAATCTGTTGAATGCTTTAGTCAACTTTTGAGTCCACAGTTTTAAAACACAGCATGTTGTGAGGGAAGTTGGCAAGATATATTTTGTGACATTTTGTGTAATTAATGTTGTGTGATATTTTGTGTAATGAGTACTGTAATTAGTTCTAGCTATGTAATATTAATATAAAGTATATATATTTTGTCGTACAATTATAAAATATAATTGTATTTGTGTAATATAAGTCTAAGATAAATAATTATATAGTGACAATTATTATTGTAGTTGTAAATTATAAATAAAATATATATATTATTCTAAAAAATCATGTAATATAATATATATTATTAAATATTGTATTTATAGTATTGTAATATATGGTAGTTGTGTATGTATGGTATGTATGTAATGTATTTTCTTAAGATGATGATAAAGTATGAAAAAAAAAATAAGTCCAATTGGTAGTGACAATTTGATTAATTATCATTAGATTTATTTTTATCTCAAGAGAAATAATTATAAAAAATTTGTCTTAGCATAAAAATTATAAGTTATGAAAATAATTATTTGAGAAAAAAATAAGTTTAATATTGCAAATTTTAAATATTGTGTATTTATATCATGTACTAAAAAATTAGTTTAGCATTAAAATTATAAGTTATGAAAATAATTATTTGAGAAAAAAAATTTTAATATTGCAAAATTTAAATATTATGTATTTATGTCATGTACAAATAATTTATTATAATACTATAACTGTGTAATACTAAAAATAATTATAAAAATTAGTCTTAGCATAAAAATTATAAGTTATGAAAATAATTACTTGAGAAAAAAATAATTTTAATATTGCAAATTTTAAATATTGTGTATTTATATCATGTACTAAACATTTTATTATAATACTATAGCTGTGTAGTAAATGTGTCTATATAAAATTTTTGAATTAATATTATAGTTGTGCAATATAAATTGTAATATATAATTTATAATTATAAATATAATTGTAATATATATTGTACTGTGTAACGCAACTGTGTAGTGAAATAATTAAAACATATATTTTTTTTATTTTTCTAATACTAATAAATAATTATTATTAGATTTATTTTAAAAATTTAATTTAATTTCACTTTCAATTTATCTGTTTTAATACACAAGAATATAAAAAGTCACTTCTAATTCATTTCTAATTACAAAAAAAATAGAAGAATTCAATTCACTTCCAACGTTACTATTTCACTTAACTCATTTCCAAAAATTCACTTTCTAATAACTCACTTATAAGACTAAAAGAATGCACCCATAGTCGGTCGGCCTACCTAATGTATCAACCAACCTACTACCACCCGTATCTAATGCCTATATATTATCCAAACAACGTATTCCTAAAAGGGTTCTTCTTATATTAACCAATAGAACTATCCCACCAACCTTGCCTACTCTTTATACCAACAATCAACCATACCTGCCCCACAATCCTCAGTTACATACCTGGCCATGACTGAGACCCCTATGATTACCAACACACAGAGGCATAACTTTCCTACCTTCAACAGAAAAGGGCCACAAGAGTGAATATACTCAGTGAAAAAGGGACGCAATAGTGGATATACTCCGATATTTTCCCACCTCACCACACGAGCGAGCCGACATAGCTGCCATGTACTTGGTGGATGAAACTAAGGTATCAAAACTTCAAGAAAGATAGACCATACCACAACTATGAAGACCTGACAGCCTTTATCCAGCAACGGTTTGGGCCTTATGTACTCGGGCATCCCCACTTTTGCATTAAAACAACTCACTCAAAAGGGTCAAAAAGTATCAAGCAGCCTTTGAAGACCTATACATTCGAATGACTAATACAACCGAAGATGATCTAATCGGACTCTTTTGTGGGAGCTTATCAAAGACGATCGCTTTAGATGTCATGACCATGCAGCAAACTAATTTACAACATATATATGCATTTGCCAAGATGTTTGAGCAAAAACATACATGGAACTTGGAGTATCAAGGTCCTTCCGCTCTCACTCTCCCCTTCGGAACACCAAGAGCACAAGCAGCTTCCGCCAGTCCAAATGGAACCATTCACTCTCGACACTCTGGTTTGTCACTAATTGACATTAACAATAAGAGAGCTAACGAACTTTGTTTCTATTGCGATGCAAAGAGCGGTGACATAGGTGTACGACTCGACTGTATTCTATTGCAGTAATGGGTGAAGGGTATGAGGAGGAAGAGCTGTATGGGGATGAGGCCTATGACACCGCTGCTGACGAAGGGGCGACCTTAACCTTAAGTGCTATGCACGGTTTGACTGAACCCCAAACTATACGAGCCGCTAAGAGGATAAGAAAACAAGAAGTGTTCATATTGACAGATTCGAAAGCATCTATGGCTCCCTGTAACTGTAGTTAAACCGCCTAAGATAGAGTTAGCAGATAGAAGTCCACATACTATTGAAGTTGTTCACCAAAGTATACCATTGGAAGTGCAAGGTACTGAGTTAATTGTCGATGCTTACCCCTTTCCGTTGGGTGGCATGGATCTCGTATCATGCATACAATGGCTATGAAGTTTAGGGAATGTTGTTTGTAATTGGGATAGGTCATATTTGAGGTTGACATTTCAGAATGGACTTCATCATTGAAGGAATTAGAGAGGGAGGTTTATCCCGGCTAAAAATGTTTGTTGTCGCATGTTGATAATTATCCTCCATTCCCTCTTCTAAAAAGAGAACTTTCATATGAATGGTTCTAACCGTGTTGTATTCAATGTGTAGTAGTGCCGTTTAGATCTCATTATCTGTTCGTTCCAGTGTGTGAACCTTCCTTCATTCCCTCTTCCAAAAACAAAACATTCATATGAATGGTTCTAACCATGTTGTATTCACTGTATAGGAGTGCCCCTTAGATCTCATTATCAGTTCATTCCAGTGCGTGGACTCGATTGATTCTTGTATTGCTGATAATCAATCTTTCTTTATTACGTCAAAATTCCAGTGAAGGTTAAGCCTCACACTTTACTTTTCTGCACAGCTTTGATACGGTGTTTCAAGCACCGTGATTACTCAAGCCGAAAGGATACTTGATTTTCAGCATGTCTGGAGTAAGGTAGCTCGAGGAGCTTACCATACCGCAGACTTATCATAGGTGGCACACAATCATCTTCAGAGAAGCATCTTAGAAATATGTTCGTCCATCTACAACAAGTTCCATTTGAACATAAGATCTTGCCAAGCTTTGCAGCCAAGTAGACGTTACAAAAATTTCAGGAAGAAGAGCGTGCCTACGAAACAAGATTAGCAACATTAGCAAGAGTTGAATACTAAGAAACAAGAATCAGTTGTCACATACCCTCTTCCAAAAAGAACTTTGAGTAGCCAGAAAAAGTCCAATGTCGCTCAAGTCCATACCCTTTGGATTCTGCTAATAATTGCAATCTGTATGTAAATATATACAAAGTTATTATCTAAAAAGAAAGCATATACCAGTGTATCAAAACATCCATCTTCTTGCTACCAAATAGTGCATAAAAACAAAACTCTAGAAAAAAATGCTCAAGAATTATAGTACTTTGTTGTATAGTACTTTTGATGACTCCTTTAAGTTTTGAAGATTTGTTCAGCAGAATTGATTCATTATCCAATAAAAAAAAAAACCATGCAAGCACTTGAACAGAACCAGAAAATGCTATACCACACGTTATAGAAATGAAGTCCATTTCTGATGTTCAAGTTCTTCAAATGAACCTTACAAGTTACTAATGCATGCATGAGTGTTGTGACACCAAGATGACCGTTAACATCGCCTTACTTTGCGTTGGGAAATTTTGCTAATTTTTTGTCTAGCTTTTGCGAGAGACCAGAAGAGGTGTGACACTTTAAAAACAATTAAATATAGTTGCCTACAAACCGTCTGTTTAGCACATCATTTTCTGTCCATGATATTAATCCAAAAGCATATTAGCTCCTGAGGTATACCTGCCAATGTCTGATATATGGTTGCCATATATGGGTAAGAGTGGATCTCTCCAAGTAAAAGTACGGATGAGTGCAATCACTGATAATCATTAAAACAAGCCAGAGATATCAATTCAACAACTTGAACAAAAGTTATGGAAAACAAAGTTAAGCTCGTGGCTAGCCATCCAATTATGTAAATGTAATCAATTCCACATTATTAACACCATCGGAGTCTAGTACCGTTACCTACCCCCATATGCAGAAAATAACTAACTTATCCAACTATCAAGCTGTATGAATTCTAAGATGGTCGAATGAATGTAAAAAGTTACACAGTAGAGCTGGTTAAACTCCTCGAACATATTTGGCTACTACCACGACAACACTTTGAAAACCTTTTAGTACTGCAGAACTGATAGCAACATGACATTGGTAGAAAGAAACACCTAGTAGTTAGGAGCATCTTATACACCCTTAATGAGCAAATGATTTCCATACTTTAAAATCAATTCGATGCCGCAGCTCTCTGCCTTGATATGTACAAAGACCAAAGTGTGTATCAACACCTGAGTCAATTCTTCGATCAATTTAAACAGTTCAAAACCAATCTAATTTGTTGCAATATTTGTTAACAAAATGAAAAAATGAAGCCCTGAACAGAACTGCTAGCAAAACAAGTCCACCATATGGAATAGTATATCAACAATGGTAAAAATTCAATGACATTTTACAAAAAATGAAATGCTCATTCTTCCCAGTCAGAACCTTATCCCATTGATTGGGGTTGACTACATGGATGCTTGTGCAAAAAAATCCATGCCATAAAGATCTAATGGGATTTACAGGTGGCTGCTAATCTTTTTCAACAGTCCTTCCTACCTTAAGAGATTTGGAGCTGGCTATGTGGAAGAACCCATTGAAGTAGAGTTACTGAAAATCAGATGGTGCTGATTAGAGATGTAAATATGGATCCGGTCCGACCCGATCGTGCTAAATAAGTTACACAAGTCAAGCCATCCATTGCTTGTTCTTACAGCTGGATCAGGTCGTCCCGGCAATATTTTTCTTATTCCAGTCCAATCAATTTATCTATTTTTTTATTATATATAATAAATAAATACATATAAAATTTTAAAATAACTTAAATTTATAATTAAGATAAAAATAAAATATAAATAATGTTTTATTATTAAAAAAATTATTATTAATTGATATAATCAACTGTTAATGTTGATCAAGTAAGCCGCATATTATTAACCGGTCAAATGTGTACAGTGATTAGACGGGCGGGTTGCTCGATGGGTCAATAATGTAGGCTCTATACTATATGACGGACCGAATCAGATCCGATCCTGTCACTATTTATGGAACAAACGGGACCATTTTTCGGACCGTTCCCATTTAGCCCGACTCATTTTTTGACCTCCATGCTGATGTTAAATTGTTAATTACCAAACTAATCCTTTTAAAAAAACTACTAATATGACCAATCAAAATACGTTCTACCTTAAAGTGACTAGAATAAATTTATTAAACAAAAAAAGAGAAAGGCTTTTCATCAAATATATTTCCAACAAGGTCATTCAAATATATTCTTCAATATTCCAATACGGACTAATAAGGACTTCCAATCAACTACTAAGAGCTCTTGAATAAGGCCTCGACCGGTTGCACTGAAATGGTTTTTTGGGAAGTAACTTACTGTGAAGTGAGTTTTAGAAAATGAGTTGCTACAATAGAGTTCACTCTAGTGTTTAGTTGTATTCGAAATGACTTTTTTGAATTTAATTATTTATAGAATTGAGAAACTGAAAGTAACTTTTATTTATATTTTGGTAGGAGAGATCTGAAAGTGAGTGGGAAGTGACTTTCTGCCACTTCCCACTCAACCAAACATGCCCTAAGTTAAACGATAGAAAGCATGATTCCATGAGAATAATTTCGTCTTGAAGCATAGGTGAGGCTCTGATACATGTGACATAAGGCCAGCAAGGTTTCACTATGTCATATATTTTATACAGCAATCTTGCCATAGAACTGACATCGCAAGGAACTCCATTATCTTTTTCGTTTTCAGGTTCTATCACACAAGCATTCTCTGAAGAGTTCTGCGAACCTTCATCACTTATTCTACAAACTTCTCCCTGTCCCAAGCATTATCTTACAGATCTTGAATCGTAAGATCACAACAAGAGTAGATCAACAGCTAAACAGATGCGATACAAAACTTATCAATACAACTGAGATTTGGCTTCATGTAGCTAGCTAACAATAATCCTCAATCTGAGGATCACATCTCATAAGTGTGGTATATCAACTTAGTTCCCCTATCAATGATCTTCGATATTAACCTAAAAATGACACCTAAGAAAAATATCAAAACATTTAGTAATGTAGCATAAGGCAAAAACAAGCTGAGCCATAAGTTATCATAGATGCAGTTTACATGAGTACTTTTTGTGCAATTCTTCCATAAAAGAACATGGAGAATTCATCAAACAAAAGCTACGGAAGGGGAAGGGCACAGAACAGAGGCGTACAAAACAAGTAGAAGAAACTGCTAGTATATATTACCTTTCGGTTACACTATAGAAACAAGTACTACATTCACCATAACAGGGATGGCTTTATAGAATATATTACTGTTAAATCAGAAGAAAAGGAAACTGAAAAGTAATCTTACCGGTGCTATGCAAGGTTGTCAAAATCGAAATTTTAGATAAGATCGTTTTGCTTAACTAGAATCGTAAAATCGAGATTTTAAAATAAAATTGTAAGATTTTACATATCGATAAATTTTATAAATAACTTTTTTAATACTATTAAGGATCTTTTATAAAAAAAAATTAATATTTTTTTAAAACAAAGTTAGTACATTTATAAAAAATTTAAAATTCTTTTAAATTTTTAACAAAACCACCCTATATTTTAAAAAATTTCTCAAAATTATACTTTACCTTCTTAAATTTTATATAAAACTTTCTAAAATTTTACAAAAAACTCTCTCAAATTTAGTTAATTACAAAATTTTCTTTAAAAGTAAATAAAATCGTAAAAAGATCGAGATCTTATCAATTTTAAAATTTAAATCGAAATCCGGGTGAAATTTTACTCAAAAAGAATTTTACTTAAGATAAAAATCATTTTGGTAAAGTAAAATCGTAAAATCGTATGATTTTAAAATTTAAATTGAAATTTTGATAACTTTGGTGTTGTGGGTGCTAAAGACCAGATCCTCTCTCAAGAAGTTGATGTTCTTAAGATATTGAACAAATTTGGATAAGAAGCTTTTGTGACTGTATATAGAAACGATTCAGGTGATACGTTTAGAAAAGACATACCACTATAAAAGAACATGCCACAAGATGCAAGATGCTTGCCGCATGGAAGAGCATGAATGGGTGGTGTATTTCAGTTTTCCTTCAAAGACAAAAACCACAACATCCATCCAGGTCACATTTCCACTCAATACCAGCAGCATTTGTTGAACTTATCCCATTTTTATCATCATTCTCAGGAGGCGTTTGGAATTGCTTTTGAAATGAAGCTTTTCTAGAATGTAGAATATTTTTATCCTTTTTAAAAAACGAACTCTATTTTTTTACCTCAAAATAATAATAAAAATAAGCAATAAAAAGATCCTACTACGTCGAATTTTTCTATATTTTTAAATTTTTAAATAAATTTTCTAAATACTATAAAAGGTATATTGGAAAACGTAAAATGTAAAAAATAAAATGAAGCTTTTGGGAAACGCTTTCTCAAACACCCCCTGAACATTGTTTGTTGATGAAGATTGTCGACTTGTTTTGAAAATGAAAATTATACACTCACAAACAACTGAAGTTGTAACTGAATGGAATTTGATGTATTCAAGACGAGGCCCATCCAGTTTTATTTCGTCGTAGTGATATCACAAAGAGGTTGAGGACATATTTTGATAAATTATTTAATAAAAATATGTTATGAATATAACCGACTTGATGGATGTTGTCATATATAAGAATGGTAATTATGTTAGAAGATTCCAACCATAAAAAATTAGGAAGGCTTTGTAAAGAGGAAAAAATAAATAAAATGAAACTATAGGTCCAGATAGAATCTCTACTGATATTTGGAGGCCTCTAGGTCAAGTGGACATTACTTGGCTAACAAAAAAGTCTAACATTATTTTAAAGAATAAAAAGATACCAGATGAATGAAGAAAAAGTGCTATAATGCATATTTATAAACATAGAACAATTAAAGAGAAAAATATGACTAAGTGTTGATCTAAAAAATTAATCATACAAGTTATAGAAGGTGTGCTATACATAAATTACAGGGACATAAGAGAAGCAATGTTGCTTTCATTTTAGTTCTTTCTTTGTTGAGATTGAAATCGACCTTCTTTTGTTTGAGATGCAATGGGTATTGATTTAATCTCTGAGAGGTTTATTATGGGAGCATGAAATTATTCTATACGGTGTATTTTTTTATTTATTTTGAGATACTAAAGACGATTGCTTGTCGCCTAATTGATTGATTACATAAAGAATTGTGTTTTCCATATATAAGTATAACAATATAAGTGTGCATTTATAAAATAATAACATAATTAGATTGTGATAATGAGCTAAATTAAATATAAATAATTATTAATAATATAATTCATCTGAGCCATAAATATGAATATTGTTAATTTATTACAATAAGATAAAATAATAAAAAAATATGTCTTAAATCTTCAGCAATTTTAGTAAATACTTTCTAAATTTTTTAAAGTATTAAAAAAATTTATAAATAACTTATCGGTAAGTAAGATCTTATGATCTTACTTAAAATTCCGATCTTGACAAAATTGAAAGATGCCCTCAGTCAAATTGCAAGATTAGGATGGATGGTTTAGTTGACACCAGGTGAATGGCCAAGGAGAGGCATCTGCATGCCAAAAGTTGCATTTCATGAATTTATATACCTTTGACCATCAGGATGAGTAATTACTATGTCCATGTCCCCAATAGAAACCTTTCAACGTCTGTATGATCCTCCACAGACAATTATTACCAGCACATTGGGACACTTAGAATGTGTGCATTAGATGAGCAAGAGCAAAACGTAAAGTATGCCAGTAGATAGCTTTGACAATTAACAGTAAAGGGAAATTACATATGAGCATCTCCTCTTTTCTGCTTAACAAGTAGAAGTGACTCCCTGCATGCACACTTAGATGCTCAAATTGGCCTATCTGTTACTATTAATATCACAAATAGCTGACCCTGAATATATCAGCTTATATAGGTTTTGCAAAGCTTTCATCCACAACCACTTTCACAAGGATTAGTAGTACTTTCAACATTCAACAAGAGCAACCTATTCTAGCACATTTCACAGTGAAACAGATTTCATTAGGCTTCAACTAAACTTCCAGATAGAAGCAGCTATTACCAGCAAACATGGATCTTAGTAAATCGACAAATACCATGGTATTTGATACTTGGAAAGGAAAGAACTATAAGGAGATGGGTTTGGAAATATAAACAAAGAAGCCAAAAGCTTCCATGCACATATTCTTCAAATAAGAATCATATAGAGAATTCTTTCTGAAATAGGTCATAAAGATTTCACCAGAACCTAGATATAGGTTGGCATTTCTGTTGTGTTATTCAAAGCCAATCATGCCACGTATGTAACATCACATCTCTAGTAACCAAGCACATCCATTTTAAGGAATACATATTCCTTGGGTGCTTTAAGATCATGTTCCACATTTCCATTATGTCAACCATTCAAGAAAAAGGGTGGTTGATGAACATGCTCAATGTAGCATCATTTTGCAACTACAGACAACATTCTTGTCAACGTTTTCATTATTCTAGCTGCCTTATACCTACAGATGGTGAACACTTTTATAAACATCAAATTGTAATCTACCTATCTTGAGTGCACGATATACCTTTGCATACTACTCAAAAGCAGAAGAGGTAAGGTCTGTTCCTAATTTGTCAATCATGAGTTCAAATCAACCATTGTTTCATTGTTATTTTTATTTCACTTCATTTCTTTTCTAACTATGTCCCCTGTAAAAAATCAGACAAATTCAACTGAAACAACTATAGAAACTACTTCTGGTGAGACTTACTTCTCTGAATCTATGTTTTATTATGACATACATAAAGATAAATTAATAACATTAAATTCATACAAAGATTAGATCTCAGCCTTCATGATGAGGTGGCGTCCTCAAGGTAAAGATAATAATTTACTTAACTCACCCCAGGAAGAGTTTGATCTCCAGATTTCTGTGGAAACATCTCCATGTCTTGGACTACATTTAAAATGATAATGATGTTAAAAACAGAAGAGAGATGATCATATAAAAAAATTAAATTTCAAAAAAAAAAAAAAAAAAAACAACTAGTAGCACCTCCTACCTAGGAATCCTCTTCTTTATAGCATCAAAGTATTGCAGTCCTATCCTCCGAGAATGAGTCAAAGACTCCTCATTTTCAGATTGTCAAGAAATACGATGACCTTTCTCGAACAACTTCAAAGCAGTTACCGGACCTATACCCCACACCTCCCAAAAAGAGATACAGTCCTTACCTTCATAGAGTTAAAAGTTCAAATGCCGTTAAGATCTTTCTGTATAATTATAAGAATGTATGATTTCATAGAAAATAAAGTAGAAATCAGCACCCTCTAGGAGTAGCTCCTTCATTGTCAACAGGTTTAGAGTCCGGAAACCACAATTTTCCAGGTAGAAATCTGGTTTCATTGCTTTGCAAAAATCGAGGAAACATGTGCTAGCGCAAACTGATTCTACAGCCATGGGACGAAATTGGGAACTTACGTGTCTGAAGAAGCAACTATCTTGGTCTAATGAATGCAAGGAAATCACGTTAGGCTAACTTCCGAAGGACGCCACGAAAACCATTCCGTTTTTTACAATGTGAATAAGATTTCAGACTAAATATGTTGGAAAAAGACAAAACACTAAAATGAAATATCGTATTAGATGTTTATGTTGGGTTTTCCCTCCAATGTGGAGGACCCAAATAATTTATTTTTTATTATCATAGTCCCAAGTTGTAATTTAAAAAAAAGAAAGAAAAAAAATGATGAATCGTGTGAAGGTTTCTTGTTATTCTAACAGTGAGCGGCAGCCATAATGAAAAAAAAGAAATGAAAAAAATGAGAGAGAAAAAGAAAGAAAGTGAAGCTCTTTTGTATCATTGTTGTTAAAATTTTTTATCCATTTGGTTCAATTTAATTTTTCTCAAATTTTAAGTGAATTTGTTCTAAAATTTTCTATTTTATATTGTGGTTTGAATGTGTGTATTTTTTAATATTGTAGCAAAAAATAAAGTAATTCTCTAGTTGTGTACTAGAGATGAATTTATTTATCTATTATTATTGAGATAGTAGAAGATTGTATTGTGTGTGATTATTGTGGTTAAATTATATTTGAGTAGTTGATATTTATTTGATTGTACAAAGAGGGGTAGATTTGATCTGTACATATTTGCCACAAGTTGTTGTCATCCCGTCAAAATGATATCAGAGACAGATTATTGTGTTGAATTTTCTTGTGCAATCAAATAAAGGAGAGTGTAGGTGGTAGTATGGTCAAGCTCACATCGTCCAACTACTCAATTTGGAAGCCATGTACGGAGGATATACTTTATTGTAAGGATTTGTATGATCCAATTGAAGGGGACAGCGCTAAATCGAGTTCAATGTCTGAAGCTGATTGGAAGAAGCTGAATCGCAAAACTATTAGATTGATCAGACAGTGGATTGATGATAGTGTCTTCCATCATGTGTCGTCAGAGACAGATGCTCAAAAGCTGTGGGTAAAATTGGAGAGTCTATACGAGAGGAAGGCAGCTCAGAATAAGACATTTCTGATTCGAAAGATTGTGAACATAAAGTACAAAAAAGGGAGCTCCGTTGGCCGAGCATTTTAGCAGCTTCCAGAATGTAATGAACCTGATTATAGGCATGGGTATAGTGCTTAACGATGAAGTACAATTTCTTCTACTCCTTAGTTTCTTATCGGACAGTTGGGAAACTCTAATTGTCTAACTCAGCAATTTAACTCCAAATGGCAAAGTAACAATGCAAATGGCGAATGACAGTATGTTGAATAAAGAGACTCGAAGGAAGGAATTAGGCATTACTCACAAATCTAATGCATTTGCAGTTGAGAGTAGGGGAGAAGCAAGTCAAGACACACATCGTCATGACAACAGAAGCAAGTCAAGAGGAAAGTACAAGTCCGGAAGGAATATTGAGTGCTACTATTGCAAGAAGTTAAGCCATATGGAGAGAGAGTGCAGAAAGAAAAAGCATGACATAGCAAGCGGAGGATATGTAGAGAAGGACGAAAAGAAGAATGCCGCAGCGGTTGCATCCGATGGCGAAGTCATCATTGTCTACGAAAAAGTATATGTTAATCTCATTAGTGCGGATTCTTCATGGGTGATTGATTCGGGTGCTTCTTTTTATATCTCTTATAAAAGAGATCTTTTCAAATCTTATACTTGTGGCGACTTTGGTAGAGTAAGAATGGCAAATCAAAGGGTATCCAAAATCATCGGCATAGGAGATGTATTGTTGGAAACCGACCTTGGATGCAAACTACTTCTGAAGAATGTGAGACATGTTCCTGATTTGCGTCTCAATTTGATATCTATCGGAGTATTAGATGAAGAAGGTTATGTGTATAAGCTTGGTGAAGGAAAGTGGAAGCTCACCAAAAAAACTCTTGTGGTGGCAAGAGGTCAAAAAGATTCTCTCTATTTTAAACAAGCAAAGGTATGTATGAAGGAAGTGAATGCAGTTGATAACTCCTCCACTAATCTTTGACATATGCGCCTAGACCACATTGCGAGAAGGGACTTCAAATTCTCTCAAGAAAGAAGCTTCTTTCTTTGAATGGTATATCTCTTGAAACTTGCACTCATTGTCAACGGTAAGCAACATAGAGTAGCATTTCAGAAATCACTTTTATCTAGAAGATCAAACAACTTAGACTTGGTACACACGGATGTATGCTCTATGGATGCTACTTCTCTTGACGGTGCTTTATATTATATTTTTTTAATTGATTACCACTCCAGAAAAGTGTAGGCTTTTGCTTTAAAGTCTAAATATCAAGTAATTGAGGTGTTCAAGAATTTTCATACAAGTGTCGAAAGAGAAACAGGTAAAAAGCTCAAATGTGTTCGGACAGATAATAGTGGAGAGTATAGAGGGCCTCTTGAAAGATACTGTCAAGAACATGGAATCCAGCTTGAAAAGACTGTTCCCAAAATATCTCAACATAATGGAGTTGCCGAGAGGATGAACCGTACTATTTGTGAGAGAATTTGGTCAATGCTCTTACATGCCAAACTTCCAAAGTCCTTTTAGGGTGAAGCAATGCGCACAGCGGTGGATGCAATAAATCTTTCTCCTTCTGTTCCACTTTAACTTTGATGTGCCTCAACAGATGTGGACAGGTAAAGAAGTATCTTATGATCATTTGAAGGTGTTTGGTTGCAAAGCTTTTGTGCATATCCCAAAAGATAAAAGATCTAAGCTTGATGTGAAATCTAAGCAATGCATATTTGTTGGTTATGGTCATGAGAAGTTTGGCTATAGACTTTGGGATCTTGTTGATAAGAAGATTGTCAGAAGTAGAGATGTTATTTTTCTTGAAAACCAAACCGTTGAAGACTTTGAGAAGATAGAGAAGCCAAAATCTATTTCAAGAGCTTATGTTGATTTGGGCCTAAACACTCTACACCTATGACACAACATGAAGGGTAAGTTATGCATGATGGTAGCAATGATATTGGTGATAATCATAATGCATCCCATGAAGAAGCTTTGCACGAGCAACACGAAGAAATCGCTCCATCAATACAGCCTCAAGTGAGAAGATTCAGTAGAAAGCCTCAGCCTTCTACTAGATATCCTTCTAATGAATATATTTTGATCACAGATGAGGGGGGTCTGAAAATTATGAAAAAACAGTGTCACATCAACACAAAGAAAAATGGTTAAGAGCAAGGTTGTTAGGATCGGGATTTTATATAGGATCGTTTCGCTTATATAGGATCATAAAATCGGGAGTTTAAGTAAGATCGTAAGATCTTACTTATCAATAATTTTTTTATAATTTACTTAATATTTTTAAAATTTTAGATAGTACTTATTAAAATTGCTGAAAATTAAATATATAATTTTTCTTATATTTTATCTTAATGTAATAAATTAACAATGTTCATATTTGTAGTTCAGAAAAATTATATCATTAATAATTTTTTATATTCATTTAGCTCATTATCACAATATCTTTACATATTATGTCATTATTTGTAAATTTATATTTATATAATTATACCATATTTAGAAAATCTAATTCCTTATGTAATCAAGCAATCCGTCTTTATCGCCTCAAATAAAGAGAAAAAATATAATTCAAAACACCACCATACAGAAAATATTTTGCTCTTATAATAAACCCCTCACGAAATAAACCAAACACAACCGCACCCGCTACAAACGAACGGCTGATCTTTTTTAGCTATTTCAGCTTCACTCAAAATCCTCGAGAGCTCTTCTGATTTATGAAAATTTTTTATAAACTGAAATCGTAAGATCGCAAGTAAAATCGGGATCTTAAGGATCTTAAAATTAAGATCGGGATCTTACAGATTTGAAGTAAAATCGGAATCTTGTATCAAGTAGGATCGTTTTGTTGATGTAAAATCGTAAGATTTTAAAATTTAAATCGGGAATTTTAATAACTATGCTTAAGAGCTATGCAAGAGGAGATGCAATCCTTGAATAATAATGACACCTTTGAGTTGGTGAAACTACCCAAGGGCAAAAAGACATTTAAGAACAAGTGGGTTTTTCGATTGAAAACTAAAGAACAAAGCTCACAACCAAGGTATAATGCAAGATTGGTTGTGAAGGATTTTGGTCAAAAGAAAGGTATTGACTTTGAAGAAATATTTTCTCCGATTGTGAAGATGTCTTCAATCCGAGTTATTCTAGGCCTTGCCGCAAGTATAAACTTGGAAGTGGAGCAACTTGATGTGAAGACCACCTTTCTTCATGGTGATTTAGATAAGAAATTTTATATGGAGCAACCGGAAGGGTTCAAAGTCAAAGACAAAGAGAACATGGTTTGCAAGTTGAAGAAGAATTTATATGGCTTGAAGCAAGCCCCAAGGCAATGGTACAAAAAGTTTAATTCTTTTAAGGCAAATCACGGGTATGTAAGAACCATCTCTGATCATTGTGTTTATGTGAAGAAATTTGATGATGGTGACTTTGTGATCCTCTTACTTTATGTGGATGATATGTTGTTGGGCAAGACACTATCAATATTGCCAAATTGAAAAAAGAGCTTAGCAAGTCTTTTGATATGAAAGACTTGGGACTGGTAAAGCAAATTTTGGGCATGAAAATCTCCCGTGACAAAAAGCGTGAAAAGTTGTGGTTATTTCAAAACTCTATAATGAGAAGGTGCTCAAAAGATTCAATATGGAGAAAGCAAAGCCGGTTGAAACTCCTCTTGGTGGTCACTTCAAATTAAGCTCTAAACATTGTCCTTCATGTGACGAAGAGAAGGAGGAAATGAAAAAGATTCTCTATAGGTCAGCCATAGAAAATTTAATGTATAATATGGTGTGTACGAGGCCCGATATAGCATATGCAGTTGGTGTGGTTAGTAGGTTCCTTGCAAATTCAGGAAAGGAGCATTGGAATGCTATAAAATGAATACTCCATTATCTTAGAGGCACTTCTAAAATGTGTATATGTTTTGGAGGTGGTGAGCTGAAGTTGAAAAGTTTCACCGATGCAGACATGGCAGGTGATATTGAATTTAGAAAATCAACTTCTGGCTACTTGTTTACTTTTGCAGGGGAAGCAATTACTTGGCAATCCAAATTGCAAAAGTGTGTTGCTTTATCTACCACCGATGCGGAGTACATAGCCATTACTGAAGCTTGCAAGAAAATATTATGGATGCAAAGGTTCTTAGGTGAGTTGGGCATTAAGCAAGACAAATTTGTTATTCTTTGTGATAGTCAAAGTGCCATTCACCTAAGCAAAAATCCAAATTTTCACTCGAAGTTCAAACATATTGATGTGAGGTACCATTGGATTCGGGATGAACTTGAGAAAAAAAAACTTTACATTTTGAGAAGGTTCACATCGACGAGAATGACGCCGATATATTAACCAAGACGTTAACCTTAGAGAAACATGCTGCATATATTGCAAAAGCGGGCTTGGTGAAACCCTTATCGTCCTCCACATAGTCGGGAAGGAGAATTTGTTAGATTTTCCCTCCAATGTGGAGGACCCAAATATTCTATTTTCTATTATTATGGCCCCAAGTTGCAATTAGAAAAAAAAAAAAAAGAAGGAAAGAAGAAAAGATAATGAATCGGGTGAAGGTTTTTTTTTGCCCTAACAGTGAGCGGTAGTCATAAGGAGAAAAAAGAGAAAAGAAAGAAGGGAGAGAAAGAAAGAGAAGCTCTCTTGTCTCATTATTGTTGAAATCCTTCATCCATTTGGTTCAATTTAATTCTCCTCAAATTCTACATGAATTTGTTCTAAACTTCTCTATTTTATATTGTGGTTTGAATATATGTATCTTTTAGTATTGTAGCTAAAGATGAAGTGATCCTCTAGTTGTGTAGTAGAGATGAATTTATTTGTCTATTATTATTGAGATAGTAGAAGATTGTATTATGTGTGGTTATTGTGGTTGAATTATATTTGAGCAGTTGATATTTATTTAATTGCACAAAGAGGGATAGATTTGATCCGTAAATATTTGCCACAAATTATTATCACCACGTCAGTTTAGACGGCCAAAACTATGTTCAATTGTCAGCAATATTCATATCCTTCATCCCTCATATGCAATTAAGGTATCTAAAATCAAGAAAAGCTACAAATAATGATTCAATCCAACAGTAATAAAGAAGAGCAAGTCTTGAATTGAAGAAGGTTGCTTTCATTTTGATCTAAAATTTATATGCCACAACTTATACACTTAGTTTCTTTTCTTTTCTTTTTGTTTTTCCATCGATGATTTCTTTTTGAGATGATCTTTTATAGAATGGATGTCAAACGCTTTGGCTCTAGTATTTTGGTTGTCTTTCTTACATATAGGCAACCAAAGGAGATCATTCGACTAATTCCTTTCTAATGCAGATTACTTTTCACTGTGTTGATGGTTGTAATTATGTTCTTCACTGCTCAAGTGTATATTATTTTCATAAATCTCTTTTGTTGTTTTTTTTTTTTTTTCTTCTCTAGCATGATTTGAGCTTACATGAAACCTACCAGTTTAAGGTTTTGAAGTTCCAAGTCTATCATCAGCATCACGAAAGAGCTTGTGCTCTGAGGTAGTATCAGTGGTATATTGAGAAACAATCATGTGAGGAAGGGCTCTGTGAACTTAAAGAGAATATTAAAGTTTCTGCTTCATTTGTCTTTCTATTTCCAGCAAGACACAAGGTTTAATGCAGTTCAATTTTTTGTTGCAGGGAAACATTTTGCTCTATATGGTATGGAAGAGTGTAGTTCCTGGGTCAGCAGATTGATATGTATACTACAACCAACGACTTGCAATTTTAGTGAGTCTACAATTTAGTGCTGCAAGCAGTTTAATATGAAGTTGCTCTGATACTTTCTTAATAAGAAGAGATGCAAGACAGTGATCCCCTACCTAAAGATTACTATCTGTACTTAAAGAGTTCTCTAACCTGTAAAGCAAAATCTCATCAGTGTGCATACATGTTCCTGAAAATTAATGGGGAATTCATAAAAGAAGTTTGTAAATTGAAAGTGAAAATCCAGACATGTTCCTTGTTTGTTGTGCATTGGCATATTCTAGAAACATTTTTCACCTTATGATTGCTCTACTATCATCGAGGACTTGGTGCTGAAGCTTGACCGGCTCAAGTTAAGGTATGTATTCTTTAAAGCCAAAAGGAATCCTCCTATTGAATTACTGCATTATTTAAAAAGACAACTACTTGCAATGTTGTCCACCAAGAATAGCACCACATCAATATTTCGAAAGAATACTCAGCTGCAGAGGTGATCACTTAGAGGACTAGGTTTTCTCGAAGTTCATTATCTTATTGGTGCTTTGTCTTAATTCTACATGAAAAGTTTTGAGCATCACACTTCGTAGCCACAAAATTCTCAAGTTTTGATTGATGAAGCTTTACAAATCCTTCAGTTGCTTTATAGTTGACATCTTGATGTTCCCTGGCAAAAGTTTTATCCGTAGGTTGTGAGTGAGTGTAACTTCTTATATCATTGCTTCGATTAGCTTCTAATTAACCTTGCTTTTTTCTCTGTGTTTTCCTCTGGAATCTCAGGCTATCTCTTCTTGTGCTTCTTTGGCAACTAGTTAAGCGCTACCAAGATCATTTTTGCAAGATCCATTCTTCTCATCTCACAAAAAGAATATATCATAGAAAGAAGCTAGGCTGGTATCTAATATCCGATATCACATCAGTACCTCATCAACAATTGTTTTCTCCACAAATCTGTACCCAATCAGCATTTATGAAACTGTAAATCAGCATATTTGCTTCAATTGCTGCTTGTTTGGTGCATCATCCTGCTGACTGCACATAAACCGAAACATTAGAGATGACTTCCATCTACATGTGCAGGCAGAACTAGGGCAAAGTTCAGCGAGACTAATGTTTGCCAAGCTTCAGGCTTGGATATTCACCCTAGTAATTTCTTGAACTTGTATCACAAGTACATTTGAGATATTCAACCTACCAATAATCTGCACAAGAGCACTGTCCTTGAGAGAAATTATGAAAACGTGAACGGTCTCTTACAATTATCTCTCTACTATAGAGTAGGGAAATAGCTTTCATTAGAGAGTGACAATCCAGGCATATTCTCAGGTTTTTAACTATTCGAATGGTGCATTCTGCTTCTGTTCTAAGTAGCCCAAAAGCAACAGCTAACTTTTCACTGTGCCAAGATATGGCATGCTCCTTATCCTCCTCAAATAGATCAAAAAGCACATGCTTCGTGTTAGCAACATAAACTCCTTCAGCTACAGCTTCTCTCAAGATTTGACTCAACTTATCCCTTATGTCCCTAATCTGAGGATGTACTTTATCAGAAGCTAAAAATTCATGAACCATACCACTAACTTCGACCCAACTCGCACCAGGGCTTGATCTTTCACCAATTTTGCTCCTTGTATTAGTGACCTCCTCCCATCTACCAGCAGATGCATATAGATTCGACAAAAGCACATGACCACCACAGCGGCTTCTTTGATCTAACTGAGAAACATGATCAATAATAGATTCAGCAAGCTCCAGCTCGCCATGAGTTCTGCAAGCACTAAGCAAAGACCTCCATATAACAATATCAGGCTCTATAGGCATCTTTAGTACAATGCCAAGTGCCTTTTCTACTTGGCCAGCTCGGCCAAGGAGATCAATGAGGCAGCCATAGTGTTCAACCTTTGGGTTAACTACCCACAAGTGGCTCATGTTATAGAAAAGGGAGCAACCTTCATCTACAAGGCCTGAATGGCTACAGCCATTCAGAACTCCCAATAAAGTAATGCTATCTGGTGACACGCCATCAGCAACCATTTCCTCAAAAAGTTCAAAAGCTTCCTTGCCAAGCCCATTCAACGCAAGCCCATTTATCATGCTTGTCCAGGTAAACACATCTCGTTTCAACGTATTTCTGAATACCTGTCTTGCACAATCTATTCGCCCACATTTTGCATACATGTTTATAAGAGCAGTCGAAATGTTCGGACGATCAGCAACTTTGCATCGATTATTGTATATGTGCAGCCACTTTCCCTGCTCCAAGGCGCCTAACTGTGCACAAGCAGATAAAATACAAACAATAACTGCTTCATTTGGCCTTGCATTAGAAACCTGCAACATATCATTGAATAGACGGATCGCATCAAAATATCTCTCGTTCTCGACATAGCCTGCAATCATGACAGTCCAAGTGACATCATTTGGGGACGGTGTCTCCTTGAACAAGTTCTGGGCATGATCCAGCTCACCAACCTTCACATACCCTCTTATCAAGCTAGTCCAGGTGACAACATCTTTAACTGGCATTTCACTGAACACCTTCCACGCATCATCCACCATTCCAAAAACCGAATAAAAATTCACCAATGCGTTACCCACAAACACATTCAGCCAAATGCCATTTTTCATTGTCATCCCATGGACAACATCTCCAGTCTGGCGCCCACATTCGTGTTCGCGAGCACAAGAAGCAATCACAAACGTGAATGTGTACTCATCAGGCTGCAAATTGCCGATGAAGAGCACTCGACGGAAGAAGTAAAGAGAATCAACTGGGTTAGCGGACTTAGAGGAGGCTTGAATAAGAATATTATAGAGATGTAGTGGTGGTTGAGTTCTGTGAGGCAAATGATCGAACAATTTGTGGGCGTAAGTTAGATGGCCTGAGGCAACCGTAGAACGGAAAAGAGCGTGAATGAAAGAAGGGTGAGGAGAAGGAAGAAGAGTTGTTAAGTGGGCTTGAAATTGTTTTAACAGAGAAAGGGAAGTGCACTTCTTCAAAACCAGAAGCAGAGAAGGCTCATAGGACACACTCATTGATAATCAGAATCAGAACAATGGTTATTTTTGGATCTCCATCCTTGTGCATTAGCTGAAACACGGAGCTTATTTTTTAGATAAAGAATTTAAACTTATTTCCGAAACAAAAAAATTTTCTTGCAAGTGTCTGAATAATAAATCAAATTATTTATAAAATAAGCTGAAAATTATAAATGAAAGATTGCTTAAACATTGGGGAGAGTATTAAAAAATGCATATAATAGGTAATATGTATTATGATTTATTTAATTTCGTTTTACTATATTTTTTTTAACACAATAATTGAATACTTTTTTATATAATAATTACTATTGTGCTTTATTGACTTATAACTTGTTAGTTTAATAAAGTTTTATTTATAATCATAATGAATAAGTAAATGAATTAATGATTTGTAAAAGCGAAATTTTTAATTCCTTAGGGGCAAAAAATGCCCAAAGTGCATGTTTACTTTTGTAGGTAAAGTAGGTGAAGTAGAGTTTTTAGAAGATAAATTAAAAATTAAAATTAAAAATTAAAAATATTTAATAAAAAATAAAATTTTATATTAACTATAATTTTTTATAAAAAATTTTATTTTAATTTTTGTATGTATTTTATGTTAAAAATAAGTTTAAGAAAAAGTGAAGTTTGAGATGTTGATAAACACGCTCAAAATGGAAGGCATGAGTGAAATTTTAAATTCTTCATAAGCAAAAATGTTACGGGGAAGTGGTTTATTTCATAAATCTAGGACTCGCAGCTTATCAAAAAGACGAAATAAGTGACTAATTTTGCAAAAAGAGCACCTATTATAATAATAATAATAATTATTATTATTATTAGTTTGAAATAAACACATCCAAACATTGATCTCAATATTTAGGTTGTGAAGATAAGATTGAAACCGAGAAGTAGTAGGTCGCATGACCTGAAGGAAATACGTAAAGAAACCAGATCTACTTCACTTTTTCAATTTACCATTCAGATTTATTTAAACCAAATTAAATGATTATGATTTAGTTCATCGATAGGCCTCATAAGTTTCTTTTTAGTTATTTGTGAGACTACTGACATGATCTTATATAATTTTATGTAGAAAACATGTCTAAACTGTTACTATTGACCTCTACGGTTCAACTCAACCGTAGATACAGACTACTGTTCAGTTTCAAGCACATGCAACCCGATTATCTAAAGGTTTGCCAAAAAAGGATACACTAACATAGATAAAGGACCTCTACGAATCTAAACCTCCCTAAGATGTTTCTTGCACCGTAGACAGAATGCAACTCTTTACAACAAAGAGGCTGTCATATAGCATTATTGAAAAGATGATCTGGGGATCTTCACCTTTCAGAAGATTTTAATAGAGAACCTATGTCAAGGCAGCTACTGGATCACACAGCCGAACTTCTATTCATGCAGCCTTTCCTCCTTTCTCCTCAGTGCCACAGCATATATCTGGTAGCTGGAGGCTAAGAACAACAAAAGAGAGCAAGCATAATATGTAACTATTAGTCAATCTTATATCAAATTTCTGCACAAACAGCCTTTTCCTAAAGATCATAATCGATAAAGTTTAGGATATGATAACAAGGATATCAACAGCAAATCACAGACGAGTTTACAATGGCACAAGTAAGAATATGTGAAATTTCATGCAGATATGTGCTTGTGTAACTGAACTCATGATTTTAAAGAGTAAAGCATGCTGTATTTCCAGTTTCCAGTAAGGAAGTACCTTAAGACAGTTTAGAATATATGCATCTGGAAGGAATATGTAAACCAATTAATACTAAGTAAAAATACTAAACCACACATGTCGTCATGATGTTTAGTTTCGCAAAAATGCTTACCAGCAACCACCAGAATCGTAAGTGCATCACCAATTTTTGATACACGCTTCACGGTGTTCTTGTATGATTTAAACCTCTTCAATGCAGGGTCTTCTTCTAGAAGCTGGAATTTCGCAATTACAGGACAAGTGAACACATATGCAGACTTCGATACTAGTATGACTGAACTACTCAAAGTAGCAATAAATTAAAAGGCCTGGAAAATGATGCAACAAGCATAAATAAAGTAGAAAATGCACTTCCTTAATGCCTTCAATAATGCATGACGGCATTTTACATGCATAAAATTAACATACTGGACACGCTACATGCAACACTATGCCAACTTTTAGCATGCAAAAAATGTGAGAAAGCAAATGGCTGCAATGATTTTTTTTATAGCACATGCAATGGACAATAATTGATTTTCGTATGACATATATATATATATATATATAGGAAGGATAGAGGCACTATCGCGCACTCCCTGTCCGTTTAAGGCCGAGATAACTTTTAAACTCAATCTCTACCGTTGGATATGAAAAAGAATGAGTTAGAAACCTCATCAAGTAATTTCATCTCAATCGGAGTACAAATCGACCTCCATCTGGCCACTTGATCAAAATGACAGAAATGATACAATATATAAATTTTTAAATTTTTTTTTTGTCATCTTAATCAAAAACCGGATATTCATGTTCCGATTGAACTGAAATTCTGTGATTATGTTGCTAAACTCATAATTCTTTATATCCAACTATAAAGATTTGATTTAGAGATCACTCCGGTCATAAATCGGAAAGAGAGTGCCTAAAAATGACCTAAAAAGAAAGTGCCCATATCCCTCCCTATATATATATATATATATATATATAAGTTACTAGTATGCTATGACAAATAAAATTCATATAGAGAAGTGCTAACAAGTATGTAAAGTGCATACTAGAGTAACTTCCTATTTGGTAGAGCTTCTAGAATTAAAGTTCTTCTAGCATTCTTAGAAGCTCAAAAAATAATCAATAGTGCTTCTATCACCCAGCTTTGAGCTTCTAGCTTTCTTTAGAAGCCAAGAAGATGTTTGGTAGACCTTATAGTTGTGTACTAGAAGGTAATGACTAGCAGCAAAGTTTGTAGTATTTTCTTAAAGCAACAGCAAGAAACAAAAGGCAGCTTAAGAAGCAAGGGACTTTTTGGCCTCTGTCAGCTTTCTGCCTACTTTAAGTTTAAGGTACAATGAGAAGCACTACGTGAAACATCTTCTTTCAGCTCTCAAGAAAGCTAAGTTAAAAGCTGGTGACAAAAACTCTACCAAGAATTTTTTAAACTTCTGATAAACTCTGAGTTAAAAGATAGTCCTAAAAGCTCTACCAAACGAGCGTTATAAGCTAGGAGTAAGGAAATTTGTAGTAAGAAGCCAATTCTGCTTTAGCATTTTGTAGCAGCTCTACCAAACATATCGTAGCTAATAGAAGGTATCTAACTACCTTTTTAAGTCTTCTACCTGCACTTGACCTTATATAAGCAAGGGCATCATCTTCATTTTACATCAAAATACACAATAAAACATTAAATATGTAGGAAACACTTGAATCAGATTGATTGAAAAATCACGCTATAAACCAGATCAACCATCAACCACTAAAACCAAACTCATTCATCCATATTTTGATGTATGTAAATGAGACCACATCATACTGCAAGTAGCAGCACTCTTTCTAGGAATCCTATTGCAATTTTCTTAGGGAAAGCACAAGTTCCCATCATATATCTCTTTGCAATAAGAGATATAGTATAATTACAGTAATGTCAAAAGAAGTAATGTCAAAATGTAATAACTATAGTATAATTACTATAATTATTGCTATTCAATTAGACCAAAACTTGCATTGCTGTCCAAATCATAATTTCATTAGAAAGAGAGCACCTCATGACTTATTACCACTTCACCACAAATTGGTCATTGAATTCCTTTCGGCTTCAAACAACTTAAAGGTCACAATCAACACTCACATATATATATGTATCACTTACAAAATTATCCACCAAAGAAGGCAAAACTTTCATTCTTCTCTACAAATAATGCAGCAAAAAACTAGTGTATGAGTCATATTTTACAGATCCGAAAGCTTTTGGGTTGGTACAGTTTTTATGACATCCCTCCCGCCCCGACTAACTTGCAGGCTTTAATTGTCTCAAAGGAAAAATAACGTTAATGACATGCTATCTCAAATTAAATTCCTATGCCAAAACAATAACATGGAAATAAAGTGCATTAAAATAAGTACTTGTTTGGGGTAGAATTTAGCACTAAACTTTCAACGATTAGCTATTTCAGAAGCAAAACAAATATATTTGGTAGAGCTTCTACCACCAGGTTTTAAATTCTAACTTTCTTCAGAAGCTAAAAGATGTTTTGCACAACGTTTTACCATAGCTTCATTGTGTGCTAGAAGAAACCATTGAGGTAGCTTATAAGACCTACGAACTTCTTGCTTCCAAGCATTTGGGCTATATCAACTTTTTCCCAGCTTTAAGGCACAATGAGAAGCAATACCTAAACATCTTTGTTTAGATTTCAAGAAGAGTTAAGCTAAGCCGGTGGCCGAACTTCCAAGCTTTTTTCAAAAAAATTGTTATGTTTTATTTATTATTATTATTTATATTATTATTATTATTTTTGCATAAAATAGAAGTTAAAACTAGTGCCAAAAGCTCTACTAAACAGCTATAAATGATTACGAAGTAACAACCAAATGCACATTCAACCTTAAAATAGATCAATCAAAGTAAACATGAATCAAGTTAAAGGATGTAAGATCACTCACAGCCTTCTCGCGTGCGCCGAGCTCGACATGGTATCCACGGCGAGGAAGATTAAAGTTCTCCGATCCCTGCAATCAGAAACCCATCATTGCTATATAACTACAGATATTGTTGCTTCATCCTAATTCCTGGAAAAGGAATCAAAAAAATTGAAAAGAAAAACAATCAATCTAAGAAAAGGACGAATCAAAGGACCTGGTGATGAGATTGGAATCTGGAGAACAACACGTTCATGGCCATTGTTGATCTGGAGGATTGAAATCAGGTTGGACTGAATAGAATAGAGAAAGCAGAGAAGGAGGTCGCAGGAATACCTTTCGCTGCTAACGTGGCATCCAATTAGAAGGACATGTTTGATACAGTACTTATATTGATCATCAAAATATTTCAATCTTTATTTTTACAATAAATTTTTATAATAATTTAAATTTATTAAAAAAATTAAAAGTACAAATATATTATACATTATAATATTTTAATATATAAATAATTATATTTTTTAATAAAGTAATTCCTAAATGGTATCCCTATAGATTCAAAAAAATAAATCTAAGAGACACCGTTTGGGTGTATTTAAAAATATTTTCTAAAACGAATGATATTTTTATTTTATTTTGATAAATAAATTTTATTTTTTATCTAAAAAATAATAAAGTTAAATAATAAGAAAATTTTATTACTTGAATGTTTTTGTATTTTCTAAAATTTTAAATAAATTTCTAAAATATTATAAAAATTTTATTAAAATATGTAAAATAAAAATTTAAAAACTGATGTTCTAGAACGCGATGTCGAACACTTTTGAAAATTCAGAACTAACACTTTCTCTCATTTAGAGTTATAAAAATTCACATGTTTCAATTATTTATTAAATCGAGAAATTTATTTTTATTTTACTATTCAAAAACTCGTAAGTGCAAGTTTTAGAATTTCATTTCTCACTTTCGATAAAATTAAATCACAAAACTTAAACTCACTTCTAACTCATCCTTTAAAAAATTTCACTTCTAGTCAAAATCATTTTTGCATAGAGATAGCAATATATGATTCGACCCGCCAAATCGACCCATTTAAATCGGATCCGATTTTGATATTGTGCGAGTTCGGATTACTTTCAGATCAATTTAAATCTATTTTAAGTGGGTTCGGATCTAGTTCAGATTAATCCAAAATAACTCATTTAATCTATATATTACATATTTTTCTTAACTTATTATATTTTAATTAATTTCTTACTTGTTTTATAGATTTTACTGAAATTAATTTTTATTTTATACGATATCTAATAATTTTCACCTATTTGTAATATAAATTAATTTGTATAATTTTTATTTTAATAATTTTAATTATTAAATAGATCAATTAGAATTTAACTTTGTTGTTAAATAAATTATATTTAAATTGATAATTTTGATCTATATAAATATATAAATTAGATCAAAATTGAATAAATTTAATTATATTTATTATATGAATTTATCTGATTCGAATATGTAAGCCTATATTGCCATACCCGTAAAATTTATTTTTGCGCATTTAAAGCACGCCGTGATTATAATAAGACTTTATTGTAATTAGAACAAATCGTAATTCTTGAATCCGTAGATAGAATTTTTCAGAATAGTCTGCTTTGCTTCTACTGCTATAAACCCGTTCCAAATGCTCCGTCTCCGCGCCGCTGGCCCTCAGCAGTTGTTACGCTTCTTCTCCGTTATATCGGGCCCCACATCGCAGCAAGGACAGCTCCGGTTGGTTATGCAGCAGAGGCGTGTTCTAGTCAGGTTGGCTGCTGTTAGGAGTTTCAGCTCTGCCGCTGCTGCTGCCGGAGAAGCGGCGGCAGAGAGTCATTGTGCTGTCGGTGAAGGGGAGGGGTTCTTGGCTGAGGATAACGTGTCTTGGAGCTCGCTCGGGGTTTCTGAGCGGGTATCGCGCGCTCTTGGGAATGCCGGCTTTCAACGCCCGTCTATTATTCAGGTTTCTTTCCCTCTTACTTGATTCATGGTTTTTCCTGACTAGTACCTACATTATGTAAGAAATTACTGAAATATAGATAGTTTGATGAAATGTTATTTACATGATGAGTGACAAAGGGCACTTGTAATGTTGTTTACGCCCTCCAAGTGTTTGACGAAATGGTCATTACATTTCCTGGCACACTCAAAGCTTCAATAACTTGAAATAGGACTATACTTCATGGTTGGTTCAAATGTAGCATTTGTTTTCCATCGGTAGAACTACTGAGACCAGTGATATCAGCTCGGCGTTGGATTTTTTTTTTCTTTGGTAGTTCTGGTAGCTTTCTGAAATTGTTAACCTAGAAGGCTGCATAGCTCATTTGGTTTAAAGGGGCCAACGAACAAGTTAGCAATCTTTATAAATACCTATGTTTTGGAAGAAAATTTGTGTCACGGTAAGTTAAGAGCTTGTCTTCCTTTTATGTTAGCACGTAGCACATGTATTTCTATCTCCATTTGATATGAGTGACCATGTGACCTAATTCTTTGTACTGTGCATCTGATGAGATATTTACATTGTAAATTGCTGTGTGCGCGTTATGGTGGTTGGGTTGGGGCCGGTGCAGTTTTGCATGAGGCACATAGATACACATTAGATCCATGACGTGTGCAAGTTCGTTGAAACTTAGGTCTACATTATGTAATATGTTAATAGCTGCTACTTCTTTGGGGTGATTTTTCTACTTTCTATATTTGTTGCTTATTTTGACATATATGGGTGACTTCACTTAAAATGTTTCGAAGTTACATGGCATGTGATGAACCTACGTCAAGTTATGTAAATATTCCCATAAATAATGGTTATAAGAACCTATGCAATTACATGCAGGACTGTTGTCATATGCCTAATATGTTCATATTGTGATTGTTCGTATTACCTAAAGTGTGCATCATGCATTCCCATGCTTACTTCAAATATTTTATGAAAGTTCAACAGTTTTTCCTTAGGTTTGCTGTCAAGTCACAAGGCTTTTCTTGCAGGCTGCTGGTATACCCCATATCCTTACAGGGAAGGATGTGGTTATTGCTGCAGAGACTGGTAGTGGTAAAACACATGGGTATCTGGTTCCATTGTTTGAGAGATTTGTTGATGTCTGTAGTCATTCTCAACAGTACATTGAGGAAAGCCCTATAATGCAGAAACTTTCTGTAGTTCTTTGTCCTAATGTGATGCTATGTGAGCAAGTGGTTGAAATGGCCAATAATGTACTCGATGATTCTGGTCGACCGCTTGTACAAGCAACTTCTGTTTGTGGGCGACAGGTAAAATCTCTTTGTTAGTCTGATCTAGAGTGTCTTTAGGCAGTGAAGTGGTGTAAAGTTTTCAATCAAATTGAAGTTGATATGATATCTTAGCTCATAGATAATGTGAATACTGGTTAGCTTTGAGCCCCTTTTATCCTACAACAAATTTATGGTTATTGATAATTATTGCAGGGTTGGCCGCGCTCACAGCCAGATATCATTGTTTCCACTCCAGCTGCTCTTTTGAATTGCCTTTTTGCTTTTGACGTAGAAAGAAAACGCCGTGATGAATTCATTCGTGATGTAAAATGTGTGGTAACCAATTCCTCTCTAACCTATACACAATGTATATGTTCATATTTGTTTGCTCTTTCTGCCATGACATAATTTATACATCCTTAAAGATATTTATACCCAGTTTCCTGACACTGCTGGCTTGAATATATCCATGACTTTATCTACTATCTCTTCGTGACCGCAGGTCTTTGATGAAGCAGATATGCTTCTATGTGGAAGTTACCAAAACCAGATTATTCGTCTAATAAATATGCTACGGTTTGAGGAAAAACTGTTGTCTAAGATGGAGGGAGTGTCAGATGATAGTTTGCCTAATACTAATGGTGACTGCCTTGTTGAAATGCAATTTGAAGATGATCAGGTTCATGGAGATTCCGGTAACCATAAAGAAGTATGCCCTGATGAAGGAGAAGAGCATAACTTTCCAAGTAAAGACCCTAGCATTAGGACCAGCAGCGTGAAAGACTGGAGGAGAGTTAGAAAGGTATATATGCGCAGCAAGCAATATGTTTTTGTTGCTGCAACACTACCTGTCAATGGCAAAAAAACTGCAGGCGGTCTGCTAAAACGAATGTTTCCAGAAGCCATATGGGTGAGTGGCAATTACCTCCATCGCCACTGTCCAAGGTATGGTTCTTTTCTTAGTACATGTTAAAGTTCTGAGATATTGAGTACCATGCTCATGTAGACAGCCTTGACAAGATGATGATGATGTGTTTTGGAGTTTTTAGAGAATGTTTTACATGATTATTTTGTTTTGTTTTTGAAGTAAATGAGGTTCTATTATCCAGTGAATTCTGCTATCTGATTCTGCTTTCGGAAGTCTGAGATGTGTGCAAGCTTAACACTTCACACTTACCAATTGATCAGTGCAATTATACATTTTAGAATTTGTGGCAGAGCTATGTTTAATGCAGTAACTGTATTCTCGTTGGAGAACTGTTCTAATGTTGTTGTCCTTAAATAAATCTTCTTTTTGAATCTTCTAGTTTCAGGGCTTAGTCTGTACATCTAGGTTTAAATGGCTAATCTATCTGTTAGATAAAAATGAGCGTATAGTTTTGCAGTCGGTTGATATTATTGCTCTGGTAGTTGCTTACTCGTGTAGGTAAAAAGTTATTTTGTAAGTCAAAAACACAAATTCCTACTAGTTTATTGAAGGAGAATTGTGAATTAAAGCTGATAAATCCAAGTGCGACTTGTGGATGGTTCTAGAGCAGAGTATTTCCATTTTAGATTTATTGAAGTATAAACTATTTGGGATACTCTGGCCACAGTTTGGAATGATCTATTTTCACATAAAATTAATACCTTGGGTCAGTCATAAGAGCCAGCAAAAATGTTAAGGTCCTTCCTGTTCCAAACAATTTCATTTTCATTTTGGCAAGAGACCTAATTTTTGAAAGGTAAAATCATCTTTCTCTTTGCATTGAGTGCAAAACATTCCAAATCTACATTTGAAGCAATTAGTCAAACTTCATTTGTCAGGCTTGACGTACATCACATGAGACTTTGTTTTTTCTCATTTCAGATTAGAGCAAAAATGGGTTGAAGTTACTGCTGATACACAGGTAGATGCACTTGTTGAAGCTGTAGAAGGCAGCTACAAGAGTGAAGTGGGAGAAACTAGTAGCAGTCTTAACCGGATTATGGTGTTTGCAAATACTGTTGATTCTGTTGAATCAGTGGTGAACATATTGGAAAGAGTCGGTTTTAAATGCTTTTCATACCACAGCGAGAGCTCCCTGGAGGAGAGATCGAATAACTTGACTGAATTTCGAGAGAAAGGTGGGGTACTTGTTTGCACTGATGCTGCTGCTCGTGGTCTTGACATACCTCATGTTTCACATGTTGTTCAGGTAAGTAATGCTTTCTATAGTGGCTCAGTTAAGTTAGTTCTTATTCATGTTTGAAGCTTTGCGATTGCTGGTTTTGATGAAGTTATTGCTACGTCAGTTGGAACTTATTTCAAATTTGCTTTTTGTCACCAACACTCTTATACATGAAAAGTGAACAATAGCCTACTTAACTGCTCTTAGTAAATTCTGTAATATAAAGAGTGCATTTTACTTAATCTGCCTTCTCTATGAATGATTTATCATCTTAACAATCTCACTTTTCAAAGTCACCAGTTTGTCTACCTGACTTTTACTTCTTATCAGCTTACCCACCTCTCTCAATTTTCTGTTTGTTTGTTTTTTCCCCCTTTTTATAAACATTTTTATAATAAAAAGATATAGGCACTCCCAGGTTTTAAACCCTCAACCTCTCCTTTAATGGAGCTTGAAGAAGGATGCCGTAGGCACCCCACCTTGGGTGCTTGGCTTTCTGGTTAAGTGTAATTTTTATTGTCGAAATTACTGACATCTCGCTAAATCAACATTCACATCAGCTTCAATTGCAATAATTTGATAACTTTGACTGATGTGTAAGCTTACATGGACATCAGTCTCATGTATGTAATTTCTGGAATAAAAGAGTGGAATTGGCAAAAAATATAAACAGACTTGCCAAGGATATCAAGTAAAATTGAGGTAGGCAAAGCGACAGATTCGAAAGTTGAGGTAGGTCATCAAGGAAAACTGCTATAAGTGGGTTGTGTTGCTTAGAATTTACTCCCTTTTTTATTATGTTATATAGCTGCAGTTGTCGATGGCTACAGATAATGCCATGAATGTTTAATGGTATTTGGGAACAAAGCTCAAACATGGTAGTTCTCTTTTAAGTCATGTCAGCAAATATTTAAGTTATAATTTTCTTATGGACTTAATCTCTTATCTGTCCCCACAAATCAGGCGGAATTTGCTTCTTCTGCTGTGGATTTCCTCCACAGGATTGGTCGTACTGCCAGAGCAGGTCACTCTGGAATTATTACTAGCTTATACACTAAATCAAACAGAGATCTTGTGTTTGCGGTACAACAGGCTGTTTCAATGGGAGAGCCTGTGGTAATTTCTTGACATCACTACTTATCTGTTATAACTGATGTTTTACTATATGATGCTTGGGAACATTGTTTTTATGATAACTTCAGCCACGTACTTTGTTCTTGTTTATAGAAATTCTCTTTTTTCTCTTAGAAGAAAGGAAATGAAGTTCTTGCTATTCATCTTATGTCATCCGTTTTTGCATGCAGGAGAAAGCATTTAGCCGAAAAAGAAGCTTCCGCAATAAGCTTAAGAAACAAGGTAGGCCATAAACCGTTCAGATGTTGTCTATTGTAGAATTTCATATCAGCATACATGTTAAACCAAACTTCAGCTTTACATGTTAATATGAATGTCTTGTGTATAAGAATTTAAAAGCCAGCCTAGCGAGGCTTTGCCTCTCTACCAGATTTGCCATCAATTTTTCCAACTACCTTCTCCTTGTTGCTATACTCTTGTGATGCTGAGATCGTATGATACATATCCTTTCCGATTTGAAAGGGTGTTGCGTTCCAATTGGATCATGTTCAAAAGTTTGACTACCCATCACCCTCTTTCAGCTTCTCTTCCCAATGTTTCTGTGCTGCTATGCATTAGTTTCTTATCTCCATGTTGATCATCTTAACCATCTTCCCGTACCCTTGACATACTTGCCCTGTTTTGCGTACTCCTCATCTTCGGATTCTAAACATTAGTTATAACATCTTCTTTCCTGCGCGTTCTGCTTTACTTAATTTTCTGCATAATTATTCTATACCAATATGTTCCAGTTCATCATCTTTCTATATATTTCTCTGTGGTTTCCGCGTCCCACTCCTGTTTCAAGGTTGGCCATTATTTTGGAAATACTCAGTTGGTGGAAGTCTAAGGAAAGTCTTGAATTGAAATTGGATCTCTATAAGAGGTGATACAATTCATTCGTAGAAACATCTGTAAAGAACTAACGATATATTAGGCATCAATTCAACCAGACTCTAAAGGTTAACCAAAAATGAGAAAATCAAGGTACTCGTGGTTGAAGAAATATAGCCACTACCTACTGCGAGCTACGTTGTTGGCATATCTTCATAGCGTACATTTACCTAGAGTTATGTTTTTTTACGGAAGTTGCAAGTCTTAGCGAAACTTAGCAAGTCTTGGCTAAGCTTGTCTTGACTGTATATTTATACTTTTGATTTCATGTGTTGTCTACAGTATTCTTCGAATGATTCTCTTTTCTATAAACAGGTCGTAAGAGATCTGATACCGATGAGATGGTTATGGTTTAGACAATACTTTGTTGGTTGTAGTACCTATTTAAACAAACAGATAACTGTGCAGCGGGTTAGACAGAATTTGGCATTGTAATCATTGAACCTTATTCGTATTGGATTAGCAGTACCACCAGAATCTCGTATGTTGTAGCCGACCGAGCATGTTGATGTTGATTGTATGAGCAGGCAATTGCAGCAAAGATTGCCGAGACACGAGCAGAAAATCGCATTTACTAATGTGTACATATAGTTTGTCCGATCATATTGCACTGAATTTTGAGTAATATTTATTGTGGCCTTATTGTTACAAAATAGTTTCATAGAATTTTCTAAGAGGAAAACCAAGCTATATCAACAACATTCAAAGTCATAAGAATCCACAAACTTTATGTGCCATCTCTTTATATTCAGCTTCAGAAGACGATCGAGCAATTACCTTTCATTTTTTACTTCTCCATATGACTAGATTACTACTAATAAATATAAATATAGCAAGATATAGAGTGTCTATCTGTATTATCTCTTATCCAATCTGCATTCGTATAGCTATTTATATTCAGATAATTATTCTTTTTGAATAATAATCTCATGCTTGGTGCTGACTTTAAATATCTTAAAATTCTGTTCACAGCTTTCATATAATTCACATTTGGAGAATGTATAAACTAACTAATAACACTTACTGTATAGGCTATACCAGGGCGAGTATGTGATAAATAAATTAATCTACCAACTAATTTTTGATATTTCTTTTTAAATGTTGGTACTTGATCATAGTGTTTTTCTAAATTATGATTCTCAATAATAAGTGTATCTGCTGGTTTGCAATCAGACACCCTTGTCTCCATCAATAAATCAAAGATATATTTTGTTTGTGATAGAAAAATATTTTATTTAGACCTCGCCACTTCAATGCCTATAAAGTATTTCAAATCTTCAAGTTTTTTACTCTCAAATTTAGAAGCGAGATGTTCCTTTAAGTTCTGAATTTCTTTCTTATCATTGTCTGTAATAATCATATCATTAATATAAATTATCAAAACAGTTACCCAATCATTCTGATTCTTCAATAATAGTATATGATCAGTATTACTTTGTCGATAATCATGTCTATTCAATACTTGACTAAATTTACCAAATCATACTCGTGGAGTTGCTTTAGCCTATATTAAACCTTATTTAGCTTGCAAATGTAGTCAGTTCTTTCTGATACACTATATCCATGTGAAAGCTTCATATACACTTTTTGTATTAATTCACCATGAAGAAATACATTCTTTACATCAAATTACTGTCAGTATCAATTTAAAATTTGCTGCTAGAGATAGTAATACTGTAATAGTATTAATTTTAGCAACAAGTGCAAAAGTCTCGCGATAATCCACTCCACAGATTTATGAGCTTTTCTTAGCAACTAATTTTGCTTTATACTTCTCGGTCGTTCCATCTGCTCTGTGTTTAATGGTGTACACTTATTTATAAATAACTGCCTCCATTTCTCTATAATAATGGTAGTATCTCTCAAGTCAAACTTTTTGATGAGTCTCCATTTCTTCATTCGTAGTTTTAGTCCATTTATGATCGAATAATGCTATTCTAATCCTAAAAGGAAGAGTCACATTTGATATCTGATTAATGAAAGCCACATATAATAAGGACAGTCTGCGAGAAGACACATGATTTGTATAGGATATCTGAAAATTTTTACTTTTTATGAATATCTCTCATGAGATTTTTCATGATTTTCTCTAGATGACAACTGTTAACTTATGGTAACACTGTTAAATTTATCCACAATAATATTCTGAGTCTCGATGCTTACCTTAGGGATATGCTCAGGAGTTTGAGAAGATACTATAGAAAGCGCGTGAGGGGTTTCTTGCACAACTTCATTCCTTCTATCACTTTTATTTTTTTAATTCATGTTCAGTAGTTCTAATCTCTTCCTCAATATGTGTGCAGATTCAATGTAACCAACTCAAATCTTTCGTAACTTCTATCTCCTCCTTAAGATTTAAATGTGATGCCGATTTGGTAAAGTACATTTCTAACTCTATTTATGTCACATCCATATTCACAAAAGTAGGGTGTGTCGGAAAATGATAGTAGTGATAATCTTTCTGAGGACCATAACAAAGAAAAAAACAACTCAAGGCACATAGATCCAATTTATCTCTCTAATCCTTCTGTAAATTACTACTGCAACAGATACAAAAATCTGAGATAAAAGTGAGGACAGAATGTATAATAATAAATGTAGATAAAATCTCAAGTGGTGTCCAAAAATTCAGCACTTTAAAAAGCATGCTGTTAATTGAATAAATTACAGAGCAAACTGCATCTACTTAATAGGACTTTGGAATATAGAATTCAAGCAATAAAGCACGGGCGGTTTCTAATATATGTCAATTTTTTCTTTCATCCACTCTATTTTAATGTGGTGTGTGTGGATAAGAGATTTCATGAATAATACCATATTGATCAAGATAAGAGCTCAAAAAGGTATTAATATACTCTCCCCTATTGTTAGAGTGAAAGACTCAAATAAGAAAAGAAAATTGATTAACATATTCTTGGCTATTATCAGAGTGAAAGACTAAAATAAGAAAGAAAAATTGAGTCTGCACATTCATGAAACCCACAAATATATCTACTACATCACTTTTACTCTTCAAAATATATAACTATGTCATGCTAGTGCAATCATTCACAAATATCACAAACCACCTAATGCCAGTAACTGTCATAACTGGATAGGGTCCTCAAACATCAGAAAGCACTCATTTAAATAGAGTTGATCGTTTATTCACAATATAGAAATAAGGCACTCGGTGACTCTTAGCAAAATACAAGTTTTATACTAAAACTCAGACTCTTTGAGGCAAAAAAATAAAGATAGTAATAAAGGAAGTAAATAGATAAAAAAATATGACCTAGTCGTTGATGCCAAAGCCAAACTTTATTTCTCTCGTTAATATTAGATTCACGAACACTATAAATTCTTCCGAAACTGATATCATCTAAATTATATAGGCCTCCTCTCTTAGTACCATGCCAACAATCTCTTGTGTTTGGATATTTTTAAATAAATGAAAAATGTTGGTACAATAGAACAATGTAATTCAAACGTTCGGTAATATTTTCAATAGACAACATGTTATTTGATGAAGAAGGAATAAGTAAGCAATCCTATATAGACAAAATGATGTGAGCAGTACTGTCCCAGTATCTATTACTGAATAAGTGTTTCTGTTAGCATATATAACATTATATCTAACTGGAATAGTTATGGTTTAAAAATTTTTTAGATCAAATATCATACGATCTATAGCCTAGAGTTTAGAATCCATCTTATATCTTTGTTAGAATCTAAAATAATATTAAGGGTACAAGTTTGGTTAACTGAGAAATCTAAACTAAAAGGTGCTTCTCTAAGGAGTTTTTTTTCCCTCAATTCCTGCCAATATGAATATTCAATTAATTTAAAACATTAGTATCTATTATGGTCAAACTTACCACAATAAGTATAAGTATCCAATCTGCAGATCAGATCTGTTCGGGCTAGATATGCGAGTTGGGTCTGATCTGATTAAGTCTGAATTAGATCTGATTAAATTTGAGTCTGATCTGATCTAAATCTGGTATAAATCTGGGTCTGAAATCTTACTCTGGTCTAAGTCTAGTCTGGGTTTAGTTCGCTGAAACCTGGCAGACCGAATCGAAACTAGTCCAATTCGGCTGTGATTTAGGTTGGCGGAAGCGACAACCGCTATCAATCGGTGAGCGGCAGCGTGCAATCGGGAGGAGCTCTATCGGTGACGAGCAAGATCGAGTGGTAGCGGCAAAAGCGAGGGCCAATGGTAGCAGCGTCGATATGGCGCATTTGGCAGCGGTGGTCAAAACAGCGCAGTAGTGAAGGAGCCAGCACGAACAGTGGCGAACAATCGGGACTGGTTTTTCTCCAACGGCGAACCAGTGGCAAAGGCAGCGACGGCGACAGCAAAAACCTAAAAGCGGCGTCGAAATAGATTTTTTATTATTATTTTTTTATAGATCTCAAACTTAGTATCGAATTTTTTTAAATTGATCTAATCAGAGTTCTACCTGCTGCGAAGATGGTAGACGGATATTAGTAGGGTCAAAGTTGTTTAATTATCTTCAACTACAACTACGAATAGATCTAAAATTTTGCTCTGGTATTATTATGAAAATATTCAATCTTATTCTATCATTCAAGTATTTCAAGTATATATATAAACTCTTTATTATGTTAAATATGGAGAATCCTAAATAAAAAAAAATATTTAAATATTCTAAGAAGAGAATCTAAGATAATTATATTCTAAATATGAGTTGACTCACGCCAACAGAAAGTGAAGTTTAAGTTTTTTTTGTTTCAATTACTTTTTAAAATGAGGTAGAGGTAGAGTTCAAATTTTATGTTTTAATTATTTTTAAAAGTGAGTTGAAAGTGGAGAAAACAAACTCCATGTTGGAGAGCATGAAAACGAGATGGTGGAATTCAAACGAAAGAACTAGAATAAGTGGTTCCAGAATTTTGTTATAGTATTAAAACACGTGTACTTATCAAAACTTTAAATCTGAAAGAAGAAATTAGAATTTCAGTGAATTAATACACGCCCTAAGACAGAAGAAGAATCAATTAAAGTGCCCATAGTTCGTAGTGGAAACAGAGTAAAAAGATATAGAGAGGGAAATAAGACAAATTTCGCGAAATGACGAGGATTGAATGTGTACATAAATGAGGGCAAAGTAGTATTTACGGTGTAGTTAGTGTGGGAAAATAAACCAAACTATAAATCATGAGATGCGCTACGTGTACGAAAGATAAATACTTATTGATCTGGACCTATTTGCACTAGTCGGTATTCATATGAGAGCTCGGTACTTGATCAATAAGTCAAATCGTATGTATAGCGTATCACTTCTGCAATGAAATTCCCGTTGGAGTAGAATTCTTATTTTGCCGTTTACATAGCTACCCATCTCTGTTGTGTCTACATACACAACTATGTATTTTAGTGAATACATTTTTCATAATTTAATAGAAATAAAATAAATAATAAAAAGACTTTTGGGGGAACTTTGACTTGAGTTAGGTTTGAGCTAATAGCTAAAGGGTTGAAGATGGTGTCCGAGTAATAAACAGCCTAGTAGGTGGCCTAGCTCCTTGAGTTGGACCAAGTTAGGTCATGGCACTCGATAAGTTTAACATTTTCGTTTTACTAGTCCCACATTTGTTGATGTTGAAAAAAATATAAGACTTGTATTTATAAGATTCTAACCCTTAAAAAAATTGGCTAATTATTTTGGTATAGTGGCTCAATCCTACAACCTTGTTTGAAGAATAGAAACCAATGTTCTTTTAAGTTTCTATTTCAGAGCCTTATTTCTGCTGGTCCAAAACTGTAGGTTGTGTATCTTTTAAACGTATGTATTTAATGAAAGTTTAAAAAAATGTTTCCATGGAGCTTGTTCCCAGCAATTTCATTTCTTGAGATCATCAGTGGGTAATGTGGAATCCTTCCTTTCAAATTCACTTTGGATTAAACTTTTCATGCGAACGAATCTTCTTCTTTTATAACTGTAGGAGCTCAACTATTAATATTATCTATTAAAAAAATTACTTCATAAGCTCCTAAACACTTAGGGCGTGCTATAATTATATCAAAATAAGTTTTTTAACGGTGAGTTCCGTGAAAGTGACGTTCAATGAGACGTTGAGTTTGGTTAAAGTAGAGTCTGAATAGTAATTGAAACATATAAGTAAAATTTGAAGTTAAATTTTTATAAAAGTAAAGTTTAGTGTCAATGTGAAAGTGTTATTCAAAGTGATAATTGAAACACATGAATAAGAAGACTCAAATTTTGTGAGGAAAAGTAGAGTTCTTGTAATTAAACATGCACTTATAATATCTTTTTTTGGTTTTTGAGAATTACGGCTTATAATATATTTACTAATGAATAAGGCACCAGTCATTGACATGAAAGAAACTCATCTAACGCTCAGGCTCACAACTTAATGACGAGTTGGTTTCATTGTTGAATGTGTTGCGTGTGTGTGGTACACAGGCTCACAACTTGTTCTCACTAATAAAACGACTATCCCAACCAAAGCCGTCTCTGTCTAACCAATAGTGACCTCCTTGCAGTTCCTTTAACCATAAGAATAGAAATAATCAAACAGACATATTGCTTTTTTAAGAATAAAAAACTGAATGACGACATTCTTTTACTGCAAATTCATTGTAATATTACAACTTCCTACCATAAAAGCGTAACTACATTTGTATTTGCACTACACCTATTGCAAGTTTCTGCATAAAAATTACTAAAGCACCATTTGTTGGAGAGCATTTCATCTCAACTTTTTTTTTTCATATTTTGATAATATTTTAAAATTTATTGTAAAAATATAAGAATTGTAGGCCTTAAGATTTTATTATTGTTATGTTTATTATTATTTTAGATAAAAAAGTAGAGTTTACATTTTAAAATATTTTTAAGATATTTTTTAATTTAGAAAAATTTTATTTTATAGGTACTCTAAAATATTTCCTAAATCCACTTCTTTAAAAAAGAATGCCGGAAAGTAACCGAAAACAGGGGCCTTGATCCAAAGTTTACTACATCCAATCCTTCACACAGGAAAGTAACTGACAACAGAAAGAATGGATAAAGGAGAAGGCCCTTTGATCAAAATTGGTTCCTCCTCCACAAAGAGGAGCAAGTGGGACTACAACACTGTTCTCGTCAAATTTGAAAATGCGACTATCTGCATTGAAAAAAAATGGAAAGAAGATAAAACACTTGGACATAAAAGCAATTCTCAAAAATAAAAGAAAAAAACACTTGAACACAGAAGTCAGTTGTAAAAAGTAGAAAAACAACTTGACCATGGGGGCCGACAGAGGATGATCTTCTCCATTCTTAATGTGTCTTTGTTCCTGATGTTTTTATTTTTCAATTCGATATTTCCATCTAATTACAACAGCGTTTGCCAGTTAAAATAAAGAGAGTAATTAGAAGAAAGTAACTAAAAGAAAGAGGCTTAAACGGTTTCATTTTGTTCCCTACTATTTAACAATATTTGTTGATCCATGCATGAACTGAAAATAAAGTAAAACCTGTAGATAACCTACTAACATCTGTGCTACTAATACCTTCTCATTCAGTTTCAAAGATTCAACTTCTTTTTCAACAAACATTCAAGTACCTACGTAAAAAATCCTAATGGAAAGAGCACAAGAGCAACGAGATTTTCTTTTGTCTGGTAGTCCTGTCAATCAAAACAGCAAGAACAGTTGGGAGCTCAACAAAATGGTTCCTAAGAGGCAGCACAATTAATCTCCCCTTTTTCCAGTTCTACAAACTTCTTTCGCAAGCCCACCAATCTTCCAGTTCCATCTTCTATATAAATGTTCAAATCGTAATCAATATGCCTAAGAAATGCCCTTGCAGTCTTGGTATATCCTGCCATATGGGGTCACTCAACAAGTTGCCCTCATCGTTGTTTGCCATAACAGCAAATGATTCGTGGTCGAGAAAGATTATTATAGAGTACACCAAACATTCGAATATGCGCACTTAAGTCCTTCAACGCATAGGCTTTACGCTTATGCACTTCATAACTCGGACGCAAGCTAACAGAGAACCATAAGAAAATTATATTATGTTCATCATCGACATAACTTGCATCTGCACACCTGACCTTTTGTTTGGTCCTGTTATCCATTGTTGTGTAGGTCTTGATTAATCTTTTCTGGGACGTCAGGGTATACAGTAAACTGGAAGGAGTAAATAATCTAACAGAGCAATTAGGAGCAATTAAAAATGGAAGATTTTCCTATCGAAATAATGCTTAGATCGATAAGGCACGGTAACTGTTACAGGAGTCAGGTACCTCCATTCTTCCACACTTCATTAATTTGATATTTGGTGAGAAAGAGAAAGGAAATGCAGAGAAATGAGAAAGGGAGCTTTGGTATAATTGCAAAATACCTCCACTTCCAAACGCGGACTCTTTTGAGTTTCCAGCTTCGTAACTCTTCTAACGCATGATCTTCAAAAGAAATTTTGCGTGTATCATCATGCTGAATATGCTATGGGCTCTTATGAAACAACTCTGGTATCAAAAACTCTGTGAGTGCTTAAAATAAAAAACTTTTCTATAATAAAACTTATTTTGAAACTTTTTAGAAAATGAGTTTGATTTTTTTGACTAAATAATATACATATATAAATTATATGACATACAATTCACCTGCATTTTTAAAATTTTTAAATTTGTTTTTAAAATACAATAAAAAATTTATTGAAAAATATGAAAACTTTTTCAAAAAAAAGGTTGTGCCATAAGTACTGCGAAACATTCTCTTCTACCGCTTTTGTATCTAATTAGAATGAAATGATAGAATTTGTAATCATAAAAATGAACATTGAATTGTGCTTCAAATTAGTTGTAGCAATCCAGTTACAACGTAGAGAAATAGGCATGTTCAAGAACATAAGATATTCTTGTCGGAAAAGCAAAATAAAAATTACAATTATCAAAACTTATGCTTCCCTAAGTATGCATAAAGTATATAGTTTGTGGTGTGATAGTTCGGTTTTTTCACGGTCACCTTGTTGTTGACATCATAATATATGAAATCAAAGCTTTAATTGCGAAGTTAAGTATCACGTTGCCGTTTTTTAGGCTGGCAATCGGCTCCAAGCCATACTTCAGCTTGCAAATATATAGGCGATTTTCTAAGTATTTATAGTGAAGTGGAGCTCTTTGATCCAATTTCTTGCAAGATCCTTTAACACCCATAATTCATAGACGATAGCCTCATGATTTCCATCCCGTTGTCATATAGCTAACCATCCTTTCCATAACATAATGTTGTTGGTTCTCTTCCAATAAGTCGAAATCATAGTTACTTTCTCGTCTAGTAAATCCAAGAAAAGAATGCCACTGATGATCCAATATATATCTCTAGTGATATACAAGAGCATAATGCTCTGTGTTCTATTTTTTTCTCTAATCAAAGGTACCCAAAATGTTCACAAAAATTAAAAAAAATCTTCTCTTCTTCTATATTGAATTAATAGAGATGATTTTAGATTTCCGACATTGGATGATTATTGGTAAATATCATCTTACTATTAATAAGTAATATGGATCTAAATTTTTCTTAATACATGCCCTCCAGTAGAGAGCGGCTTTTTTTTATTGAAGATGAAGTAAGCTACTTGCTCCAAAATGAAGGAAGCTACTTTTTATAGAATATTGAAGTGGATAATTGTTCTTAAATGAAGTGGGATTGCTCTGAAGTAAAATGGATCATGAAAAATTCCGAAATAAAGACGGGCGACTTTGACAGTGCTAAAATCACCTAATAAAACCTAAAGACTCTATCCTAATTTATCCCGTAAGTGCAAGATTGTTGTCTACCGTATAGCAAATAACATGTTCGATCCAGAGGGATTGATGCTAACTCTAACTCAAAACCAATCTCATAAAATATGTAATAGGATGGAGATTTTTAATTAAATTACAAATATGTACAAAAAAAATAATCAAACAACAAAAAATTTTTAAAAACAGAGGAGATAAGATAACTAGAATTCTAGAATCCACCACTAGTGTCTATTGTTGACTAATGTAAAGATTTCGTACATATTACCTTGGTCCAATCTTTAGGTCAGATTTCAAATTATGATCCTAACTTTCGTCCAGTTTAGAATCACCTATCTCTAATTTATTCTAACTTTGATCCAGTTTAGAATTAAACAAGAGATGTATTAAAAATTACAAAATCAGAAATCACGCAATCATGTTATCTTAGGTCCATAAAATACTAATCACAGTTATTAATTCTAAGCTCTTTTATCATGTTCCGATTGGTCCTCACAAACACAATTAGACAAATAATTCAAACTTCAAACTCAATGTTGATCAAGCATTTAAATTCAAAGTCTAACTTTCAGTTAATACAAAGATTAACAACTCATAAAATATTCAACAATTATTAGTAACAATAATATTCAAGAACCCAAAACAATTCAACTAGGGTTTCATCCAAAATTTCAATCAAGATGTTTAGCTACTCATGTTCATAATACAAGCAGTAAAATCAAATAAACTAAACATTAAAGAAGAAGAAATCAAATCTGGAAATCAGCATTGTTTGCAATTCACCGTCTTCGTCTCTGGCTTCGTCCCTCTGTCCATACTCTGCTTTGTTCTCCCTTCTCCACTAATTTGTTCCTCTTCTGCTTGCCGATTCCCCCCTCTTTATACTAATCCCTCCACTCTTGGTCCAAAAAGAATTTTAGTCTTCTTCTACCTCTCCTTGTCGAAGAAGGATTTCACTTCAATTCAAAATCAGCAAAAGAAACACAAACAAAACAGCTAGCTACCTATATGTATATCCTTTACGAAACACAAGAACAAAAAATCCACACTAAGTATGGAAACATAGTATTAAGGATTTCTTTCAGAGATAACAAAGAATATCAAAACAGAGGAGCAGCCAGCTAATAAGATGCTAAGTATGGAATCGAACAAAGAGGATCATTGCCTTCGCCTATCTCTTAGACAAAAACTCTAGTAAGGTGAAGACTTCAATGAAGCTTATATACTACATCAGAGCTAGATCAGTGTGACAACAACACATAAACGTCACGAGCAAGATCAATACACAACAAATAGAGGATCAAATTCATGAACCAAGGAGCTAACAATGCAACATTGACTAAACTTCACAAATCAGCTCGAGATTTAGATTTTTATAGATTCTGCAAATAGTACACAAATCAAGCTATAAAGAGAAGAAACGATCATCTCAGTACAAGCATAAGACTAACATTGATTAAATTTGCAAGCCTATTCATTGAAGAGAAAATTTCAATCATGGAGCTGAGTAGTAAGATCGAGTAACCCAAATTAGCTCGTTAGCTTCATTAGCCCGCGGTAACAACACCAGCTAGATCAATAAATTTCACAGCACAAATTTATAATCCAATTCAGTGTCAAGTTAGAAAATATAAAATAAGTTATTGGGATCCACACCAAAGAGAAAGCCATTTCAGCTGAAGCAAGTGAGCAATTATTAAGCGGAAATTTTGAATTCGCAAGTAATCGCATTTAACGCTGATGGGAAGCCATACTCCAGTCCAGCTGATAGAAATCATTTGATGGCTCGACTGAAGGACTGATGGATATTCCAACAACAGCCATTATAGTTATAATGCTCCAATGGAAATTGAAAGCCGCAAGAGAAATAGCCTCAAGATCTGCTATGGACACGGAAACCTCAACGGGAAGATTTCCAACAGGGAGGCCTGAAGAAGCTCAAGCCTGCAAGCAGAAATCATATAAGGAAAAGAAGAATTACAGAACAGTAGACAACAACATAGTGAGAAAAACAAAAAGAGAAAAGCATACAAACTGAAAGCAACACTTAGACGCCTATACTTTGAAGCTAAATCTCATCGCTGCCGATCAACTTCTGAAAATATTTACTTTAGCAGTATTCTTTAGATCATCTCATATTACTTATTTTAAGTTCATACTTGTGTCGAGGTTGATGCTATGCCTAACCAATGTTGAACAACTCTTTGGAACACAGAAGCTAAGTGTTGAGAGCACTTATAAAGGATACTCGTTAGGAGCTTAGTGTGTATGTACTACCTTTATAACGAAGCTATAACTATCTAGTCAGGGGGACATGTGTCCAATAGGCTGTGTGGGTTTGTTTTGCATAAGAAAATCTGTAAGGACAAGTGTGCTTGGTGAAGCACTTTACCTTTGATGAGAGTAGCTTGTCTAAAATAAAGTGAATCTACAGTTCTTATGATAGAGCAGCCGTGGACGTATGTAAAGAGATTACCGAACCATATAAATTCTTTGTGCTATTCTTACTTGCTGTTAATTTGCTTATCGTCTAATTGTGATTACTGACATTTACTTCAGCATGAATTATCCTACAATAACCAGCTAAATATCTGCTATATGTAGAAAGTTTTAGTTGCTAAAATTTTTAATTATCAACTCAATTCACTCCTTTCCTCTTGAATTGATCTTGCATGTTTATCTAACAAGTGATTTTAATATTCCTTGAAGTAAAAGATCCCTATGGCTAATAGTGCTCTTATAGCTTTCAAATGAAAATCATCTAATTGACCTCCCCTATTCGACGGAATCAACTATGGATACTGGAAGAATAAGATGATGATATTCGTTCAAGCCCAAGACTTCATACTCTGGAAGATTTTACGTGATGAACCTATTACACCAATAATGATTGGTCCAGATGGAAAAAGAATCCCAAAAACAGAAAATGACTACACTGACAAAGACAACAAATCAATTTTACTGAACGACAGAGTTATGAACCTTCTCTACTGTGTATTTGATCCAATGAATTTAACAGAATTAGTTTCTACCACACAACTTAAGGTAACTCATGAGGAAACATCTCAAGTCAAGAAAACCTGGATCAACCTACTGATGCATGAGTACAAAATTTTCAAAATGAATAAAGGTGAGATAATTCAAATGTACACTAGATTTACTAACATTATAAAAATTCTCTTAAGAATATAGGAAGGGCTTCAGATCCGAAGAACTCAAATGAAGATATTAAAAGCAGTGCTGCCAACCTTCGGAACCAAGGTAGATGCAATAGAGAAAAATCCAAAATTTCCAACAAATGACACTAGATAAGTTGATCTGTAAGTTAATGGCCACATATCACCAAAACAGACGGATGAACGATCAGAGGGAATCGCATTAAAAATCAATGATCAACAGGTAAGTGATCACTCCTCTTATGATGATATTGATATTGCAGTGCTAACAAAAAAATTTAGTAGTTTCTTAGAAGGAACAAGTTTAAGAAAAGAAGAGGATAAAAAGTAACAATCGAGGAGAAGATAAGTAAGATAGCAACTGTAACAAACCTGACCATTTTAGAAACAAGTATCATATGCTGAAGAAATCTAGAAGTAAAGATATGAGAAGAAAGAAAGCAATGGTTGTCTAGAGTGGCGAGGATGAAAGTAATCAGAAGATAACCAAACCGAACCTGACAAACTGAAGAAGTCAACTTGTGTTTGATGGCAAATCATGATGAATCCAATGAGGTAAGTTCTAATGAATACGATGACTATAATGAAAAGATGAAAGATGTATTTGATGAATTGTATGCAAAATACATAGATGTTCTTTATGTAAAGAGATTAAAACAAACATGCTGTGAATATAACAACTTTGTGACAATGGCTTCAAAGTGAACTTTAATAATCTGTTGTTCTATTGTCAACCTATCATCATGCAAGAAGTACTGAATGGTAAAAGGAAAGGTAACATATACATTATATATATTGATGATTTTACAAATCATAAAATGTGTTTAGTTTTTAGTCAACAGGAACGTAGTTTGCTTTAGCACAAACAGCTGGGACATTGCAGAATAAAAATTCTATCCAAAATATCCAAGCTGAATCTAGTCAAAGGTCTACCTGATGCAAAGTATAGCGTAGAAAATCTGTGTTATGTTTACGCAAAAGAAAGCAAGTCATGACAAGCAAACTACTGCAACTATTGCACATGGATCTGTTTGGACCCTCACGAGTTGCAAGCTTAGGATGTAAGTTTTACTGCTTTGTGGTTATATATGACTATTCTCGTTTCAGCTGGAAATTCTTTCTCATGTACAAAAATGATTCATTAAAAGTATTTTCAAGTTTTTTGAAAAAGTTTCAAAATTAATTAGTTTTCAAAATCTGTGCTGTACGAAGTGGTCATAGAAAAGAATTTCAAAATTTTTACTTTGATGATTTGTAATATAAATGGTTTAAAGCACATTTTGTCAGCAGCTAGAACTCCACACAAAATGACATTGTTGAAAGAAAAATTAGGGTGCTTGTCGAAATATCAAGAGCCATGTTGCTAGAACAAAACTTACCCAAGTACTTTTGGGCTAAAGCTGTTAACACTACATGTCATATAACCAATCGTGCATTCATTCGACCTATTTTTAAAAAAACTTCATATGAACTTCTGAGAGGAATAACACCTAATTGCATATTTCAAAACATTCTAATGCAAAAATTATGTACTTAATAATGCTAAAGACACCCGTAAAAATTTGATACCAAAGAGTGATGAAGGAATCTTTCTTAGGTACTCCTATAACATTAAAGCATAATGAGTCTTTAATAAAACAATTATGATTGTTGAAGAATCTATAGATGTGATATTTGATGAGACTAATAATGGGCCGAGAAAGAAATTAAAATTTAATACAGGTTCAGAAGTAGAGGATTTTGCCAGACGCCAGAGAAATAGTAAGAAGCTTTAGAGGAGTTAGCAGACAAACCGCCAGTTGAGATACAGATAGAAAGTGAACAAGTCTCTATTGATCAACCTAATCTAGTTGAAAACAATGAAAATGTTCATAGACCCTTCAAACACAGACTTAAGCATCCACAGGAGAACATTATAGGTTTTTTAAATGAAGAAAGAAGAACTAGATCTCAATTTAAAAATAATTTCATAGAAAATTTTGCATTTGTGTCAAACTTTAAACCTAAGTGTATTCTTGATGCTTTGAAATATGATTCATGGATTATTGCTATGCAAGAAGAATTATATTAATTTGAAAGAAACAATGTTGGCATCTAGTTAACAAATCATTAAACAAATCAATTATACGAACTAAATGAGTATTTAGGAACAAAATGGATAAAAAAGATAACATCATTAGAAACAAGATTAGGTTGGCAGCTAAATGGTGCAATCAGGAAGAAGGCTTTGATTTTGATGAAACCTATGCCTATGTTGCACTCCTTGAAATTTTGAACTTCGTAAACACTTCTCTCCAAGCAACAAAAAAGGAGGCCCGTGGCCGCCTACGTCAACTCAAACAAATGGGATGCATCTGCGACTATATCAAAGAGTTCACTATCTTGATACTAGAGATAGACGACATATCCAATAAGGACGTCCTCTTTTACTTCTTAGATGGTCTCATGGATTTAGCAACGGTAAAAATAGAAACATAGTGTACAAGACCCAGACACCGCCATCGCCGAAGCTGAGTCCCTCATAGATTACTCTTGACAAGGTCGGACGACGTAGTAAAAGTGGGGAGACAAGATCAAACAACATAATCAAAGCCACAACAACAAAGGATCCCGAAAATCTCATGACGGAAAGGACAAACACGATAAATTGGCCGAAAGCAAGAGTGCTACTCCAAAACTAATAGCATGGAAGTGGACACTTCTATCGTCCCCATGAACGACTTTCAAGTGATCGTAGGTATAGAGTTCTTCAACCAAACCTATGCCTACCTATTTTTTGCAGTTAATTCTCTCATCATCTCTAAAGGGAACCACGCATACATGGCTTAGACAAAATGCGCCACCAAGATAGAAGCAAAGGCACTGTCCGTCATGTGATTTCAGAAAGGCCTTAAGAAAGACCTAGGCTTCATAGTTTCTTTAAGAGAGCTCAATGATGGAGAGGAGGCCGTCATATCCAAAGATCCTACACTTTTTGCCATATAAGCCATCCTTGAAGAATACAAGGATGTCATGTCGATGGAACTTCCAAAGAAGTTGCCCCTACACGTGAGGTCGATCATCAGATTGAGCTAGAGCCAAGTGCCAAGCCACATGCAATGGCGCCTTATCGCATAACACCTCTAGAACTCGAGGAGCTGGGGAGATAACTCCAAGACCTCTTGGACGCATAATACATTGAACCCTCCAAGGCATCATATGGCGCTTTAGTTCTTTTCCAAAAGAAGGATGGATCACTTCGCATGTGCATCGACTATAGGGCGCTCAACAAGATCACAAAAAAAAAACATATACCCCATACCCTTGATAGCTAATCTACTTGACCAACTTGAAAAGGCTCAACACTTCACAAAATTAGACATACGCTCCGAGTATTACCAAGTGTACATAGCTGTAGGGATGATGAACTAAAGACAACATGTGTGACCAGGTAGGATTCTTTGAATTTCTTGTATGCCTTTTAGTCTACAAATGTCCCTGCCACTTTCTTCACCCTCATGAACAATCTAATCCATCCCTATCTTGATCGGTTCGTGGTAATGTACTTGGATGACATAGTGGTGTATAGCACTACTCTCGAAGATCATGTCTGACATCTCAAACAAGTCCTCCAAGTACTACGCAAGAATGAACTTTACACCAAGAAGGAAAATTGCTCTTTTGCACAACATGAAGTTGAAATCCTTAGCCACAGAATAAGAGATGGAAAGCTCATGATGGATACAGCAAACGTGAAGGCTATTCAAGATTGGGAGCCTCCTACTAAGGTGCCAAAAATAAGGTCATTTCTAGACCTTGTGAACTATTATTGCTGATTCATTAGAAGTTTTACATTGGAAAGGCCACGCCCCTCACTAACTTACTCAAAAAGGATCGAGCATAGAGTTGGTCTAAGAAGTGCCAAGAAGCCTTTGAAGCCTTGAAGAAAGCCATTTCGGAAGAACCTGTGCTGATCTTACCCGACCATTTCAAGGCATTCGAAGTACACACATATGCTTCCAACTTTGCCATCGGCAGCATGCTAATACAGGAAGGCCACCCCATCGCCTATGAGACCCGCAAGCTCAATGATACAGAAAGGTGCTATACTGTTCAAGAAAAGAGATGACCATGTCATTCACTGCTTACAAGTCTGGAGGCACTACTTACTCGGCGCTACTCACTCGGCAATATTTGTTATCATGACAGATAACGTGGCAACAAGTTACTTCTAGACCCAAAAGAAGCTAAGGCCCAAACAAGCATGATGGCAAGACTTCCTTGAAGAGTTTGACCATCAACTTAAATATAAACTAGGAAAGGCCAATGTTGTCACCGATGCACTTAGTCGAAAAATGGAGCTTGCCATTATGAGTGTAAGTAATCCATAATGCCCACTCATTGATTGCATCAAAGAAGGACTACAATAAGATCCCTCAACACGGAATCTCATAGAGATGGCAACCAATGGAAAGACTAGACGAGGGACCTAGCTCTGTGTACCTAAAAGGGGTAACTTACGCAAAGAGGTGATCAAAGAGTGCTATGATAAGTGGACTTGCCACTTAGGAAGAGCGTCTCCAAAGACTTCATCCCAGCTCTACCAAAGTCGGAAGGATGTGGAAGCATTATGGTAGTAGTTGATCGATTCAGCAAGTATGCCATCTTCATACTTGCCCCGAGGGACTGTACTGCCCAAGAAGCTGCCCGACTCTTCCTTAAACATGTAGTGAAGCCTTAGGGAGTGCCACAAAGTATAGTAAACGATCGAGACCCACGCTTCACTGGACGGTTCTAGATAGAGCTATTCAAGATGTTTGGTACCAACTTGAACTTCTCTATAAGTTTCCATCCTCAAAGTAATGGACAAACAAAACGTGTCAATAGCCTTCTAGAACTATACTGCCTACATTATGTTAGCGTTCATCAATGAGATTGGGCAAAATTACTCAATATTGCCTGATTCTCTTATAATCTATAGAGTGAGGGAATCGGTAAGAGTCCATTTCAGATTGTTGCAGGGCGACAACCAATGACTCCAAATGCCATTGCTCATCATTTGGAGCGAAGAGCCTTACCGCCTATAAGCTCGTAAGGAGTGGCATGAACAAGCAGATATAACGAGGGCATTTCAGACAAGGCTGCAAAGAAGAGAAGAAATAGGCAGACACTAAGCACCAACATGTCGAATATCAAAAAGGAGATTTGGTACTTATCAAGCTTCTACCCCAACAAGTCTAATCACCACGGAAGGTACACAAGGAGTTAGTAAGGCGATAGGAAGGCCCATGTTCTATCATAAAACGCATAGGTCAAGTTTTTATCAAGTACAACTCCCTACAAGACTTGAGATTCATCCTATTTTCCATGTAAGCTTTCTCAAACCATACTATAAGGATGAGGAGGACCTAAGGAGGTGCTAGTCCAAAAGAGCCCCGACAGCTGTTGTCATTACATTCGACAATGAGGTATAGTGCAGCCTTGCAGAACAGTGAAGTGGAAGAATCTCCTCGAAAGCAAAGCAAGTTGGGAACGCGAGAGACGCCCTTTGGCAATTCGCAGACCACATTCAAAGGTTTAAAGAGCGCGATGAGGGCATCGCGAGCATAAGTGGGGGAGGATGTAAGGGGCCATAAAATTTGGACCAAAACTTCACCAAGATTACACATCTAAAAGGGCCCAATAATAGTCCATATACTAGAGAGTTATGCACTTCTCTATAATAGTTAGATATTTTCTAAAGTAAATTATTTTGTATAGATATTTAGGGAAAACATTCTGAAAAAATGTTCTCCACCATCTAATGAAAGTAATCACCACCGTCTATTACGGAGATTGGATACTATAAATAGGGGACAAGAACCTGTCACTTAGGACTATCAAAAAGTGTTATAAACATCAAGTTCTTGTAAGCTCCCTTAAATGTTCTAATAAAACTTTTTTCTATCCATACTTCTCAGCTCCACTTGCTCCATTTTCTTGGTATCATTTCGGTATGCTTTGTGCTTACTTAGGACTTAGGACAAAAGTTGTAAGTGCCGCACAAGTACGGTTAAAAACTCTGACAGCCTACTTACTCATCAAATACAGTAGGAAAAAACTAGAAAAACAAAGAAAGTGATCATATACAAAAGAATACAGAAATTAACAAGTTCAAAAGATAGTTATATTTTAGCCAGGTACAATAAGGAACGTTTTCTTAAATTTTAAAACATTGAATAAACAAATATACATACAACTGTAATATGTGAAGATCTATATCTATATAATAAAATAAATTCCTGAACGCAAGAATCAACACCATCTTGATATTGTCAAAACAATAAAATAACACATTAATTAAGAGAATATTTAAGAAATCACACAATTATTTGAGTAGATGGACCATTTGGATTTAGAATCGTTTTTTTCAATCTGGAAACAGCCTCATTCTTAGTTCTTTTGAATAATCCTGAAATCCTTTAAACGTGCAACTACTATAGGTTCGAGCGAACCTATAGAGGCTGTGCTAATACTTTCTATCATCGGATACTTAAGGAGAAAGTATATACATAAGAGGTTTTTGGCATACATTTTTTTCTTTAGTTTTGGGAAAAATGGGATTAACTATGAATTCATCAAGGATGCACATCAGATACGCATTGCCTATGCTTTTTTTTTTGTCTTTTTTTTTTAAATAAGACTTACTAGGGAAAGTTGCAGATCAGAAAGACGGCATTTAACATCCATGTATAGATTGTCAAAAGCTTTAGTTACCAACTTTTGATCTTGTCTGCTACATCCAAGTTTTAGCTGCCTCACATTGGCATGATCTTATGTAGTCATTCTCCAAGAGTTATACACCAGAAAAATATGTTACTCATGATGGAATTAATCCTGTTATCAAAATAAAGAGTTAAAGACTACAGAGTTTTGAATGATGGCATCGGACCTTCCACTTATGGGTTGCATACTAAACATAAAAATCATAACCAAGATGATGCACAAGGAACTCATGAAGACGCTATACCAAGCTCAAACAAATTTCTGCAGAATTGGAAATTCAACCCATGACACAGCATTATACATACCAATTATACTTCTGTGTAGAGCCAAACAAAATTTACTAAAGAAATTTGAGGGAACCATTACAATTTTTAAAAAGATTTTAGCATACGCAAGTTTTTGGGCATAATAAGAAGCTAAATATATAAGTGGCCGAAAAGTTGGAATATAAACTTAAATTAACTTCAAATATATACTTCCTATATATATATTTTAAATAATCTCTTCTAGTAACATTTAATTGTTATGCATTAGCCATGACAAAAATCCTAGAAGAATGCAGAAAATATGTAGATGTAATAAATATAACTTATATAAAATTAAATACATATTCAACGTGCAGTTGTATTAATAGATTTAAAAATTATGTCCCGTAGTTTTAAAAACTACGATCCAGTGCTGCACGGGCTACAAATTAGTATGCTTGAGGACACAATCGGGACTCGGGAGACTCGATCCAAAACACTATTATTATTTTCCTTAATACATCCACTAAGTTATCAATTTTGTATTAAGAAGTCAGAACCAATATATACCTCCGTTCATAAAGGCCTCAAAATTCATATACTAATTTTGTTGGCACAGTAGTATATATTATAAACTTTGAACCAATCGACCAACCAGTAAGAAGAAATTCCAAAACATTAGTATATTATCATTAAACTTTCTTTTGATATAAAATATTTAATAAAAAATATTTTCAAACATAAACTAAACCTACTTTTACACCTCGTTATTTTTAATTGCCAGAATCGCTCTCATGAGAAGTAGATTAAGCAACTTTTTCAAAAATAAATATCCATTTTGATAAAAAGACAACCTAAAACCAGTGTTAGCAGACCCTAACCTGACCGTTTGGAACAACTCGTAAATCGTCGATCTGAACGGTAAACTCCTCCAAGTTTGTCGAGAAACCGGTCGCGCTAGACGAAACAACTCACCTAGTCTTTTTCTCGTCCGATGAACTCTCTAGGGTTTTTTATTTTCTCTCTACCGAATCCCGATCAGTGAATCCTACTTGGTTCTTCTCCGATGAAATTCTGTTCTCTAACGAGAGTTTTTCTCCTTTCTTTGCTAAGCATCTTCTTTGCTCTCCCCACCACTCTCCTTTTGCTGCTTTCTCGGCAGTTCGGGTAGCCGCTCTCCCACTGCTCTTGGCAAGGTCCCTATCTCTCCGTTCCGGCAAGTTCTGTGGCTCTCCGCTCCGCCTACGTTTTTTGTCTCCAGCTCTCCACTCTTCTACTTCCATCCGTTTGGTGATTTTGTTCTCTTCCGGTTAGCCATGCAATTTTAGTTCTCCATTGTCTGCTTGCAATTTTCAGTGTATGTTGTCTGCTTGCAATTTCGCTCTATAACCGTTGTTGTCTGCTTGCAATTTCGCATCTGTTTGAATGATCAATATTCATTCTTATCATTTGCTTGCAATGAGTCCATTTACATGATTGGATAAAGTTCCTAATGACTGCTTGCTTGCTTTAGATGGTTGCTAGGAGTAGCTTTGCATCTCAATACTTTCTTGGGTTGTGACATGACTGCTAGGAGTTTCATTTTGGAATCTATCCTAGTACATAGCCTAAGACTGCTTGCTTGTGGAGTAGTGAAAATTTCTTATGTTATGAAATCTGCCAAATTTTTTATGTTATGCAATCTGCCAATTGCTTTGCTGCCTGCTTGCACTAAGTCACTCACTGCCTGATGCTGGAATGTTTGTTAGGAGTAACAATGCTGCTTGCACTAACATGCAGGTCAATGATCTCAGCCAGACAGTGAAAAAAGAAATAAAAAATCAAAAGAGTGCAAGTGAGCAAGCGTTTGTGCCTTTGTGGAGGAATGCATTGAAAAAACAAATTGCTTTTTCTGTTTTGCTGTATGAGATTGTTATTGAAAAACTACCTGCTGGGCAGCAATGTAAAACAATATGAGATTGTTATAGTCTCTTACTACCTTACTTTAGTAAGACAACATGGCTGCTGGACAGTAAACCAGCAATGTAGCTACTGATATTGTGATTGTTATTCTAAACTTCTGAAGTTGTGATTGTTAATTTGTTATAACTTTTAAGTTTTGGTGCTTAGAGCATTAGAGGGCTCTTAGCACTTATCTGTATGTGTTATATTGATATGTCATGTGTATTATGTTAATGCTTTGGAAGTTTTAACTTTGAATTCTCGCTGGCTACCTGGTGTGTGCAGGTGTGTAACTTTGAATCCTGTCATGTGCAAATTTGTAACTGTAAATATGTAACAGAGTAACACTACGGAGTAACACTACAGGAACAATGACCCAACAGATCAACCCGTTGACCGGTCAAATTGACCCACAACCCAGACACGGGGTCGGTTTTTATAACACTACCTAAAACTTTCAAAAAGTTTCCAATAAGCATATTCAAAGTTCTTTGTTAATTACCAATAAGAAACCTACGCCTAACATACATTTTTCTAGAAACTATAACTTCATAGAGAAATGACCCCTCTCTCAAATGACTCCAAGAAAAAACTCCTGTGCTCAGCATGGGTTTACATTCCAGTTCAAACTGGAAGCATGATATCCTGGTGTACTGTTTTGCACATCATATATCTGGGATTCACTTTCAGCAAACTATAAGCAAAAAAAGTCCTACTAAATAGTGAACAACATTTAACTAACTGAAATATAACAAGCGCTTTAGTAAACAAAAACACAGGCAAGATAAATGGTGCTTCATCTGATACATCAGCTATGGTTATGAGATCAGTGCTAGCCAAAGTAGCACAATTAGGTTCTGCTACGATAAAAGGCGAACTAAATTATTATATACATACGTTCACCAGGATGTGGACCAACTATCTTTGACTCCAAAGGTATATTACTAGCATCCTAAAATACCATTTAACTGGTTATGCATTAATCAATGGTGCAAAATTTCCATAGAACAAGTCAGAAATGCTTAGATGAATATATCACACTTACAAAGGTCATACGATACAGCAATAACAGATATCATTGAACCCTCCTACTTGGCCTATATACTCAAACATAGCCCTTAAAAACAAACCTGAAGCGCATCTTGAAGACTAGATATAGGCAATGCAGAGATAGAGAAACATCTTCAAAAAAAAACCTGAAGCGCATTTTGAAGACTAGACATAGACGATGCAGAGATAGAGAAACATCTTCAACTAACTCAAATGATCTGCTTCTGTTTCGGATAACTCATCCACTAAAAAGGGTGTTCCAAAATCCAATCTAATCAAGTTAAGCTCTTCCACCACGACCCCTCTGCACAAGAGAAATGGTTAATCTCCAAGAAAAATGTTACAGGCGACATATTTATGGAACAGATGGTTATAACTGCTACGTACTCTGACACCTCCAGATGGCCTCCCACGGCCTCGAGCGAGCTGTTGTGTGGCCCTCAGCCTAGCTTCTCGTTTCTGAGCGTTTTCTCTAGCCCTCGCCCCCAAATTAATTGTCCTTCCTATCCGTGGCTCTTCACTTTCAGCTGTCAAGCCAGGGCTTGGTTGTCCCTTAGCAGCCTCAGCCACAGAAGTACTTGATGATGCCTCACTAAAACCTGATGGTTTCTCCGGGCTCTTCTCAAGCTCTAGTGGAGCATTGTCATTGTCATTAGCGCCAGATTTCTCAGATCCTTCACCAGTCTCCTCTCCAAGATCAAGTTTCTCACTCTTCTCACCTGAAACCTCAGGGGCTGCATCCTCAAGTATCTCTCCAGCTTCCCCATCAAGACCAGAGGCATCACCTCCAATGGGTTCATGATGTCCTGCCAGAGCATTAACCTCTTGTTGCTGCTCAGACTCATCTGGCACCAATTCACCCTCTTCCCTAGTATCATCCTCAACCATAGTCTGGAATGGTTCACTTTCTTCAGCCTTCATTTTTCCATCGATGGACTCAGAAGCTGCTCTTGGGTTCTCAGAGAACTCTTCTGCAAGAGTATCAGATTCACGGTGCAGATCATCTTCTTGAGGAGCCATGAAATGCTGCTCGTCTGTTTCTTTCGTAGAGATGTCAGCTTCCCCGTCCTTGGTGAAAACAACTATATCCTCAACTATGGAGCCGGGAGGATGTTCAGTTTCTAACTGTTCCTTAGTTTGAGCACCAAAATCACCAGAAGATGAATCAACATTTCTATGTGGTGTTATGGCTTGCCCCTCCCCACCTTCTAGTAGGGACTCAGAATCCCTGGATTTCTTAAATGGAGGGGCAAGATCAACACCTTCCTCTTGCGCAGCAGCTGTCACTGTAATATCTGATGCTGATGCTGATGCAGATGCTGCACGTTTACGAGTGGAAAATGACACGTTTTGTAGAAAAGAATCAGTTGGAACCTCTGCTTCCTGGGTAAAACCAGCTTTCACCTCTTCAGAAGTGGTGGAAGCTTCCGTAGTTGTCATATCCACTTCAACTGTTGGCTCTTCAGGTGATTTGAGAAGAGGACGGACAAGCTTCCTTTGTGCTTTTCTTTCTACAATGGGTTTCGAAAGAGTTGACCCTTTCTCGCGTTCATCAGATCCTCTAACATCTGCAGCAGGTAACCTAATTTGCTGAATCTGGCCCTGCCCACCTGCACAGATCAAGAGGCACACCAATTTATGATTTAAAAAAAGGCAATAATCCCATCTAACATTAATCATGTTCATACCAAGACTTTGAGAAGGCACAGATGCCTCAGAGATGGAAGTATCTGTAGACACTCCCTGGGTTCCAAGCTCATTAAGTGCTGAATTAGCAGCATCTTGAAATGAATCAATGAGCTGGAGATATGCAGAAGTCTGCTCTTCCAATGCATTTGAAGGTGGAACATGTTCTGCAGACATACGATTTTTCTGAACAAAGCAATTGGGGGGAACATCAGAGGATGAAGGGAAGGTAGTGTTTACTAAATTATTACTAGAATAATAGTCTTGCAGAATCACTAGAAATTTGCTTCATTTCAGGCAGGTAAAATTTCAGAAACAACAAAATCTATATCAATAAACCTTTTCTAATTTTGATGTATGGAAGTGAATCTTAAGTAGACAGTTCAGTAATAATTCGCATAGCTTTTAGGGAAAGAAAGAGCCAAGTCTAAGAAGAGTGCAAACCTTGTCCACAACAAATAGTAAGTAAAGGTATGATTTGAACTCTACCTAGACTACCTTCTTGGTGAAGTTTAACTCTACTTTATTACATAGGAAACTATAACAAAATTCTTCATTCTTTTGTTACTGAACCATTACACTTTGCTCCTTCACTTGCCTTTCAGGGGAGTTGCCTTCCTTGTAGTCCATATAACATTGAGTTTCACATCTGTCCAGCTCCTTCACCTTACTATACGCACCTTATATAAAACATTAAAATGTCGATGTTTTCCCTCTACAGAATCAGTTCGGTTCTTCTATTTGCTCATAAACAGACCATTTTTTTAGCTCTTTCTTGGGCAAACAGTTGCCGTTTACCTTGCTATCTAAACTTTTTATTGATCTGAATTATATAATTATAAGACCATAATCAAAAATCACTTGCTTATGGATTGTGGCAGAAAACATAAGAGTCAGCCAAAGAAGTTATAAATCACCGTTACATACAACAACAACAAACTAAACCTTTATTCCACTTGCATGAGTTCGGCTACATGAATCCGTTTTCTCCATTCTGTTCGATTATAAACTAGATTTAGCGAAAGGTTCAATTCCTATAAATCCTTCGCCACCACCCTAGGCCAAGTTAATTTTGGTCTATCTCTTTTTCTCATAAAGTGTTCAAAATGAATCGCATCACTCTTATGCACCGCAGCATCTTTAGATCTGTGCAAGACATGACCGAACCACCTAAACCTACCTTTCCTTAACTTGTTGTCGAATGGCAAGATGGTTGCTTGTGTTGGCGTATATTCTCATTGCATATTTTGTCCATTCTAATATACCCACACATCCATATTAACATCCTTATTTCTGCTATATTTAATTTATGAACAACTTGACCTTTAATAAACCGGCACTCACTATCATATAACATTACAGGCCGAATGACTATTCTATAAAACTGACTTTTCAGCCTTAAAGAAAATTTCTATCATACAAGATTCTGCTAGGACATCGTCATTTCATCCATCCCATTTTAATTCCATGTAAAACTATCACTTTACGGTACAGTACAATTTTCTATGGTACCGACATGTATCCGACCCACACGACCGGAAGTGCATTCAATGTGAAAATTTGTACATAAGAGTAAAAAATTTGTGGATGCCACAATCTCCTATCACCGTTACTCAAGAGAAAATTTGTTCTGAACCAATCAGCACACTGGAAGTGCATTCAGTGTGGTTCTCACATATCCCACACGACTTCATAATCTGGACGTCAACAAGCCTATACGAATTCTATTGGTAAGATGGCAAGCCTACCGTTATGACCTACTTACATCTAGTACTTTCAATTTCAAGGAAACAGTGACCTGGAAATATGTGGATGCCACATGCCATACAGAATGTCCATGTTCATCCGAACAAGGTCAATGGCAGGGTTTTTTAACAAGACAAATCATGGCCGAGCTTTAGTTAGGCTGAGCAAGAGCAGGGCAAAAAGGCCAGAGGGGGCCACAGCTCCTAGGCCCATGTGTTGGACTTATAGATGCAGTTAAAACCCATGCGTTTAGGAAAAAGAACTTCTAACTTAAGTAACACATTTGGCCTTTACCAGCCAGCTCATAACTTCACCTCCACGACCAAATTTAGTCTTTCCTCAATTATAAGTAAATGAGAATTTGTTTCTATATTAAATACCCATCCTACTATATAACTTCTAAAAACTGGATACTTTAGTATTGAATAGAAAAAACCAATATAAAAATTATCACCATGAAAACAATAGTATATTTATTTTCTTACTATGAGTCCGTTTCTGGCCAGAAAGAGATACCTATGAGGTCAAACTACGACTTTTTAGATCAGGATATGCTATAAGGTCTTTGGGATTCATTCCCTTGCATATAAAGCGGAAGCAGATATTGGAACTTTACATATGAATGGAAGCTAATATTTGGAAGGTAGAATTGGCACATAATGAGTTTGTAGTAATGTAAATACCGCAAATTACAGGCAACAGCCAAGATGTAAGTTACCTCTATATCAGAAAGCCAGTTATAGAAATCCTAATAGTAAAGTACAATGGTGAATAAGAAGAAGGAAAGCCATAAGATTGACAAATACATAAGAAACTTGCCTGCAAAACATCAGTTAAGGCACTCCTGTGCCTCTCAAGTTCATCTTCGACCTTTTTCTTCTCCTGAACGCGCAGAAAAGCTTGTTAGTACAGAAGGATACTGGAAACTAGAAATGCTCAACAAATCTTATGACAGGACATAAAGCAAACTTCAGCTCAGTGACAAACAGACCTTTGACCACATTAGAAGTCTTTAGGAAAGAAAATAGGAATTTTATAAGGTGCCTATAAATGCAATGAAGAAATGTCATACATTAAACTCCTAACTTTCTTATATTTCCCATCACCTTCCTGACATTCTTACAGCACAGAAGTTGCCACTAGAAACAGACAATGATTTCATATAACATAGACAATGATTTCGTACAACTAATGCGACCAGCAGGCATATAGATCCAGTCAAAATGAGAAAAAAATAAACAAAAAAAGGCAGAGGAAGAAAAGAAACATCTAAACTAGTGTACATGAAGAAATTCAAACTGAAAACAGAGAACTAATACTTGCAGCCAGACATGAATGCAACTAACGGGAATGACAAGTACAACAATTTTAACTTACAATTTATCATCAGAAACAGGAACATAAACAGAACCACTAGACCAATTGAATGAAACATTTGCAATGAACTTTAGCATGGGCACCAACTAATATATGTATCATTTCTTCATTAAAAAAAAATATTTAAACCAAAAAGCATCTCAATCAGTCAACTTTATCTAACTTATAAGCCAATAAATCCAATATTACGAACAACTAGCCTGAAAAATTATTGAGAATAGTTAGACATAGAAGATATTGAATATATTTTATATAACAAAATAGAAAGAAAATTTTGGTGCACAAAAAAATATGAGATTATCAAATATGATGGCTACATGTCAAAAAATCAACGTGCTTGTGAAGAGATGCAAAATCAAAAGCAAGCTACTACGCACAACCACAATGACATCATGCAAATACAGTGGAAATGGAGCAACCACTAATTTCATTGAGACTGAGTTTTCACAGTATGGAAAAAGGATGAAGAGGCTTCAAAAATAAATAGAAAGGACCTTGTTAACATTCTTAATGAGATCAAATATTGTATTTTCAGTCTTCTTCCGCTGTGACTTCTCTCTCTGCTTCTCTTCTCTTTCCCTCTCTAGCATCTTCTCCAATATCTGCTGTAAGTTGTTAGTCAAACATAACAAACATAGACTGCTGATCCGCATGCAAGAAAAGAGCACCAGATATGTTGCATACAAGTACACAGTCAGCTACATAGCTATGAGATACAGACCTGTATTCGAGCATCCTTTTCATTGTCCTTATCCCTGCCCTTTGCTGGTTCGCTTGAGCTTTCACTAGCTATCTTACCTGAAAACTTATTGAGGTTTAGGAAAAATAGAAGAAACACCAAATGCAATTGCATATTAGCAAGATGTAGTTACTTGATTTCAAATCCTCAATTTGTTTTAAAAGAGACTGCTTATTCTTGCTTAGTTCCTCGTTCTCCTTGGTTAAGCTCTCATTTCTCTTCTGAAAGTTGAAGTAAAGCAAATTGTCAATTTTTCTAGTGAGGATTACAAAATCACCAATGAAGGAGAAGAGAGCATGTAGGCAAATGGTAAACGAAAAATAGAAATTCTGACCTTGAGAACAGAGTTAACCTTCTTATGCCTGTCATTTTCTAGTTTGATGCTTGCCTAGAAAATATAAACAGAAGTATATTTAATGATAGAACAAACTTTACTTAAATTTAAGATATAAAGCTAGGTCACACAATACATTAGCTTCAAGAATATCATTCAGTGTCTTCTCCCTTGCAGATAGTTCTAACTGACATTTATGGAGGTCTTGTTCCAATTTGATAATGGTTTCTTGCTTCTCTGTGAGTAGATTCTTTGTCTGCTGAAGTTGCATGTCACTTTCATTTAGACGGTCCTGATCACAACAAGAAGGGAAACAAATTATAGCTCATTGAAAAATGAATTGGAGGTATACAAACTGGTTATTGGCTATTGATTCCGCACAGACGCTAATAGCTACCTTTTGATAACAGTCCCAAATCAGCAGCCAAACAATGGCAATGAAGGCCAACCAACCTCCTCAAATTGTTGTCACACTACTCTTATGGTACTCGTATGAAGATAAATGCAGAATAAATTGCCTAAAATTTCTTCAAACTTGACTAATGTGTAAAATCTTTAATCCTACTACATAATGGAAACAGAGCAAATACAACAAGATAGAGCAACAATCAAACTTTCATCCCATTAGGTTGGATTGCTTCAGTAAAAACTACTGATGGTGATGTGTAGCTTACTTCAACTTTTTGGACTTACTCCACTTTTGATTCGTGAGGAATCCAAACATCAATCAGTTTCAACAGGAGTACATCAAGATGTTTCATCTCGCATGCTCATATCATTCAATCACATATCTTTATCTTAACATTAATTGTTAACACTATAATTATCCTTTTTTGTATATACACAACCTTCATGAAATCCTTGTCATTTTTGTGTTCATCCATTGTGTTAGTTGGTACTCAACTACAACACTCAACTAATACTATACGATTTTGTGCTTAAGCTCAATGGCACTTCCAATCTCACCGAAACTGCTTCAATCTCAGAATATTCCTCGTGAATCCACTACAGTCTTCTTTTCCTTAAATTACATCCCATGACACGATAGAGCTACCATAATCAATTCTATTAATGGATTGTAGATCTTCTCAGCAGCAACTCAACCAGTAAACAAACCTAATTTAACCACTCAAACAGTCCCAAGCTGATTCATCGGAGCCCGTCACATGTACAAACACACAATTTCATCATATATTTGCAAATATACACCTGTGTTGTAGCATGTATACAATTGATTACAAAGCCAATAATGAGTCCCTGAGTTAACTTAATGAAAACAAAATCGTTTTCAGCATACATCTTAAACAATGGAAGAATATACAATAAACAGGTGTTAGAGACTACAGAAAATGTAGCCTAAAGTGGAAACCAAACTACAAAGAATTTGATAAATATTTAACAAAATCATTTACAACAAAGACAAGTTCTAACCTTCAAGGTATGGACTTCAACCTCCATGGCATCAACTTTTTTAGAACTCTCAGCTAACTGCAAGATAGTTATACGTAATTAACTAAAAAGATCACTAGCAGTAAACAAGTGATGTTTCAAATACCTCATCTACTCTATTTTTCAAGTCTCTTATCTCCATGTCCTTCAATTCAACCGCTTTCTGACATGTATCAATCTCAATTTGTTTTTCTCTCACGAGCTTATTAAGATGTTCAGCCTCCATGGTAGCTTTTAATGACTCCTCACGGTATTTCTATGCCAAAACAGAGAACAGTTGATCAGATGTAACTCTATAGACACAGTCATCCATAAAACTCCATGCTAAATTTTCTAAGGAAGGCTTAAAACCCTTTTGTCTACTAGAATCTTCTGAAATTGGAGGAAATATATGATAACATAAATATGTGAATCATATAATAGTGTTTAAATGGATTTAATAATTTAGTAAGATTGTTAAAGCACGAATATTACAAATTGATTTGAGAAATTTTGACCTAGCTATCTAAAGCAAAACATGGACATCGACCCAAGAGCATCAAACTTGAAACACAATAGTCAACAGCATAGATCATGAACACGAGAGGACATAAACACAGCTCAGTAAACATACCTGACATTCCTCAAAGTTGAGTTTGCTCTCCTGACGAAGCTGAGCAATGTATCCTTGAAGACGATTGATCTGTAGCACCATTTTAAAAAAATCCATTCCGCTCAATAAGATGATCTTTTGTATAATATAAGTAAAGCTCGAGAAGATGTATGGACTCTTAATTGTGGAGTGTTATAAAACCAAAACAAAACAATAGTATAATACTCACATCAAATTGCTCAGACTTGGACTTCTCATTTTCTGATGCAGTTCTCTCAGTTTGGAAATGAAGCAATGCTTCAACCTCCTTTAGGTGTTTCAAAGCATTGTCTCGCTGAACACAATAATAAAATAAGGATAAAAAGGTGAGACATCATTTAGGTTCAGAAAGATAATATGAAAAACAAATTAACAATGAAAGGAATTTCTGTTTGCATGCTGAGTACATCAAGAATGTCCTAGATACATGCTTGATGCAAAAACTACATTACGAGTTCATACAACTACATGATTGTCTAAATTATCATCCCGTACTGATTTGGGTTAAACAAATTAAGATGCAAGTGTCAGAGTTCAGTAAGAAATGCTAAAGAAATAAATTCAGACTAACTATTAAAAAGCATAAAATGGCAGCATTTAATAATTTGCTACGCTAAGAACCAGTGAAATGCCACTGATTAACTAGCTAAGAATTTAGAATAAAATCAAATCTATAATAGACTTCAGTAATGAAACTTACTTCTTTTTTCAGAAGCACATTCTCTTGTTCGAGTCGGACCATTCTTTGCTCCAACAAAGATTTCTCTTTCAGTGCCTGTCCCACATTTGAAGGTAAAATCAGCTTAAGTTATAATAAAATCTGTGAGATGTATAAGCTGAACTTACTATCTCTTTATCACGACGAAGATGAATGAAGTCACACAGATCATTATCAGCTTGTGAACCAGCAAATGAGGAGGTCATTCCAGACGAAACACGCTCCTTAAGCAAAGATTCCACCTTGTTCAGTAGCATTTCAGTCTACAAAAAAGAATTTAAGTTCATTAAGCAACATCAAATACTCCAAAGGAAATTCGATAAAAGGAGCATAAGGTAGACAAAATTGTATGACGATAAGTAGATATGAAATCTCAAAAGTTCTTTCACCCTTGTATTTTTCCCTATTGAAATACTAACAAAGAATAATAATGGAGTAACAAATAATTTGGAAACAAGAAAAAGAGGAGAATGGAAGTGCCAAAGATGGATATTTATCAGTTGGCAAACACATGATATGGCATTCATGTTTAGCAGCATACCAAGCAACACCGGTACCTGCATATGGTGAATGCCTATATTGCAAATATATGCTATTCTATTGTGACAAGAAAATCATAACTGCAAGCCAGAATAACCATTCTCAAATCCAAGCATAATAGACAGCAACTTTGCTGGTATAAACATTCGTTAATGATTAAGATGCAATTCTATCTTCAAAAGGGGACGCTTATGTTCCTTGCATTCTTATTTGCAGTCTGTGTATATCTAAACTTGAAATGCTATATAAATAGTTTCAAGCATATGACATGGACTAAGTTGATTTTAGTTAATGCAAAAACCAAGAACCTACTTCTGAATTTGTCCAAAGACTGAACATGAAGAGTTACATATACTCCCATTACAAGGGTACACAACTCAAAGAATCAAAATTTTGGATCACCTTGCTTGCATATATAGATAATCCACATCATAAGATGGTTTCTAATGACAAATATCCAGAAAGTTGTCCTCTACCTAATGAAGTTTAATAATATGTAATGGAAGAAGTCTGAGACAACATATAACACTTAGATGGGGAGATGTGCATCAGCAGAGCCATAACTATAAGTTCACCATAGGCATAACATAAAACTTACTTGCTCACTCGCTTCATTGTACCTCCTCTCAGCTATAGACTTTAACTCCACTAGTGCTGACTTTTCATTCTCAAAAGACAACTTCAGCATTTCCTGTGAATGATGTCATATACATATTCATAAAAGAACAAAACTTTGAATTATTAAAAAGAAAAGAAACTAGGCCACTACTTTTTGTTCAAACAAAAACATCAAAATATTAAGCCAGATTAGGTAAGAAAAAAGAAGCAATCTTCTAAATTTGGTAGACTCATCCAGCCTTTTTGGTAGAGCTCTACCTAATATATTACAATTACCATATAAAGTTTGACCACAGACCAAGTGACATAAGAAGTAAGAGAAAGGAAAGATAATTACAAGATGCATCATGTACTAACATACAGCAGAAAAATAAAAGCAAATAAATGCACTATTAGAAAATCAGATATGCTTGATTAATAAGGTCTTTTACAAAATAAATTCAAAACAGACAGGAACAGCTTAACAATATTGAAATTGACGTGCTGACTAAATGCATCAACCAAAATAAGGGGAAAGAAATTGAAACATGAAATATGTTAAGAGATTCGTAAAATGGAGAATTACATTTTCTGTTTTCAGAGTTTCTGAGAGCTCACGAAGCTTCAGTACTTCATTTTGTGACTCAGAAAGTCTCTTCGAAGTGCTTGTCAACTCTTGAATTGTTTCAGACTGAAGAATAACCTGCAAAGGTCCAAATACAAGGATTAGACCTATTGAAGGTCATACTATCAACGTAGGCAGATGTGAAGTTTAAGATTCTAAATGAAACTACTACAATGAAACAACCTAAATTATCAGTTCAAGGCTTCAGTTCCAGGCTCCATTAACGAGCAATCTTGATTACAGATAAATAACACTAGCTTTTCTTTTGTTTACTGTTACTAAAATATACCGAAGGATACCTGTCTCTCATAATTGTCCTGAGCAGATCGCCAGCGTTTGTGCTCATTATCAATATCATCCTTCAAGGAAGACAGCTGTAATTCCAGTGCACCAATTTGTCTCCTATTTAGTAGGCATTCCAGATTCTAGTAAGAGACATTTTAAAAAATCAAGACTGTAAGAGTATCTATGTAAAAGTAAAACTAACAATCTTTCAGCAAGCTCTTCACTAATAGCTGTAGCCTCGGACTTTGTGGCAGATAGTTCCTTCTCTTTAGACTCGATCATTGATGATGCTTCCTCAATTCTTGCAACATAGTAACTTTCCAGTTCAGTGAGTTTATTTTTCAAGGACAGTGCTTCAGTCTCCAATGCCATCTTTGACTTTTCAGCCTAGCAAAATAGTTCAAAAGTCCAGAACATCTAAATTTAAAATTGAAAGTAACAAAAAAATAAAAAAATGCAACATCTCATGCCCAAGTATAGAAGCATGTCACCTCAGCCTTGAATTCCTCATATGTAGACTCAATCTGCTTCAGTGCAAGCTCACTTGTTTGCACAATTTCTTTGTACTGCTTAAAAAATGAGAAACATTTAACAGTTGTACATATTAAAAATAATAATAACTACTGATTCAATCACAGAACTACTAAACAACCAAAGACAAATGATCATAGCTATGGACAGTGAGAGGCACCTGAAGCATGGAATCTTTGTATGCTTCTGCCTCTTCTTTCAATTTCTCAGTTTCCTCCTTCGATGTCAACAATTTTTCAATTTCCTAGACATAAAAACACAAGAATGCTAACCAAATAAAGGAATGGATCTGTACAAAGCTATGCATTACAATATTAACATTAGATTAACATGGATGGATATCTTAAGTTGGGTTAAAAATCACATTGAAAGATTTACGATTGTACAAAATCTCAAGGGATGTGCAAACCTGGCAAAATCTTTATAAGAGAAAAGATCCTGATTAAATTCGAACTAATGGCAAGAAATAAACAAGATTCATTGATATGCATGATTTCCACTTGCTTGAAGTTCAAAAGTAAAAGAGGAAATTAGTTAGGAATAGCACCAAATTGAAAAGCTTTTGAGCAAAATGGATTAGAACTATATTTGCTAGAAGTAAAAAAGATTTCTTATTGAAGTTTACCAACTAATAAAAGCAAAAAGGGTACCTGGTTGGAGTAGGCAGATTGGCCAATTCTATCACCAACTGAGACCTATGCAGAGAAGTTAAGTAATAACGTAAATCACAAAACCATTAGAAGAAGATTAAATGGCAGGTATTTTAGAAAAAAAGGGCCACAAAAGAAAAGGACATTCCAAAATAATAAAATGTAGAACTTATTACAAATCAAAAAGGGCAAAGAAATTACTGAATTCAGCTGCTCCTCAATACACCAAAATCAGTATCATTTGGCATAGCTTTGACACATACTGTATGTGTGTGTGTACGTGTGTGTGTGTGCGCGCGCGTGTGTGTGTGTGTGTGTGTGAGAGAGAGAGAGAGAGATGATGATGATGTTACATTAACATACTAATAAATGGAATCTCAAGAAGCAATGATATATTGAGTTTGTTAGAGCTAGTATCAAGGAAACTAACACACCACTGCAAAATACTCCATTGATGCAGCAAGATTGGTGGGTTAAGCATCTTGACATGAATGGCAGATCCCTCCGTCTACCTTGCAACTTTGTACATAAATTTTATAATGACAGGTATGAAGCTAGACAATTGGGCTGATCATAAAACTAGGCAAATGACGAAATAGCTAAGAGAACCTAGTTTTCTTCGTTAATTGTAGCTTGTATTATTTACATCACTACAAGAATCATTTTACTTCCATTTTCATCTTAAGATGGCTTTCCGTCAACATATGAGAATTCTAGTATTTTTTTTCCATCGCTCAAACATAAGTTGGGTTCAGTGCCCAAAGCTTCACATTGTTTCTAACCTAGGTGTACAACAACTCTGTTATAACAATGCATATATTCATTCATAAAAGGATCTAACTTTTAGGTGTACAACCAAGTAAAATTATTCTGATTTAAAACTTCCATAGCTCCTAAAACAATTCAAACGTTGATGTTTCGACTCAATACGGTTACACTTACAAAAACAAGGAAGCTAAGATATAGATTATAAAAGAACATACAGATCAACAAAGTTTCAAGCAAAATAACCATAAAATCGAACAATTAGTGCAACCTAAACTTATAGTTCTGAGAATGAAGTATAAATAAAGCAGCACCTGAAAATAATAAACTAATAGTAGGCCATTGTGTTGAAGTTTAAGATCTCAAGATAAAATGTAAGACTGCTACTACAGGTGCTCTTTTTGAGTACTCCTTTGCTGTACTTTTTTATATTGTTTTAAGGTAGACAGCATATTTAATTATTAAAAAAAAGAAAGAAGAAAGAGTACACAAGAGAGTAACCATAGTTTCATCATGAACGCAATTGAAAAAAGAATGCAATGGCCAAATTTTGTTACTCCTGCTTCACTTTGAGGTGGCATATTGAAACACAGATTACTTATAAACCTCTGACAATACACCTACTTGGGCACTGAATAAATGGAAGCCAAGTATACTGAAAAAGCGCATACTAGTTGGGTAGCAATCATTAAACACTTATACTACTTGTATTGTATCAAATTCTCTGAACATTCATCAAATGCTGTGGATAAAATATTTGCACGTTTATCCTCAGTCATATTTTGAACTTAAATAGAAAAACAGTTAGCCGATTGTAAACAATTATGTTGCAACTACATAAGTCGGTGTATACCATTGTATAGAACAGATGGCCTATTGTAGCTTCAGACCTCTTGCAGAGAGGTCCTTAGCGGTGGTAATACAGGAATTCACAAAGGTTATAAGAAGTTTGCGAACTTTCCATCATGTAGTAACTTCCTAGAATAGAATAAGTCCCGAACGAAAGCATTGTTAACATAACCTAAATGCTAAGCTGTTCAAGGAACATAAACAGAGACTGTTATTTTAAAATCAGCTCTCTCTAGACCACAATTCAGAAACATGATTTTGAATAAACTTAAAAAATAATAAAAGGTAGCGCTTGAGTAATTATGTAATAACAAAATGGTTTGAGAAAACCAAAGCCAGATGTGAGCAATTTAAGTTAATTGTCCTAGTTTAAGGAAGTAGCACCAGTCTCAAATATTTGAGTTTGAAAATTACCCATTTGTCAGAATGCTTAACGATTGATTCCAGTTCAGAGCATCGAGTCTAAAAGACCAACCCATAAACAAGTCACAAATATTTGATAAACTGCAAACAGAAGGAATAAGAGACTGTAAGGTAAGGGATTCGGACCTCAGCAGCTGCCACTTTAGACTCAGCTGCAGCAGCAGCACGCCAAGCTTCACCCAATTCCTTTCTCACATCTTCTAACTGCTTCAAGGAATTTTCAGAATCTCGTTGTCTATCAAAAATTACAGCACGGGTACGATCTCTTTCTTCTTGAAGCTCTTTCTTGGCCTCTGTCCAATCCCTCTGCATTAATAGTGTCAAATATGTGGGCAAAAATAAAGAATCATCCCATTTAGTTTATTTATTCGTTGGTAAAAGAATATAGGACATGTTATACGGGAATTCAGATAACTTGAGCTGCAAGTAGAGAGAAATCAGGACACAGTAAAGTTGGTTTGTTAACATAATCTACCAGCCAATGACCCATCATATAGTGTAAATATTAGACATATAATCAAAGGAGAAACGTATACATTGGAAAACAAATAAGCACTTTATGTTAGTGTTGTTACAAGATTAATGAATAACACTCCAACCAAATAGAAGTTCATAACAATTTTTGGAAAATAAAATTAAAAAAAAAACAACAACAAAACATAGATTACTGAGCACAATATCCAGTATGTCAGAAAAGGACATGTATTACTGTTCACGATCGCATATCCTTTCACATGCCTTTTAGCATAATGAATGCCAAGGAACCAAACCTTTGAAGTAGAGTTAAGCAAGAGCTCTGATATCAGTTAAGTATAGGGCAAAACGTACCTCAGCTCGTCTCAAAGACTCCTCCAACTGTCTTCTTTCATTAGATCTCAAAGTCTGTAACACGTAAATAGGAACTTAAACATGGATAATAGTTTAAAGAATAAATGAAACAGTTACAAACCACAGAAGCATACCTCACGAAGCTCCTCGGTGCTAATAAGGGTGTCAAGCCTTGACTGCAATGAAATTAAAAATTAAATCATACAAATATTAATAGCTACATTAAAGTGTGTCTCGCAGAGATTGGTAACTAGTTACTACCCGAAAGGACATCTAAGATTCTATATGATACACCAACACAGCAAAAACGCAGCAACAAAGCAAAACAAAACCAAAATGACAAACGTTGACACCTGCCAGCTAAACAAGACAATTAAAGGGACCTCAACCAAAACAACAACTTACCTGAAGTTGAAATGTTTTCTCCGATAACCTTTTAATCTCATCCATTGCCCGTCTTTCCGAGTTTTCTACAATCTCCATCTCACGCTTTAATATAGACACCTGCTTATATGTGTCAACCAAGCCAAAGATACTGCAGATATATAAGTGCTCCAATTCAAAGAGAACTAATAACAAAAGACAACTCAATATATGATCTTACCTCCATAGCGAGCTGCCTTGCCTTATCTTCAGAAGCTTGCACATAATCAGAACTTTCACGTAACTTTTTTTGGCAGTCAACAAGTAACTTCTGTAACTCCTCGTTTTTTGCAGAAATCCTATTTGCATCTTGTCTCTGACATAATACAACAAAATCAAGCGCACAACTCCAAAAGGAAGAGACAAACGTATAACCAAGTGCTAACAAAAAATATTGAAGATTTCACAACCCGTAAACGAGTATTAAGAACAACACCACAAGTACATCTGAATTTTATCATCATATGTACATCTGAATAACAATCTTAAGATTGAGAGAAAGGATACAAGTATCAGAATCTCAAAATAATATCAGATAAGAAATACAACTTAAATACATTGTTTCCTACATTCAATGTCAAGTTAGAATATCATGTTAGTGTAACAATTAGCCCAAAAGATATCTACAGTAGCCTTTAAGTGAGTGAAGTCAAAATATAAATTTTTAATTGCCTAAAGTATCCTTATGAATTATAAAATTTAACAATAGAGCCTTAACCAATTGTATCTTGTATTTATAAAAACTCTGAATTTCAGTTAAGGAAATTACAAAGGAATAGAAGTAATTAGTTTGCAAATCAGCACCCTTCTATAAATTCAAAGGGAAAAATTTTAGACGGAAATTAAATAGAAAGCAATGAGAATTCTTATCGATTGGATTTGAGAATGAGAGATCCAAACTCACCACTAAAATAAAGTAATAATTCAAGATGGTGCATTATGATGCACATAATGGGTTTGCTATTTAATGCTTGTCAGTGGCTTAATACTTCTTATATACAATGGAATAATTTTGTATTAGGGTTCATTCATATCAGATCACTTGTAAAAACTGGAGACAGTTTTCATATAACAAACATTCTTCGTAGACTTGTAATGAACAAGCGCGATAGGATTTTTAGTCCAATATCTTGTTCAGTTTTAAACTTTTGATAAATCATGATATGAAAGATGCAACCAACCAAAATTTATGAGTTTTCACTTAAATCAATCTTTCATTGTTTTACAGATTTAATGAGTAAGGATAAGCTATATATCTTACAAGTTGGAGGGAATAATTATGAGCTAACTTGAGACAAAGTCGTGTTTAAAAACTTCCTGTATGAAAATTTTACAATATATATAATTGTTATTGATACTCATTTGAATTGCAACTATAGCACATGCAACAAAACTAGCACTTACAAATGGCACACAACTATAATTATATTTATTATATTGATAAGAAAAATAAATTTGGCAGAAAAGCATACTCATAAATTACAATATAACAGCAAATACCTCAAGTTCAACCTTCTCAATATTGCTATCAAGCTGTTCTCTAGCAAAACGAGCTTCCAGTGTTTTTCTATCACATTCAATTCTTGCTGATGTAAGCTCACTCCTAAATAAGACAAAAATACAGGAGATTACACAAATATTTCTTATATAACCTGGAAAAGATTCTTCTATCAACTAATGGCTAACTAGAGTAACTGGAGCAATAAACTCACTGTACAGTCTGTTTACACTAATTTTAGAATTTTGCAATGCATCAAGAACTATCTCTGAACCAAAATAAAACAGCTATATACAAGGAAAAGATAAGAGCAACTTTGCATGGTGACGTACAATGTTCAGAAACACCAATAATGAGAAAGCATGCAACAGCTACAAAAGTTGTCTTATGAACATGCTCCCAACATTTCTCATTGCATTTCATCGTTTTATAGTACGGGTGGCTATTCGGTCATGTTGGTTGGCTTTGGGTCAAATCCAATGACCCAAAAAAACTTTGGGTTGAATCGAACCCAACCCAATAAAATTTCTGTATATACATAACGTAACCCATTTCAGTTGGGTTGTGTAACTAAATCTTTTATTAAACTTTTCTACGTTCTAACTCTTCGAGATGAGGACTGGAACGCTTCTTAAGATTTAGAGATAGGTTCTAGGTTAACTAAATATTAATTGTTCAGTGGGCTTCCAATGAGTTGACGCAATGGGTCAATCAACCCAACCCAACCCAAATCCACCAAAACCAATGGGTTGGGTTAATTTTGCCACCCCCAGTTTATAGCATTAAATTTGAAGGTAAAACATCAAATAAAACTTGATATGTATGAACTACAAATCCTTTCTATCAACCAGTAGGTGTATAAGTTGAGTTGAAGAGAGTAGCGTTCACTAATGAATAAAAAACACTATTACCTGCCATCTAGCAGACATTTGAGGAATGCCAAATACAAAACCGTACAACAAAATATTACACCAATAACATAAATCATTCCATCATTACTAATTCAGCAAAAAATACAACTCCATTGAGAATGGATACACCCAATTTTCATCTTGAAAGTAATATGTGCTACTAAGATGGACAATGTGCTTAAAAAAAATCTACCTAACCAATTTACATTTAGAAACTTCAGTCATACCTAGGTATAAAAAACTGCAAATCTGTAATACACTTAAAACACCTTCAGTTCTAAGAAAACATGTAGGATATTTGAAGTAAGAGAGGAAAAATTCCAGTAAGCATGGGCTAACATTTTAAGTTGTCCAATAATTTGATAGGATCATTACAATAAAGTGACAGAAATGAATACAGGGCCCTCTTTGACTAATAAAACTCCAGATTCAAAACACTTATCAAACAATCTGAGTCTGATTGGGCAATGACCTAAATTTTAGAGTCAGTTGGTTATAAATAAGAATTAGTTTTAATTTTGACATCACCATATGCACTGTTGCAAGCAAACCCATACCACTACTTCCTACTAAGTTGATACAAGGATACAATTTGAAAAGCCCAGCTAGAAAGGCAATATACAGATACAATCTGAAGATTAACAGAAGAGAAAACTGAGAGCTAAATGGTTCAAGATTTACTGATAAAAGAAACATATAATCTAATAAAGTATCGGATAAGATCAACTACATTTCCTATGGAGAACTAACAAAATACGGTAAGCTGAAACCATTTGACACAAGTTTCGTTCAGAGAGCATATTCGAAAGAACGTAGCAGAGCCATCATGTACCTAACATCATTCAATTCCTTTTCGAGATTCCGTGCACGTTCCAAAATCTCATCATAGGCTTTCTTCAAAAGCTTCTAATTAAGGCCCACATTCCGAGATTATTAGTACACCTTTTAGTAAATGTGATGTAGTTCATAAATGACCAAAATTACCTCCGCACTGTCTTGATGTTGAACAATCTCACACTTCCCCTCACCTACAGAAGCTACAAATGATATTAAAAAAAATGAATCCAATATAAGAAAAAGTAAGACTACTAGAAAAGTTGGGAGTTGTAAATCTTGCTGCTTCAAGTTAGTGCTGGAAAAGTCCGACAGAAAACATAAATTTGAAATACACACATCCACTTTTAGTTTAGGAATCCAAAATCCTATAGCTTCAGTATAACAGTCTCTGCACGGAGTTTAGATATGATGAAACCCCAATAGCAAAGGTAGAGAAAACTAACCCAGAGTTTCTTCTGAAGATCCAAGGTAGGAAGTACGATTTTTCCTATCCTCATCATATAGCTTCTTGTACATTGCAACCTGTGAAAAGTATTCAGAGAACATTTTTCTCAAAAAAAAAAAAAAAAAAAAGGGAACTTTTGTGCTCCTTGCACACTATTCCTGAAGATAGACTTCTCTAAGTAACTGCTTACTGCATTATGAAGAGACTCTATCATATGGCTCTGTTCCTCTGACCTTTTGAGAACATTTTCAACCTTTGCAGATGCTTCATCTTTTACCTTGCTTAGTTCCAATTGAAACCTCTCCTGAAAGTTACACACTTCTATTGCAGCTTGTATAGAAGCTGAACGGTCTCAAACTAAAGTATCAATTCAAATTGTAAAACATCTAAACAAAGTTTACCCTGAGTTCTGCATTTCTCTTCTCTTCTTCACTGGATAGATTACGTACAATGGTTCGAAGCTGGACATTCTGTTCAACTAGTCCATTTATATCCTTAAACGCCAACTATAATAATGATTCAATAAGAAAAAGCGTATGCAAAGTAGTACCAACTACCCATTTATATGCCTACAAGGGAGTATCAGAAGGCAGAAAAGGAATTGACAGACATTTAAGAACTCACAATGCGATCAGATATAATCTCGTCGACATCTGAACTATCATTATTATCAACTGAAACCATCGGAAGTGATACATCGGGATCAACATGGCCAGTATAACCACATCGAATTTGAACATCTTGGCATTCCTTCAGAAGAAATGCAACCTAAAAACAAGATAAACGTCAAAAAATACACAGCACAAAAAAAGGATGACAGATCAAACTGCAAACAAAATTACCTCAAGTTTGCATATACATTAGTCAGTCCGTAATACTAGTCCCACACTACCGATAGATATATTGATACTTGAATTTAAAGAACAACTAGACAAAACAAGTGGAGAAGCCAAACCTGTTTCTCGAGATCACCAATCACTTTTTGTGCAGTGCTACTGTTCCGCTCTTGTCTCTTCAACTCAGACTGAAGATGATCTTCATCAGTATACTCCTGCAAAACTAGGATGGGGTTCTAACACACAGCTTACCTTTAAATTCCTAATGATGCTTTCCAAGTGCTCATGTTCAAGAAGCGCCTCCTGCAACTTGTGATCCATCAGCTCATAAGCTTCTGCCATTCGTTCATGCTCCTCTACAACATGTCATAGAACACAAATACCAGTAATAGATAAATACGCTGAAACACCAAATATTAGTTTTTCTAACTGCTACATCGATATACGACCAAAGATAAATTTGAATAGCATAGCCCAATAAACCACATGCTGCAAAACAAACACTACAGGAATATGTCACTTTATTAGTGATAAATATACTCACCTCTTTCAGCCAGAATTAGTTCAGCCTTTTCCTCAATTTCATGAAGGACCTACATGATTCAAAGTAGAAATGATAAGTACAACATTAGAGTGATGCATCAATCTATAACCAGAACTCCATTATGAATCAATTAACCAACAATCCTAGGTCAACAATTGAAGGTAGCAAAGCTGAAACCTAAGATTAAGAAATTCAACAAGTATAATCTAGATTACTCGTACAGCTAGCTATTATAAAAATAAAACAAAACATTGTAGTAAACAATTGTACCATCTCTTCCTATAATCAGTAATTCACCAGCACGGTACTAGAAGCTATTTTATCTAAATCTAATTTCAAGATTTCTGCAACCAAAGAAACATTACAATAAATGACAACATTACAATCGAGTGTTCTTATGGTAGCTAGTTATATGGCAAGCTTTAAGATATATACAAACTGCAACCAACATAACAAAATATGGACAAAATATGGCACTAAGTCATTGAACACAACAAAGAAGTATATAGTAGCCTAACGTATTTTGTACAAAATGTACATAAAAACAAGATAGATATTTGAAATAGTGCCCATACATCCATATTTAGCACATTTATGTACTTCAACACAATTAATCCAGATTTAACATACTCAAATATACAATTCCATTACTTAAGACAATTCAATCCAGATTTGACATACTCAAATATACAAGTTCAACACTGGTTGAAGGGTTACAGCGATTAGCTACAAATGAATAGAAATTCAAAAAAGAATTTTGATTGAACCTAAGCATGCACATCCGATTAACAAAGCCATAGTTTCAAGAGTGGATCCATAACATAAGCAAGAATGTTGAAGCAGAAAGCAAACCTAGTGTACCAAAAAATTACCATGTGGTGGCAACTTAAGCCAAAAACTTTTGGAGATAAAAAGATACAGAAAGAATCATGAATGAAAAGCTTCTTTCCATACCAAGATGCATAGGACTATAAACAGGCATACTAATACACTAAGGACCCAGGGCACTTCTTGAATGGCGTGGCTGCGTTGCCAGCAGCACCTAGGTAGAAGGACATGGGCACGCAGGTGATCAAACCTTGGGACGCGGCACCCAATGTGCCCGAGTGATCAGCAGCAAGGCTTGGGCGCCGCTGTTATGGCAAGCCCCGCACCATGCCTTTGCCACTTTCCAAAAAGACAATTGCTGCTGCTGTTCTCACTAACGCTTGCCCACCAACACTCGAGATCGAGCGTAAGCAACCCGAACAAGCGAAAGACATCCCAGGCACCCATACCCCAAATCAGGCATACCCGAGTATGAAGGATCCTTCAGTCGGTAAAGCTTAGATATTCGTATGTACTTTCCTTAGGTTATAAGCCACCTTAATTGTATTAGATTTCCTTAGATAGCATAGGCTGTTTCATTTTCAAGCGATTAATTGCTAATTACGGATAACTAAGAGAGAATCCATCAAGGAGTACCCTACTTTTTACTTCAGTTTTAAAGCTTCTAGTAAATTTTCTTCTTAATTTCCTGCAATACACAGCTGTAATGTATCACTTACCCGCTCGAGAACAGCTTCAGAGCGTCGACGTTCCCACTTCTCATGGATTAAAGCATTAGCAGCTTCCTGATACTTTTCATAAATTTTGGCAAGCTTAAGGCAAAAGTAGCAACATGAACAAAATCAGCATGTTACAATTTTTTTTTTAAAATGAAGTATCACAGGAAAAGAAAAGACACTATTTGACATACAGTCCATCCGTCCCGCAGAAGAGAAGCAGCCAATGCAGTGCCTGAGATACCAGTTGGCACCTTTGGAACTATCATCTGATGATTGCCAAGTGTATTATTATTCAAATCTTCAACAATGAATCTGCAATTACGTATAGGCAAAAAAAAAAGGAAACAAATTAGCACCATAACCACAACAAACTCTATTGTTCCCCTATGTATATTAGAAAATAAAGAAAATAGGCTTCTTAACAATTGCTTGAATATAACAAACAAGAAGCCACAACATCAACAGGAGTAAGAAAATTGGATGAATTCACTTATGCAAATGCAGCTCTCATACCCATATGGAAGTGGTTAAGATCACAAGGCAATTATTAGTAAGCAAGATACGGAGGGTAACTAAATTTCAAGAGCCGTTACTAGAAGGCTCGAGAGACAAGACAAACTGATTGATGGTGAAGTTTAGCTGTCACTATGGAAATCCCAATTACAAATATGTTTAATATCTCTCGTATTTCAAGCTCTCGCCAAAAGAACTATAAAAAAGCAACTTGACATCCTAAATCCGCATGCAGAAGCAGGGGAGCAAATGTTTGTTCCTTCTGAGGTACAAAACTGGAAGCTATTGGTGACTTGCAGAACCTCTAGCACGGTTCTCTCATATGCTAGGCTGAAGAATATCCCAATACCATTCTCTTTTGCTTCTTTCTTTCACTTTCCGGGTAATTTCCAACTCCATTCCTCTTTATCTACTGCTTTGAAAATCTATACTAAGAAGCACACATGCTACTCAACTACCATTTCGAATCCAAATAGATTCACATAAGAGAAAAGGTAACTTGATATGACCAACAATCACTCAAAGAATCAATTCAAGTGTCATTTATTACTCGCATCGCATGCTCAACACTAGAAGAGCTCTATACAGCTCAATAGATAGGCATTTAAAACATAACCAAGAAAGTAGGTATAGAAAACATACTGTTCTTCCACATTAGCCAGAACTTGAATACCAGATGATGAAACAATGCTAAACTCGCTTGTCCTCCTTGCCTTCTCAAGTTCAGCTTCACATCTTTCTAATTTCTCTTTTAAGTCCGACAACTCCTAAATGAAATCTCAGCAAAAGAACATGAATATAAAACACACCTGTAATTAGTATGTAATACCTACAGATGTTGGGCATCTAACAACTTGGAAATCTTTTAGACATAAAAAAGAAAAGAAAAGGAAAGGAAAGGACAAACATTATTAGATAGGAAGAAGTCTAAGGCATCTCTAATTCATTGAAAATGTATTCCCAAGCCTGTCCAGGGGGTAAATAGCCAGTATTTGAAGATATTCAAACAATTCATATCCACATCCAGTTCAGAATAGACAATGATTAAAGCATTGATTGATGCTAACCAATGCATATACAAATATAGTGCTGAACCACAAAATCAAATAGGTATGGTTATCTAATACATATGGTTAAATGGGTTCTTTTGAAGCTTAAAAATCATCCTGGCTACAAGTCATTGTTCTCAATTCTTTGACCTTGTTTATTTAAATTGTCTTTTTATTGTTTTAGTACCCACCAAATCTACATTTGGTTTAATAAACTTCATCTTCACTTGCATCCTAATCTACATAGAAACATTATCAGAAGATGACCTTGTTATAAATAAATCCAGATTCATCAAAGACAACATTCAATTAAATGAAATAAGTTTTATTCTTCTTATCAGCATCATTATTGTTATTGTTCTTGTTCTTGTTGTCTTCATCATCATATCCATTTCTTATCTGGAGTTGATGTGTAAAACTTATTTTGACTGTTTTATGCCCCGTCTACGTCGAAAATAAATCAAATGAGTGGGTTTACGTGTGTAGGAAAGACATTAAAAATGATATAACTTCGTTTACAGTATGTAGTAACATATGACAGTCCATGTCCAGCTAGTGTATTCCTTACAAAAACAGAGGTAGGAGAAAGGGAAGCAAAACAATCATCTAAACAACTTTCTTTTACGAAAAGCGAACTAATACACTTGAAACGTGTAATATAGATACCTTCTCGATGTCTTGCCTCCGTGACAATTCTTTCTCAAGTTTTTCCTTGTAATCATTCTCAACTTGACTCAGGTGCATCTGGATTTGAAAAGGAAAGTTATATTGCTAAAAATAGAAGATCCCTCAACAGTACCAATAGTTGTCTCTTTTACCTCTAATGCCTTGATTACACCTTCAAGCTCACCTGCCTTTTTGGACCACTCTTCTGAACTTGCTTTGTAGAGATCCGCAAGCTTAGAGACCTGCAGAATGAAAACAACATTGGGAAATCCCTGACATTGAACAAGGAACACTGCAAGTATTACAAAACCGTTTAGATATTTATGCCCGACACAAGTGTATACAACTCCTCCACAGAAGCTAAACACGAGCACACAATAGTGGGATATGATCATAGCTTCTACCAGCTAGGTCTTCATCAATAAATGAGATATTGTACTCCAAGAACATACAATTTAGTAAAGCCTGTTAGACATAACATACTTCTTGAAACACTTCACATTATATGTTTAAACTTCTAGGGAGTGGCTCAATAGCATTCACTGGAAGTTATAATGTACTTTGTTGTTAAAGAAATGTCTGAGACTCCCTGACATCTCAAAGAACTAAACTAATAAAAACTGAAACATCCAAGAACTTTGGTTCGACAAACCCAAGAACTCTCTGCTCTTCAGTTACAGATAATCATGCCAGTGATGGACGACCATTTTCAAACAGTAGATCAGAGCACTACAATGGTTTAGTGGTTTAACCAGATGGTCCAGACATACTACCTAGTTTAGCGGTTTAACCATGGTTCAAGCATGATGTGTAACAGTTCAACAGTGAATCAGTAGCTTTCCCAATTCTCCAGTAGGGTTTTCTAAAAAGTAGTTACTGTTTAGGACAGGCATAAACAAAATGTAGAAGAGCCCTTATACGTAGATGAATTTGACAAAATTTAAAACTTTTATGGCCTCACGGCCTAATATCACAGTATGTAGCATGACACCATCCCTCGAAATGAAACCATATACACTCCCTGTAAAATAAATCATATAGGCAGCCCAAAGTCCCTCGGATCAAAATTACCATATAAACTTAACACCATAACCTAACTCCTTTTGTTAATTTTCAAAAGACCAAAAAGGAAAAGAGATAGGGAGTAACACTATCTTGACAGCCACCACAAAAATCATTTATTCACACGGTACAACACCTGCACCTTAGTTGCTTAAATTTGGCAATATAAACTTTATCCCAAACTGGATTTTGCATTAGATCCCCTATAGGGCTCACATGAATAGGAACGTCCCTCCACAACGCAAACCAGAGGAGAAAATTAGAAGTGGAATAAAAAAAGCTCGATACCCATATTACCAATTCTCGATTAAGTCTACAATAAGGAGATATGTGCAAAAAGAAAATGTCATAAAACTTCCAGTAAGTGAGAGTCATCTAGACAAAGGGACAGCAATACAGTAACACCGAATAAAGCAATAAACACCTTGAAAATATGATAGAAAATTGAGATCAAAATTTCCGAGCTAAAGTGCAACAACAATATTCACATGTAAGTTAGAATTTAATTCAAATCAACTTCTAGTATTATACGAACAAAAAGCACTCCTAGTAGTACTAGAATTTAATTATAATATTTGTTCTTGAATGAAGATCAGAACTGCTTTTAGAATGATGAACAAAACCCATCTCAGTAAAAGAAGTTTGAGAGTCAAAAATAGCTTGAAGATTACTAGATCTTACTCACAGTGGACAATTCACTAGCAAAGCGCTCTTCATTAGCAGCGGCAGCATTCTTTGACGAGTATAACTCCTTCAAATTTGAAATGAACCAAATATAAAAACACATAGAAGAAAACAAGTAAACAGTCACCTTCAAGCACCATAAGCATCAGACAAATTTTGTACCTCCTCTAAAGATGACACTCTCTGCTCCAGCTCCAAAGCTCTGTCTTTAGTTCGTGTAAGCAAACAAGAATTCTTGTTAAGTTGTTTCTCGAGCTGAAAACATAATATGTCAGGTTGAAACAGTTATTTTTATTGTATTTAGTGTTTCAAACTTATATATAGTAAGATACGGTACATCTCTATTCTTAGCATTCAAGCTGGCCTCCACCTCCATGTGTGTCTTACGAAGTTTAATAAGGTCATCGACTTTAGCAGTCAGCTCCTCATTAAGCCAAGTATTATGCTTCTCAATCAACTCTTTTTCCTGGAAAAAAAAATGTGCACATATCAAAGAACAACACCCATATGTTCATGATAAATAAGCAACTCAAAATACATGAGAAAGTAAACAAAGTCGCGTATGTATATTGCCATGATTAAGAAAATAATCAGCTGACAAAACAACCACACAAGATTGCGCTTGATCCAAAACTAGAGATCTCAGCTGGATATATCAAAAGTTTATCTCCAATTCTATGGTGATAGGGAATCTAGAGCACAAGATATCTTTAATAAAAAAAGTATAAAACAGTAAAAAGAAGCACCCAAAAGACTAGTGGCATTGCAACAGGAAGCACAACTAAAATCAATAATGGCCAATTTGTACAATAATCCAACTTAAAGCATGGATTAACCACAAAAGATGGTCCTATGGGTCGTCTGAAAGGTAATCCTTACGATGATCAAGAGTAATTCACAATTAAATGAAAAGGTTTGCACCTGTTAACAATCGCAGGAACAGGTTTGGAACTTAATAAATACGATAGCATCTGTTTTTTCATTCATGTTTCACAGATGTGATAATATTAAGATATAACATGTATATTCACAATCTTTTTGACCAGATTTTGTAATTCATTGTCAAGATAAATAAAATTTTCACCACATCAATTTTAGATATCAAATCTAACAAATACTTTTTGAAAAGGCACAGAACGCACATACTTTAGGTTTTTCATCATAAATAAATATGTGTTCTACTGTCTATACCTCTATTATCTTCAGTTTATAAAGTAAAGAATCAGTGGATACACAAGTTAAACAAGTGGTAGGTGAACCAAGGTGTGAAGTCTACACTTTTGCTGTTGACAGACAGTGTTGACAAGTATTGTCTTCACCCATTTTGACGAACTTATCGACTTATAGAAGATGAATGAAGGCACCACCAATCTGGGATATGAAATGTGCAAGGCTTTGACTAATATGCTGGGAAGGCTTTGGTCTATTGAAATCAGCGACTCCAGAATGAGATTATGAGCTCACTATCTCTCTATCCAAATGGTTTAATCTGATCAGTCGAGATTTTGATAGTAATAACAGCAAGTGTTTAATACATTCATCTCCATGCTCTTTCAAGCCATTCAAAGAGAAGAATGTAGAAAACTCTACTGTGTATGTGTAATCGCAAGTCCTCGGATTTGTTTCTTCATGAATTATAGGAATTAGAAAAGTGAGAAGGTAGAAACTAAATAACCACTTAAATCTATTTGCGCTTTCCACAAGAGAATTAACTCCTAACACCAGTAGACTAGGTTAATGAAATTATCCATTGAGAAAGAAAATTCTGATAACTCCAGTATGTTAAGATGTATATACAAAAAACAAGGTAAGCCAGGTATTAGCCAAGCTGAGGGGAACCTCTTCTTTATATGTATTTGGAAACGTTGAGTTAAGGATAATAATGAAACAGCTACCTCCCTTCAACTGTCAATCTAAGACCCCGACTAATGCTAACGCCAATAACATGGATATACTATAAGCAGCCACAAAGACGTCTTTCATTGGCATATATCTTCCAGCAAGACAACTTCTTTATAAACTGAATGTTCCAGCAAAAGCCATAACAATGTTATTATGAGTGTGAAAGTGAATAAACCACATCAGTAAAAGTAATTTAGATGGTTAATACACTTGCAGTCAACAATAATGAAGTAAAGAGGTCATAGTTGTTGTCAAAAGGCCCTCAGCAATCACCTAGGTGCTCTCGCAATGCAAGGACGGGGGTTCTAGCCTTACTTGGTGCTAGGCACCCCAATTCTACCCGGTAACACGCACATGCACGCTCATCTTAGCGCCTCGGCTTCTGTATTTTTTTTAATTAATGCATTGGCCTTAAGCTGTGTTTAGCATTACCTAGGTGGGGTAAAAATGGTAACAAATAGAAGGTAAGAAGAGAGAAAAAGGTACAGAAAAAGGCATGTTTGTGTTTTTTCAATTTCCTTTTGCTTTTTGCCACTCAACCGAGCGCCTTGTGGCTTTGACAATACTAGAGGTTACCCACCCATATTTGACAACAATTACAAAAGAATCTCCCATGCAAATCAACATCAAGATTCTAATGTTGAATAGTCAATATAACCACTAAAATACGTCATACCAAAGTTATTTGAATGAACTATTTACTTCACCTGGGTAAGGCGATCACATGTTGCACGACACCTCACCATTTCGGCCTCCTGATCTTGGATCTTAGCTTCCTTTGACTTAGCGTCTTCTATAAGGTTAACCTTCCAATCAAAATATATATATTGAAATAAACAAAACTAGTTCAGCTTCATTGGTTTCTCAATTATAACATGATATGGATTATTTACATAAACATAAATAAGGCTTTGAAGTGAACATATCTAGTAAAAGAGAAAGTAATAAAGTATTTAACGTATTACAAGTATTTTAGCTTGTGAGACATTGCATAAACTAGATATTTATAGTAAGAACACGCTGGTTGGATATTTATGAATTTCTAAATCCAACCTTTATCTGTATTTACCTTGTTCTGAGTTCAAAGTTGTGATTTTACTCCCAAAAACAAATGCCATCCCTCACACTGCTGGACTATAAGATCACCGTTATACAATTACTAATTACTCCTACCGATACAAGAAAACGAAGTTGTCACTCGATGGACTGATGGAGATAACATACATGTAGATTTTTTATCTCACATAAATAAATGAACATTTAGGTATGGTCATCTACAGGCACTTCATCTATGCATACCCAAACATACTTAGCTATTCCCCACAAAAAACTGCAATGTCAAGGAGAGGTTGAATTGTTATCACATGTCATCTATGTGAACAAGGAACCAAATACCTTGAGTAAGGCAAACCAGTTAATTGACACAAAAAAAAAAAAAAAAAAAAAAATTGTTCTTAAAGCATTTCAAAATATTTCATTTGAAATGTTTAAATATATCAAATAATTGAGATAAACAGTAGGAAGAACGACAAAATGCACCTATGTCATTTCATTACGACAAATTAGAACAGCCGATAAAAATGACATCTTTCAAGAAAAAGCAGGAATGGAAAACACTTAAAATGCACTTTCAAAGAATTAGGAACTCACGATCTTTTCAAAGTAGTTCCGAATTGTAGTGTTCTTCTCACCGATCTCCACATCCTTTTGCTCCATAAGTTCCAGGAGCTGGCGCTTTGATTTGTGAAGCTCACTAACCTCCACTCTGAGCCTCTCGATTTCAGCATCTTCTTCAACCTGACCAAATCCAAAAAAAACAACAGTATGTAAATATCTAGTGCTCATGCCGATTTTGAAGCCAGTTATTCAAAATGACCAAATACGATATTAGACCCTTTTTATTGACATAACAAGTCAACAATGTGCTAAAATTGCATGCTTTATTTGATGCAGTGTGCCCTAAAGACAATATTATGTAAATAATTCTTAGATATAAATATTCTTCGAAATTAATATTCCAGAAAATCATAATCTGTGATTTGGATTATCAAAAAGCCAGACTACCAGAAACACTATTACACAACAAAGTCTGCTCATAAATTGAAAATCACTTATACAGATTTAGACA